>CAOLHI010000290.1:0-600000 GCA_948474755.1 Ctenosaura bakeri
AAGTTTTTAAAGATTTCTGTCTCAATTTCCACACAAGAAAATATGTTATCCGTGTGTGTGTTTAACGGCAAGCTGTGAGCAACTGTGCTTGGTATGAATGCATAACACTTAGGCCATCTCCACACTACACTGTGTGCTATTATTCCACTTTCAACCTCCTATGGAATGTTGGGTTTTGCAGTTTAGGAAAGGGTCCTTAGAATTCTCAGCCAGAGAGCTCTTTGACCTCAGGAAACTGCAAACCCCAGAATTTCACAGGATGTGAAAGTGGAATAATACACTACAATAGTCTAGTGCAGAAATGGCCTTAATGATATCACCAAGGGCCCTCTCTGTCTCTCAGATTTTGGCCCAGAAACCCCAGAATCTGGGCTGCTTCTGAATTGGCAACCCTAATTACATATACCCATTCGTCCACATAGATCCAAGTGACCATCCCAAAGAGAAATGGACCTAGACAACTTAGCATTTAGTAGCCTGAAAGGTCTGTGAAGGGCATGGCATGGAGCTGCACTACACTGCACCAAAAAAATCTCAGGATAGATGTAAAAGAGAAAAAAGGGCCTATAGGTTGGATTCAGCCTATGTCAATGACACTTAATTTACAACTTAGATCAATGAGACCATCACAGAGACATAAAATAGTAAATTTGAAAAGTACCTAATAACCATCTAGTCCAACTGCCTCCCCCAAGGAATTAATCACCCCACACAATGAAAACCACAGTGTCCCCCTTTTCCCACACCTAAAGAACAAGCATGTCATCTTATAGTAGCAGATGACTTAAGCAAGTGAGCCAAGCCACACAATCCATTTTTTTAAAACACCTTGAAGTTTATTAATTCATCCTTTGAACAGAGGAAAAGATTTCTCCACAACCCCAAATATGAAGAGATCACGTGCTCATCAGTCACGGCCTATGTGTGATTCACTATGGGCTGATTCACATTGTGAGCCTTCCAATGTTTGTGTATGTTCAAGGGTGAATCTTTTGTCTTTTTAGATTTCTGAAGAAAAGGGATAGAATTCTTTGCAACAGATATTACGGCCGTGAGGCTTCAAGGGCCCCTCCTTTTATTCCTATACACCCAAGAGAAAGCAATAGGAGTGGCCATTGTCCCCATCACCTGTGATGGTAGCAAGAATTAGCCAGTAACATCTAGTCGTTTCTGTTTTGGCAACAATTTGTAACTGCCTTTAGAAAGATAGGAGCCATTTAGCAAGTCCTGGAATAGTTAAAATAGGATGAGTTGGCTAGTCTTGACTCTCCGGTCATTTCCACCCTACACTGTTCTAGTGCTATGATTCCACTTTCAACATCCTGTGGAATCCTGGGGTTTGCAGTTTAGGAGGGGCCAGCCAGAAAGTTATTTCTACTTAAATCTACATAGATATATCTTAATCAAAAATTATTTCTACTTAAATCTACATATTTATATCTTAATCAAAAGTTATTAGTAACAGGACAAGATGAGTTGTATGTGACTGGCGTCCAGCCGAATTGTCTTGGCAGTATTTGATTTAAATTTCATTCCCCTCTAGTTGATGGTTCAATCCGGAAGGGAAGGAAAAGGTCTCACAGGAATCTTTGGCTGCTTTTAAAGAGTCCTGGTTTCTTTCTCTTCCTTCCAGGCTACTTCAGTTGTTGTGAATTTATTCAACGTGCAAAAGTTGTTTGCATTTAATTAATCCAGACGGACAATGAGAAGTCTTGCCCTTCGCAGTCAGCTTAGGCAGAGAAGAGATGATGAATCCTGAAGCTTCTGCTCTTCCTCATTAACAACTTTTGCCACCTTGACCACAGGACTCTTGCCTCTGTTCTAGCTGATGTTTGTAGGTTGCAACAACTGGTGGCTTCAGTTTTAATAAGGCAGTGAAATGAAGTTAAGGATCTTTCCAAGGTGCTGAACTCTATCCAGGGGGAATTGTTTCTGCAAGGTTCTTTAAACTTTTTTAAGTTCCTCACAAAGTCTTTGCCTTTACAGATATGGATATGGAGTGGCTTACGATACTCCAAAAACTGACCCATTTCCCCAGGTTCTGGCCAGTGGCCATGTTTGGAATGCAGAGAGGCATTTTCTCAATCCTGGTCAACTTAGACAGAGCAGTTCCTCTTCCTCAGTCTGTCCATCTCTGTCCATCTCTACAATGCCCATCATCCCCAACCCAGCATTCTGTGACTCTCAGTCTGTCCGTTTCTAGATGTGTCAGACTACAACACCCCTCATCCCGACCCAGCATCCCATGACTCTTTTTCCTCTCTTCTCAGGTCCTGCCCGATTATCTCAAAGGGCTTTTCAATACCATCCCTCCCGTGAAGCCCAGCGAGCAGCAGTTCCAGCAGGTCTCCCGACTGGGCGCCCTGCAGCACCGAGCCAAGGACAGCGTCTACTCGCCCACCCTGGGACACGCCCCCAGGCTGGGGCGAGGCTGGGACGGGGCTGGTCCCATTGGCACTGAGCTGGCACTGGTTGCAATGCCAGGGCTCCTCAAGACTTGGTTGGGTACCAAAAACAGAAGAGGGAAATACTGGAGGCCACCCAACCAAATCCACAAGAAAAACAAGCAGGCAGATACATCTCCAAGTGTTCAGAGAATGATTTTATTTCATTTACTTATTTATTTTGGAACAAGCCCAATGTGTTTAGGCCTCTGCAGACCTTCTTTCAGTGGTCATCTTCAGGGGCATTGTGCTATCTAGCTGCAGACATTTCCAGAGCTGAAAAATTTCATTCCATTTGCTGGGCTGACAAAAACATGTTTGCTGGACCAACAAGATTTTCTGCTCCAGAAATTTCTGCTGCTAGATAGCAAATTGGTTTGAAACAGGCCCTTGAAATATCTACACAGGCCAAAGCCCATTAGGCTTGTTCCAAAATAAAAATACAGTCAGCAGTCCATATTTGTGGGTTTCACTTAATTGTTGATTATTTGTGAGTTTCTCCAACCCCTGCCCCCCACCTCAAGAACTTCTTTTCTAGGGGGAAACTTCCCTCTTAAAAACTCCAATCAGGCCACCCAGGCCTTTAAAAATCCACCTCTGGTGGTCCTCCTCCTCCACTAGCCACCGCCCAGCCAGCCAAGGATGGGTCACACCCCAATTTTTCAGCACCCCAAACCCTCTCCCAGTGCCTTCCACACACCCAAGGAGGGAGATGGGTGAGAGAGGGGAAGTCCCATGCCCACCCATCCCCTTTCCTTCTCCTTTCCCTGGCCTGGTTTGGACCCCAGATGTCCACTCTCTCTGCCATGCCTTGGCCCCCTTCACACACACACACACACACACACACACACGTTTTGATATTTGTAGTTTTACCACTTTTGCAGAAAAACCCTGTGCCCCTGACCCTAGTGAATGTGAGGGGCCAACTGTAATAAGAAAAACTGCTGGATGAGCACTTGGAGACATATCTCCCCTTTTTTCTTGTTGGTGCCAAAAGCAGACACCCATATTTTTAATATTAATATTTAACACCGGTAATTGTTTTAACTTTATAAATTAATTTATTTTTTTTAAAAAAATCTACATTTTCATAGATGTTTTAATTTGTTTTGGTTTAATCTTGTCAGCCACCTTGAGTCCCACCAGTGAGAGAAGAGCTGGGTTAAATTAATAACAATAATAACAATCAGAAAAAGAGGAGAGTTGGGGTTGCAAGCGCAACTGCCCATCCCTGTCCCTCTGTGTGACTGCTCTCCTTGTGCTTTTGTTTCCCGCTCTGAGACGGGAGGTCCAGGACTACATCCCACCCCAGTTCTACCATCTGCAGAAGGCCCAGGCGTGACTGGACACGGTCACCCACCACATCCAGCAAGCACAGGCCCTGAGTGCCCACCAGGCTCGGGTGCAGTTCCTAGGTAAGATGTTGTCTGCAAATGTTGGCGGTTCCAATAGCATATACTTCGGAAGTTTTGGTGCTGAGTTTGTGTCCATTGACAGAAGAAAATACTCAGGAAAGGGATGGGCAATGAGAAATGGTGGGGGCTCAATTTCCCCCTAACCCCCAACTGCTGGCGTACATCCCAAAACACATATGCATGAAGCCTGCTTGCCTTGGCTGCCAAAATTGTCAGATGCCTTTCCAGAGGCCATTTTTGATGGACTGTAAAGGAAAATGGAAGTATTTGAGAGTAACGCAGTGTTCTGGGGGTGCTTGCGGGAGTGGGGTGAGGGTATTTTCATGTGTTTTCATGTATTGGGGGGGGGATTGGGGTTTGGGTTGGAAGGGGCTCATAAAAATCTCCCCAAATATTTCTTGACACAATTGGGGAGGAGGGTTGGGGAGCTGTGAGGGACCGAGAGGGTGAGGGGCCACAAAAGTGTGGCCCATGGAACATCATCTGCCCACTGCTGCTCTAAGCTGTAATTGGGGCAAGGGGGGGAGGTCAGGTTTTATAATTTCTGGAAATCCAGAGCATCGACAGGAAAAAGAAAGTCCTATCTTAGTTTACAGAAGCCCCTGGTGAAGGCTGCACTCTTCCTGCTCTGGAAGTCCCTAATGCAGCTTTTCATGACTACAGGTATAGTATTAGCTATTTTGGAGATGTATGGTTGCTCTTCCAATGAACAGGACAATTACTGCCTTTTTCTGAAGAAGCAACACAAAGAAACAAAGCCTAATAATTGCCATCCACGTACTTAACATAGAAAGACAAGGGGAAGATTGGGCATACCTGAATCCCAAATTGTAGTGGCATGGAGAGAAGAAGAACACCTTTCTCTCCACCATTTGAAGGGAAACTTGAGCCAGGTGTGACTTTGGCCATTTCCACACTAGACTGTTATAGTGCTATTATTCCACTTTCAACATCCTATAGGGATCCTGCAAACCCCAGGATTCCATAGGATGTTGAAAGTGGAATAATAGCACTGATGGCCTTTGTCTCTTGCCCCTAATTACTTTTCTTGGAGGGGATGGTGACCACTGCTTTACTGACCACCCAATTCCTCTCCTATGCCCAGGACTCCTGAGTGCCTTCCCCATGTTTGGTTCGTCCTTATTTTACATCCAGAGCTGCAGCAACAACACCATTGTCTCCCCCTGCATCTTGGCCGTGAACCAGAATGGGTCACTCTTGAGAAGGAAACCCACGTAGGTCTGGGGGGCTTAGGATTCTTTCCTGAACTGATGTGTGTGTTCTCCGCCATGGTGTGAGTATGGTCCTGTAAGACATTGGCCAACAGGTTGCCTATGGGGCACCCGCATGCTTCATCCTATGGAATCCTGGGGTTTGCAGTTTCAGGAGGGGCTGAACATTGTCATATCCAAAGTGGCATACATCAGCAAAATAAAAAAATACACAATACCCCCAACACAACATACTTAAAATTTTTTTTGAAGAAATAGTTGCCACCTTGTGTTTTGGGAACCAGAAAGAGTATAAACAGCAGTAAGGACTGCAGTGGTATCTGACTTTACTTTGCCGCCCAACCCACGAAATAACGAGATCGCAGACAGAGCTTGGGTTGAACTAGGGCAATTTATTAATATGCCTAATTAACATAAAGGGGTGAACTTAAATTTGAACTTAAACTTGAACTCACATGAATCTAAAACTCCTACGATGACCTGAGGAGAAAGGGGGGTCAACAGTATCTTCGGACTAGGGCCAAGAGACAGCTCCCGACCATCTCCCCTAGCCCGTTGAGCGAGATGGGCCCCGAAGCCAACCGCTGAAGTTGCTTGATGACTTTTGGCCAGCCCTTGTCTGGAAAGTGAGCCACAAGGCCCACCCCTCGCTGCACAGCAAGTGAGGTGATCCCAGGGCCCTCCTCAAGGATAGGATTTATCCTACACCCCAAAAAGAGGTGCCATAGGTACACGCCGAACCTTAGACCCCCCCCATGCCGGCCTGGATGACTATACATATGACAGTGGTGACCTAATTAATACCAAATTAAGACACCATCCTGTAAAGCCAATTACCCCGCCCTAGGCACAGTGTAGGGTAGGCAAAAAAAAACCCATATAGGGAGGAAAAATTCCTACCTGACCCCGAAGCAACCAGCTATGCACCAAACCATCGGGGGGGAGGGTGGGTCGCCTGGATCCGAAGAGAGGCCGAGGGAGAGGCGGGGCGGCCCTGAACAGATGATGCTCAGCCCCGCCTCCTCCCGTCGGCCACCTCAGCGCAATCTCGTCTTGCAGGAGGGCGGCAAAGGCCTTCTCCCCCCACCACTCGCGTTACTCAGGCAGTGTAGGACGAATTCTTCTATGCCAATTAAAGCAGCAGCATGGAAAGTTCAACTTCCAAAGAGGGCCAACATGCAAACTAGGTACACCAGCCTGACCTGGAGAAAACCAGTTCTCTTCATACTCTGTCCAGTATGTCTGAAGGTGTTCTTTCCATCTGTGAGGTACTACTTCCGCCTGCTGGTCAAAATGGGAAAATCCCAACAACATCTACCAAGAGAAGGTCCTACTGTAGTGATAACGGGCTCCTTTTAACAAGGCAAATGTCTTGGGAGGCCTGAATATTTTTCAATATCTCCAAACGACAAGGACCTCCTGATTTAAACTGGTTTTCACCTTTAATTGGTTGGGGCTGAAGAATGTGGCATGGGTGTGCGTTTCTTTAATATGCAGTAAGTTTTGAATATGTTTTAAACTAATGTATTAATTGAATTGATTCTTTAATGCCTTTTAAACTTTTAACATCATACACTGATTTAGCTGTTTTGTTCTAGAATTACACTGTAAGCCACCTTAGGTCCCATACTGAAAGAAAGAGAGACATAAATCAAATCAAACAAATATTTCTGTGGTTCCACACAATATTCACGCATTTTCCAGCACCAGCTGCAACATTTTAACCCACCCTCAAGAGGGTTTCTTTGTGATTCTATGACATATCAAAAGATTATATGTTCTCTTCTTCCATATTAATAGGGCAGTGAATCTATTCCAGGCTTTAGGAGACATTCAAGGTGTTGACCCTTTTCCACAAAATAGGTTCGAAATGTTCGATAGTCCTTTTAAAGTTTGGACTAAGCTTAACAGGAGTAAAGCACCCCCAGTGATGTGGAAATCACAAACTGGACTAAGATGTTCATCACACCAATCAGTTATTTTGAGCCATTCCACTTGAAAACCATTTCTTCTGTACTTGGAAAGACAACGGAATAGCAATGCATTCTGTCAACCATTGCCATCACAGATGCTTCAGTGTTTGCTTTGTAGTCCTTGAAATCCAATATCATTTATACCACCATGTTTGCTCTGCCTCCAACTCCACTTGACTAGTGTTTTTTTTTTAAAAAAAAACATAAACTATAATTGCACAATTACACAATGACACTCTTCATGAAACCACCCCAAGTCTATCAAAAAGATGAACACAAACCAAGCCACTTCTACAATTTTTAAATAACTTTTCCTATGAACCAACACTCACTAGGTCCTACATTGGTATATTACTCTTCAAACTTTTGTGTATTGACTCTTCATTTACTCTAAACTTTTCCTGAACCCCATGGTTTCTCTGGACATTCATGCTTAATAGAAAATGTGCCAGAAAACAAGTGTACAGCAGACCTCTTGGATACTCTTGGGAATCCCAGCGTTCTCCCAGCCCAACCAGTGGAAGAAAGATGGGATTTTCCCCCTGAAATCCCTGAGGAATCCCTAAGTGAGGAGCAATGAAATCAGACCCACACTGCAACCACTATGCTCTCGATATTGCAACAAAACAGAATGAGATATTTGCATCCAAAGTGGTTACTAAATCATAGTGCCACAGTAATTTATTAATGGATTATTTCAAGTGGGAAAATAATTGATTTCCAAATGTACAGCATGGTATAGCACTGGGAGAGCTGTTATATTGTTCAATAAGCTCCAGACAGGATTAGCACAGCACAATTGCAGTGTAACTGTGTTATGTGATAGACTTCTAAGTGTTATTGCTATAAAATCTGCATTGATCGACTGTATAGGAAAGCCTACAGATGCTATGTGGTTTGCAGGAGTTGGATTTTCTGATTCAGTGTGTTAAAAATCCCAATAAATCATACACAAACACCCCCATGAGTGCACAAGAGATAGGAAAAGATTTCTTACCTTCACATATTGAAATGTTTTTGTCTGGGAATTAAAACCTTTCCTTTCAGAGTTGGAGATCATTTTCATCTGGAATTTGTAAGGAATGGAAGAATAGTTCTGTCCTAGAAATGAAAATAAATGAAACTTATGCATATTTACATTCATGAATTTCTATTTCAGGAAGAAAGTATCAATTTCAGTCCATAGGGCATTTCCTCTCTACACTGTTACAGATCTATTATTCCACTTTCAATATCCTGTGGAATTCTGGGGTTTGTAGTTTACTGAGGCCTCATGATCAGCAACAAGTAAGTCTGGCTTGTAACATCTCCAACCAAACAGAAAGCTAAACTATTAGAGAAAAAGATTCTGTCCAGGTGTTCCTCTCCAGCTAGTTTTCTACTTATAATGAGTTGTGTGTTTTTTGCTTAAGGGCAGTGATGTATTTTAGTCTTTTCACTCCAAGTCTCAAGTCAGTCTTAAATCTCTACCTTCAAGTCTCCAATCAAGTCTCCAGTCCTTGAAGACATTTTCAAGTCAAGGCTCAAGTCTGGGAGCCAACTTTATATCCCAACCTATATTCCAGAATTTCTAAACAGAGTTGAATAAGGTCAGTTTTAACAATTTAAGCAGAGTTGTCCCTCCACATTTACCATTTTGCCATCTGCAGTTCCAGAAGTGGGGAATAGGATCCTTCCCAAAGCTGGAAGATTTTTTGTGCCGGTGGGCATAAAAGAGTCTGCAGCTTCCTACTGCCCATTATTGAAGCTTCAAAGTTTTAGAAAAAAGGATCCTTCCTCCTCAAGCCTGTTGCCTAACACACTTGCTGTTCCCCTCTGAGAAATGCACCGTGCACTCTGGGTGTGAGTCTTGCCTTCTGCTCTGAGGAAAATTTTAGAAGGCTTCTCCGATCTGCAGTGGGGTCAGGATGCTGGGCAGACCTCAACCCTGCCTCAAGCCCATTGGCTAACGCATGTGCTCCCTCTGAGAAATGCACCCACCCTTTGGGCTGGAGATAGATTGTAGGCAAGAAGAGATGGAAGACTCCACAGGGCAGATGCCATCTGTTTGGAGACCACAGACCCCTGTCTGCAATGATTTGCTCAGAGGCCTTTCGGTGCCTTCCATCCTACCAGGCTTCATGTCACACAGCTACTGCAAGGCAGATTATGAATACCTTCTTTTCCAATTTGACCAACTTCTCTTCTAAAAAAAATCAACACATACTTTAAGTAGGGACAGGTAAAAAACCCCTATTTTTGGTTGGTGGATTTGAAATATTTGGTTCACCTATTTTGCACAGGGATTTGGATTTGCCGAATCTGGAATCCTTGCCAAGGATTCGAGGATTTGAGGATTTGCAGACTGGTTGGCCATCCCCAGGTTTAATCATTTACCCCCATGGTAGCTAAACTCCTCAATTTAGCCTCCACATATATATAGATGTAGCCTCCATGCTTTTTTTTTTACTGTCAGAAAGATTCTTTCTGCAAGAATTCCAGGCCATTGTTTGCTTCCATGGTTGCTGTGAATATTATAGGCTGGGCTAACTGAAAGTGCCCATAGCCAGTACTCGTAGTGGCTGTGGCTGGATGCTCTTTTGGGTTGCTCCTACCACTTTCATCTGCCAGTGACTGGGTTGTTGTGTTTTTACAGTGATGGCTGCACTCTTGAGGCGGTTCAGGGTAAGGGGCCACAGAGAGAGTTGGAGGGAGGGCGAGATGGCCACTGTGTGTGTGTGTGGGGGGCTCCATTTCTTGCTGGTTTGGACCCCCTTCCTCCTTTCAGGGCCCTTTGGGGACTAGGAGGCCAGCCAGCCCTCCTCTTCCTCTGAGAGGTTCCCCATTTTATCTCCTTTGCAGAAGCTCTGGAAAAGGCGCCCCCGCTTCTGTGGCACGAACCGTGACCAAGAGGAGGCTTCCGAGGCCCCTCCAAAGTAAGCCCCCTTCAGCCCGCTATTCTCTTCCAGGGCAGGGTCTCCCTCCCCACAAGACACCTTCATGTCCCTGCACCCAGGGAAGACAGCCAGTCAAAATAGAGATGATGGGGTTTGCAGGAATGAAAGGCAGAGTCTGCCTTTGCACTTTGGCCATCACTGACAGTTTTCAGCCCTGCAGTCTGACGCCTGAGGTGAATTCTTTGAGGCTCTGACATTTCTTTGCCTTTTCCTGCCCCATTGCAGTTCTCCAGAGCCTCAGGGAAGCCAGCATTTCAGTGGAGTCCCCACATGGGACACACACCGTGGAAAAGCTTCCTTCATCAGGGGTAAGAAAGGAGAGTCTCTCTGATCCATGAAGAGGTCGTCTTTTGCCTCCCTTTGTCTCACCTCCCATGAATGGTCCACATTCTGTGGCCAGGAGGCAAAGAATCCTCCCTCTACCTATACAAAGCAGCTCTGGGGAAGGAAAGGGCCGGGATTGCAGAAGAGGGCAAAGACTTTCAGTAGAAAAAGGGTCCAGCCGTTCTTCTTTTTTCTTGCCAGGGCTGCGTAGGAGCAGAGCATACTCCCCGGGGGACGCAGCGACCCAAAGGAAGAGGAGGGGCTCGCCCATATGAGTGAGGGGAATAACATCAGCCTCCCAATGAAAGAGGCAGAAGTCATGGAGAGTAATTTGGACAGGTACTTTTTTTCCATGTTCCAGAGTGTGTGGAGCCTGGGGGTTTAGGGCATAGAACAACCTATGACAGCAGAGATACCTGCCTCCCAAAATTTTACCCTTAGGCATGAGGCTTCAGGGCAGCTGTTTGGTTGAGTTTTCTTGCTCCCTTTCCAGCCCCAAAGAGGGCAGGCCCATTCTCGTGCTCTGCTCTTGGTCTCATCCGGTGGGATGGATTCTTTGAGGCTCTGACATTTCTTTGCCTTTTCCCTGCCCCGTTGCAGCTCTCCAGAGCCTAGGTCCGCTGGCCTTTGCGAGGAGTCCCCCTCTGGGACATACACAGTGGAGAAGCTTCCTTCCTCACGGGTAAGAGAGTCTCTCTGATCCAGGAAGCCTACCCCTTCACTTCACCTCGGGTCCACATTCTGTGGCCAGGAGGCAAAGAATCCCCCCTCCTCCTTTGCAAAGCAGCTTTGGGGAGGAAAGAGACGGGAAGAAAGAGATCCCAAATGGGACAGACCCCTGTATTTTCCAGCTCCCGATTCTTCGACTGCACTCCTCTCCAGCTGCCTCTTTCTTCCAACCCTTGCAGATGCCAGAAGCTTGTAGAAAACATACTTGTCAAAGTCTGCAGGGACAGGAGCTGGATTGTGGTTAGAATTTCCGATGGAGTTCTGGTCACCCATGGGAGAAAGATGGAAGCTTCTTTCCCACTCCTCCATCCTTTTTCATCTCCTGCTCCCCAGTAGAAGCTGAGTCAACCCAGGGTCAGGCATCTCAGCATAGGAGTCTTTTTCCCATTGAGATCCCAGGGGTCCCTGAGCTGAAGAGGCCTCCACTGCCTTCAGGCAGGGCTGGGGGTGCTCCAGTCATTGGGTTCTGTTGAACTGTCACTTCCAGCAGCCCCTGGCAGGCTAGCCAGTGGTCAGGAATGCTGGAAATTGCACTCTGATGATATTGGTGGCCCTCAGGATTCCCAAATTTGCCGAAGGCAAATTGAGCTGCTCCGGAGCAAAGGATGACAGGCGAAGATGAAGCCCTTTAGTGGGAAGAGTGTCCAAGTGTTCAGTTCATTCTTCTTTTCTCTTGCCAGGGCTCCGTGGGAGCGGAAGAGCATCTCCTCGGGTCTCACCAACCTGAGGGAAGAGGAGCAGGTTACCAAGCTGAGTGGGAAAAAGGACATGAGACCCCCATGCGAAGAAGTGGAGATCCAGACCAGTAACTGGGAGAGGTACTTTTTTTCCAGGTTCAAGAGTGTTGGCGGAGGCATGCGTTCCTGCAGTTTAGGGCATAGAACAACCTATGACAGCAGAGAGACCCATCCCCCTGAATTTTACCCTAGGCAGGGAGGTTTCAGGGCAGCTGTCCAAATGAGTTTTGCTCCCTTTCCAGCCCCAAAGAGGGCAGGCCCATTCTCGTGCTTTCCAGAGAGCAATGCCTCGTCCGCCCTGACCACTGTGGGAAGGGGCAAAGTTCTGGTCAGCGAGTAAGGACACCAAGCCAACTGAGAGATGTCAAACCTCTCGAAATTTTGAAGCTTTATTTTGTTGTATTTTTAGCTTTAGTTTTTTCCCTAAATTTTTCTGCATTGTTTCTCTAAGCTGTCCTATCTTTGAGGAGCACTTCCATCTTCAGAAGGAACCTCTCTCCCAATAGGCCAACAGAGGCTTGTTCCTGGGGATCAGGGAGAGGTCTTTGGGGCTTTGTCTTTTTCCAAGGGGGCTTGCTAACTTCCTTGCAGGATCAAGCTCCTCCTGGTTGGCTTAATGGGTAGATTTGGAGTGGAGGAGAGTGGCGAGGGCTTTTTGGGTGAGTTCCCATTCTGACCATTGGACTGTTTATTGTTTCCCCTCTCAGGAGGCAGAGAACATTAAGATTCATCTCCTCTGGTGAGGTCTCACTCCACCTCTTCTCCCAGGTGAGGAAAGGGAAGGGGGCCAGAAGCGGGAAAGGCTGACATTTTCCCCTCCCTCCTTCCTTAGGGAAATGTCTGCAGAATATATATCTACCCCAAGACCTTTTGCTGCCCGAGCCAAATGACAGGATGGCTCTCTCTCAGTTTCTTTCCCCAGTCAGGAGAAGAGGAGGATTCTAGCTGGACATCTCCCCTCTCCCTGGCCTTTGAACCCAGTCACTGCTTCCATTGTGCATTGCCTCTCCCTGCCGTACCTCTCCCCCTCTTTTCTACAGCCATCTTTTCTTCCTCCTTGGGCTTCCTTCTCTCTCTCACTCTGTTTTGCGGGTTGCAGCTGACGAGCAGAAGGGGGTCCCACCATTTCAACTCCTCCCCACAAATGTCTTTCCCAGGATCCAGAAGACGCTGCCTTGGATGGCATCAGCAACCAGGAGGATGAAGGTGAGAAGGCTGCCATTCCCAGTCACTCTCTCTGTGTCTCTCTGCCCAGCCCCCTGGACTTGGAGGAAGAGGAGGAGGAAACTGCCCTCCATCCTTCCCGGTGGCCCTCTTCTGATCCGGAGAAGGTAAGGGACAGAGTTCCCCTTGGTAAAACCTGGGACCACCACCAAGAAGGCATCACCCCAGCCCTCCCACCATCGGGGTAGATGGAAAGTGCCTCTTTCTGCTGAATGGCAGGCTTGTCTCAGAGAAGTGGGCCCTCTCTTGACTGGGACCAACTGTATTCAGACAAGTGGCCTGTTTTTCAGAGAGCATCTCTGCATGCACCGTGCCCTCCACTCTGCTTCCCACTCCCTCAGCCCCAGAAGCAGAGAAGCCCTGATTTCCTCTCTTTCTTTTCCAGCAGTGCGAGGACCTTCTCCATTGCCTCTGCCAGCTGCTCTCTGGTTCCTCCTCTGAAGAGGCCACACAGGCAGTGGACTACGTGGCCAGGAAGCACTCCAAATATTCGCCACCGAGCACTTTCTTGAGTCCACAGAGAGGTAGGAAGACTGTGTCTTGTTCTGCCCCAAGGAGTGTCCAGTCCTGTGCTTCCCCTCTCAGTCCCTGTTCCTATTCCTAGGCAAGTCGCTGAGTTGATACGTGCAGTCTTCAAGTCACCAGACTGCAATCTGGATGTGGCGCTGGACCTGTTCCTGGCCCAGGTGAAGGGAGTCCATCAGCTGCCCCAGGAGGGGATGGAGCATCCCAGTTTCCCTTTAGATGCAGCCATGGTAAGGACCTCATGGCCCAGAAGAAGTCTCAGCTGCACTGGCCCACCATTCCCCTCGCCTGGTTCTCTGGTGTCTTCCAGGTAGAAGGAAGTCCCATCAGATGGGAGAGGAGGCCCAAACCTTGTTGAGGCCCAAACCTCCTTCTCTCCACAGGTGAAGGCCACCCGAGCCATAGGTTGGATCATCCCCTGCTTCCGTGACATGCAGATACTGGAGGAGGTGTGGCTCCCAGACCTCTTCCCTACCTTGGTGAATGTCTTCTTTGAGGTCACCAGGCTGGAGGAGGAGGAAGGGACCAGTGGGAAGCCGGAGAATGACTCCTTGTCTTCCGGGTAAGCCAGGTGATTAGGAGAGGGGTGGATGGAGAAATGGTTGGGGGAGTTTCTGGTCCTTCTTGAGGGGCTGGATGTGAGAGTCCATGCCCCCCCCCAGCAAGCAAGCATCTCTATCATGTCAGCTCAGGCTTTGAATGTCCCTCCTTGTTTGTTGAACTCCCCTCTACCTGCAGTGAAATCTTGGATATCCTGGAAAACTTCCTGGAAAGGATGGCTCAGGTATCCCAGAAGAAGATCTCCAGAAAGTACCGGGAACTCTTGCATCATGTGAGTCTTGGTCCTCTCTGCCATTCTCTGTAGTGGTGGTGGGGAGTGTCTTCGCTTCCCCTCTCCCCCAACCTGTGAAAGGAAGATTCATACAAGGGGCTGGGTGGCCAGTTGTTCCTGCCTATGAAAAGATGGGTCCTCTTCCTCTCCCTTCTAGAAGGTGCCCGAGGTCCGGACGTCAGCCCGTGCCTTTTATGAGCACTTTATCCAGCACCTAGACCATGCCCAGAGGGAGTCCTATACCATCAACAACCTCTTGATTATTCTGATGAGGGTGGAGGATGAGGACGTGGAGGCGGCTGAGGTGGAGCAGGCCAAAGTGCTGGCCCCACAAGGCTTTGGAGGTTTGGGCTGCTGTGGGGGTCTGGAGGAGGGTCAGCGGAAAGGGTGACCTTTTGCCCTCCAAGCAGGTCTGACTCAGTTTCCCTCTGTGTCTTCCTCCAAACTCCAAAGGCAGCGAAGGTGGCCCTCTGGGAGGTGGCCGAGTGTCTGCAGTGGCGCCTTGAGAGAAGCCTTCTGACAGAGGACACTTTTTCCCTGCAGGAGATGCTTCACAAGGTTGCCAAGCGCCTGGTAAGTGCCCACAGGGCAGTCTGGAAGGGCCCAAGCTAAGCTGTGGGCACGGGGCGTTAGGCCAGGCTGAGGGAACCCCGATTTTGACTTTGGTCTTTCACCCCAGATCCAGCACTGCGGCTCAGGGGAGGAACTGGATAAGATAGCGCGTATCTGCCACACCTTTTTCAGCGGCTCACATCCTTGGGTGAAGAAGATGGCAGCCATGTTGTTCGGTAAGGGAGCTGGAGGTCTTGGCCCCTTTCAGGCTCATTCGGGAGGAGAAATTTCTCAGAGGGCATTGTGCAGGAAAGGATGAGGCTTTTCCCCACAGGACGGTCTCTCTGGGCACTTGCGGCACCTGCCACTGAACCATGAGCCTCCTCTTCAGGGAAGCCATGCTCTTTCTGGTCCCCCCACCACAGAAAAGCACCATCTGGAGTCCTCTTGGTGGGGGGGCTGGCGTGGTCATTTTCCTTCCTGGGGCATGGGAGGGCCAGGGAGCGCCATGGACTCTCTCTGCTGCAGCCTGAGAGGCAGAGTGTGGAGAGTACACAGCACTATTCCCGTTTCTCTTTGGCATCCTCTCTCCAGGTCATCTGGTGCACAAGGCTGGCGGATCCTTCCCTACAAGCCGCTTGCTGATCTGTGGGATTGGTAAGAGTGGATTTGTGAGTTCAAGAAAGCAGGGGGGAAGGGTCTGTGGGGGTAGAGGTTGGAGTTTGGGGGAAAAAGATTCCCATCGGGGGTTGTGTGCCAATCCACCACCTACTTACCTACCTACCTCCCTCCCTCCCTCCCTCCCTCCCTCCCTCCCTTCCAGAGCTAAGTTGCCTTCTCATGGACGAGGACCCTGATGTCAGGGAAGTTGCCGAGCAGACGAAAGCCATTGTCTTGAAGGCCTTTGCCCTCCACTACCAATCCGGCCGGAGGGCTGCATTTCGGCGCAGGTTGACGTTGCTCAGGAAGAAGAGATATCCACCGGAGTATGTCTAAGACCAACTGGTGAGGAAGGAAGGCTGGCAATCCCTTTCTCAAGGGATTGGGATGAAAGAACGAAGCAGGCTTTTGAATTCCTTTTACACCTGGGATAGAAAAGATAGGAGACGATGAAGAAATGGACTGGGGGATCAACAGAAAGGACAGCACTCTCTCTCGCTCTCTCCAAATCCAGGGCTTTGAGCACTTTGCCCTTTTTTTAGAAGTATGGCTTAGAATCTCTTTGCCCTCAGCTGTGTTTGCCAATCTAAATTGAGGTTGCCACCTCTTTCCTTCGGAGAGGACCTTCATATCAAGCACTATAAAGCAGGCATGTCCAAGATGGACTTCTCCAGGCTGAGAATGGTAGCTATTGAATGTGGCAAATGAGGGAGAAGTTTTCTTTCCATCCACTTTTTAAAGATTTCAGAATCATTAGGCAAAATTTTCATGCCTTGGGTGGAAAAGGAAGGCTGTTGGTATCAGATGGTGCTTTTCATGGTGGGAATTGCTCCTCTGATTTTGGCCAAAGGAGAGGGAGACTTTCATTTCACTGGGGTTCTTACCAACATTCACAAAATCCTTCGTATTTTGCAAGTAAAGTACTTGAGGTTTGGGTCGCTTTAACTGTTTACAGAGATAGTAATCTTCTAGGATTACCAGTAGCAACCCATTCTTGACTCCAAACTGAGAGGACTGAGTTTCCGATCATGGCTGAGCACTGTTCAGAGCCCCAGGAGCTGTGTCCCATCGATTGATTTCCCCTCAGAGGAAGACCTTGCCCTGTGCGAAGGTGAATCAGGGGGCCTCCTTTCAGACCCCCCCCCCCAAGCGGATGGTCTCAGAAAAGAGTTTCTGCCACAGAGAGAGGAGGGCACACAGTTGCCCATCCCTTTCTTCTCCCAGTTCCCCATTCAGGGAACACACAAGGGCTGGAGCTTGAATCCCCTTAGTCATTCTGTTGAGAGAAAACCTGTGGGACTAGTTGTCCAGTGGTGACTGAACACTTGCCTCATCTTCTAGATTCAGCAGGTCTCCCCTACTTTGGGCTACCAAGAGAATTCAGGCCTGGGAGGAACAGACACCTTCAGTATTCCAGGCCCTTGGTCTGATATGCCAGGGACTGCAGAGCTATAGAGGTTCCCCAGTTTGCACAGATAGCTGCAGGGTGGCAGTAAGAGAAGAGAGAATATATGTAAAGGAAGGTCCAGGAGCGGGGGGGGGTCCTTCCAGCTGAAGTCAACAAGGATAATGCTGAGAGGGAACTAAACCTGTGCTTTCTCTGGCAAACTTCAGGGACGTCACAGCCCTCCCTCCGCATGGCAGAAAGACCATCTGCTACAGCTGAGCTGCAGCCCCAAAGGGAAAATCAGACGAGGCTTAAGAATGAGACCAGAGTATGGCCATAAGTTTGAAAGGGGCATAGATTAAGAAAAGCCTCTATGGAAAAAGACAAAGTGCCTGATTATTATTTTTTTAAAAAAATTATTGTGGAATTTATGCAAGATACAGCTGCCTATGAGAACATCTTTCAATAAATTACTGGAAAATAGCTGGGAAGAAGAATTCAGAAGGCCTAGCCGTGGCAGTATGGGTGAAGCAAGACACCTCACCGCACCACCCCAAGCCACAAATTCAGCACCTAGCAATAGCATAGCGTCTCCATGAAAGTCGTATGTGTGTGGCTGGCTGGCTGATAGATTAATATTCCACCTTCACATTTGCTAGCTGAAGACACTCATCAAGATAGTGAAGAAATAGTTTGGAAAAGGCTTAATTAGCCCTGCTGAATTCAGCTGAAGAGGTCATCAGTACACATCAAATTGACATCAGGCGTCATGCCCTTCCTTGGAGACCCTGGCAATGAGGAGGGGGATTCTGAGTCCAAGTTTCCCCGGAGGCAGGGGTTTCCCTAGAAGCTTGCTCAGGAGAAGATAACAAGAACAGCAGAGGCCTGAGCAAGGGGGGACAAATGTCACAGGATGAGACAACACAGACACTTACTGTGCAGAAGGAGGGGCTGTGCCACTCAGCACGTTTAAGTAACAAACAAGCCCTAATGAATGAACCTATGTGGCAACAGCATCAGTAAGAGAAAGGACTTTCAGCTGGCCCTTGTCTTTCAGGGTCAGCAATTGAGCTCTCTGGTTGTGAAGCCCTGTGTGTGTCCTTTTGCATCTGGATCGCTACGACTTGGACTTGCCCTTCGGACTTGGACTTGACGATGATTTGGATTTGCTCTTCGGATCTGTTTGCTTCAGAACCTAAACTCTGTTTGGACATTTTCACGCTCTTGCCTTGTGTGAGTAAACCCTGCTCTTGCTGCTTGGTGATTAATTGTCTGCTCTGCCCTGGACATGATGACATCAGGTTCCAATTCAGAGGCATTTTGAAAGCTTACAAGGACTAAACTGCTTACACACTCGGCTGTTTGTGCAAGACCCAAGTGGACACCGCATTGCTCAGCCAGTTGCTTGCAGTGGTATTGGGTCTCCACCGGAGTGCTGGAAGGACAGTCTGATGATGTTGACTTATCATTCAAGAAGCATGCAAAGGTCATGAGGATCATCTCAAAGTCTCTTTGCTTTGGAAATATAAGCCAGTATCAAAAAATAAAATAAAATCAGACACTTAAAGCATCTCTTTTCATACCATGGATTACAGCAAAAGCAAGCAGAATGCTGCCTTGTTACAAAAATCCATTCAAGGAGAGATATGATATGGGTTTCTAAAACCTGGACTAATAAGACACCTAAAGTTGAAATCCTTCTCAAGAACTTTCCCTGACCACAATCCAGCAGTGATGCTGATTAGAAAGACAAGTAAAGAATTCAGAGGGAGACTAAATGAATCTTTGAGGATGAAGAAGTAACTTCAAAAACAAAGAGTGACATCAAAGAATTCTTTGAAAGAAATTTAACAAAGGAACTAACATCAGATAGGTTTGGCATGCAAGGAAAGCTTCTATGGGAGGATACTTTCTGTAAATAATCAATAATACAAAGAAAAATTATTGGAAGGTAAAGAAAAGAACAGAAAACTGGAAGTACAAAAAAACAAAGCAACAGAACAACTTCAACATGAAATAAAGCAAGTGGCTGGAGATGTTGAATACCACCCCAAAGGCGCCCACCGCTTCCCCGGCCAGGAGGTGCTGCTTCTCCTCCCTTCACCTCCAGCTGCGGCCAGAGTTCCCCTCCATCCCTCCCTCACTTCCTCCCTCCCCCCCATGCCAGAGCCCTGAGGAGCCCAGGAAGTGGACAAACATCCTGGGAAGCCTGTGGGGAGAGTGGAGGCCCCAGGGTCTCTGCCCCACCACCCCTACCTCCATCCCTCGTCCCCTCACCGCCTGGAAGAGAGCTGGTTCCTGAGAGAGAACGGCTGGTTTGCTCTGCAAAGAAGGGGGTGAACAACAACACAGGAAAGAGGTGAGAGAAAATCAAGCTGGAGGGAGGAGACAGAGGGGGCAGAGGGGGCTGCAGGCTGTGACCCAGAAAACTCTTTTCCTGTTTATTTTAATCATGTTTTTATTAACAATAATAAACGTAAACATAAAGAGACATCGGTAAAAGAAAAGAGAAACATAACCATATAAACAGATCCTAGAAAACTAATAAAGGACCCCCCCCCCAAAAAAAATGAAACAGAACATATGGAAAACAATACAGCACTTACTATTTTCATAAAAATTTTTTAAAAAGGAACTTCCACCTGGAATGAGGTAACAGCCTTACTAAAGTCACAAAAAATATAACCTCTTCCCTCCCTTGAAAAATATTATGATGCTTTCCAAATAGCAAGAATATTGGATTTTGAACATGACACCCAAGAGGGATGGGTCAGGATAGAAAGATACATAGACAACATGGAATTTAAATCAATGATAGGAAGTAAGATCATAGGGAAGAAAATTAAATTAAATTAAGGACCTTTCTGGACAATGAGGCAGGTATGGGCAAAATGGGAAAAGAAATTGAAGATAGATGATTACTATTGGCATCCAACAGAATGTTTAAATAAAGAAAGTGAATCTAATAAAGGGATAATATTAAGGAAATGTGGAGAATTAACATATTGCACAGTCAGTGAAGTAGCCGATAGCTTGGGAGAATATATACCGAATAAGGAAGTTATGGAATCAGTAGAGAAAAAATATTAAGGAGATTAAGTGGAATGAAAACAAAATATTACAGGAAATGATAGTGAAAAAGAATACTAATACTCATTTGAAGGATTACTGAAGATGAGATATGAAGGAAGCAAAGGGATTGGTGGCACAATCTACAGAATGTTTTCAGATAATCAGTTTAATTTGATAGAGAGCTTATTAGGAATATGGGAAGCAGATCTTAGGATTAATAAGAGAGAAATGCAACAATGGCTACCAGAGATAGTTAAAAATAATAAAGTAAAAGAACAGCAGATGAAATTAATAGGAAGATAGTACAGAACACCAGATCAACTGTTTCAGATCATAAAAGTATGCCATCTGAATGTTGGCATGGATGTGGCTTTAAAGCAACCTATATTCGTATGTGGTGGGAGTGTGAAAAAGTGTAAAGAACACATTTTTGAAAGAAATCAAACAGGAAATTAATAGAATTATAGGAGGAAATTGAAAATAAAGAAAGAAAGATGGCCGATTTTTAATGTTAAGGATACTGGGGTACAAAAGAGGAGGAATATTTAATTGAACAATTATTAATAAAAACACAGGCAGTGATTGCCTATGCGTGAAGGGATGAGAAAAAGTGAGACCTTATAGCAGGCTATAGGCTGTTTGATTTTGTATTGGAGAAGAGGTTATATCTAGATGAGCTGTGAGAAAACTCGTACAGCAGATGGGAGAAACTGACTGAATTTGTAAAGGAGAGAGAGTTATGAGGAGGTGGAGGAAAGAGTTAAAATGATATACCACATAAAGGGAAAAAGAAATTAATTGTGAAATACTGTCCCAGGGTGGGTTGTGGGGAGGGGTGAAGGAGCGAAACACACAATTTGTATTGTAATTTGCACATAATTCTTATAGCAAAAATAAAAAGGGAAAAAAGAAGAAAAAAGAAAAAACCCCAAAAGATATAATAATAACAACAAAAATTAACCTCCCCATCATAAAAAAAATGGGCAAAATTAGCCATGCCCATGATAACATTGAATTCAACACTGGCATTCATGGTGTTCTATATTCCATTCAGCTAATTTAACCTTGTAAGTAATTTAACCATTGATACCAAATTATTCAGGTCTAGTCGACATACATGTTAATGGTAATACTGTACCTCCCTAATCCTCCAAAAACTCCAACAGACAAGGGATCTTCTTTTCCTCTCCTTCCCCCAGCACATAAGCATCCAAGAAGTGCCAACATATCACACAATCTAACCAGACAATTTTTTTTAAAAAAGTAACTGTGTTAAGCATATTGGCCCTTCTGCACCAGGCGGTTAGAACGGGGCAGAGGGAGAGAAAAGAGAGACTGTCTGTGATTGGTCTGCTTTTGGGCCCCCAGCAGAGACAGACCAAGGGATTGGAGGAGGACTGGACTTGAATCCCTGGTTGCCAAGGGCAACAGGTGGCAAACTTTGCCTAGGCCTGCCCTGCAAACTCAGGCCCTTTCCGCACCAGGCGATTAGAACGGGGCAGTGCATCCCCTCATGGATGTCGCCAGCACCTTGGACCAGACTAGGAATGGACTGCTTACCAGAGATCTGCACCTCAGTCTGCTCCAAAACGACCCCAAGTGATCCTCCAGCGTATTTTCTAAAGACCGCAAAAAAACAAGCCTTTATTTTCCTGGAACGCGCCATTGTGTTCCTGCTCCCCTTGTGCAGATTCGCAGACTCGCACCAATGCAAGCCTGCAATCTGCAGAGGGCAGGCTTTAGGCGTGGTGAGCTTCAGCGGTTGGTCAGGACCCACAACCAACCAGAAGCCACCATTTTGGAAGCTGGAAGCCACCATTTTGGGAAGCCAGAGCAGTGCAGATCTACAGACCTCGCACTGCTCCGATTCACCCTGGACCAAGGAGGAGCCCTGCGGAAGGGCTTCAGGGACAGTCCGCGTTGCTTTGGACCCCAGAAGAAGCGGTAGGTAATGGCACGGAGTGATTCCCTCGCCTCGTGCGGAAAGGGCCATTATTTTCATAGTTCTGATTACCTGACTTATCCCTTGGAACTTAGAAGAAAATAAATAGAACAGAGAATACTCAAATCTCAATATATACAAAAATTATTAATAAATTAGCATTGGAAACCAGATGTCAGAATCTTTTTACTTTGGAAAGACACCAGGAACAGGTCCCGTGCCTTACAGCATTTATTATCCATTTTCTTTTCTCATCTGTAAGTCAACTTGTTCATCTCTGCAAGCTCCGTAACTTTTCCCTACCGTTCATCAGTTGTGGGGATATTGGGCACCTTAAGATGCTGAACACATACCATCTTGGCTGGCACAATCGATGTCACCCTAGTCTTCCTCTTGAGGCCTCCAGTTCCTCTGAGAGATGTTCCATCTGCCACCACCCCGTCCTGCCCTCTGCCTTCTCTCTGCCTTGGAGGGAGAACTGTTGGTTTGCCCGGCAAGGAAGGGCATGTGAGAAGCAGGAAGGCGTGGGTGGCAGGAGGGCAAGGTGGTGCCATCAGGCCAAGGGGAGAGTGGAAGTGCCATGAAGACAGACGCCTCTGGGTGGCAACCCAGGAACCCTGCCCTCTGCGATGGGAAGCTCCCTTCCTGCTTTCCCTATTCTGCCCTGCAGAGAGGGTCAGGAAGCACGGGCTGTGATCCTGTAACTGTGGTTCTTCGAGTGGTCAGCTCTGAACTCACACAAATGGGGTCGCCTGTGTCTGCGCAGCGCACTGTTCGGAACCTTCTAGAGCCTGCTGGTGGGAGGCTGTATAGCCACTTTCCCACCAAAACCTGCAGTTCTTTTTCGTCTGCCATGGAGCAGCAGTTTAGGAACCTTTCTCAAAGCCTTTCCCCCCAGATCATCAGATCGTTGAACTCGGATTTAAACGTTATGGCTTTTCTGCAGCATTTTGGTTTGTTTATCTTGGTTCTCTTCACTCCTTTTGTCACGATTTTCTGACTTCAGACTCTCTGTGTGACTTCCTTCATTGTATGGCCTCAGCAGTGGTTTTCAAACACTGTTCGTCTTACAGAGGCAAGATGCCTGACAAGGACAGCCATCCAAAGTGTCTTCTCTGTCTAGGTGAGGGACACAATGTTGGGTCTTGCTCACACTGTCAGCCGTTTACTCCTCAGATGAAGTGCAATAGTGCCAGGCTTAAGGCCTTGCTTTGGGATAAAGTGTTGAGCATTTCTGATGTGGCTTCTCAAAACTGGCCACTCTACAACACCTCAACCACGGCGGCTTGAATAGGACATAGCTTCACCTTGAAAACTTTGATGTCTCTTACTCTAGCTTTGGCTACGAGGTTGTCCTCTCCATATCCAGAGCTGGAGACTTTTGCCTTGTCATTCCTCCTTGCACCTGCTTCGGGACTGTGCGATCTCTCAGCCTCCCACTCGCACAGTCCCAACCAGAGCAAGAGTCACCTCCCTCTCATCCTCAACACTGGCCTCGGTAGAACCATCCTTCTCAGGATGCAGATTTGGCCAAGTGTCCACAGAACAGAGGCAGGCCCTTCTTACACCGAAGAAGTCGGTTCCACTTCCTTCTTCTAAGAAAGATAGGAAAAAGAGATCTAAGGAGTCCCCTCGTCATCACACCTCTTGAGAAACACCACAAGAAACACCCCAGCAGTGACAGCTATCAGTGTTTGAAGAACTCACGGGCCCAGAGCCTCATTCCTCTCTGGACTAGGCCACGGGCATGATACCGTCACCTAAGTCTACCATCTTTGTCTCTGCTCTCAGTCCTGTTCATTTGCCAGGCCCCACTGAGACTTGGGCAAAAATCATAGATTCCTCATCAGAATGTCATACAACCTCCTCTCAGGATCACTGTTAGGGAAGGAATGGGACAGTACTTGCTGAGGTGGTAGAAGAAACAGGGAAAGTCCTGAGCTAACAATCCAGGAAAATACTGGGCTGAAAGGTGAATTCAAAGCCAGTCCAAGCAATCAGGAACGTTGGCCCATCTGAGACATGACAGGCACAATCACTGAATCTTCAGGTGGAACATCAGAGGGAAGACATCTAGGATCCTATTTTCCAACAATTTCAGGATTAAGCTCCAACCTCACTCTTCCTTGATCTTCCCTATTTTCTACAGATATTCAACAACTCCCCTGGGCCTCTCCATCTTCGATTCCCTCCACTTTGAAGAAGTTGGAGTCATTGTATAAGGTCATTGAGTCAAGAGCCAACTGGTTGACCCAACACCCAAAAACTGATTATGTTCGAGTTGACGTGGCCCACTCCTGGATCTTGCAGAGGCTCCATTCTACCCCTGCTAAGAGGGCAAGAAATTAGACTCAATGGGCAGAAAATTCTACTCGAATGCTGCATTCCTCTCCTGAATCTCCAGTTTTTGCATGGGGTGCATAACAGCAGTTTATTTGGAAAGAAGCTGGCCTTACATAGATCAACTATCTGAGGAGGACAGAAGAGTAGCCTTGGTGCTGTATGGTGAGGCACACTGCTTAGCCTTTCAGCAAATAAGGACAGATTGCGGTGGGAAGTCATTGGCAGGAGCAGTTTCCCCCTTTGGTACCATGTGTGGCTTCATTCTTCTGGACTTTCACAACAGGCCAATGTGATGATCGAGGACCTGCCTTTTGATGACGTCACCCTCTTCAATGTATCAACAGATGAGAACCTCAAACCTGCTGAGAAAATGAGAATGACAGGTTAAAAAATACGGTCTCCACCTCAAAACCAACTGTTCAGATATAGGTACCATCGTTTCTTCCTGAAGGAAGATTGGCTCACCATGCTAGGCTTGAAGGATGCATATTTTCACATTTCTAGCAGGTCTGGTTACAGGAGGTTCCTTGTCTTTTTGGTGGGTCAGAAAGTATATCGGACTGTTTGCGAAGTGTATGACAGTATAGTAGCAGCAAGGTTGTGTCAACAGGGTATTGTCTTTCTGGTTATGAGTTGCTCCCCCTCGGTCTCAACTTCTCCACGACATCAGTCACACAGGTCTCCTCCACTCTCTTGGACTGGTCATTTTCTTTTTGTTAAGGGCATCAGCCTGGAGGCCTTTGCTACCATAGATATTCTGGATTTCCTCAGTTTGCTGTCAGAGAAATCCTATTCTCTCTCCTCCCTGAAATGCTACCTCTCAGTGGTATCTTGGCACATGCAAAGACAAGGGAAACCTTCCTGCTTTTTGAACCTACTTGTCAAGAAATTCTTGGAGGGTTATAAGAATCCTCCTGTTGCAGCTCTGATACCAGCATGAAGCTTGCAGCTTGCCCTGGTTAGCTCTTCAAGAGGCCTTTTGAACCCATGACTACCTGTGACATCCATCTTCTATCATGGAAATCAGCCTTCTTGGTAGCCATCACTTTGGCTAGAAGGGCACAGGAGCATTGTGCACTAAGTGTGGACCAGCCCAATCTTTGCTTCCATAAAGAAAAGGTGGTCCTTCATCCAGACATCTGTTTTCTCCCTGAACTTGGTCTTTATCTTTTCACTTCCATCAAGATATTATATTTCCTGCCTTCATGTAGAACCCAGCTTTGGACTTAGAGCACAGTTTTCATTGCCTTGATGTCAGATATGCTCTACAAACTTTTATGTCCAGCTCATGGCTCTCTTCAGGAACTGCCAGAGACTCTTCCTCTGCTATTCACCTGCCAAGAAGGGACAACTGGTGTCATCCCGGAGGCTGTCCAAATGGATGGCACGCAGCATTCATCTTGCTTATGAACCAGCTGGCAAGTAGCCCCCTCAACTGAGAAGCCACTCCACCAGGGCTTTGGCTACTTCCACAGCATTCCTCCAAGGGGTGCCACTGCATGAGATCTGCAGAGCTGCTATGCGGTCACAGCCTTCCACCTTGATCTTTCACCACAGACTGGACAGAGGGTGAGGATGATGCTGTGTTTGGGAGGGCAGTGTTGTTTTCTTCTGTTGCACGACACTCCCACCTCCATGGTTAGTATCTTACTAGTCTCCCATTTGTGTGAGTCACAGAGACCACAAAGAAGAGGAAGAATAAGTTACTTACCTGTAACTGTTGTTCCTGGAGTGGTCGTCTGTGAACTCATACAACCCATCCATCCTCCCCGGTGTCCTGCCATTGCTCTCAGTCCTTTGGCTGTTGCCTTTAGGTGACCATGGAATGGAGGGCTTTGGCAGGAATGTAGCTATACAGCCCTCAGTAGATAGGGTCAGGGATCCTTATCAGAAGGCTTTCCAGCAGGATCCAGAGGTTCGAACAGTGCACTGCGCTGGAGGTGACCCCACTGCCAGTCCAGATGACCACTTGAAAAACCACAGTTTCAGCAAAGTAACCTGTTCTTCCTGACCCTCTCTGCAGAGCAGCATAGGGAGGCAGGAAGGAAGCTCCCATCCCTGACAGCAGGGTTGCTGGCTTGTCATCCGGAGACCTCGTCTTCATGGCAGCCTCCATCCTCCCCTTGGCCCACCTTGCTCTCCTGCCACCTACCTCTTTTCCTGCTTCACATCCCCTTCCTTGCCAGCAGTTCTCCCTCCAGGGCAGACAGGACCCAGCATCCAGGAGGGGGATGAGACACACGAGGGGGTGTGTGTGGCAAGAGGAAACATGTCAAGGTTGTTGCCAGGCAGGCAAGGTTTCTTCTGAGTGGATAGCAGAGGGAAGAGGAGATGTGGCCTGACAGCCAGGTGCAAAGCCAGCAGGTTTGTATTGGCTATGTCTTGTGTTTTAGAGAAGGTTGCACACCAGAGCACTGATTGGGTTACCCCACTTGTTTCAGGGTGACAAGGAAGCATAAAAAGGGCTGGTGTTTGCCTTGACCAGCTGCCAGTTAGACTCCCTAGCTGGACCTGCCATGCCATTGGCAGTACACCAATTGTAAGGGGAGATGCTGCCTGATTTTTCTCCATTATCTTCTGTTATTCCTGTTCGCGGTATTTGCTGGAATGCTGCTATGTTTTTGCTAAGCCTTAGAGTGCGGCAATAAATTCAGCCTCTAAGTCTTACTTAATGTGCCACTGGAATTCTTTCTACTTCACTGGGACGCTCTGCTGTGGCGAAGCCTTGCTTCACAGATTGCTCTCTGCTCATGCTCAGAGGAGCCAGAGCTGCTGGCAACCCTGACAGAACAGAGGAACTGGAGGGGTCAAGAGGGAGGCAGTTCTCTGGGCCTCAGCCTGGTAGCCCCTTCTGCCCGCTCCCCCCCCCCCGGAACTCAGCTAGAAGGGAGCTTTGACCGCTGGGGTGCAAGGGGAGGAGGGGCAAAGCACCGCTCGGGGCTTCTTGGGGGTCACCCTTCGGTGGATGATCACACAGCACGAACCACAGCCTGTAGGAACCTCAAGAAGAGAGAAGCAATCCAGATATTTGATTCTAATGCTACAATCTCCAGCTTTAACCCTTATGTGAATTGTAATTTAATGCTGCATAGCCTCTGCTGTATAGCCTGGTCACCAGAAATATAATATCAGGCAATATCTTCCTGTACTTTTGGAAATGTTGGTGAAGAATAAGTGCCCCACAAGAAGCAAGGGCGATGCTACATTTTAGTGTCAAGTTGTGCAGTGTTTATTGTTGCATTGTATCATGTTAAGATCATCTTGGTATTGTGGTGGTATGATTAAACAAAATACCCAAATTCTTGAAAGAAAAACTGTGTTTTTAAAATCCTTTGTTGCACTGTGTCATATTAAGACAACTTTGTTATTGTGGTGGTATGATTCGTTACACATAAAAATTGTAAATTTTGTGAAAAGAGCTGTCTGTGTTTTTTAAATCCTTTCCTGGAGAAAATGGCCAGCAGATTGTTAGTGATGTTGCCAAGCATAAGTTGTATTATGCAAGCAGAGTGTATTCGCCTGGACCCATCTGATGGAGATAGATGGAGAGATTTGGCAGCCAGACCAAGGCAAAAGTATACACAATCCACATTGAATCTTTCCTCCTTCTGCAATGGGGGCGGAAGACCTACTGCAGAGCAAGTAGCAGCCCAGTGCAGAAGGCTCATTTATTTATTTGTCTGTGTCAAGCTAGACATACACATTTGTAACTGTTCAGCATTCACTTTTATGTATATACATTTGTATTTTACTTTATGAGATTTTGTTAACTTAAGATAGTTAAAATTTGATGTAGCTAAATAATGTATATAGCTAGACATAACAAAATGGGATAACTGGGTAAGCAAATTTTGGCTTTGATGTGTTACTTGATTGTAATCTGGCTTTGTTAATGGAATCTTTTTCTTTTTTGTGACCATCAAAACCCATGTAAGAATGCATATTGTATAGTTTGTATAGTTGAAATACTGATCATGGTTAATCTTTCTTATTATTTTTTGTTTTTATTTTTTGTTTTTATTTTGTGAATAAAAGAGATTTAAACACAAAATGCAAAAGTAGTTTGCGTGCAATTAACTCCATGGGGGGAGGGGACAGCAAAATCTTGCCCTTTCCTGCTCAGAAGGCCTGGCTCCTGTCATAAGAGCAGGGAAATATTTTGTTTTTAACATAGGCAATAGATGAAAAGGAGTAGAGATCACTAGCACTATCAGTTGTATAAAGACAGGGGAAGGAGAGTGGTTTGCTTGAGGTGGCAATGTTTTTGAGGTGTCCCAGCCCATAGCCACTCCCCCACATGCCCTGGCCACACCCCCACTCACCACAACCATGCCCCCGGACACAGTGGCCATGCTCCTCATGCCTTAGCCCTGCCCCCTCGCGCACCACCCCACACCCACGTTCAAAGCTCCACCACTCAGCACTATAATATATCCATTGCTAACTGCTGTTTGCAGCAATGTATCAATCACCAATTGCTGCTGGCAACTTGCTTTTAGTTATGGGTTCAAAAGGCACCAAGGCTCCAAAGAGGTGATCTGGCAATAGTTGATGGCCAAGAGCATCCAGCGAGGAGGTGGGGAACGAGAAGTTGTTATGAAAACAGTCAGGGTTAAGCCCATAGCCACTCCCCCACAAGTACAGCTGCCATGTCATCACTTTCTTGACTTGTCTTTGTTTTGTGGTAGCCCCCCTTTGCAGCACAGTCTGTTGCTGGGGATGATGGGAATAAGAGAAGCATCTTGGCTCCGTCTCCATAGCCAAATGCAGACTGAGAACAGTCACTTGGTGAGTCTCCGGATCCGTCATGTTCTTTAGGGGAAAGAAGGCAATAGGAGAAGAACTGGCTAAAGAGTTTGGTTTAAACAGACATCCCCTGCTTATCTCACAGAGGTTAGGGACCAGAGGACTGTCAGAAAGTAGAATTGGTTGAAACAGGATGGTCTTTCGTCAGTTCTCCTCTTGCCTCCATAATCCCCTCATGTTCCTTACAGGACGAAGGCAAGAGGAGAAGAACTGATGAAAGACTGGAGCCTTCATAGAAAGAAGAGTACATGTCTATAGTTTACAATTCCTGCAAAGAGTGGAACATCAAAAAACACATTGTTGAAAAGCGGGTGGACACCTCTATTGTAAAATTTGAGTAGGATTTTATAATTATTATTTTTGAGTAAAGTAGCAGTTGAAGCATTTGAAAAGGTATTGGTAGCTAGAGACGTTTTTATATAGAATTCTTAATAGTCTACATTAGGAAAGCTGTGGAAACTAACTTTTTTAAAAAAATATTTTTATTGTTTTATTGTCTTTAACTACTTTTTAGTTAACCACTCTATTCTGCTTTGCTTAGACCTCATCTGGAATCCTGTGTCCAGTTCTGGGCACCTCATTTCAAGAAGGTGCAGCTTGTCCAGAGGAGGGCAGCCAAAATGGTGGAGAGTCTGGAAGCCATGAAACCCTATGAGGAATGGCTTAGGGAGCTGGGATGTTTAGTCTGCAGAAGAGGAGGTTAATAAGAGGGGATATGACAGCCATGTTTAAATATTTGAGTGGATGTCATGTTGAGGAGGGAGTGGGCTTGTTTTCTACTGCTCCAGAGACTAGGACAGGAGTAAATGCATTTGAGCTACAAAAAAGGAGTATTTAGTACTCTTATTTCTTTCCTTTTTTGTTTTGTTTTGTTTGTGTTTTATGTCCATTTGTTATTGTAATTTGTTTCTTTTGTTCTGTTTGTATGTCTTTTGTATTTTTAATAAAGTTTAGTAAAAAAAAAATTTGTGACCTACTCAGTATCTCAGGAGAATTCTCTCACTGGGAGATCCTCTGTCATCTTTATTACAGAGATAAAGAAAACATCAACACCATAGCAACACATAATTATCTTCAGGAATGTACCCAGTTGGTGTCAGCTAGTGATGCTGAGGTCTTTGCTATGGATATGCTTTGGAGACAGCCATGCAGGAGCCCCTCTTCCTCACCTCCCAAATATGAGAAAGGTGTTGAGGAGAAGATGGGAAAGACCTGTGAAAGACAGATCCAGTCTGTGGTATCTTCAATTAAAGGTTTCAGGTAACAAAGGTTAGGTAAGAAAGAGCTGGGGAAAGTCTACTTTTTGGGTATCTAGCTTCTAAAATCCTCCAACTCAACATAGCCAGCTCCCCAAAAGTACCTTTTTCACACTCTGAAAAATACTCTGTTTGAGATCTTGGAGTTCTCTCAAGCAGGAAAATGGCTGCCAGTTTTAGGAGGCTATACCAGGGCCATTTCTGCTCCACTCTCCCAACACGCCATAGAGACGGAGAAGGACGGGACCTTGATGACAGTTCTGCATGATGTCGTCATAGTCCCATCCTTCTTCTGTCCCCAGGCAGTGCAATCATGAAGTAAAGCATTGACAGGTTTTCTCCATCAATGACCTGTGATTGCACTGCCATCCTGCACTTACCTGGTTTTCGGGGGGTCCAGAAACGCAATGGCTGTGTCTTTCTGCCCAGCGCAGTCTGGAACAGTACCCAGCTGTGCTGAGGAAGGAAGCAGAAGGACCATTCATGTTTCCTGAATCCTGGAGGCAGCTGGTGCAGAGGGGAGTCCTCCTGTCACACTCTTTGGCAGAGCTGCTGCCAGGATCAGGTAAGGTGCAAAAAGGGCCTAGTTCTCAGTAAGGAATGTTTCACCCAAATTTTGGAGGAGGAAGATATTTCTTTGCCACCTGTAATCAGTGTCAGAGTTCAGCTCCCAGCCCACGCCTCTCTGCCAGCAAGGTAAAGAATGCAATAGTACTTGCCCAAGAGGAGGAGGCAGTGTCCAATGCAAACAATCAGTAGAAGAGCTGAGCTGAGCCGAAGTCAAGGTCAAATCCAAAAGGTTCAGAATGCTGAGGTCTATCCAAAAGGGGTCAAAGAGCTGGACCACAAGGGTCGTGAGGGCTTGAGTAGCGATTTGCTACAAGCAAACAGCAAGCTGTGCTGAGAGACTTATATAGCTGACAGAAACAGGTGTCACTCATCATTATTCTGTTTTCTCAATCTCTAGCAAAATGGCTTCCCTCTGAGCTGCTCATTTTTTATCCTCCGTGATTGGAAGCTGGGGAGCAAAGGTGGATCTGATTCCTCTAAATCATTGCTGGTCCCTTCTCCCCTCTGGCATAAAGTTGCAACAACTCCTTCTCAGCTTGTCTTTCAGCTGATGGGAGTGTTGGCAAGATAGTTTGGTCTGTCACTGGCTCTGTTTCTGGCACAATCAATTGCTCATCGACCTCATCTATCACACTTAGTCCAAGTGTCACCCATCTTATGTGTGAGCATTTCATCCCCCCCCCACTTAAATATAGTGTATTGCTTTCCTGTTGAAATTATTTTTGTTAGCTTACCAATCCCATCACGCATAGCTAGAACACCCAGTGGCCATGCTGCTGGTGTGATGAGGGTTGTACTCAGCAAATCAAAAAGGTGCTATGCTTAAAATTAAATGGCAATTTAACATAACCCTAATAGTTAATTTTTTTACCTGCTAACATATATGTAATTGAATGTTCAAGCTTATTAATGATTGCCTAAACATTCTAATTCTCAAAGGCCCCTCCCTAAATTGCAAACCCCAGCATTCCATAGGATGTTAAAAGTGGAATAATAGCACTATAAAAGTCCAGTGCAGGAAGAGGTCTGGACAATATAAATGAGTCTGAATCCTATTGTTAGCCTTCTCTAGAGCAGAATTGGATTTACCTATGTGTAGATGTGTCATTCAACAGTTTATTCCATGAATGTATTGTAGCTGGGACAAACCAGTTTGATACCAGACATGTGTGTGGATTGTTATGTAAAGCATTTGGAACCATACATTCTTGGAATGCATATGAAGCTAAGAAGCCATTTTAGAAGAGCTTTGTCCCTACGTACTATATATAAAAGCATACAGTGGCCCCTCCACCTTCACAAGAGTCCAGGGCCATTTCCACAGTACACTCTTATAGCGGTATTATTCCTCTTGCAACATCCTATGGAATCCTGGGGTTTGCAGTTTTGGGAGGGGCCAGCTGGATGTTGCAAGTGGAATAATACCGCTATAAGAGTGTAGTGCGGAAATGGCCTTGGGGTGGTAGGGGTGGGAAGGTAGGATGTCAATAAGCTAATCATATGAAAACAGGACATTTGGCTTTGGGCTAACCTTTAGATAAGCTGCGGTTTGTTTTTTCATCCCTCCATAATAATTAAACAGAAACAATGGGGATGCCTGGGGCTTATGTATTTTGCCTCACATGAAATTGGGCATTATAAATGTATGTATGCAGAAAGAGAGAATATTGAAATTAGGGAGCAGAGAATTAAAAAATATCTCCCAAAGCCTCCTGTTTGAAAAGGATTCTTCCAAGTCTTCTTCCCATTCCTAAAATTATCTTCCCATCTCCAAAACGAGAGGGCTGGAGTTTTACCTCCTGACCCACCAAGTCGACCAGGCTCTGCCTACTTGCCCAAAGAGTTTATTAATTCATCCTTTGAACAGAGGAAAAGATTTCTCCACAACCCCAAATATGAAGAGATCACGTGCTCATCAGTCATGGCCTATGTTGATTCACTACAGGCTGATTCACATTGTGAGCCTTCCAATGTTTGTGTGTGTTCAAGGGTGAATCTTTTGTCTTTTTAGATTTCTGAAGAAGGTATAGAATTCTTTGCAACAGATATTATGGCCGGTGAGGCTTCAAGGCCCTCCTTTTTATTCCTACACCCCCAAGAGAAACCAATAGGAGTGGCCATTGTCCCCATCACCTGTGATAATAGCAAGAATTAGCCAGTAACATCTAGTCGTATCTGTTTTGGCAACAATTTGAAACTGCCTTTAGAAAGATGGGAGCCATTTAGCAAGTCCTGGAATAGTCAAGATGAGGATGAGTTGGCTAGTCTTGACTCTCCCGGCCATTTCCACCCTGACACTGTTCTAGTGTGATCATTCCACTTTCAAATTCTGTGGGATTCCTGGGGTTTGTGGCTTACTGAGCCCAAAGAGCCCTCTGGTTGAGAATTCTAAAGGCCCCTCCCCAAACTGCAAACCCCAGGATTCCACAGGATGTTGAAAGTGGAATCATAGTGCTATAACTGTCTAGTGCGGAAATGGCCCCCGTCTGCCCTCACAGAAGCACTGGGACAGATTCTGGATCTGCCTGTCACAAGATAATCTGCTCATTTAACAGCCACCACAAGGAACATAAACGGTCCATCTTCACTTGGTGTGCTGGCAGCTCCGGGCTGTGCAACCTGTTAATGATCTCTTAAGATTTACATTAAATTACAATAAATGAAAAGTAAAATAAAACAAAAATTCTGGAAAATGCAACAAATGATATGTGGGGTTATGATCAGCCCCCTGTGTGCATAGTTAGTGTTCAGGGAGAAATCATGTATGCATGCTGTTCATTAATGTGAAACAAAGTTCAGGAATGAAGACACACAAAAGTCAAGTTATTCAAAAATTTGGAAAAATATAATAATGAAGGGGGACTGAAGGTACTAGATGCCTGAAATGCCCCTTAGTTTGGGCCTTTCCTGATCCTCAGAAAGAATGCATAGCCTTACTGTGCTAACTGAATACTTAGATATGTTCTTGGTCAGTTTCAAGGGTGGGGAACTTTGGCTCTTCAAATGTTTTTATCTTTCAGTATCCAGAATCCCTGACCACTGGCCAGCCTAGGTGTGGATGGATGGCAGCTGAAGCCCAAAACATCTATAGGACTAAAGGTTCCTCACTCATTTTAGAGAAAAATTTTCAGATTAGCTATTCTCAACTTTTGTTCTTTTAGTTGTTTGGGACTTCAGCTGTCAGAATCCATCATCATTGGCTAGGCTGGTGGAAGCTTCTAGGAGTTGAAATCCAGAACAGCTGGTAGATCAAAGGTTGGGAATGGCTGCTTCAGATAGCATCACCCCTGGGGCCCATTCACACTACACAATTATAGCACTGTTATTCCACATGGTGGCATCCTATGGAATCCTGGGGTTTGTTGATTGGTGACACACAATAACTTTCTGGCTGGGAATTCTGTGTGACCCCACCTACACTGCTGCCAATCCTAAGCATTACCATGGGAGTTAAAGTGGAATAATAGTGTTATAATTTTGTAACATGAATTGGACCCTGGTTTCCTACTTCCCAGACTGGAGAAGCGCTTGTGCAACTCACAAGTCTGAACTCTGGTTTCTCTCAGAGCTGACCTACAGTGATATCTACAAACTCTCTCCCTATTATCAAAAGCAAAGAAGATCCTATGAAGTGTCAAAGTTAGCTTTGTGTCCCTCTTTGGGAAGACAGAATGAGGGAAAACAGAATATTTCACTTGCAGGGGACGGTGCACTCTCTGCACTTCCAGCAGCAAAGATAGCAATCAGCATTTTTCACAGGTCAGAGGACTTTAGAAAGGCAAACTGAGGCTTGCCAAAGGTTGGGGTTTCAATGGAAATGTGATTCCTCTGCTTGGCATGGCTCAAAACAGCTTGTCTCAAGAGAGTTTTCTGATTTGCAAGCTGGGAATAAAAGTAAGCAGAAGTGCAACTCCTGGGTCTTGCCCAAGGTTGTGGGGGAACCTCTCTGGAACCTCAGCAAACAAAAATCCTTCCCAAGGCCTGATCTGTTTCTCTGTTAAAAACCCAAAGAAGATGCAGAAGAGAACCAAAGAGTGGGGCTTGGAGTAGGCCCTTCACACGCCAGGTCTCATGGTCATAAAACGATAAGATAAAGATGACAACAAAGCTGGGTAAAAATAGACCTAATCTTCTCCTGCCCTTCACAACAAGCAATAGCCTTGGGTGAAAGGAACAGGATCCAGTCCCCTCTCCCACTACTGTAGAAAGCAAAGACTCTGGCCCTTGGGGGAAGCCTCGCTCTTGACCTCAGATGAAAATGATACACTCTTTTGGCCATGGCTTAAGATCTGAGCACTTTGAGCCATGCCTTTTCAGTCACCTGCTTCCTCCTAAGGGCCCTCCCTACTCCCGGGGACAGGATTCCACCAAAAGCAGGCAGAGGCACAACACCATGTTCTGGCAGCCTGCTTCTTAGATCAGCATTCCCCATGGTTGTGAATAGCAATGCTTCCATCAATTGCAGAAATTGGAAATGTGACCTTGTTTAGAATGTTATAGCTCCCAGGGGATTTCTGGTAATTGCTGTCCCAAGGTAACTGGGCGTTGGACTTCATGACCACTGACTAGGGCCATTTCCACAGTAGGCTGTCATAGTGCTATTATTCTACTTTCAACATCCTATGGAATCCTGGGCTTTGCAGTATAGGGACGGGCCCCTCCCTAAACTGCAAAGCCCAGGATCTATAGGATGTTGAAAGTGAAATAATAGCACCATAACAGTCTAGTGCAGAAATGGCCTAGGATTCTCAGATCTCAGAGCCTGGCCAAGTCTCCAGTTTTCATGGGTCATTTCCAGGCAGGAGACAAGGGTGCAAATTCTCCAACTGCAGGGGGAGGGCTCAGCTCTGGGCAAGAGGAACAGGGCATGTGTAAACCTCCAGTTCATTTAGGAGAGCAGCAGCTTGCCACAATTAGCAAGTCTTAATTGATTTGACGCTGCAACTTGCAGAGACTTTATCAGCAGGGTCTGTGTGTTTACCCTGTACTTAGTTAGCTTCCTCCTTCCCTCCCAGTTGCTGCGATGCCAGGGCTTAGCCTCTGCTCTGCATCCACCTTCTGGCTAGAATCGAGTAGCCTAGATTAAACATTCCTTATCCTTTCTCCCTAACTAAGACAGAAGGAATAATCATCTCATTTCACCTTGATGTGGAAACAGCCCCTTTTGCTAAGATTTCGGTCTTAATTTCCAGAAGCGGAAAATATGTCCCTTCCCCCAGATATGTGTGTGTTTGAATGACACACTGTCAGCCACTGTGATTGGTACTTAATGCATAGTGCTTAATGATATCAGCAGGGACTGTCTGTCCCTCAAGTTTTGGGAGGATGCTGACATTGCAGGCTGGGAGAATTCTGGCAGCTGTGGACTACAAAAGTTAAGTTTTCAAAGCTGGGGAGATAACAAAGTCTCTTCTGGTCTTTTTGGGTAGCCCCTGAGATTTAAGCTGTTCACTCTTTGAGATCTGAGTTACTGTCCCTCTTCAGTGGTGAATCTGAACCACTGAAAACGGAAAGGCCAAGGTTCCAGCTTTCCTCCTTCTTGGTGGAAGTGGGTTGGTGAACAGGTGGCAGCATGAACAAGGGAAGGAGCCGTAGGTCCAGATTAGGGCCAGATGGTTCTGTAGTTGGCTTGCCACTTGTTGGTTGGGCCTCAGTACCTCTGGGATTATGGGCTAAACCCAGACCCTCTCCTGTTCTCCTAATTTTCAATTTACAGGGAGATTATTTCTGTTTTCTTTTTTCACGCTACAGAGCATTTGAAAATGTGATTATCCATCACTGCATTGCAAAACAGTTGCATTATCACTTCATTCTGCTGCTTGATTACAGTAAGCTGGACTCTGAAGAAAACAGAGATAGGATTGGACTATCAGGATCAGTAAGGCACCCATAACCACAGAGAACTGATCCACATTCAACTGGCAAGTGCCCAAGGCTCCCTTCTGGAGAAAGAGGGAAATGAGAGGAGGAGGAGGAGGAGGGAGAGAGACTGGGAAATCAGAAATGACAGGAAAAATAGAAGGAAGAAAAACATATGAAGAAACATGAAAAACAGCTTTTTCAGCATTGCATTTTGGGGTTAAGAGTGAAATCTTTGGAAATGTTGAAGACCTCTGACTCTATTCAGTCCTACCCTCATCTATGGATAGACAGATGAGATGATTTTCAATCTGTGTCACTGTCTTATAAATTTTGTGTTTTAAAATTCATTTATAACTCAGTTCTATCGTTTTTCCACAATATTTTTTTATTTTTTATTTTTTTTAAATTCACTCCTAAAGTTGTATTTGTTTATAGACCTTTCATCACAAAATACGCAACCTATATGCATTTTTGGTCCATTTAAAGCTGAGAACCTGAACGACAAAATTTAGAGAGGGGCATAATCCTGGCATTAACTGAGCTCCAATCCATCCATCGATCTGGGAGGTGCGAATCAGGTTACTTCACTTCTAAATGCAGCCTGAAACACATCCTCCAGCATCCCAGCGCTCTGCATTCTGTCTCCTCCATCCCCTATCATGCTGATCCACTTTAGTCAATCATCCCATCTGGGGCCTCTAAAGGGAAGTTGGGGAACTCCCTCTCCCCAGCTGGATTCTCTGTTGCCCTTGGCCTGGAACAGCCCTGGGACCCTTCATTGCTTTGACCCATGGGGCCCGGGCTGTAAAATTGTTCTGAGACTGTAAAGAGGGAGATTCCTGGGGGGAAAAAACCTGAATGAACCAACAAAGGATAACAGTTTAATATGCACACGTCTGTGTGCATGCATGCACACATGTATAGGTGTGATCAACTTGGCACTCAAGTCTTTAGTTTCACGCAGGAAGGCCACAGAAACTGCAGGGCCCCTTCAGCCTCCAAGACACCATTCTCACTGAACTGATCTCTCTTCTCTCCACTCCTCCATGACATTTTGGGGCTCCAGTCACCACCTCCAAGCCACCTCCAAGGAAGAAGACAAAGCTCCCCCTCTCAAGCACCTTTCCCCAGCCAGTCTCACATTAAAGTCTGGGCTGCTGCTGGGCTGTGTGAAGGGGTGGAGGCACTGGTGGAGGTTTATTGTGTGGTCAAAGTGCAGGGAAAAAAAATAGAAGGAAGATTCTCACAAAGAGGTGCAGGACTGGCTCTGGGTAAACTGAGTCCATTGAGAGTCCTGATGACACCCGTGATCCATGTCAGCACCAGGAGGTGGCCAGAGTTCTTGAGTCACTGGCCACCCTGTCTGTCCCGAAGAACTGCAGTCCGTGTCCATCCCCCTGATCTCCTCACTGGTAGCAGAGCCCAGTGCAGCACAGTAGCATCTCTGCTCCAGTGTTGGGCCTAAGGCAACCCTGAGAAGGCAAAAGACCAGTGGTGGCTCTAGGGGACCTCCAGGCAGGGGAAGGTGGGGTCAGGAGGGCGCCTGTGCTGTGGGCCGAGCTGGCGAGGGAGCCGCCGGCAGGTTGGAGTGTGCGTTGGTGCCGATGGTGAAGTCACTTGGCTGCAGGGGAAAAAAGACAGATAGAGATGTGTTAATGCATTCCCAACAGCGTATGGCAGAAAAGCTGAAATAGACTGTGTGTCGATGTCACCAGGGTGGCCTATCAATAACACAGAGCTTAGGAAGTTACTTTTTTGAAGTACAACCCATCCACCTCCAATATCTAGCCAGTACAACCACAAACCATACTATTTGTGGGATCCTGGGAACTGTAGATCAAAAAATAATGGCTGAGGTGCTGCGTCAGACGTGTAGCCCCAATGTTGTGGCTACAATCTGTCTCCTGATAAGACCTCTGAAACCCACTGGCCCCTCCCTAAACTGCAAACCCCAGGATTCCATAGAATGTTAAAAGTGGAATAATCATGCTATAAGAGTGTAGTGCGGAAATGGCCACAATCAGAGGCATGAAATCATTACTCAGTCTAAGACAGCTGTAGTCCTGGGACTGTAGTGCTCCAGCAAAGGAGGTACTAGAGGGTCTGCAGCAAAAGCAGAAAGCAAGAAAGGCACAAGGCATCATACGAAGACAAGGGGCAGAGGCTTACATTACGTCGGAAAAGTCGCTGGAGAAGGCTACGCTTGGGGGGGTCAGGAAGCTGCTTCCAGTCCAGGTCTGGGGATCGGGTGCCATTTGGTCCAAAAACATTGAGATCTTTAAAGCATTCAGTCTCAATCATCTAGATAACAAGAAAAACATGTTGTTATTTTGTGTAGGTTGTGTATGGGAAAAGACAACACACCTTTATGCCCCCTTGCTGCTACAGCTCCGAGAATCCTCAAGCCAGCTATAGTCCAAAGAAGCAATTTTCCAAAGTCAGTGCTAGACTCCCTTAAAGCTAAAGGGCATTTATAGGCAGAAAATGGCCACAAGAGGCAGCATCAAATGGAAAAAGGAAGTAGACTGGGCTAAGTGCCTACAAGAAACCTCCATCTTTTGATGGCCTGTTATCTGATGACTCACTCTTTTGATGCTTCCAGACTAAGGACAAGTTCCATTAATTTGTCAGGGGTTCCACTCTTTCATCAGTTCTCCTCACTTATGGAGGCTTTCTTGAAACAACTCACATGCATGTGTTGCTTGCAAAGTGAGCTGAGATGGGGGGAGGTGCTAAGCTAAGACTTTGCAAGCAATGTGTGTGTGGTCAGTCCCAACTGAGCCCCCATAAGTTCTCCATGCTTTATACAGTATAGTACATTGACTCTGCTTTTCAACCAGTTCCATTTTCTGACAATGTTCTGCTCCCTAACCAGTCAGATAAACGGAGAAAGCTTGTATATTTATTTTCCAAGTCTGTCTTGGGTCAGCATTTCCATACAACCTCATTGTTGGGGTCAAAAGAACTTGAAGCTCCTCCCAGGAACAGATCAGTCTATGGCACCTATTTTCACTGACAGCCCAGCACCTATAGAGTGTGCAGCAGCTACTGTGATAACCAACCACTATTCACCTACACCATAGACAACTTCTACAGTTGTTCCTGAAGTTTGATGGTACATTTGTCAACGGTGGCTGACACATCTGAGCGCTGGCAACAGCAAATCAATTCAACTGAAATGTGGTGCTGGATGAGAGTTCTGTGGCGACCATGAACTGCTAAAAAGGCAGATAAATTAATCCAAGAACAAATCCAGCCTGAATTCTCCCTATAAGCCAAAATGACCAAACTGAGGCTATTGGAGGTATCACGAGACAACATGACTCACTGTAAAATACAATAATGTTCAGTAAAGTAGAAGGCTATAGGGAACGAAGAGCACTGCATTACAGGTGGACAGACTCAATCAAGGAAGCCATGGAGTTTGCAAGACCTGAGCAAGGCTGCTCATAATACGGTGATGTGGAGGTCTCCAGTTCACAGGGTTGGCATACGCTGACATCAACTTGACAGCAATTAACAACAACAACAACAACAGCAACAACAAAGCAAATTTGACAGCTGTAGAGTCATCGCTAAGTCTTCAGGTCTCAGGAAGCTGCCAGGATCTGCACTGAACTGTGGTTAAATGAATTTAGGAATGAAAGCTTCCAAATTCCACCTCGTATCCCTGCCAGAGAAGTGAGGAAAGAGGAGCACATGAGATCAAAGCTCACTGTTGCTCATTCATGTAATGCTAACCCAAGGAAAGGGAACCTCCAGCCCACGGGCCTAAATTGCAGTGCAAACGGTTACAATCCTACCCACAAAGGGACCAGGGGATACACCTTCTATAGCTCTGTTCTCTCTCCCCTAGAATCAGGAGATAATTCTAAGTGCATCTTACCTTCCAACTGGGAGAGCCAAAACTGTACATGGGAATTATACTCTTGTGTCAGAGAGGATACATTAATGGCATTCCTGATTGAAGACATCGACAGCATGGGGTGGGGATATCCTGCGTCCAATCTTTAGCGGCTTTAGCAGCTAATGATAGTTTGCAGGATATCCGGATGCATCTTGATGTGTCCTGCCTTTAAGTGATTGGTTCATGAAACCTGTATTTCTTTGCACTTGGCTGGTTCATTACACCTGTACTCCTGGGCACTTTTGAGGCTTAACTTTTCTTTTATTGGTTGCTGCTTTTAAAATCCCACTCATCCTCAGTTTCTCACCTCATTCTGCCAAGGAATGGGAACACTTCCTGTTGCAAATTTGGCATAGAAGTCATTGTCCGTTTGGTCTAAGTTGACACCCTTCACAGTGGAGAATTGTTCTATGTCTAATACATCTTTGCAGTACACGGCCCGGGGCTGTGGAATAGACAGACAAGTCCTGGTAAGTTTGGAATCCAATATGCATCAAGATAGGCACAGACTAGTTAAATATATTTTGAAGTACTGTATTTGCTGGTGTATAAGACTAAATTTCCCCCCCAAAAAAAATACTGTTTGAAAATGGAGTGCATCTTATACGCCACTGTGTCTTACAGTGTATAAATGGACTGTGTCTGATACACATGTGCATCTTACATGCCAGCAAATGCAGTATACTATGCAGGTTACTGAAAACATGACACTAAGAGAAGCCCAAATCCAATGGATCTAATTCCCAAACTCTTTGAAATTTGTAAGAATGATAGTTGGTATATGTGAAAAACAAGCGTTATCATGGGCAGAGACGACAGAAGTGTAGTCCAACACACTTGGAAGGCACTAGGGTTAGGCTGGCCTGATAACAGGGCTAGGAATGAATGGATCTGTCTCCTTCCATTATCTCCACATTTTCTTTTTCATTTCAATTTGTTCTATTAAATTAAAACTGAGAATTCCAGATACTACTTTACAGTATTTACAGGAGAATCTGAAGGTTGCTTTGCAACATTTTGAAATATCTTTTTTTAAAAAACCGGTTATAGAATGCCAAGAAGCTACAAAGCCTGGCTGCCACCACAACCTTATTCCAATGTTATTCCCAGGGACCTGCATTTGCCCCAGGAACAGCAGATTGTGCTGATATGATACTAGAAGGAAACAATAGATATCAGGATGTCCTATTTTTCCTGGGAGTTTCTACAGGCCCATTTTAAATGTGGTTATGGTGAGGTAGCAGCCCCACAACTTTCTACCCACTTGGACCAGCTAGGATCCTTCCATGTGACAAAAAGAAAAAAAACATGAAAACTTCAAAGGCCCCTGAGGACCAAGTCAAAACTGTAAGACCTGAAGATAAGGTCACAAAAGTTTAGAGAAGTTAGGAATCATATTCAGAACTATGTTCCAATCTGCATGTCAGTCCAAGATGTATGGATAAGGTCTGTCTGTTCCAAATACATATTCCTCAAGCATCAGCAGGTAGGGGTAGTCAACACGGCTGATTGGCTGAGAAGCCCTGATGCTAATTTAAAAATTAGAAAAGCTCAGGAGGGTCAGGAATATGACTCTCCAGTTGTTGTTGGACTGCAACCCACTGGCTATGCCACTGGTAATGTCTGTTAGGGCTTCTGGGAGTCACATTCTAACAACATTTGGAGGGCCATGTGCCCCTTATATTTGAAGCAGCTTGGCAAGTTCATAGGCCATTTAAGGTGAAAATGTACAAGTCAGCAGAAGGGCCATTAACTCTACTTCTGGTTCTGTCCCTCTACTGAGTTGTTTTTCTTTCTGGGGAGCAATTGTGCAAGAAAAGATTGTGGGATAAGGACGGTTCGTGCAAACCAGCAATTGTCTCACTCTTGTCGGTTGGAACCTACATCTGGCACAAATGTGGGTTTCATGATCCCAGCTTCCAGACGCTTGAAGTTGATGGTCTTGAAGAATGGATGTAGCTTCACCTGGACAGCACCATCTCCTTTACTTCCAAGTCGCTGCTTAGGATCTTTGGTCAGGAGCTGGGGAGGGAGGATGAGAGGACCAGGATTAATCAGGATGCTTTTGTCCACAGTGTCACCTGCATCAACTAGTGAATGGGTGTGTATCCTTTGGGAAAGCTCATCTGCAGAAGGAGGAGTCAGTTTATCTGTCCTCATTATGCAGCACAAAGATTTGGAGCCCTTTCATACTCAGTTATAGTGTTATTTTTTCCACTTTAATTGCCATGGTTCCATCCAGTGAAAGTCTAGGATTTGCAGTTTAGGGAGAGAAATTTAGAATTCTCAGCCAGAGAACACTAGGGCAAAAGCTAGGCTGATGTAACGGTTTGAGTATTGGACCAGGTCTCTGGGAGATTAAGGTCCTTTCCACACTGTACTTTAATATCGCAACATCCTGGTGGGTTGCCGGCATTGCCATTGCCGGGATGGGTTCAGGACCTGAATGGTCCCCATCGTACCCAGTCGGCTGCTGGTGGAAGGCATGAGGGACACTCTTCTCCCTTCCACAATACAGCTCACCTCTTCCTGTGCTGTACTTCAGAAGAAAGCACTCCATAATGCTTCCACCCTTACTGAACATCCACAGCCAATGGAATCATGGTGGAAAAGGGGGCCATTACTGGATTTTTTCTGGTAATGGAAAAGAGTGGCATAGCAGCAGACGGGGACACAATGGCAGCAGGACTGAAATGATGTCGTGCAATGGCACATGTCCTCAACTGGGAGCAATGTGTTGCCACGCTGGGATGGTGATGTTGTACAATAAGGGCTTAAGATTCGAATTCCTGCTTGGCCATGGAAGCTCATTGGCTAACCTGGGACAAATCACACTGTCTCAGAGGAAGACAATGGCAAAACCCGTATGAATAAATCTTTCCAAGAAAAGCCCATTATAAGTTCGCCTTAAAATCACTGTAAGTCAGAAACAACTTGAAATCACACAACAGCTTGAATGCCTTATGAAACTGGTGACTGCATAGAATGCAATCACGGCAGTTAAAGTGGAATCATAGCAGCACAACTGTTTGTTGTGAAAAGGCCCTTGGAAATCTCAGATAAGACAATGGGCCTTTGCACCCCACACTATTACAGTGCTACTATTGCACTTTTACTATCCTGTGGAATTCTGGGGTTTATAGTTTACTGAGGCCAAATAGTTCTCTGGCTGAGAATTCTAAATGTCCCTCCCTAAACTGCAAACCCCAGGATTCCATAGGACATTGAAAGTGGAACAATAGCACTATAACAATGTAGTGCAGAAAGGCCCAATGTCATTCAGCAGGACAATCAGCCACACTGCAGTTCAGACAACATGCTTGAAAGTGACAGACATCAGTTACAAGGGGAATAATTGAAGCGGAGTGCCAGTATGCTATAAGGGTTAGAACAGGGATAGGAAACATTTGGCTTTCCCAATGTTTTGGAATTCAATTCCCAGAAGCTTTCGGCAGCATGGTCAATGGAAACAGAATGTGCAAGATTGTACCTATAACTCAGTGGACAATGGTGGAATTGCAATAAGATAATGGAGTTTTGGCAAAAGGTTTTTAAAGAGATAAAAGAGATTATAGGAGCAGATATACCAGTATGTCCAAATATTGCATTGTTGTCTATATATGATAAGGTTGAGTGTACTCAAGTAAAGAAAGAATTAATAACAAATTTGTTAACTGCAGCGAGATTAATAATAGCAAAAAAATGGAAAGCAAATGAAAAATTTCAAATAGAGGAATGGTATACCGAAGTGTGGAAAATTGCAATTAATGATAAACTAACATGTAGAATTAGGTTTATGAAAGGTTTGGTTAAAGGGAATGATTTTGAAGAAATTTGGAAAATATTTTTGGATAAAGTTCTGAAAAGAGATAGTAATACTACCCTGTCAAAAGAAGAATGGCAATTTTGGAAAGTGGATTAAATAAAAAGTTGGCTCTGGGGGGTGGGTATTTTTTAGTTTTAGTTTTGTTTTTCTTTTATGTTGTATATTTTGTAATTCTTAGTAGGTGTGTGTGTTAAACTTGTGATTTATAGATTTAATTGGATAAGTGATGTCAATGTTTTTTTTAAAAAAAAAGTTAAAAGAATTAACAATAGAAATAGATTAAAGGGGATGTGAAAAATATTGAATTAAATGTGAAATTATAACAATTGAACAGATTTATAAATTTAAGGGTAAAGGTGCAAAATAACAATGTAAGTTAGTATTGCTTAAGAGAAGAGAAAAGAAAAAAGAAAAAAAAATTTTTTTTAATTCACTATTATGTATATCACATGGTGTTTTATTTTTTTTTCTTGTTTTGTATTTGTGATTTAGTTATATAATTAATAAAAAAAAAATAACTCAGTGGACAAAGGGCAGAAAGGACATGCGACTAATAAATAAAATAAATACATGCATATTACACAAGCTTTTGCATTATAGCCACAAGGCTTAGGGAAGAAGTTTGGTAAGGGTGACTCAGTGTGTGTTTGCTTTACAAAAGAAAGCTCCTATTCCCAGCACCAAGAAGGCATTTTCTCCTCTCTGATAGATATTGTCTGATCCCACAAAATCTCCACACAGACTCTCGCCACTCCGCTCCAACTACCATCCACTCACCTCCTTGCAGATGGCCTTGGCATCTTCTGAAAATTTGTCTGAGTACTGTTCCTGCTCCTCCTGCACCCGCTTCTCCACTTCTTCCCTCTTCACCCGTTCTTTCCGGGCACGAAAAGGTGACTGGCCCTCAATCATCTCATAAATGAGGCAGCCCAGGCCCCACCAGTCTGGACTGAAGGCGTAGCGCTCGTTATTAATCACTTCAGGAGCTGGACGAGAAGAACGGAAGAGGGCAGTCAGAGTGACGTTTAGACGCCAATGTGATGGGAAGCTCTGGCCATTTCCTCACGGGCTTAAAGAAACAGTCCAGAGCATCCTCCAGGGAGGACGCTGCACCTGAGAGCCGACTGGGTTGGACCTACTTAGTGTAGTTCCGCACCTCAGCCCACTCTGGAACGACTCGAAGTGGTCGTCCAGCATGCTTGAAACAGGTCTTTCAAAAGCATGGAGCGCGCCACTCCGTGCCCGCACTCTGGTGCAGATTTGCAGACTCGCACCAGTGTGAGCCTGCGATCTGCTGGGGGCGGGCTTTAGGCTGGTGAGCTTCAGCGGTTGGTGGAGAGCCTCAACCAACCAGAAGCCGCCATTTTCGTCCCTGGAGCAGTGCGGAGCGGCAGCCACGCACTACTCCGGACCAGCCTGGACCCAAGCGTGGAGCCAAGAAGTCCGGTAAGTACCGGCACAGGGCAATTCCCTCACCCTGTGCGGAAATGGCCTCTGGCTCTGTTCTCTAGTTAATTTAGGACTTGCTAAAATCTCAAATTTAAGCAGCGCATGCATGTGGCATTAAGCCCAAACACTGAGATCCCGAGAGCCTTTAGAGGCATTGGCTAAGGAAACACAGAAATAACGAAGCAAACCTGTGTTTTACAGGCTATTTTTAAAAATCTATCTGCTGTTTTGAATTTATTTTTAATATTTATTTTTAAGGGGTTGAAAAGGTTTTTGGTTGGAATTCGTTTCTTTCAGATATCTCAAATGCTATTATACTTATTTTGTATGATAAGGAATATATTGTTCTTAATTTCTTTTCCTTTATATATCACATTTTTAACATAAGCCGTTTTGATTATCTCAACCTTCCTTTTTCTTCAGATTCATCATCTGCCATACAGCCCAGCCAGGTCACCCATGGAGGTGGAAATCACTATTAATTCCTACTGTATTATTGCTGGTGCATTATTATTATTATTATTATTATTATTATTATTATTATTATTACTACTACTACTACTACTACTATTATTATATTACATTAATATGTCACCTTTCCTCCAATGAGTTACTAATACCTTAACTTATATCCCACCCTTCTGCTAATGAAATATCAATGCATCATATTTATACCTTACTTTTATACCTTACTGTGTATTTATATCCTACCTTTCCTCCAATGAACTCACTGAGGTGGCATATGTCTCTTTGGTGAAGTAGGTAAGAATAAGAGAGAATCCCCCTCATTGCAAGGTGGAAACTTGAATCTCGATTTTCCAAATCCCATTCCATTACCTCAACCATTCCCCAACATAGGAAGTGACTCTGTTACCTATTAGGCCATTTTGTTCATCCATTAACAGCTTCTACAAATCCCCATATAAGTGGAAAATCATCCCTAGGTCGAAAGCTATGACTGCAGGCTTGAGTTAGTGCTTCTCATTTTATGTTATAAAATCTGCGCAGAAAGTTTTGTCCAGAGTCAAAAGGAGCAATCAGGGGAATGTAAACCCTGGATCTGGATCTCTCAAAAGACAAGGCTTCCCAGACTGCATGGAAGGCACTCTGCTCTCTTCTTTCTGGAATAGCAAAGTTGTGGAGTTACCCCAGCCGGACTGAATCTGTTCCTTCCCTGAGCCAGTAGGTTCTTATGTTCTGGAATGGTCCTTCTGTACATACCCATATAACCAACTGTTCCTACACGCCCACGGATGGTGTCCCCCTCTGCAATCTTGATGGCCAGCCCCAAATCTGAGATCCGTATATGACCTAGAGATAAGAACAGAGAGGAAAGAGCAATCAGGGTCATATTTTGCTGGATGATGGGTGTTAGCACTGCATGATTTGCCAGACTGGATGGAACTCTGGGAAAAGACAATGGAAGAACACACAGTTTATGGGGAGAAGTCGCTGAAATCAACTATAAGAGGACAGAAGCTATAGCCCAATGGTAGAGTGAATGTTTTGTATGCAGCAGGATCCACAATGGCTCCTCCAGCGCTTATGCTGTCTGGGGGACTCTAGGAAGTATAATTGAAGAAAGTTACATTTCCAAGCTCTGGCAAAAAGACAGATCCTCACTTCCTTTTATTCCTATAAACAGCAGAATCCATGGACAACAGGAAGTTATCAGCAGGGTTTTGGATAATTCTGAAGTTTTTGCAGAACTATGAAAATATTTGGAATACAACCCTCTAAGATCAGGAGAAAAAGAACAAAAGAACCCAAAGAGAATGGAGGTCAGAGTATACTTAGTATCCACAGAATGCTGGTAGGGTGTTGGAGTGGGTAGGGTGGAATAGCTTATCTTGGTAGAGAGCATACAGTTGATTGGTGGGCTAAAACCTCAAATGTGAGCTCTGCACACATTTTGTTGCAGGTCCTGCTTATGCATGCATGTGTGTCAAGACTGGGGAGTGGAATCTAAGTACAGAATGAACATGGAAAGGAAATGCCACTGAGGAGCATATGGAAGACCTCAGCAGCTGGCACAGCTTTCCTAAGATGCTGAAAAAAATCCAGTGACATTCAGGACTCCTACTGTAGTTCTCTGTCCTGTCTGAGCCATGCAGGCAAACTGTAGGAGATACAAGGTCCAAAACTCTGAAGCAAATAAGGCAGCTACAGCATCCACCACTCACCATCATCATCCAGAAGAATGTTCTCAGGCTTCAAGTCCCTGCAGAGGAGATAAAAACACAAGCCAGAGTGAGAAAAAGATGGAAAAGGTGTTGAAAAGGGCAACACAAATGATTCAGGTGGCAAAGCAACTCCTCAGTGAAGAAAGCTTACAACATTTGGTGCTGTTTACCTTATTTGTAAAAAAAAAGGCAAGGAAATGGGATGGGAAGACATAATAAAGGGTATACAAAATTGTGCTTGGTGTGAAAGAAGGGTCCTTGAAAATAAATAGAGGAAAATTTCACTGAAGCTCAGTGTAAGAAGTACTCACTGCATAGTTTAAATGATTTTGCTATTCCAAGATGGCACAATGAGAACAGTTGGCCTTTCACATTCACTAGGGGTAGGGGTGCAGGACCCCTGCAAACGTGGAAGAACCACAAACATCAAAAATCTGTGTGTGGGAGGGAGGGACAGAGGGAGAGAAGGGGACAAGGCATGGCGTGGACAATGGGCACCCAGGGTCCAAACCAGGTCAGGGAAAGGAGAAGGAAAGGGGGTAGGTTGGCATGGTACCCCTATACTTTGAGGCCCCTCCCTAAACTGCAAAGCCCAGGATTCCATAGGATGTTGAAAGTGGAATAATAGCACTATAACAGTCAAGTGTGGAAATGGCTGTACAATTGGCTACAGTAGGATCAACTAGAGTAGATTCCCATTGTTTTCCAGCTTAAACTTTTTCTTGTATTGTTTACTGCAGACACACTGCAGCAACCTGACACCAAAAATCCATTTTCCTCTAGCCTTTCCTTACGATGACGTTGCTTTTTTAAAAACAAAAACAAAAAAAACTTCCAGCTAGACAGAGGATGAGAAGGAAACTGAGGCAGAAGCATAACAAGTCTTTGTGAAAAGCAGCTTCTTTGTCGCATTTTGTTAACTGAGCCTGTACAAATATAAAACAACAATAAACAAAATACATCTGTAAATACCTTGTACCAGATATTTCCAACTGCAAGAGTGTAAGGTGTTGCACGATTGCACAGAGAGAGAGAGTGGTTATCTACAAAGCTAAACCACGTCTGATCAGAGAGAAGCCTGGGCAAAAACCTGAGCTCAGGTGCTCCCTCTTCCCCACTGTTCTGCCTGCACTACTGAAAGAACAGAAAGAACAGAACTGCATTCATTTCAGCAGATTTAGCTCCTCCTTCACATGCAAACCAGGAACTGTGACTTAAAAGAAGCTCCAGTTAACTTTCATAAGTCGATCTAACCAACACTAATCCCTCAGCTACACAGAACTCTTTCAAAACCAAAGAAAGGGTTCCATCTCCAGCATCTCCCTGTTCCTTCCTCTGTTTCCATTCTTGCATTCTGGGACACCAAAAACTATGCCCACCTCTTTCTCACCTGTACACAATACCCTCCTGGTGCAAGTGCTCAAGTCCGCAGCAGATCTCAGCAGCATAAAAGGTGACCCGCTCGTTGTCAAACCCGGGGTTGCCCATGTTGTAGATGTGAAACTTCAAATCACCTCCATTCATGATGGTGAGGACCAGACAGAGGGCATCCTTGGTCTCATAGGCATAAGCCAAGCTGACCTGTGGGCATACGAGACAAGAATCATAGAGTTAGAAAGGGACCCAACAGGCCACTGAGTCTACCCCTTGTCCCACAAAGCATGCCTAGTTGTTCAGTATCTTTCTGAAGATATTCAGAGAAAGACACCTCACTACCAATTAGATAATTGATTCCATTGCCAAACTGGCCTAGTGGATCCAATTTAAAAGATCTGTTTATCCCAACATCCTGTTTCCCACAGTGTCCCATTAGTTGCTTTTAACATGTTCACAGGCAGGGCACAGGAAAATAGCAATAGCAATAGCATGTGTATTTCTATACTGCTTATCAGCTAAGTGCTCTCTACGCAGTTTACAATGTGGCAGCTAATTGCCCCCAACAAGCTGGGTACTCATTTTACCAACCTGCGGAAGGATGGAAGGCTGAGTCAACCTGGAGCCCGGCAGGATCGAACTCACAACCTTGTGGCTGCAGTACTGGCATTTAACCACTCCACCACCTGGGCTCTCCCAACAACTGGTATTTAGTTGCTTAAGAACATAAGGAACTTTCTTATACATAGTCAGGCACTGGCCCATTAGCACCAACCATCTTGGTTGTTGTTATTTCTATGAAGACCCTTAGGCAAGCTTATCATGTGGTTTTCATGGCAGAATTGTTCAGATGTGGGTTTGCCTTTGCCTCCCTCTGACACTGAGAGAGTGTGAGTCCAGGGGTGTCCATTGGGTTTCCATGGCTGACTGGGCATTTGAACCTTGATCTCCAGAGCTATAGTCAAACACTCAAACCACTACACCATGCTGGCTCTAAACATCTACCAACTATCTACACCAGTTTTCCCTAATTAGGTGCCTTCTACACATGTCTTGGAATGCAATGCCCATTATCCCCATACTGGTGATGGGAAAACTATAATCTAACACATCTGGATGGTGCCTGGTTGGGGAAGATTGGTCTACAATGATCTGCGTTGACTGGAAACAGCTCCCTAGGGCTTCTAGCAAATCTTTCCAGAATTTAGAAACACTACATTTGTGGACTACAGCTCCTAAAATCCATCAGCCAGCATGATCAGAGGCCATTTCAGAGATTCTGACATATAGACCCTGAAAGGTAAAATTCCCAAGTCTGATCTGAACAAGACACAGGGCTGATTTCCCTGGGAGAGGAGACTCTGGGAAGGAAATGCTGCCATTCAGTTAGTCCTGTCTCCCTGACAAATGATCAACATGTCACTGTTGGCAGCATGTGTTTGGTGGTGTGCACACAGTTCAAGGGCCACCCAACAGAGCCACCTGAAAGTATTCAGTCTTAGGCAGGTGCTAGGAACAAATTAGATCAGTACTCTTATACTCACCACAAATCGACTGTTGACTTTTTCCAGAATCTGCTTCTCGTTTAGTGCCATGGCCTCCCCTTTCCGTTTCTTGATGCGCTTCTTCTCCAGTTTCTTGCAGGCGTACATCTTTCCTGTAGCTCGCACCTGGCAAGCGCAAACCTAGAGACAAGATTTTGGCTACAGTCCCACTTTGGCTACAGTCCTGTTGGCACTCACTACCTGAGGCCACATTAAAAGGATACATAGATTTATTTATAATATTCATAGCCTGCCTTTTGACTCCACAATAGAACTCCTCCCTCTCCCAACCCATGCTATCCATGCTGTTGTTGTGTGTCTTTATGTCATTTCCAACTCACAGCAAACATATTGTGGGGTTTTCTGAGGCTGAGAGTGTGTGATGTGTCCAAGGTCATCCAGTGGGTTTCCATGGCTGAGCCAGGAACCCTGGCCTCCAGGGTTGTCGTCCAGTACTCAAAGCACAACACTATACTGGCTCTCATGCTACCCATTGCTTCAATAAATTATACAAAGGAATCATGAAACACAAAATACTTGTGATTCCTTACAACTTTGCTCTCCTTTCTGCACTACACTGTTCTAGTGCTATTATTCTACTTTCAACATCCTGTGGAATCCTGGGGTTTGCAGTTTAGGGAGGGGCATTTATAATTCTCAGCCAGAGAGCTCCTGGACCTCAGTAAACTACAAACCCCAGAATTCTACAGGAAGTTGAAAGTAGAATAATAGCATTATAACAGTGTAGTGCAGAAAGGCAATGAATTTGTGGCTTAGCATGTATTACTACTTCTGATACTGGGATTCTGTTTAGAATGGTTCCTTAGATACATTTCAACTTGGCTTCAGGCCTGCCTTAGATACTAGAGACTACTTGATGACTCTATGTCAGGACAAGAACAAGAGGAGTGGAAACCTGCCAGTTCTTTTGGATGCCTCCATGGCTACTATCTCGTTGATCATGGCCCTCTGCTGAAGAGGTTTTCTGGATGGAGGGTGGTTTGTAGGCACTGTGTTTCATTCTTACTCAGAAACTGCTCGCCAGCAGGTGGTGCTGGAAGACTACAGTTCAACTCTGTGGCACACATGATGTAGAGGGGGGTCATTTTGCCTCAGTTGCTTTTTAACTAAGGTCATCAGTGGAATTAGGATGAGGAGATATCAGTATGGTGATAACACTTGGCTGTCTTCTCATTTACATTTGATTCCAGGAACACAATGCAAGTGCTGAATCAATGCTTGGGATCAGTAATGCATGGGATGAGGGACCAATAAACTGAAGCTCAACACAAATAAGATGGAGGTTCTGTTGGCAGGTGGTTCATCTGTCTGAAGAGATGGTGTTTGCTTTATTCTGAATGGAGTTGCAGTCCCACTAAAGCAAAAGCAGGCCATCTTTTTCTCTCAAGGGCTATATTCCTTTGGAGATAAACTGTTGTTGTTGTTGTAGTTGCTGCTGCGGTTGCTGCTGCTGATGCATACCTTCAAGTCATTTCTGACTTATGGAAACCCTAAGGACACCCTATCATGGGGTTTTCTGGGGCTGAGAGGGTGTGATGCGTCTAAGGTCACGCAGTGGATTTCCACAGCTGAGCAAGGAATCAAACTCTGGTCTCCAGTGCTGTAGCTCAATGCAGAAACCACCACAACCACACTGGCTCTCTGGAAATGATCTAGCAGGAGCTAAATGCCAGTAATGGACAGAGATGAAGCCAATCGCTCTGCATTGTGTCCAGTTCTCTCTCCCTCCTTCCCTTCCTCCCCATCCACTGAGTGGGACCTAAACCCACTTACAGAAAGTTTCTGAAATTAGTCTAAGGGCTTTACAAAATCAACCCAAGGTTTTCTTGTTATCTTTGGCAGGATTGGGAAAAGTCCCTCACCCAAGGCCACGCAGGGTACTACACAATTATCCAAAAGAAACTGGAGGTGACCAGTAGTCCAGTTCCTGTTTCATAACCCACTTTTTTTTGGATGAAACATGTTCAAAAAGACCCTATGTCTTTTTCCCAACAAGATTTGCTCCTTCCAGGAGCAGTGATTCTCCCATTTTGACATTTTGGGGTGGCATATGTCATACTGAGTTTACTTCCAGCCCCCCCCTCCAAGCCTGACTTCTACCCTTGAAAAGGAGCAGGAAATTCCCCAGCGTTCATTAAATCCCACCGCTGCCACCATGTCATACTGAGTTTACTTCCACGCTGGGGAATTTTCTGCTCCTTTTCAAGGGTAGAAGTCAGGCTTGCGGGGGGGGGGCACTGGAAGTAAACTCAGTATGACAGCATAGAGTATCAGGATCACACAAATATACAGGGATATATTAAGTCTAGGAGCCACCATGTTTCCTTTCTTGCCATAGGGCTTGATGTTTTTTAGACCTAATCTGAAGGATCCAGCTCACAGTTTTGAGGTGGGTACAGATTTGTCACTAGAACCCTAAATGGCTTCCAAGACACTGAGCATCTCTTTCAGTATGTGCTCTGAGCTACAGACCTTCTCATGGTCACTGTTAGTAACAACTCTGGTAATTCAACATCGGACAGGAATTAACACCACCAATGTTATAAGCTAAGGCCAAATATATCATCAACCTGTATACGAGGTTTCAACAACCTAGAGGTACCCCCAACACCCTGTAGCAGAAGCAACCTACCTCTCCAAAGCCTCCTTTGCCAAGAATTCGGTATTGCCTGAAGGTGTCTTTGGTCACTGATTGTCTACAATAACAAGAAGAAGACTAAGAAGTGTACTTAAAAGACCATTCTCTGGAGCATCAGTGAGTGTTCATCCAAATACTGCCTTACCTTTCCAGGTGTTTCCACTGGAGGAATCTGTCAAAATACATGCTGTCTTGATAGTTTGTGAATGGGGCTCCACTAAGGTATTCATGCAACCGCCTATGAAAGAGTCAGCAATTAAGATTGGGCTGGCAGATGGACAGCTTGGATGATGTCCCAATTCCCAGAGTTATCAGTATTCAATGCTGCCTTTGCATGCATAAGCCAAGTGAAGTGTCTCCTTCAGATCTGTTACACTGAAACTCCTATCAGTCCTAGCCAGGACAGAAAGTGGTGAGGGATACAGGGAATTAGAATCCAAAAACATTTGGAGAACCACAAATTGTCCATCCCTGCACTAGGTGTGTTCCTAACGATCAAAGGCATTTTTGCCTAGTATTGCCCAACTTGTAATTAGCTAGTAAGAAAGTTCAGCCCTGTCTGTGCCTTCCCAGAGCTAAACACATTTACTAAGAAGCTATCCTGCTGCACACTCTGGCTTCATTTGGACCACACAGAGAAATATGCTTCCAATCTTTAGTGCAGTTTCTGCTTCCATTATTGATTAACCATGGCTTGTCATATTGTCCAGACCCAAGGAACTGTGGTTGAACCTAATAGTGCTTTGCTTGAAACAAGCCAACTTCATATTGTGATTAATAGAACCACCTGAAACAATAGTAGTTAAGATTAAGTACCATTCAGGGTCTGGATGAAAAGCTACATTGAAGCTAGTCAAAGGCTAAGTCCACTTGCTATATGGCTATTCTAGAGAAAGATGCATGCCAACCTTGGAGGAGTTGAGACTCATTCCTCTCATGATAAATCCCATGTACATATACTCCATTACTCTGGACTTTCTCACTGTACTATAGAAACAACTACCAAAAATCATTATTGTGGTGGTAATTTTGAATGCAGCCAGCAAGACATACTTCCAGATATAAATACACAGGAATTTTGCATGTGGGACCCAAACCCATCCTCCCCTCCTCCCTGTTGTACAGCTCCACATGGCCCAGCACTCACTGCACGCAACTGCTGAAGAGGTCTTTGGAAGGGCTTCTCTGTAGGTCCTCCATGCACTGAGTCATAAGGGATTGGCTGATCTCTGCTATATAGCCCAGGGTCTGAGACCAAAACAAAACAAGATAACAAAATCAGCTGCAACTGAATGCACAGCAAGCCACAATGAATCCAGGCCATTGTGAATGAGGAACTTCATTCTAAACCACACTTCCACATGACACCCAGATCTAGAACATTCCCTTCCCTTGTTGCTTTTGGTTCAGCTTCCTTAGTCTTTCAAATCATTCCAGAGGGATTCTTTGGTTCCTGCTTTATTCTGATAGACCATTCAATATTTGGACTGTAAGATGAAACTACAGGGACACCATAGGTATGCCTAAACAAGAATGGTTCTACTCTCTTTATTCACACACTCCCACAACACAGATATGCCAGGTGAACAGGATGTGCCTGCTGGCCTTTCTCCTGACAATGGCATGTCCATCAGCTCCATCACTCTGACAATTCTGTGTAACACCCCAAAAGGGCACCTCTGCAGATACAATTGTACACATTTATTTCAGATCTTTTTACCAAATGCACAGGTGCTAGGAATGAGATAAGAGGCTACAATCCCCCCAGTATTTCATAGAATAAGCAGAGGACACAGTTAAAGGAAGTTCATGCTGATTAAACTGAAAAAAACCTGTCATTCTCCTAATAAAGTACTTAGGCATTTGTTAGGAGCATTTGTGGTAGAAACATGAAAACTTGCCAGCCCCAATTTTGTTGTATTTCTTAGAATCCCATCAGCATTCTTATCTCATCCTAGTTCCATATTGGATTGTGAGACTTTTTAAAAATTCTTCATAAGGGATATTGTGCATTAATCGCATACATCATTTTTTCTTTTCTTTTTTGCAAAGCAGTTTTGATTATTTACTTTGCAATGTACAGATTTTTATATGCATTTTTCCCCTAGTGTGGCATGAGTCTGTGTACATTCTTCAAATATACCCATTTTTCTGACATACACATGGCTCTGTGCTCTACCACTAAAATGCTCCACAAGTCTGGGGACTGTACAGATGTCTAAGGGAAAGGTGCTTTGATCCATTGCTGGTCTCTAAAAGTACAAAGTAGATATTTTTGTAAAGGAAATATAAACCCAACAAATTTATTTTCCTTGTTTGTGGTTTAAATTCTGCTTTTATTATTTTGTTTTACCTTATGGCACACTTGATGATGCAATGTCCTTTTGCAATGCTGCATCACAGCTTTTTGATTTTGTACTTTTTCCATCTCCCAACCCAGTTCCCAGTTACTACTAGTACTACTTGCAAAAAAGAAAATATGTCATAGAATCATAGAATCATAGAATCATAGAAATTCAGAGTTGGAAGAGACCACACAGGCCATCCAGTCCAACCCCCTGCCATGCAGGAACACCCTCAAATCAATCCCGACAGATGGCCATCAAGCCTCTGCTTAAAAACCTCCAAGGAAGGAGACTCCACTACACTCCGAGGCAGCAGATTCCACTGCCGGACAGCCCTGACTGTCAGGAAGTTCTTCCTGAGGTTCAGGTGGAATCTCCTTTCCTGCAGCTTGAATCCATTGCTCCTTGTCCTGGTCTCTGGAGCAGCAGAAAACAAGTCCCCTCCTTCTTCTACGTGGCATCCCTTCAAATATTTAAACATGGCTATCATGTCCCCTCTTAACCTCCTCTTCTGCAGACTAAACATACCCAGCTCTCTAAGTCTATCCTCATAGGGCATGGCTTCCAGGCCTCTCACCATTTTGGTTGCCCTCCTCTGGACTTGCTCCAGCTTGTCAATATCCTTCTTGAATTGGGGTGCCCAGAACTGGACACAGTATTCAAGATGGGGTCTAACCAAAGCAGAGTAGAGTGGTACCAGTACCTCCCTCGATCTAGACACCATACTCCTATTGATGCAGCCAAGAATTGCATTGGCTTTCTTGGCTGCCGCATCACACTGCTGACTCATGTTCAGCTTGTGGTCTCTGAAGACTCTTAGATCCCTTTCACACGTACTGCTATCCAGCCACGTGTCCCCCATGTCAACTGGACTTGTCCTTGGCCCTTTTTGCACCTGACCTGGTGCCACTGGCATCATGGGGGGATTGCGTGAAAAGCCTCGTCCGGGAGGGAATCGCGTCCCCTCCGCTTCCCCTCCGCACCAGCTCTGTGCTGGGTGGAAGGAAGCGTGAGCACTCTGCCCCTTCCTTCCGCAAAAAACCCGTTACTTCCCAGGCTGCTCTGGGGGAGGAAGTGCAATGGCTGCGTGTCCAGAGCCTCTGCACACAAGATAAGTGTATGTGGGGCATGGGAGGGGCGCATGATCGCACATCATTTTCGGCAATGAGCTGAAAATGATATAATGCACGATCGCCACCAAATGGCCTCAGGAGCATTGCGCGATTGCAAGGACGTCATGTGGAATGGTCCTCGCAATCATGCGACACTCCCAAGGCCGTTTCACAATAGGACTGGCATGCGAAAAATGCTCTTGTAATCTGGAAGAAAGTTCTATAGATACCATGGACTGCTAACATGACAAATGAATTGGCCTTAGAGCAAATCAGCCCTGAATTCTCACAATGCCAAGATGACTAACTGAGGCTATTGTATATTGGACATACCATGAGAGGGCATGACTCTTTAGAAAAGATTATATTGCTTGGTAAGGAGGAAGGTAGCAGGAAAAGAGGAAGGCCCCACTGCAGGTGGATTGACTCAGTTAAGGAAGCCAGTACCCTCTGTTTGCAAGACCTAAGCAAGGCAGTAGATGATCAGGGATCTTGGAGGTTTCTCTTTGCCATAAGTTCAACGCAACTGAACAGCAAAGAACACCCCAACCAGTCCTATTTATGCAAAAAAAAAAAAAAGTATCTTTTAACATCTGTATCGTGCCATATAAATGTCAAATATTGCTGGTATTCTTTCACAGAAGGCATGCCTCCTCACTGCCATCACCTATACACATTTTCACTCCATATAGACAAAATACATACCCCCCTCTTGAAAAACTTGCGAATAATGTATTCTCCCATTTCCTTGCGCTTCTCATCAGGGGAAAGCTCATACTCTGCCTGAGAAAAGAAAATAATCATAAGTCGTCATCGTCGTCGTCATCATCATCATCATCATCTTTATTTACACACTGCTTTTCTTCCCCAGGTTGGCACTCAAAGCAGCTTACACCAGTTAATAATATTTAGTTAAAAACCATGGAATACAACAGTTAAAACACAAATTATCAAGAAGAATTAAAACGAAGACAAAATACATAATTAAAACTCAAACATCCATAAATGCAGCAACTTCAGCACAATTATCAATGAGAAGGCCCTCTCCCATGTTCCCACCAGCTGTACCTGTGAGGGTGATGGGATGAAGAATAAGGGCCTCTCTAACAGATCTCAAAGCCTGTGCTGATTCGTAAGGGAGAATACAGTCTTTCAGATAACCTGGACCTGAGACATATAGGGCTTTAAAGGTCATCACCGACACTTTGAAAGACTGGTAGCCAGTGACGCTGCTGCATCAGGAGGGGTTGTGTGATCCCTGCAGGCAGCTCCAGTTAACAGTCTGGCTGCAGCTCTTTGGACCAACTGAAGTTTCCAAGCACTTTACAACAGCAGCCCCACATAGACCATTTCCACACTAGCCTGTTATAGCACTACGATTCCACTTGCAACATCCTATGGAATTCTGGGGTTTGCAGTTTTGGGAGGGGCTGGCCAGCCCCTCCCGAAACTGCAAACCCCAGGATTCCATAGGATGTTGCAAGTGGAATCATAGCGCTATAACAGGCTAGTGCGGAAATGGCCATAAAGTACATTACAGTAATCCAACCGGGATGCAATCGAGGCATGTGTCACCATGGCTAGATCTGACATCTCAAAGAACGGGCACAGCTGGGGCGCAAGCCTTAACTGTGCAAATGCGGGTGTCCTCCACATACTGATGGCACTAAACTTCAAAACTCCAGACAACCTCTCCCAATGGTTTCATGTAGATGTTAAATAGTATAGGGGACAGAACTGAGCCCTGAAGGACCCCACAGGCCAAAGGACAAGGGGTGTTTGAATGACAAACTGTAAACAACAAAATGGCTGGTAATTAACACACATGTTAATTATCTTTCCAGGGACCATCCCTGGATCTCAGCTTTTGACCGGAAATCTCAGGAGCCTGATGGGATCCTGAGCTGGCAATAGCAGCAAAGGGGCCTGGAACTGACCCTGAGCACCTGGCTATTCAAAGTGGCAAGGCTAAGAGGCCAGCTATTGAGCCCAGGATCTGGCAACCCTGTATGGGGCTCTCTTTACCCTGTATGGGGCCCTCTTGACATTCATTCTCTCTTTCCAATGTCCCCTTCCCTTTTTCCTGGCCAGTTGCATAGGACTCAAACAGTTCGCCTGACTTTTGAAGAGGAGCGTGCTGCTGCTGGGGCTGCTGCTATAAAAATCTGACCCGCAGGTTGCCTCTCAAATGTTTTGGAACAGGGCTTGGTGCTAGGAGACAAGAAAGAAACAAGAAAACGTCCTCAACCCCAATCCCTTCCCAAATGACAGGGATGAGGACAAGCAGGTGAAGGGTTAATTGGCCTGGCATGTACTGGAGAGAACCGACTTCGGCAGGAAAGTCCAGAGTTTGGAACTAATTAGCTGCAAACACTCGCTTACTTGTAATTAAATCCTTTTTGCAATAGCTAAGACATAACTGAGTGACATTATGACTGTAACAGAGACCATTTCCGCACAAGACTGTTATAGCGCTATGATTCCACTTTCAACATCCTATGGAATCCTGCGGTTTGGGAGGGGCCAGCCGGCCCTCCCGAAACTGCAAACCCCAGGATTCCATAGTGGAATCATAGCGCTATAACAGTCTCGTGCAGAAATGGCCCTAACAAGAGATAATGTCACTTCTTTGCAGTATATCTGTTAAAGTGCAGTAGAGTCTATTCATACTGCACAATTATAGCAGCATGATCCCACGTTCACTGTCACGGCTCCATCCAGTGGAAATCTGGGTTCTACAGTTTGGGGAAAGGTACTGTAGAGAAGAGAACCAGTGTGGTATAGTGCTACTGAAGAGCAAGGTTCAATTCCGTGCTCAGCCACAGAAACCCACGGGGTGACCTTGGCTGTGTAAAGCACTTCCAGAACACCCCATGATAGGTTTGCCTTAGAGTCACCATATGTAGGAAATGACTTGAAGGCACACAACCACATTAACAACAACTGTAGAAAGAATCCCAAGTCCCTCCCTAAACTACAGATCCCAGAGTTCCATTGGATGGAAGCCCTGCAGTTCAACTGGGATCAAACTGCTAGCTACTTTTATAGTTACTTTTATAGTGATTACTTTTAGTTATTTTTATAGTGATAACAAGTTTGCAGAACTCTTTACCCCATATGGGGCCCTCTGCAAACTCTGCAAACTTAATTACTTTTATAATGATAGCAGTTTGCAGAACTCTGATTTTTAAAGTAGCTAAAAGCTGTCCTTTCTAGTTGCTCTTGAATAATAAGAAAGAATTTTTTTTTACAATCATAACTGTGGGGAAAACTAACAATTTGATAGGGGGGCTGAAATTTAACTGTAACTAATTACACCTTAAAGTAACTTCCAAGCTAAGCAGGAGTCAGATATGAAGCTGACTTGCTACATTGGGCTAAAGGAGGAAAGCGAGATCCAAAAGAAGTAAGTGGTTGAAGTTAAGAGCAGAACAGGTGTACAGTAGGCCTGTTTTTTCCCCTTTGTTTCTGAAGACACACAAGGCTTCCCCCTCCCCTTTTAAAAACAGGAAGAACCAAAATAGGAAGCTGGTGGGATCCACATAGCTGGGATGGCTTATGGGTCACTGCCATTCTCAAGGCTCAAGTGACATCTGTGTTTTCCTTACTGAAAAGGGTGCTGAGCTACAGCCATGAGAAATAAATGGGAAGGAATGTCTAGCATCTCCCGAGGGAAGCTCTTTGGCCATTTCCGCACTAGGCTGCTATAGTGCTATGATTCCACTTTCAACATCCTATGGAATCCTGGGGTTTGCAGTTTCGGGAGGGGCCAACCGGCCCCTCCCTAAACTGCAAATCCCAGGATTCCATAGGATGTTGAAAGTGGAATCATAGCACTATAACAGCCTAGTACGGAAATGGCTTTTGTCCTGTTTGTGACTGCAGAGGTATTCACTAGGAGTTCCCCCATGTAGTCGGGATGCAAGGCCACCCACAGATTGAAAAGGTGAGAAAAGCCAGAAGAGGAATGTGGAGATGCTGGGAATGGTTAGAGAAGAAAGCAAAGACAGAACTTTGACAGATTCTGCATTCGATGAGCTGGAAAGCAGCCAACAGAGAGCCACCATGGTGTAGGGATTTCAGTGTTGGATTAGAACTCCATGAGGTCAGAGTTCAAATCCTGCTCAAGCATGGAAACCACTGGGTGACCTTAGGCAAGCCACACTGTTTCACCCTCAAAGGAAGGCTGAACCCCCACTGAACCAATCGTTCCAGGGAAATCTCATGATGGACTAGCCTTAGGTTTGATGTAAATTGGAATCAAGGTCCTTTCCATGCCCTACTTTTACACTGCAGCAGCCAGTGGGGATCCCAGCATTGGCTCTGCTGGGAAGGGGGTGCAACAGGAGTGCTCCCCTCTGCACCAGCTGGCTCCATGATGAAGGAAGCATGATGGCCTTGCCTCTTCCCTCTGCAGCACAGTTGGGTACTTTTCCAGGCTGCATTGGGGCAGGATGCACAGCCATTGTGCTTCCTGGGCTTCTGCATGACAGGTAAGTCTACAACGGTGGCATGATCACAAGTCATTGAGGGGGAAAACTCATCAATGATTTAATCCATGACTGCGTTGCCTGGGGACGGGAGAAGGACGGGACCATGACAACGTCATGCAGAACCGTTCTTGTGGTCCCATCCTTCTCCTGTCCCTATGGCAAGTTGGGAGGGTGGTGCAGAAAGGAACCAAGTTGAAGGAATATACCAACAACAGTAGCCAACAGAAGATAGCCACAGACCTGTGAAAGATGAGGAAGCAAAGTTGTGAAAACACTCCCCCCATCTCAACCCCACCATTTTGCTGACAGTTCAGGATTTGTTTTTGTTAGGTCTGAAGGTGGCAGAACAATGACTGCAGAACAAGGATTAGCCTGGTGATGGCTGCAGAATGAACCCACTGAGCAATAGGAATTTGCAAAGATAAAGAACTAATCTCCTGTAGATTAAGCTGAATTGATTACTTATATCCAACTCTTTCTACCTCAGGGAACTGCAATACGGCCTAAAATTAAAACAACATTCACACAGTTAAAAGACCAAAGAGTACACAGTCTTCAGAGGGCACAGAAACTGGAAAGCAACTGCAATTAAAGCCAAATCCAAAATGGCAGATTAATGGACAAGAACAGCATGCTGGCAGTGGATTATAAATGTAAACCACCACAACAGTTTCCATTCTAGTCAGTTGTTATAAGGGGGTTCTTCCTAATGCCTAGTGCATAAATCTGTCCACTTGCCCCTCAGTCTCATTTCCATTTATTTTATGGAGATCAGATGTGGGCAGACTTTGGACCTGCAATATTGACTTTGTTTTCTCCAGAAGTCTGAAATCTACCAACAGAAGCCCAATATAAAAAAATTGTGCCCCTAGAATGAAGGAATTCCAAGCTTTGCAGTTTGTTTTGAGTACGAGAAATGAATGGAGTCCATAGTTCTGTACACATATACACACAAAAATCCTTTCCTGGTTACCTCAAAGTTTCTTCTTTTCAGAAGAAGCATACGAATTTGGGAACAGAAGCCACTTTGTTTATATTATTGTTAAAATACTGCAAGCCAAACATCCTTGCTGATCTATTTAAACCATCTACCAGTAGATCCCAATCTGTCTTCTTTACTCTGTTAGACTTTTAAGTTTGGTTGTGCAGATTCTCATATCCTTGCTTTTTGTAAGCTGCTTTGGGAGCCCGTTTAGTTGAAGAGTAGAGCAAAAGTGCCACAAACAAACAGATAATGAATGAAAGAAAGAAAGAAAGAAAGAAAGAAAGAAAGAAAGAAAGGAAGGAAGGAAGGAAGGAAGGAAGGAAGGAAGGAAGGAAGGAAGAAAGAAAGAAAGAAAGAAAGAAAGAAAGAAAGAAAGAAAGAAAGAAAGAAAAAAAAAGCAGCCTGTACACAGCTAGGTCACTAGTCAAGCTTTAGAGTTAAAACTTAGACCACAGGTGGGGAATCTATGGCTCACACAGAAGTTGTGCCTTCACCCTCTGGCAATCCTTCACCATTATTGAGGCCAGCTACAACAACATGTGGAGGGCCAGAGTTTCCCCAGACCTGCCTCAGACATTGAACGAACAAGCATAACCCAGCCACTGAGGTCCTGGGGAGAAAACCTTGTGCTACCTTTCTTGGTATCACAGCTGTATCCACATACAAGAGATAGAGAAATGGTCCTCAAATTTTGAGCTAGGAAAGATGGAGATCTTTTCCAGTCCATCAACACCAAGGAATCCAGAACCAGGTTTGGAGGCTCAATTCCCCCCAAGACCAGGCTAAAAGGATCAGGCAAAATTGGAATAACAAGACTGACATGAAGTGGAGTCTCTTCAGGAATTATCCATCATTAGTGTGCTAAGGGATCAAGCCCTAAGAAATAGTGAAGACAGCCATTATCATTGAGCCCTCCTAGGAACGATAAAGACTGAAATGTATCCTATTCCCACTTGCTTGGGTGTAAGTTACACTGAAACACGAAGGACACTTCTATGTGTACACTGTAGGTCTAAAAGTCTTCGTATTATGAAATATTTCAGTGACAACGGATGGAAAAAGTAATTTGCCTTCATCCTGCAGGTACCTTACAAGGGAGCAAAATTAATAACAGTCTGTACAGTCCTCCTTCCACATTTGTGGGTTTGACCTTTGCAAATTTGATTATTCATGAGGCATGCACATGCCTCCCCCCCCGCCATTTTACTCCACCCATTCTTTTGCATTTTGCTGGGCACAGAGAAGGAAGGCAAGTGAGTGTGAGTGTGGGGAGTCTCCTTCTTTGGATGTTTTTAAGCAGAGGCTGGATGGCCCTCTGTTGGGAATGCTTTGATGTGGGTTCCTGCATAGCAGGGGTTGAACTGGATGACCCCTGGGGTCTCTTCCAACTCTGTGATTCTATGATTCTAAGTGCCTGGGCAAAAAGCAAAGGAATGGTGGGAGGCTTGTGCATGCCTTCTTTCCCTCCAGAGTTCTCCCCACTCATTCCCCTGCCTCTGGACACAGCACTGAAAACCTGTGCCGAGGCGAAAGGCAAGGGAATGGGGGGAGGGCACGGACAAGCCTTCCTCCTCTCCTCTGGAGGTCCCCATCCCATCCCTGGCCTCTGGTCCCAGTGCTGAGAACTCACACTGAGGCAAAATGCAAGGGAATGGGGGGGCACATCCATGCCCTCTTTCTCCCCTCTGGAGCTCCCCCTCCCATTCCCTTGCCTTTAGCCCCAGTGCACAAAAGGCAAGGGAATGGGAGGGGGTTGCAGAGGAGGGGACAGTTATTTGTAGTTTTTCCACTTTCACAAGAGTTCTGCGCCCCTCATGAAAATGAAAGGGCCATCGTATACCAATGTTGAGTCCTCCCCATCATAAAACCATTTCTGATATCCCCGGTCAATACCACTGCTGAGGCATCAAACACTCACTCCTCATAATTTCCCTCACACACACACACAAAAAGACCCTGCCTCAGGTACTTTTTTTGCACTACGTTTAAACAACCACATTTTCATAATCATGTTTTTCACGAGTCTGAATTGTCACAGCCTTGCAGAGTATCACTTTCTGGCCATGTGTTTCCCATTTAGCGGCCGTCCGACCAGATCGGCATTCCTGTCATTCATGTTCCACAAGCCTATGCAAATAAGAAAAAAAGGTCCAAACATTTTTTTGGACGCTAGATTAAAATTTGCTGGCTGGGTTGGCGAGTCCTCCCCGCAGCATGCTGACCTAAACTTACGCGCATTCACCAAGCTCTCCTTCGTTCAGAAAGAAAGAGGAATCTTCGATTGCATAAACAGTTTGGTAATGGGAAACACAGATCATTTTATGAGGTTTATGTTCCCTCTTAAACAGAATCTGAAAAGTGCCTTTTGGCATCACACAAGGGCCAAGCAAAAGCAAATGGATTTCAGATCAGAAACACTGGATTAGTGTGTAAAAAAAGAACAAGAGGAAAAAAAAAGGAAGGAAGAAGAAGAATTTCCTTTAAGATTAATACGAGTTGACATAACCTGGAGCAATGGTTCATTCTGCTGGATGTAAGATGCTTCCAGAATCAGCAAACTTTTGAAAGGGAAGAAGGGGGTGGGTTGAGGGAACAAGGGGGACGAAGCTCACAAAAACACTGGGATATTATTTCAGATGAAGGGCCGACTTTTAAATTACACGTCATCCAGATGGAATGGGCTGAGAAACACATTCTCCTCTCTCAGCGGTTGCTCTTTAGGAATTCAGTTTTTCTCCTGTATTTTGTTTTTGTTTTTTAAAGATCGCCCTACTCTTCTGAGCAAATCAGAAAGGCAGAGAGAGCAACTGAGGAGAATAAAACAGAAGCAAGAGCAACATCACTCTCCTGCACACACTTTTAAAGATGGAATGCTAAAAGTGTTAACTGGTTTGCTGTTTGTTCTCCTTTGTCAAAGTCACCCATCAGTTCTAGCAACTGAAGAACGCAGAGATGGAGAACAGATGTTGCTGGCCTACAACTTATATAAGCTCTAAGCCAGTGTTTTTCAATCTATCTGATATAGGGGACTGCCAATTCTTCTTCCAAAGTGACAGTGATCTGTACCATACTTGCGTCATATTAGTATCCGATTTGTATAGTTTTCTGGAAAGTCACTGCAAAGAGGTAGACGATGGCACGTGTGCCAGCACTGGTCCAGAGACTACCACTTCAAGGAGCAGTGCCCTAACCAATAGTGATGGCTGATGGGAACTACAGTTGAGCACTATCTGAAGGGCCATATATTTGTCACTGGTGTCGCACACCCAGCCCAGGGTCACAGTCTTGAAATCTACACAAAAAGAGTACTCTTGATTTGAGTATATTCTAGTGGCTTCAGTAGTCCCATAAACAAGCCCACAGGAGTCCCCAGACTGCACAGTTACTAGCCCGTATGGGGCAACAGAGGAGGAGACTCGTTTGGTTTCTGTGATGGGCTCAGAAGATCTGTCCCTCCTCCAGCAAGTCACTCTCTCACCTACATGCAATACCTTATTGCTATGGCCTCCAGGCTAGTGCTTAAGCGCAACAGTGCTAGTGTTACATTCATGTGGCACTACCTCAGTTTCTAATTCCTGGCTTAGGCCCTTTCCGTACCTTATCTTTTTTTGGTACTGGGGTGCAGGGCTCACGCAAGCAGCCTCCAGTGAGAGGCTTTCGCGTCCCCGCTGCTTCAGCTCCACACGAGCTGCCTGCACCTGAGCAAGCAGCGCGAATGCCCCGCCTCTTCCTTCTGCAGCACAGCCTGGGAGTTTCCCAGGCTGCACTGGGGCAGGAAGCGCGACCGCTGTGGCTCCAGAGGCTCCACACGCACAGCAAGTGTGCATGGGGCCCTGGAGCCATGCACGATCATGCACCATTTTCATCTGAAAGCCAAAAATGAAAAAGTGCATGAGCGGCGCCTGCCCTACCCTGGAGCATCACACGATTGTGAGTACATCGTGCAGATCGCTCCTCACAATCATGTGATACTCCAAGCACCCTTTCGCATGGCAAATGCCATGCGGAAAGGGCCTCAGTTATGAACCTAAAGGGGTCAGCATTACAGAGCGCTGTCAACTACTTCTTGGAAGAAGGGAGTGACAGAAATATAAAACAGTGAAGACCAACAAATGCAGGCTTGTGTATTGTGTATCCTTAAATGGCTGGCCTACAACAACAGCCCTTTCCTGTAATCAGGTGCCTCTTATCTTGGAGACAACAGGTAGCTATCATGACTGTTAGCCACTGCCATCAAGGATAGTCTTAACCTTCACAAATTTGAGTAAATTCCCTCCATAATGTTACTGTAAAGTGTTACATTAGTGCCTGGACCCATGATGAAACCCTCAGAGAAATATGTCTGTATTCAGACTAGATGAACTAATCTGGAGAAGTCATCATTGATTTTCCATGGTCAACAAGTCCAGGCAGCCACCATGCACATTTGCCTATGGATGAATCCAGTCTGCACAATTATTAGTAGCTTCATATCACTAACTGCCATGGCTATGAAATCACGGAATCTGTAGTTTCCTGGGGTGCTTAGAAATCTCTTCTGCAGAGCTCTAGTGCACTGTCCTGAATTACAGCAGAGAATCTCTGAATCCCTCCCCAGAGTAGAAATCCTAGGATTCTTCGGGATGGAGCCACAACAGTTCAAGTGATGTCAAATTGCTATAATGCTGTGGTATGGATACACTTATAGTTGTTATATGGCAGAGATCCTAGGGAGACAGATATTTGATGAGCTAATAGAAGTCTGATTTTTTAAATCAGGCTATTTGTCCATCTAAACCAGCCCTATCAATTCTAGGGATGGCTCACCAGAAGTTTTGGGTTATGACTTCCATGATCCATTGCCATTGGCCATGTTCACTGAGTTGTAAGAGGTGGTCCAAAACATCTGGAGAGCCATATGTTTCTCACCCTAGCAGTAGTTTTTGTCTTGGGTGAAGAGTCTGGGACCTTCCATAAACAAAGCCCATGCTTTTCAATTGTCAAATTAGTAGCTTTGCCTGCTTTGTGAAATCTTTAATTCATCAGCTACTTTGCTACTACTATTAAAAGCTGGTGTTGAACATCATTACTGAAGATACAACAATGATCCACATCAATAGGAAGTGTAGTGTAGTGTAGTGGTTAGTATTAGCCTGGGAACTGAAGATCCAAGTCCTGGGTCCTCCTTACCCAGTTAGGAGACCTTGGGCCAGTCATATTCGACTTGACTTTCCTCACGACATTATTGTGAGGATGAAATTGGAAAAGAATAGCCATGAACATTCCCTTGAATGGATTCCATAGGATGTTGAAAGTAGAATGATAGCACCATAACAGTCTAGTGCAGAAATGGCCTTAATCTCCAGTGCCATCAACGATATCCCCAGACAGTATGTCGTGTATTCATAGCTTGGAAAAGTTAAAGTTGGTGCTAATGTTAAGTCATTCAAGAAAATTGATTCGCGAATATAAAATAATTGAAGGAAATTCTGTGAAATTAAATCAGTCATTAATGTGTTAATTTACTGTTTGTTTGTTTTTTAAAAAAAATCTTATATCTTACTTGAAATGTCCAGTAATGAATCATATTAACAAACACACCAACTTTTCCTCAAAAATAATGTTGTTGGTATTAAATGATTATAAAGTATCAGATTTTAAAATCTCTGTAGAAAATGTTTACAAATGGTTTTGTTTGTTTGTCTTGTATCTTCAAGTCACTTCTGACTTAGGGCAACTCTAAAGCAAACCGATCATGGGTTATTGTTGGCAATATTTGTTCAGAGAGGGATTGCCTCTGCTGTCCTCTGAGTGTGAAAAAGCATGACTTGCCCAAAGTCACCCAGTGGGTTTTCTGTGGCCGAGCAGGGATTCGAACTCTGCTCTCCTGGAGTTTTGGTCCAATACTCTCAAGGCACTACACCATGCTGACTTTTGCTTAGACATGAAGGGTAACAAGCTCATTTCAGTGTACTATCTCCAAGCAATAGCTGTGTTTATACAGTGGCCTGCTTTACATCAGCCCAGGCTATTTATTCAGGTAGCCCAGTTTTCTCTATTTGGATTTGTAGAACTTCCCTAGAGTTTCAGGCAGAGAAGGGTCCTTCCACCACCTGATACTTGGTCATACTTGTTCTTTTGAATCAGGGATTCCAGGGATAGAATTTGGGACTTTCTGAACTTAAGCACTGCTCTACCACCAAACTATGGCCTCTTGCTTGCTTTGAATCTGCTCGATCCTTAAAATACAGAGGCCACCCATATTCTATCAAAATGTCGACAGAGTCCAGCTCTGAAAAACAAACATTCCTCTGAGTCAGGTCTACTCCAAGCCATCCACTTACCACAGCATCCAGGAAGTGGATGCACCGTAGGAGTTCTACCCGGGTCTCACAGAACTGACGGAAGAGCAGTCGACCAATGGGCTGCTTGTCACAAAGACTATTGTAGTCCCGTTCTATGAAGGAAGAGATGGAAGAGTGGTTATTTTCACAAACAGGTAAATAAAATGCATGGATATCATTGCAGCAAGACTCTGGGACAGACGTCCAGGGTCACATACGACAGAATGAACAAGAAGATCTTCCTATGCAGCAGGGATGGATTACCTAATTTTGAAATAAATGAATATACATTTTAAGCTAAAGGAGGAGTTCCCCATAAGGCCATCAAGACCAGATTTGAACATTACCCAATTTCATCTGTCATCACATACCATGGTATGATTTGTTGAACACTTGTTGTGATCAGCAAATTAACCTCTGCTAATAAATCATGGTTTGTTACATAATCACAAACCATAATGTGAATTCATTGTTTATTGTTGGCTTACTGTCTTCATAAACCATGGCTTGCTGTAGCATTCAAATCCACATGGCTCGTTTCTCCAACCTGAAGCAGAGCTGCCAAAGAGATGGGAAAGCATAAACCAGAAATGAAGAAGAAAAGCCATACTTGTTTGTCTGCCATGCTTCAACATGGTTAAATCACAGTTAACACAAACCATGGTTTACTGTGAAATGTAAAGGTGCCCTGTATTCTGTTTTGCACACAGCTTAACTAGTGAATAAATAAATCTTCCAAATACCAGGTAACGAGAGGACAGACAGGTAAGGACAAAAGATTGTTGAGAAAGTGCATGAGCTGTCTGCCACTTCCTAATTCAAAAGGAAGAGGAGGAAGATGAGCTGCTTAACTGTTCAGTGCTGAGGTCAAGAGGATTCAAGATACAATTCACATATCAAACAAAACCAAGGCTAAGGAAGTATAATTTTGAAGTGATACCTGTATTGACAAATTATGATTTGTGAGTGGCTGGCAAATCCAGCTCAAAAATTGTGGTTTGCTGTGGAATTGCAAACCACAGCTTATGTTATCTATAGGTTGGCGTCAAGTTTTAACTGAGAAACCATGGTCTGCAATACAGAAACCTAACATATCTTGAAACTGGTGGGCTGAGGAAATGAAAAAATACAGTAGATAAGCAGTTTTAAGCCATGGTTTGCCTGTGTATGTGGAAACCAAACAAAACAAAAGCAAGGTTTGGCATAGTTTGTGAACTGACTCTTAAGGTATGTATTTTCCATTTAACTATACCAAGCAATCTTGAAATTTGGTACTAGCTGCAGAATAGTTTGCCCATAAGACAAAAGAGCATGAGGGACAGCAACTCCTGCCTACTTCTCCAAAGAAGTTACAGGACACTCTCTGGCAAACACAGCAGCTGGAAACCAGGCAAGTGGAGTCTTCAGAACAGGACATTGGCATCACTGTACCAGAGAAGCAGCTAGCACAGGGCTCTCCAGACATCAAATGTTTCACAACAATCTTATCTTATACTTTACAGCCGTTTTTGTTGTCACTGCATACTACTGTCCCAAATGCATCAGAATACTCGCTACCAAATAGTAAGAGCATTAACAATATTTACTGCTGCCAGTTAACAACAAAGAGATTTCTGCCACAAAAGGGAGGCAGACTTTGTCAGTAAGCCTGTAAGTACCTCTCTTATTTTTCTTAAACCAAAGGCAGGGAATCTTATGACTTCCAGACATAGTGGGACAACTCCCATGATCTCTTCCCATTAGCAGTGCTGGCTGGGCATCCAGGAATTGAAGTCCAGAACGTTTGGAGAGCCAAAGGTTCCTGATTTAAAATGAGAATTTTCTGATTCTTTAAAGAAAACAAAACAAAAAAACCCGCTCTCTGAGGCTGCAAGGCCTGCAGGTTAGAAGCCGCTAGTTTCAAAACATGTTGTATTCCTGTCAATGAGAGTCTTATCGCATGAAAAGGCCTCAAGATATCAACTTGCGGCTGTCCCCTGTGCAGAGAGGAGGCAAACAAAATATTAACTTTTAGAAAAGTGATAGTCCCCTGCTCCCATCATAAAAATGCCAGTAGGTCATGCATAAAGCCACGATGGCAGATGGTTCTCAGGGCTGTTTCCTTCCACAGCCATGTTCCATGCTGTGTTCAGCTGTGCACTACACATTCCAGGCCCCAACCTCTGGCTGCCACAGATGTGACAGGCTGGGTCATGCTGAGCTGTCCAGTCTTGCTGTTCTCACTCCCTCGTGCTTCTCTTCTACCAAAGAGGAAACCGTCTCCCTCAATAAATACACACATCTCAGCTGTAGGAACATGTTTTGTTTATCTTGCATCCCAGCCTGAAGCCTTCAAGAACAAACTGTAGGATTTGGGTTTGTGGATAGGGAGAATAGCTTGCAAGAGCCTGGGAGAGGGCCAGGCTTATTCAAATACATTGGACACACGAGTCCAGTTTTTCTCTATTTGCTGCTCAGCATCCACCACCCTGTGCTCCCACTTTGGCAGAATAAGGAAAATTTCACTGAATATTCCCCTATATGGAAAAAAAATTCTACAAGGGAAAAAAAAAAACTAGCATAGCAGGAAACTAACTGGATTAGAACCTCCCTCTACTAATTGTTGTCTGATATAACACTGTCCATTCTAGGACACATAAGCAACAATATTCACTGCCTTAATAATCTTGCCACAGCAAGCTACTTAAGCAAATAGGGACCAATTGACCTTCCTTTGAGGCTGAGAGAATGTGACTTGCCCAAGGTCACCCAGTGGATTTCCATGACCAAGCGGGATTGAGAACCCTTATCTCCAGAGTTGTAGCTCAATCCTCAAATCCCTACACCATGCTGGCTCACATCCACAGGCATAATATGAAGTTATGCCTGTGTATGAGCCTTTCTGCACTACGCTGTTATAGTGCTATTATTCCACTTCCAATATCCTGTGGAATTCTTGGGTTTGCAGTTTACTGAGGCTGAAGAGCTCTCTGGCTGAAAGTTCTAAATGCCCCTCCCTAAACTGCAAACCCCAGGATTCCATGGGATGTTGAAAGTGGAATAATAGCACTGTAACAGTCTAGTGCAGAAATAGCCTATGTCTTTTAATGGTCTCTGCAGAGGGAAGTATTCAACCCTTCCATCTGCAACAATGCACTGTTTTCTTTATTCTCCAGTTCAGTTGCTTAGCATTTAGTGGCTGGAGGTGACCTGGCAGGGGGTGGCCTGGCAGTGGCTGGCTATGTTTCAACAGCCAGCTGGAGAAAGAAACAAGCATCCTTCTGGATATCTTTAGGGTTGTCTGAAGGATGTCATCTTCCTGTGGCCGCTTACAGCAACCTACCTGACTACCACCACCTCCCATGCTCTCCCAGCCACTGCATTTCTGAAGGGGCATCCCAGCACTAGATAATTAAATACAGACTGTCGGGGGAGCAGGAGGGAGGGAGGGATATGAAACTACTCCTAGCACAGTGCAAAGCTTTGCTAGAGAGAACTAAGGTCATGTCCGATCTCTCTGGGAGCCTTTGGATAGAACATTGTACATTACTCATTTCTGTGTACATTATTTGTACCTCTTTTATTTTTCTCTTCCTGGTACATAAATTGCAATGGCCTTCAGCTAAATTATTGATTGATTGAAGTGGATTGATTAACTGGAGCTACCTTGTTTCAATAGGCCATATAATCACAATATCATTAAGCAGTGGTTCACTGAAACTGGAAGTGAAGGCATTCCATTTTATCTTTAACCATGGTAACCTAGTCATTCTGCAAGAGCAATTCACTGTAGCTCTGGCAAGCAAGTTCAGTGAGTTCTTGTGAAACCTTCTGCTGTTGGGCCTCCAGTTCTTGCATGCTGCAAGCAAACCCCGTAACACTTTTTTCCCCCACTTTGCCACTTACCAATGCTTTTCCGAACGTCATCGCACTGGTTGATGTGTGGGAATTTGAGGATCTCTCTCCATTTCTTACTCCTCCCTTTCCGCTTCCCTCCACCTCCTGCAAAATCAGAGAGGAAAAAAGAGATCAGAGGGTAGTAATCAATTTTGGAATGCTAGCCAATTTTTAGTGACTGTATTTTAATACCTAAATATTATCATCCCTTCAAGAAGCTCAGTGTGCCATTTGTTCACTATAAGCTCTTTCCAAGACCATGTAGGCGCAACTTCTGAGATGCAACTATATTTTAGAGATGGAACCAGATTATATCCCACCTTCTCCCATACATATCTCACATGAGAACTTCATCAGGGGTTCTTTTTACCACCAGTTCAAGAAACTATACTAGTGGACGAACAGCAGCTTACAATCAGAGGCTCTCAGGTCAACGTAATTCTGTCTTAAACTCTCTCTCATATAATAAACCAAACATTTCTGCAACTGAAAAATATTCTGTAATTGATAATTGCTGATGGACCTCTGGGGATGTGCCATCTATTGGGTTCTTTTCAATAGGCAGTAGCCCTTCCCTAAAAACTTATTTGGCAGCAGTGCCATGTATCTGAAAAGCTGTTAATTCATTTCCCTACATCGTCCTTGAGTACCTGGTGTTGTATTTATTACTCCAGGATATGGTGGGAAATTCAAGAAGGGTCTTCCAAACTTTTCATCATGGGAGGGAGGGAGGCATACTGCATCAGGCACCCCAGCACAGTGAGAAAAATGTTTGTTGTTCCCAACAGTAAATACCAAAATGTAGGCCCTCATCATGGTAGACCCTATAGTGACATCCCCAAGGAAAGTTTAGAAATGCAGGCAACTGTGTTGATCTATATAGACAAATAGATTCTTTTCATTGTGTCCTTTCAAGTCGTTTCTGACTAATGGCAAGCCCAGTGTCAATCTAGCACAGGATTTTCTTGACTAGATTTGTTCAGAGGGGGTTTGCCTTTGCCTTCCTCCACCAGGCAGAGATTTGAAGCCGGATCTCCAGAGTCACAGTTCAGTGTTCAAACCACTGTGCCACACTGGCTCTCCTTCATTACAAGTAGCGTATCTAAATACAGATACAGATACAGATATATTCCAGCTTCCATCTCTAGCAGGGGCAGGTTATCTGTAAGTCTAATGGTTCTTGTCCATTCAAAATTATGAGGTTCTCCTCCTCAAATATTTAGAATTCCATAAGCATAGCTCATAAGAGTACACATTCTTGCTAGGAAAATCCATTTCCCCTTCAGCTTCTGTGAACAGTGTAACTTAACCCAGAGGAATAGGGAAATCCAACAGGGGTGGCAGATGATCATATAGCAACTTCTGCTGGCTTCTTCCACTTATCTGACAGGTTAGGGACCAGAACACTGTCAGAAAATGGAATTTGTTGAAAAATGGAACCCACATATTGTACTGGAGGGAGCACAAAGGACTTTTGGAGGCTCACTGGTGACTGACTGTGCATGTGCTGCTTGCAAAGTCTCTCAGCCCACTTGGCACCTTTTTACCCCCCTCAGCTTGCTTTGCAAGCAGCCTACGGGAGTGAGCAGTCCCAAGCAAGCCTCCATAGGCAAGAGGAACTGATGAAAGAGCAGAACTGTCACCGAATTAATGGAACTTATCCTTAATTTAGAAGCATTGAAACAGCAAGTCATCAGAGAACGGGGTGCCAAAAGGCAGAGGCTTCCTGTATTCAAAAATCCTGGGGTTGCAATTGTGTGTGTTCTGGCTCCATTACACCATTGGTTGCTCCTGTCCAAGCTGCCTAACAGAGTGTGGGTGGGTGGGCCTACCAAAACATGGAGACCCTCCTGTCAGGTACTAATGCCAGGGTGGCTGGATCACCAATGTGTATCAAGAGATAAAAACAAGAGTGGAAATTCAAGATCTTTCCGTTGTTAATGCAGCCTTCCCTAGTTTCGTGTTCTCCAGATGTGTTGGCTTACAATGCAAATTATAACCAGCCAAAGAAAAGGAGCCATGGCAGTTCTTCTGTTTACCAAGAAGAAAGGTGTTGGGCTACAACACCTATTATCCTCATCACTAGCCAAACAGGCAGGGAGATGACAGGCAATTGGATTAGGGAAGGTTGAGTTAAGGCACAACATACCTGTGGTAAGTGAACTCGAGTATGGACTCTTACTTCAACAATTTAAATATATTAATAGGTTATAAGGTGCTTTTAAAAATATAACAGTGTAGATCAGTGCTTCTCAGGTTGTCTGATGTGGGGGATTGGCAATTATTTTTCTCCAGTGAGCCAGGGATTGGCACTAAAGTCGTGCCTATTGGGTGCAATTGTCTCCATATTTCCTGGAAACTTGCTGGGGCTGGTGGCCAATGGCTTAGGGGCTGGCACTAGTCCATGGGCCACTTTGAGCAGCACTGACATAGACCATGCAAGTCCATATAAGACCAAAATGACAGTGTACCCTCTTCTGGCACAACCTCCACACACACAAATCCAAGATCACACTAAGCATCATTCCTATTATAGTCAATGGACGCAATGGGCACATGCCCACACAGGCACAGGGACATGCACATTTATGTCCATTGACTACAATGGGATGCGACACTCACATTTTTTGTTTCATACAGCAGTTTCTGAAAGGGAACACCTGTGTATATGGCAGACACACTGTACACTCACACAGACAACATGAACTACTCTTTATACTACTGTTTAACAGCACAACGGTAGTTAAATGTTCATTACAAGTGGGTTAAATTGAAATGACTGCTCCCTTGAGATCACGATCTCAGTTCCAGACGTACAGCAACCCAATACCACAGCGAAATTAAAATTAAAGCTAGACTATGAATCCCAAGTGGGCATCAAGTGACTCTACTGCCATCTAACAGTAATATTTTCTCTTGTCAACGGAGGAAATTATAATTTCCTTTAAAGCGTATTGACAAACTATGGTTTACCATACCTAGAATGATTTTTAAAAGTCATGGTGTGCAAAAAGACAACGAGTTTGGGCAACCTGTGGTTCTCCGAATGTTGTTGGGACTATCAGTCCCATCATTGCTGACCACTGGCCGGGCTGCAGCTGATGGAGGCAGGAGTCCAATGACATCTAGAGGGCCTCAGATTGTCAACATATATCAGAAAATCATGACTTCCCACTGCATCTGAAGCCTCTTTCTCCCTTTCCCTTGCTGAGCCTATCATTCATTATTTAGCTCCTTTTCTTGCTGTTCCTTTTGTAGTTTTCATGCTGTATCCAACTGCTCTTTAAGTTTTGATCAATAACTGAAGTTGAGAATTTTGTACTGGGAGGCACAGTCAAATGCATGACACTAGCGCAGACAGTACCTGCCCCCAGCTTGTGTGTTGTCTCCAGCCCATTTCTGTGGAGACTCAGAGTAAAGTCTGGAGAGGATCTTCCAGTACAGGCGGTTTTCCTTTAGCATACCTCATGGCAGCAATGCCCCTTTCAGGCCAACAACAGAAAAAGATTTTTACAAAACCAAAGGTGGCTTTCTGATCCCTCCTGGATTTTGAGGGAGTGGGGGATCCATGGCAAGTCCAGGGGGAGGAGGAAGTAGCCCTGGACCTTGTATAACCCTACCCTAAAATAGATGAAAAGAAAATAAAGAAATGGATCTTATGGGAATCCAACAACATTTGGAAGATAACAAGTAGTCCACCCATGTAAGGACATGTTGAAGGAGGAATAGACCTAAGCAAAGGATCAGTCCTGAGTGGGTTCTACATTCAGCTGAAAGAATCCCAGTTCATGCTTTTCTATTCAATGGGCAAAAGGCTGGGGTAGAGCTGGAATTGCTAAAGAAGCTGGGGTGGGGCAGAAAGCATGGTCTCATATATAGCCTCCAACCGTCCCAATTTGGCAGGGACAATTCTGATTAATCCTCTGTCATCCCACTTTTTCAGATGGTTTTAAAACATCCCAGTTTCCCTCTCCTCCTCCCACATTCCTCAGCTCTGTCCTCACGTTCCTTGAACTGCTGCAAACTCAGTTCAAATTGCAAAAGTGGTTTGTACTCACTTAACCAAGCAGCAGGGAGAGGAGGGGGCAGGATCTTGCCCTCTCCATTAGGCTCAGGCAAAATCGGACTGCTGCAGCCTCTCCTAGCTTTGTGTGTTCTTCCTCATTAATAACTTTGGAGAGCTGAGCCAAAGCTAACAAAATGAATTTCAACAGAGAGAAATGTAAGGTCCTAAACTTAGGCAGAAAAAATAGAATGCACAAATATAGGATGGGGGACATGTGGCTGGATAAAACAGTACATGTGAAAGGGATCTAAGAGTCTTGGTGGACCACAAACTGAACATGAGGCAGCCAAGAAAGCGGCAGCCAAGAAAGCGGCAGCCAAGAAAGCCAACGCGATTCTTGGTTGCATCAATAGGGGTATGGTCTAGATCAAAGGAAGTAATAGTATCACTCTACTCTGCTTTAGTTAGACCTCATCTGGAATACTGTGTCCAGTTCTGGGCATCTCATTTCAAGAAGGATATTGACAAGCTGGAGCATTTCAGAAGAGGGCAATCAAAACGATGAAGGGTCTGGAAGCCATGCCCTATGAGCAGCAGCTTAGAGAGCTAGGTATGTTTAGTCTGCAGAAGAGAAGGTTAAGAGGGGACATGATAGCCATGTTTAAATATTTGAAGGGATGTCATGTTGAGGAAGGAGCAGGCTTGTTTTCTGCTGCTCCAGAGACTAGGACAAGGAGCAATGGATTCAAACCGCAGGAAAAGAGATTCCACTTAAACCTCAGGAAAAACCTCCTGATGGTCTGACCTCCTGATGGTCAGAATATGCTGTCTTGGAGTATGATGGAGTCTCCTTCTTTGGAGGTTTTTAAGCAAAGGCTGGATGGTCATCTGTTGGGAGTGCTTTGATGTGTGTTCCTGCACGGCAGGGGGTTGGACTGGATGGCCCCTGGGGTCTCTTCCAACTCTGTGATTCTATGACTCTATGACTTTGCCATCTTGATTATACTCTGATGATGCTTGCCCATACATAGCCCAGTTTTCATCTGTTAAAAGCTTGAAGGTATGCTCTATGCCTTCTTCCCATGTTACTTCCCCATGCTTTGTTTCATCTAGAGGGCTCCATGCTTCCCCTACTCTGTTTCAAAGCATGGAGCCCTCTAGATCTTGGTGGACTGCAAATCCCAGCATCTTTCACCATTGTGCTGACTATGACTGCTGGGACTACATCTGAAAGGCCCTTGCTTTCCCCACTGCTTTCAAAGAACACCTGAACGGAACTTAAGGCTAAGCATTATATTGGAACAGAAGGAACCACACACTAGCTACTGCCACTGTTCCACTTCCAGAGGCTGCTTCACCATGGAAACAGGAGTGTGCTGAACAGAGTGCTTCACTGAGAACAGAAGTGTCCTCCTAGATAAGATCAAGGTCCCCAAATCCAGTATTATATGTAAGATTCCTAGGAATTAGCAGGACTGTAGGAACTGTAGCTTGGTGCCTACCAGCTATTGGGAAAAAAACTACTGTTTATCCTCTGTCCATTCCTACTCCCAGGACATTGCAGTCCAGGGGACCACAACTATTGACTATGATGACTATGGGATCCTGGGAACTGAGTTTCAAATAAGTTAACTTTCCCAAGCTCTGCAAAAGGCAAGAAGGTGCCGTCTTCGATTCCACAAATCTGATTGAGAGACTGAAACTTCTATCAGCACTGACAATGGTCCCCTATCACATCTGAGAGCAGCAGAAGACCTGTTTAGAGGATACAGGGCAAGCTATGAAGCAAGTGCAGCACTGCTCACCAAGAGAAGAGAATAGTAGAGGGCAAAAGAGAAATAACTCGGCGGAGTTGGAACCCAACCTTGCCAGCCTCTCTTGGCCAGCTATGTTTGTTTCCCTTAGCTTCATGATCAGTCTTACCCTACCTGCTCTGTATGACAACATCCATCCTCATCACCATAGCAAGCAAATCTGATTACGTTTTTATGTTTCCACATTGCCAGGAACTCCTTAGATGGAAGACTGGGAAAGCCATGTCATAAAATAAATACAAAAAAGGAAAAAGAAGACAGCTGCAGGGGTGACATATTTGTTCTTTGACCATAACTAACGAAAACCTCTCCTTACATCCTTCATCTATCCTCCGTTTTACAATAAGGGACAAACATCCCATTCCTGTAGTTGTAACAAGTATGAACCGTTTACCTCCTGTGAGTGCTTCTTTTTGGTGACCTTCTTAGGATTATTCTGACAGACAAGAGCCTTTGCTTTCAGAATGGAGCCTAAAAGCTGGTTTCTACTTCCTCCAAGAACAATGCTGCATCCTCTGGACTCACCCATTAAGAGCCATCTGGCTTCCTTATCTTGCCTGCTCTGTTACGTAGACTCTTGCCTCATCATAGACAATGCTAATGCTTTAAGCTTAGGAATTCATTCAGTACAATAACCCAGCCCTAGCACTTTGTCAAATCTCTCTGACTTTCTCTTTCACATGCATAGACACACACGCACCAAGTGGGGAGAGGGAAAAAAAGAATTTGAGATAAAAATACAGAAGCAGAGCACATTTCCTAAGTACATTTTCCATCCCACTCTTCCTGGCATACACAATTCCAATATTTCACCTTATCCTCAAAACAATTCTGCAAGATAGGCTGGCCCTTGGGTGGGCAGACTTTAGATTTGTGGAAACTGCCTTTGTTTTTCACGAGATCGTCAAGTTCCACCAACAGCAGCCAGATATAGAATCATGGCTTAGGCAGGTGATTTTAATTTTTGCAGAACACTCCAAAAGGTATACACACTCAGCCCAGAAATTTCTTTTCATTTCCACAATTAGAGTATCCACATGTACTCCTCCTTCCTCTGAGGTTTTCTTGACCGTAACAACCTGGTTTAAAAGGGAGAAAAGGCCTTTTGCTGTTTGCTATTGTTAAATAGCTGGGGATGGGAAATCTTTGCTGAGTGACTGCAAATCAGCTAGAAACACACCAGAAGATCCTCCTCTACTTTCTTCATACCCATGGGTTAAGAAATTACAAAGCTTGGAAAACTTACATTTTCAGACTGCAGCGTTCAGACTATCCTCAGCCTATTTAGCTTAGTACTGTAAAGTCAAAGACTTTCATGGCCAGAATCCGTAGGTTGTTGTGGGTTTTCTAGGCTTTGAGGCTGTGTACTATTAGTATTTTCTCCTGATGTTTCGCCTGCATCTGTGGCTGGCATCTTCAGAGGATCTCTGAAGATCCTGATCCAGAGATCCTATGAAGATGCCAGCCACAGATGTAGGCAAAACATCAGGAAAAAATACTAACAGAACACTGCCTCAAAGCCCGGAAAACCCACAACAACCTATAGAATTTGACTGGTGGTGGCTTTCAAGCTCTCTTTGGAGGCCTTTTCCAGCTCTTCTGGCTGAGATACTTCAATGCAAACAAGTACTCTGAGAAAGTAAAATGGATTTCTAAGCCCTCTTTGTTGAAAAAAAGTTGACAATGAGCAAGCAGTCAGTCTCTACTCCTGGAAGACCATCTGGATGCTTCCTCAAAGCCAGTTGGATGCTGTGGTCAGAAGTGCCTTTGGCTGGCTTTGGTTGGTGCAACAGCTGCATCCCTTTCTAGGGAAGCCAGGTGTGGCCACAGTGATGACTATCATAACCATTTCTCAGTTAGACTACCATAATATGGTCTATGTTGGGCTGTCCTGGTAAAGTGTTTGCAAGTTGTGGGAAGTGTAAAATGTGGTAGCCAAGACTGTTTTAATTCTATGCACTTTAGGGACCATACGTCACCAGTCCTAGAACAACTGCAATGGTTTCCTGTTTGTTTGCCAGTTTCAAGATGCTGACTTTGAACTGTTACTGTTGTTGTTGTTGCATTCAAGTTGTTTCTAACCACTGGTGACCCTAAGGCAAACCTATCGTGGGATTTTCTGGGACTCAGCATGTGTGACACTCCCAAGGTAACCCAGTAGCTTTCCATGTTTGAGTGAGGAATCGAATCCTTGTCTCCACATCATAGTCCAACACTCAAACCACCACACTACGGTGGCTCTATTGGCTTTGAACTACAAAGCCCTATATGGCTTATGGCCAGGGCAACTGAAAGACCGCCTCCCTTTGTGAGTCTTGCTGGAATTTGAAATCTTGAGCAGTTGCCCTGGTGCATGCGTTGCCTTCTAAGCAGCTACTCTGGAGAGCTCCTGAAACAGCGTTTTCTCCATAACAGCACCTCAATGGTGGAACTCCATCCCAAGGGAAATTAAGGTTGCCTTCATCCTTCCCCAGGTGGCCAAAACTACTATGCTCTGTGGAATGTGTTTTTTTTAATTATTTTAAAATTGTTTTTAATTTGTTTCTAAAGGGTGTTTAAAATTTTGTGGTACATTGCTTTGGGAGTTTTAATGGGAAGAAAAACACTAGTAATACAAATTGACAACAGCAAAAGAGGACACTAGAAATGTATGTGTATAGTTGTCACATGAGCGCCACACCTTCTTGTCTCACTGTGCATTTCCCTACCAGAAAATATGGAAATAATCCATGGACTGAGCTGTGGGAAGCCAAGGAATATTATTCTGCAGAAGGAATGAAGAGTGTTATTTCACAGAACCTGAAAAGGGTGGATCTGTTATCCATCTTGTCCTTCAGACCTCTGCAAAAACCCAGGTCTTGCAATACACAGCGTATGTGAATGTGTGAAGAAGCTAAGAAAATATATATGGTTTATGCAGTCAATTTTATTCCAAGGATTTGGGGAAACCTAGCTTTACCTAACACAGGTTGCTGTACCCATTGCCCTTTTTCTCTCTGGATGTTTACTGAAAGAGGAGATGACTAGTGGGGGTGGGTGGAACGCATGGGCTGGTTTTCTTCTCTTTTCTCCCTCTCGTATTCATACCAAGGCCTAAATGCCTTGCTTATGAAGTAATCCCTGTGGGTATGTGATGTCAACCCTCCCGACTCCTCAAGGCTGGTTGTTGGCCAATAATAACTTCTTCCCTCCACCAGATTGCCATCCAAAAAAGAATCCATGATGTCAAATAAGCAAACAGGAAGCAAGGACTCCACTGAAACATTGGTTGCTGCCTAACCCTGCCGGCAGCGTCCAAGCATACCTCACGCCTGCACAAAACTTGTGGAGAGGCCTTGTCTCTCCAAGCTCTCTAGGGAGTAGACTGGGCAAGAACTTCCTGCTGGAATCCATTCACTTCCTCTTACATGAATAGGCTGAGCGTCAGAGCTGGAACTGGCCGCTCTTGGTAAACACCAAGAAGAAGAGGATTACACTCCTCTCTGCTGCCGCTCTCAGGGCCTCCACCTGTTCTGCCTGGCTAAAGGCAACCAGAAACCAGACTGGCACTTTCGACTATCTTTTTAACTGCACAGAAAAGCACAGAGCAGAGAATTGATAGATGGACAAATTGTCTGGCTGATCTGGATGGGGCCAGGGGATTTGGTTACTACGGAGATTGGGTTATCCAGTGCTACCACATTTTGCAATCTGGATAACTGCCCTGAGATCTGGCTTTGTAATTTGGCAGAGTTAAAGTGACTGCTTCATGAAGCAGACGCCGGAGAGGAGGAGAGCAGGGACAGACCTGTGCCTGCCTCTTCTGAACTGTTGAGCTGTTTGCCTCTGTTGGAGGACAGAGCAGCGTATGCCACATAACCTGTCTGAACTAGCCTGCTGCCTTAGGTATGTTGGTAAACCACCGGCACTGTTCCATAAGGTTCAACTTCCAATTCTGTTGGCTTCTGTTGGCAAGTGAACTGACAGTTGAAAAAGATGGTGGAATAACAATAAAAAAAGCAACACTGACTATCTCTGGTGGGTTCCATCCCAATGTGAGGGTGAATGCATTCTGGGTTTTAGTCTGTACTTTAAATAAACTATCTAAGGCACTGAATTCCTTTTAATTCAGCACTTTGGATAGCTCCTTCAAAGTTTCCTTAAAAACCTGGAACAGATTCATTGATCCACTGACATGGAAACCACCATAAAATCATAGAATCATAGAGCTGGAAGAGAACACAGAGGCTACCCAGTCCAACTCCCTACCATGCAGGAACACACATCAAAGCACTCCCAACAGAGGGCCATCCAACCTCTCTTTAAAAACCTCCAAAGAAGGAGACTCCACCACACTCCAAGGCAGCATATTCCACTGCCGGACAGCAATGACCATCAGGAAATTCTTCCTGAGGTTCAGGTGGAATCTCTTTTCCTGTCGTTGGCACTTTCCCTAAAACATTTCATGTGACATCCCCCCTTTTCTGACTTGAGATGATTATTCAGCATAGCTCACCCTTTCTGCATGATAGATTTTTGTTGCTATGTGATTTCAAGACATTTCTGACTTATGGTAACTCTAAGGCAAACTTATCATGGAGTCTTCTGGGGCTGAAAATGTGTGCCGCACCCAAGGTCACCCAGTGGGTTTCCATGGACAAGCAGGGAATCAGACCCTGGTCTCCTGGTTGTAGTCTAATGTTCAAACCACTACACCATGGTGGCTCGCCACGCATGATAGATACAAGGATTTAAAAGGGACCTAAAGGGAATTAAAAGCCCAGTCATCATTGGACCAAAAGAAAGATCATCTATAAATTAACAACATTCCAAAAGCCCTTGTTGTATGACTCTTACAATAATGTATGTTACTCCTTCAAGAGATAGATGGGATATTGCATGTTTGAAAGCTCCTCCCTATATCTGGAAGAAAGGGTCATCTTTTGACCAGCTACCTTTCTATATAGAGGAAGCCTTTATGATCAAACAGCTTTCAGATATGCAAAACCTCCCCTTGCACATTTTGAAACAACAATGGTTTGGGAGGACTATACCACACACTTTCTCTAAGCATTTAAACTAACTGTAAGCGATAAGTCAGGATTCACATGTGTCTGAGAGCAGCTAGGAAACAGAAGCACACACTCTTCGCCATACCAGAAATGGTCTTCAGGCAAAGAACTGTTTAGGGAAATGGATGGAACGAATCACGCAAACCAAATGCCAGCGCTGCAGGGCAAGACTGGCAGGACAGAACAAACTGGAATATTAAGAAATTCAGCTTTAATCTCTCAGACACTTCAGGATCAAGCAGGACGCCATGCCATCCACTGAGAAAATCAAGTGAATCCTCCCTTCCCTGACCTCTTCTTTGTTTGGTTCAGTGACAAATCCTAACAATAAAGTGGATTCTGATTGTTTGTATGATCCCATTAGCACCCATTGTCTTAGCTGTCCAGTGGAGGAGTTGTCATTTCCTTTCCTTACCGCAAACACATGACAGAAACCAGATACAAACAAAGAAAAGGAAAAGTTAGCTTGGTCAGATGGCTGTTATATAGTATAAGTTGGACTACCTTTGAAGACAGCTCCAAAACTCCAAATGAAATGAAGCAGCCAGATGGGGGTCAGGGGCTCACTCACAGGGCCGTAACATTGCTAGTTTTGTTTTGTTTTTAAATCTAAAATCACAGAATCTTAAAATTGGAAGGAATCATGTCTACATTGATTACCATGGGACATTATGCACAATTCAAACAGCATATTTGTTAGTCTTTTAGAACGGATAATGGCCTTCAAGTATCTGGGAGTCTGTGTGCCCCCATATGAACCTATCAAGCTATGTTCTGGTGCTTCTACTTCAAAAGAATCTTTCTAGATCATGAGAGGACTTTTCTAGAGGGGGAGAACAACCCTACCTATGTCAATGTCAGACTTTTGTATGCCGGAAACCCTAGGTTCAAGTTCTGACTTCCCTGAGTGGGGCTAAGGAAAACTTTTGCCTGAAACTCTAGTGGCTTGCTTTAAGTCAGGAAAAGAAAAGTACTTAGATTGGCAAATGGTGTAACTCAAAATGTGGCAGCTTCTATGCTTCTGGAATATGAGAATCAGCATGGTATATTGGTCTGAGTGCTGGACTATAATGGCTTTGGAGATCAGGGCTTGATTTTCTGCTCAGCCATGGAAATCCACTGGGTGATCTTGGGTGCATCTCACAGAGAGCTCCCCGAAAACCCCATGATATTTGCCTTAGGGCCACCACAAGTCAGAAACGACTTGAAGACACACAACAAAAGCAATGCTTCTGGAATATCTTATCCAGAACAGAGCTTGAAAAGTTCCTTTAAAAAAACAAACAAACTAGAACTCTCATGATGTTGTAGGATTCGAGAAACTGTAGCCCCCAAAAGGATTCCCCCTCCCTAACTTTACTCTGGACAAATTAGGACGGTGTCAACATTACATCTTTTAAGAATCAGGTTTAAAAATTTAGAACACACAGGGAGTTTTAACAATGAGCAAAGATGATACAACTGAGGCAGTACAGGATCCACATGGAAGTTTTACAAATATTCACTTTTTTAAAATTATTATTATTATTATATGTTTTCTGGATCTGTTACTGACTTCTATGGTTATGTCAAGTTCTACTTCTTTTCCGAATGTAACTTGGTGTCAGCTGCTTCTTGCTTAGACTCTAAAATGGAAAAGCTGCTTGAAATTTCATCAATGCAACAGCAATAAAATTGTCTCAAGTTCCTCTACCATATGCCATAAGCTGTACCTCTAAAGACTCTCCACTCCAAAGTATACCACACATGATTACAATAGAGCAAACATGTTTTGTTAACACTTCTTTAAGGTTTCATGACACTGCTGGAAAACCAGCACTATGAAATACTATATAAATGCTCTGTTGTCAAAGTGTTTTGCGTGCAGCTCTTCAGCGATCTTTACAAGAGATCCCTAAAATAAAGATCTGCATGTTCAGTCTTCTGCATCTCTACAGAAAGCCGGGGGTGAGGCCATAAATTTGAAATTTTAATTTTTGGGGACTACAACCCACCAATAAATACTAGGTACTGTTGGCTATATTTTACAGGATGGAATTGGCAAAGCCACTTCTGAGTATCCTCTGCCCTAAGAAAACACTATGAAAGAAGACTTGCTGGGAAAACCCTATGACAGGTTTGCCTTAGGGTCCCTGTAAGTTGGAAACAACTTGAAGGCATACAATAACCAGAAATCCCAAAAAGCAATGTTTCTAAACAGTGAGAAAAAGTTGCTACTTCAAATCCAGGAGAGTGGCTGTCATTGCTATCTTGAGCACAAACTAGAAAACTTTTGACCAATGGCCTGATACGCATATGGCAAGTGCCTCTGCAGAAAGCAAAGCCCACAGTACAGAGAGGGACAGGACATTGGCAGCATGCCTCAAGAAGTAAGTAAATGAATGAATAAATAAATAAATAAATAAATAAAGGCTCCTGTGTGTACACACATTCACAGGAAACTCACCACTATGGGACTTTCTGCACTACACTGTTATAGTGCTATTATTCCACTTTCAACATCCCATGGAATTCTGGGGTTTGTAGTTTACTGAAGCCAAGGAGCTCTCTGGCTGAGAATGTTAAATGCCCTTCCCTAAATTGCAAACCCCAGGATTCCATAGGATGTTGCAAGTGGAGTAATAGCACTATGACAGTGTAGTGCAGAAAAGCCCTACATGTCTGGATTAAGCACTACCTTCTGTTCCATTTCCCCATTCAACTCATTGTTTATTAGCATCTCCTAGTTAATATATATTAATATACTCTCATCAGATTTCTGATCATGGGTAGTCCAGACAATTATTGTCCATGGGGAAACTTACAACAGTCCAGCTTAGGAAAGTTACTTTTTTTGGAGTACAACCTCCAGAATTCTTCAGCCTGCAGGGCCATGACCACACGCACAACCACATCATGGGCTGCCTGGTCAATCGCAGTACATGGAAACCAAAGCAAATCCAAGAAATGTGGCAAGAAAAAGAATTTCACAATTTCCTCTGATTGCAAATTAGTCAGACAGACATGGTTATAATTCTTGTCACATGTGGGAAGATGGTACAAACGAGCAGCTGGCCATGTGTTTTTTACGCATAATTTAGTTATGTTTCTCCACAGTAGATAGTCATCTATAGAAAAGGGTTTTTAAAGCACCATGTGATAGTACGAGAGGACAATATACTGTACAAGTTCCACGATCCGCCTAAGGCAACCTCTACAATTGTGGAGTTATTACTCTGGTAGCAATAGTTTTGCTTTTTGGTTACAATAACAGTTTCAGGGCACATATGGAGGAGCTCCCAGCTCCAGTCCTTCGTATCTCCATTTAAAAGGCCTCGGGTAATCAGACTGGCAAAGACCTTTGTGCTCAGACCTTGAACAGATGCTTCTGAGAGTGAGAGATGTGCATATCAGATCACAGTAGGGACAAATACCACCACTAAGGCCAGCCATAATTGGTGGACTACTACTACTATTGTAGGTGGGCACGTAGTGGAGAGAAGCAACTGCCAAATCTGAAGTCCCCAGTTACAGCAACTGCATTTTCCCTCCTCTGACATATAGGAGGCAATGAGAAGCTTTTATTAGCATTTTAAGAAAACCATAGTTTGCCCCTTTTGTCAAAATGTGGCAAACATGGTTTCTTTGGAAACCAGGATCTGTTTGAGTATGTATATGTGTGTATGTGTCTCTCTGTGTGTGTGCATGTGCACGTATCCTCCTCTTTTAGCTTTTGTGTGCCCTCTTCTGCTTTATCCTTCCCTCTGAACCCTGACAGGATTTGCATCTTAATTTATAAGCTCCCACTTGGCGTGAATCAACTGCTGCTCATTCACCACATTATCCCAAACAGTTCCCACTTCCCACTTTCAGCAGGGTTTTCTTTGCATTCCACTGATCAGAGATGAGTGTTCACTGCACAAGCTTTGCACCAGCCAAAAAGGGGTACCTTCCAGAAGTGTTGAACTGTAGCTTCCCTGTTCTGTTTTATCTCTAGTGTCCCAAAAATCAGGAAGAAGGGGGAAAGGGGACTGGGGAGATTTCAAGTGCTAGTCCACACTGAGCTATTAAACTACCTGTGTGGCCTTGGGCCAATCCCTCTTTTCCAGCTTGACTTATCTCATAGGGTTGTTAAGAGGGTATAGTGAGAAGAACAAGGACTGCACCTACAGCCTTGAGCTCACTGGAGCAAAGAAGGAGCATGACTAATAAATAAAAATGTAATACTGAGAGTGGTTTGAGTATTGGACTAGGACAATGGAAGACCAGAGTTCAAATCTGTGCTCAGCCACAAGTCACACTCTCTCAGCCTCAGAGGAATGCACTGCCACAAGCCCCCCTTCAAAAAAAAAAAAAGAATTCTTGCCAAGAAAATCCCATGACAGGTTCACCTTAGGGTCTCCATAAGTCAGAAACAACTTGAAGGCACCCAACAACAAAGAATAAAAAGTCCGAACAGGATCTCATGTTGCAAACTGGAGTTAAAGGTGAGTATCAGACCAAACGCAACTGAAGACAGTTGAATTGATCCACTCACTGCAGCGATGAAACAGCTGACAGTACATATAACTGCATTTTGAAATCTATGGGACCTGTTCAGTGCTGCACAGAGCAATGTGAGCTGAAAACATTTGGTTGGGAAATCCAGGCATTTGGCTTTTGACTCTACTTACGCACCCCGAACTTGTTCAATGGGCTTTTGGATTTCCTCTTCCTAAGTCACAACAATAGTGGGGCTTGTGCTTGCCAACTTTTCAGAGAGATCTCGTCCCTCCCTTCTTCCCCACCCACCGGCTGTCTCCCTCCATGCAAATGCAGAACCCTCAAGGCCTCTTCCTCCCCTGCATTTTAATGGGAGAGACGATAATGATCTTATTAAGGGCTATTCATACCTCATTTCTGTCGTCAGCACCGAGCCTCGATAAGAATGTAGACGTCTGGAGTTCTCATAAAAAATGACATTCTGCCATATGTTTCAAATTGATTTTAAATGGGAAAAGGGTGGGCATAGCAGATTCCGCCAGCCCCTCTCACCCTTTCCTCCTCTTATTTTGATTTTTCGAGTGCAGGGTTATGAACAACACAGGCCCTAGATAGTGGGGGATTGCAAAGAGAGGAGCTGGTGACAGCAGGAATCAGCACTGGCCCAATAATTTCTTTGCTTCCTGAGGCAAAAGGCAAGACGGTTCCTCTCCATTAGATGTACTGCAACTGATTGAACTGGCAACTAAATCTTACTTCAACACTGGGGATGGGACAATGTCCTTTCTCACTCCAATCTGAAGGCAGCAGGCTAGTTTAGGAGGTACAGGTCAGGCTGCCACTCATGTAGAGCTCTGGCATTCCTAGGGTTGCCAGATCTCAGAGCCCAGCCCTGGATTTTCAGTTTTTCTGGCTCATCTCCAGGCAGGAGATAAGTGTGCAAATTTAGAGGGGATCAGTTCCAGGCAAAAGGAAAAGGGCAAGGTGCAAATCTCCAACTCACCTAGGAGAACAGCAGCTTGCTACAGTTTGCAGGGCTTTCTTGATCTTTTGCTACAACCTGAAAAGCCTCTCCAGGGACATCTATGACCATTTCCGCACTACATTGTTATAGTGTTCTTATTCCACTTTTAACATCCTGTGGAATTCTGGGGTTTGTAGTTTACTGAAGCCAAAGAGCTCTCTGGCTGAGAATTCTAAATGCCCTTCCCTAAACTGCAAATCCCAGGATTCCATAGGAGGTTGAAAGTGGAATAATCGCACTATAAGAGTGTCATGCGGAAAAGGCCTAAGTGTTTATTTACTTAGCTTCTCTCTCAGTCAATGTAGTGCCAGGACTCACCCTCTGCTCTGCTAGGAATAATCATCAGGGAATTAAAGTTTTGCATTAAGGTTGTCACAGGCCCTAGTCACTCTTGTATTTGACTCTCTGTCTTGCCTTGACATACCACTAAGGATGTTTTCATAGGCCCTAAAATCCAGTTTTAGTAGGCCCTACATTTTCATAGGCCCTAGGCTCTGTGCCCAAAGTGCATAATGGATAAGATGGCCCTGTACTTCATCTCATACTGATGTGATAACAGCCCCTTCAGCTAGGATTTCTCTTTTACTTTCCAAACAGGAAAATAAGGTAGGTGGCTGTATGTTTGAATGACAAGCTGCAAGTGACTGTTGTGGATCGTAATTTTAATAAAGAAAGAAAGATGGACTGTTGTTGTTGTGTGCCTTCAAGTGGTTTCCAACTTATGGTAACCCTAAGGCAACCCTATCATTGGGTTTTCTGGGGCTGAGAGTGTGTGACACACCCATGATCACCCAATGGGTTTCCATGGCCAAGCAGGGAATTAAACTCTGGTCTCCAAGATTGTAGTCCAACACTCAAACCACTATACTATGCTGGCTCTCATGAGCAACTGTGGTTGTTACTAAACATATAATGACATCCCTAGGGTCTTTCCCTTAGTCTTAGGTATTATTTCAGAAACCTCAGTTCCTGGAATGACCCAGAACTAGTCATCCAAGGCCCCACACACCACTGACTTTATCCCCCACAACTTTTTTTGGACTACAGGAGGCTGTGTTGGCTGGGCAATTCTATGAGTTGTAAGTGGTAACTTTAATGGACTACTGCTTCTAGAATCCCTGGGATTTACAGTTTTGGGAGGGGCCAACTGGCCCCTCCCGAAACTGCAAACCCCAGGATTCCATAGGATGTTGAAAGTGGAATAATAGCACTACAACAGTCTAGTGCAGAACTGGTCTGAAAACTAACTGTTCCAAGCTCTTACCCGATTCACTACCTACATTTGGCCTTGGAAAATTACTCTTGAAGAAATGTGGCCCTCAATATCCAACCTCCAACATTTTGGCCTCTCAGCAACCAAACACCTTTCCTTATCCTTATCAGAGACGCCACATGAGGCAATCTTTCCATGCTTGTTTTTACTTGAAGGCAGTTGAGGAAATGAGAATCCATGCAATGACACTGTGGAAAGTTTTAATTGCTTTCAGTTAACTTGAAAAAACATTTTTTTTTTTTTTTGGTAAGGAGGTACAATAATATCCAGAATCCTCATCATGGCAAGATATGCTTTAAAAAGAAAAGAAAGAGAAGAGAAGAGAATCCTCCAAATTCCACTCTTTTTCTTACTTGCAACTTTACTGATCCAGAAATATCAAAGTTGCTATTTAGCCCATTAGAGAAAACAAATAAAAATACAGGTCTCAAAAAGTCTGATCCCTGATCTCATGGATCCTGCATAATGCAGGCTGTTAAACAGAGACATGGCAGCATACAGGGATATTTCAGCCATTAAATAACCGTGTTTCCACCCATCTTATCTGTGACAAGTAAAGGAGATGGGGAAGATGGCAAGAGATAAAGAAGCAGTAAATAATAAAGAGACATTTCTGTAGGACTCCACTTACGTTCTTCCACTGTCCCCCAGAGCTGGACAGGTTAATGATCCATGTTAATGCCACACTGGCTACGTCAGTTCTGACGCCCAAATCTACCTAACCAGGACCAAGGGAAACTGAGGAAGTCCCCTGGCTGGCTGCCCTCTAAGTGACAGAGCAGTGTTATCAGCAATCTGTATCACAGCTAATTTGCTTAGCCACATCAAGATGAGGTAATAGGTTGCAATATTTTCCCCTGCTCCCTCTCTTTCTGGTTGATCCAAGCTATCTAATAAGTTGCAAATTCATGCAGAGGGGGGGAAATGAAAGAAAACTGGTCAATAATTGATCTAGAACTTGGAAAATATTAGGGGGGTAATCCTGGAACTTGCAGTCCAAGAAAACAACTGTTCTAAACAGCAGTAATTCAATATCATGCAGAAGCCGAACATTACTATAACCAAAGCATTACCACATAGCATGGATAGTAAGGAAACATCATCTTGTGACACTGGTAGGCAACTGATCAATTAACGTCATCATGTGCCTTCAAGTCATTTCAGGCCACTCATCCAGTCTGTGGCTATTTTTCTTGTGCTCCTCATATGTGGCCAAAGGTAGTTTTGGGGCTAGATTGTGAATATTCACATTTAAATTTTGGATCATATTTTTTTGTCCTGTGTCAAGGCCTCAGAATAGTTTGAAATGCTTTGGTGTCCTACAGAAATTCTATCCTTGTTCATATGAAATGTCTTATCTGTCTAGAGTAGGGGCAGGGAATGTTTGGCCCGCCAAATGTTGGTGGACTGCAACTTCTATCATCCTTTACAACTGGCCAGAACTTGCAAAGTTAAATTTATAGAAAAACATAGAAACCTATCTTACACAGAGTCAGACAATTTCATCTGTCCAGACAGTTACCACTGATGTTCACTTGAAACAACAGTTCTACAGCATGTCAGGCTGATACTTTCCCAGTCCTACTTACAGACCCCGGTCATCTCCCATCCAAGTACTAACCAGGTCTGATCCAACTTAGCTTTCAAAATTGGATGAGATCAGGATGCTATTATACTTAGAAAATATTAAGTATTCCAAAGTCCCCTCCCCTGTAATTACTGTTACAGTTACTATTGTTCTAAAGTAACATCCTTGTTGTATAAAAGTAACTAAAATTGGTTACCTTACAGTTGCTTCCCCTGCAACCCTATCAAAATGCAAGAAGCCACTAGGATCTGGTTAAAAAAAAAACATCTAGGAAGTAAGATCATTCCCATAACTATAAGAGTAACTAAAACAGTTACAAGAATTATTGGGAAGTGGAGCGTTCTAGTTCAACCCCATCTGCTATCACTCTCCAGACATGCAGAAAAATAATCTGAAGGGAACGTTTTCCTATGCACAGAGGCTAACCTCTTCAGATCATCTATCTCCATGTTGGGAGAGTGATGTCAGGAAAGAGGCAGGACTAACATACTTCCATTCCTCACACATTAATGTGGAACATCTGAATAGGGCTACAGCTGTTGTTGTTGTGTGCCTTCAAGTCATTTGGCTATCTGAAGGCAGTCCTACCAGAGTCTTTTTGGTAACATTTGTTCAGAGCAGGTTTGCCATTGCCTTCCCCTGAGACTGAGAGAGTTGACTTGCTCAACATCAACCCGTGGGTTCCCAACACCAGGCAAGAATTTGAACCTTGGTCTCCCAGGCCATTTCCACACTAGCCTGTTATAGTGCTATTATTCCACTTTCAACATCCTATGGAATCCTGCTGGAGTTTGGAGTTTGCAGTCTCAAAAGCCCCTTCCTAAATTGCAAACCCCAGGATTCCATAGGATGTTGAAAATGGAATAATAGCACTATTACAGGCTAGTGCGGAAATGGTTCCAGAGTCCAGCATTCAAACAACTGCACCACACTGGCTCAGAGCTACAGCTAATACTGTAAAAAGAGTGATGTCACTCCTCATTCCATTATTTCATTATGCCTTTTTCATTCAAAAAGGAAATCAATGCAAGACAGCTATTGTTTACCTTGCCTGTTATAGGGAGGCATACCCAGCTACAATAGGATTGCCTAGAGTACAATCCCATTCTTTGGGAGCTCAAGCTTTATTTTATTATTCACTACAGATATACTACTGCAACCCAATACTGAATCTCTGTGTTCCTTTAGCCCTCCATCATTCTCCCAGTGCCAACACTGTTTAACACTGTTAAAAAGAAGTTCCAGCTAGACAGAGGACAAGGAAGAAAAAAGGACCTGGATGGGCATTAAACATCTTTGTGAAAAGGAGTTTCTTCATCAGAGGCTTTGTTAACCAAGTTATGCTTGTACACACATATGCCTCTTCTTTTGTACCATCAAACCATCAGTAACTGAAAAGTTAGCAAAGTGAGGTCTTAAGGGATGGGAACATTGTGGACAAGGCTTGGCTGAATTTTGGTGCCCTTAAAATGAATCCCAATTTTATTTTGGCTGAATTTTGGTGCCTTTAAATTGCATCCCAAATTTAAAGCCTCCGGCAAAGTCTTGAATGTATCTTATGACTGGAATGGCCTTTAGAGTAACTAAAAGACTCCTTTTAGCTCCGGCCAATAATCACTTTACAGTTGTTTTCAAGAAACAGAGGCAAGTCTGCCAGAGACACATGAGCAGACAGACCACCTCATGTTCCAAAGTTTTCCCTCCCCTCTCAGCCAAGATTCCCCACTACAAACTATTTTAATTGAAGTGAGAGGAAAAGTGTAAGGGAGCTGGTCCTTCACCTTTATTGTCTACCTTACATTATTAGCACAGAGCACCAGCACGGTATCGTGTTGGAATGATGGTTGGGTTTGGAAAAGAATTTCATCACCTCCAACTCTCCTGATTGGGCAGGGACAGTCCATTGTTTCACTTTTTCAGCCACTTTTCAAAGTCCCAGTTTCTTTTTTCTCCTCCAACATTCCCTTTTTGTCCTCAGCTTACTTCAATTACTGTAAACTGAATTCAAAGTGCAAAAGCTGTTTGCACTGAATTTACTTAGCAGGGGACAGAGGGGGTGGAATCTCACCCTTCCCAGTAGGCTCCGGCAAAAGCAAACTGTTGCACCCATTCCTAGCTTGTGTGTTCTTCCTCATTAATAGGTTTTGCCATCCTAACTACATGCCAAAGTTGCTTAGCCACACATGCCCCAGTTTTCATCTGTGAAATGTTGTTGGATATGGAAGCTGACAAAAGAAACTTTGGGGTTCAGCATCAACCAAGCAATGAGCTCTTGCTTCCATCACCTCCAAAATCTCCCTGCCTCACATGCATTCCACATCTGTTCTTGTTTTGCACCCTGTCTCTCCCCCTCCCTGAGCTAGATTCATTAGCTCATAAACATGGGGGCCCTTTTACACTGGCAAGGCCTGGTGTGCATTGCGCCTACTTAGCTCTCAGCAGCAATGATTCCTCCTGCATGTGGGGAGGTTAGAGCCAAAGTACAGAGAGAGCTAGACCACAAAGCCACATTACTCATATACACCCACTCAGGTCCCTTAGCTGCTAATCTCAATCACTGGGAAACCAAGAGTTCCCTTAGAAGGCCTCTGTGCGCCACACGGGGCACCCAAAGCGATGGCAGCGACAGCACAAGGCCTGCGCTTGCAGAACTGGGCTCTCAGAGCAGTTCTAACAAGCTCCTTCAAGTGAGCCCTCCAAACAACAAAGCACACAACCTATTTGCAACGCCATGTAAACTCATGCATGCCACAAAGGGAGGAAGGAGAGAAGAGACCTCACTGCTTTCTAATGCATTGCGAAGCACTGTTCAAGATCAGCAAGTTCAACTCAGAAAGAGGAACACATCACAGACCTCCACAGGAGGGAGATATGGGCAGGAGCAGGTATAACAAATTCTTCCTGGCCACCCAATTTCAGAGGGAAGATGTTTCAACCTGCCTTCTAATCACCTTACACTCAGCAGGTAAATAGTGAAAATGTACAGGGTTAGGAATTCATGTGACAAAGCACAACTGCAAAATACCACTTCATTCTTCTCCCTCTTGCAGCATTTTATAAGCCTGGGTTGGAAGTACATGTCTTTGCATGCATTCAAAGGAATTATTGGAATATAAAGACTTACAAATTTATTTCTGCATTTAAGGAAGACATATTTCCCTTTGATTTAAACTGATTGCCAGTCTGTTTTAATACATGTCCCCCAAAGTCTCTATGTGGGTGTGGTGGGGGTGGAAATTCCCTCTGTGCACAGAAGGAACTCCCTCCCACAATATTCTGTCAGCCATACCCTCCATCTATCCTGATTTGGCAAAGACTGTCCCAATTAATCCTCTGTCCTCTCACTTTTTCATCAGCTTTTAAAAAGTCCCTGTTTCTCCCTCCTAATTTCATTTCCTCCATTGTGCTCAATTTATATCAACTGCTGCAAATTGAGCTCAAACCGCAGGATGAGCAGAGAGGAATGGGCAGGGTCTTCCCATTCCCTGTTGGCTCAGACAAAGGAAAACTGCTGAAGCCTCTCACAGCTTGTGTGTTCATCCTCAGTAATAACATTTGCCATCTTGACCACTCTCTGGCCATTTCCGCACTAGGCTGTTATAGCGCTATGATTCCACTTTCAACATCCTATGGAATCCTGGGGTTTGCCGTTTCGGGAGGGGCCACCCAGCCCCTCCCGAAACTGCAAACCCCAGGATTCCATAGGATGTTGAAAGTGGAATCATAGCGCTATAACAGCCTAGTGCGGAAACGGCTTCTGATGTTCTGTGATATGTTAGAAGTGATAAATGTATCCTGTCTATTTCTTGTTAGCTCATCTGGCCTCATATCATCTAACCGTTATGACTGCCAATGGATCGCCCAGATCTCGTGTAGAGGCATTCCCCGTTGCTCACCTCTTCACAAGAGATGCCAGGGGCTGAACTTGAAACCTTCTCACGCAAAGCAGGGGCTCTACCCCTGACCTACAGCCCCTTTGCCTCTTCAAGTAGTACACAGTTAAATCGGAATTTGCTACTACAAGATGCAGTGATGTCTGCCAGATTTTGGATGATTAGAAAAGGAGTCTAGACAAATTCATGTAGTACGAACAGTCAGGAAGGTCATATATCACCTCCAGCATCCCTTTGTCTCTACACATCAGCTTTGGAATGCAAGATATCAGGTACTGAAGGACTTCCCATAAGCTATTGGTTGGCCATTGTACGAAAAGATGCTAGACTACACAGTCCAGTAAGGTCCTTCTGTTCCTAAGGTGGAAACATCTCTCTTCTTTAATAAGCATCTATGAAGATGTTTGACACCCTTTCCCCATTCCCCATTCATTGTGTGTGTGTCATCTAGCATCACTTAGGAAAGATCAGTAACTATAATGAACTGAACTCCAAGGCAAAATTTTAGATCTTTCAGCCTGTTTTATTTTGGAAGTCATGCTTGTATGTGTATGTGTGTATGTGCCTTCAAGTTGCCTATCAACTTATGGCAACCCCATGAATTTCATAGGGTTTTTTAAGGCAAGGAGTACTTAGAAGTGGTTTTGCCAGTTCCTTCCTCTGGAATATAGCTTACAGCACCTGGTATTTGTTGGTGGTCTCCCATCTAAATACTAATCAGGGCTGAGCATGCTTAGCTTCCAAGATCAGATGGGATCTGGTGCCTTAATGGTATTTAGGCCTGTTCTGGGTTATTAGTGGATTATTAGTGCTTTTATTATGTGCTGGCTCTATCATTTAGTGCTTTTATTATGTGCTGGCTCTATCATTTATGGTTTGTATTTTATTTTCTTAGTGGTTTGTACACCACACAGAGAACTTTTGGTTATTGGATGATTTAAAAGTATAAACACATTTGAAGGAGAAAATGGCTCTGTGTTAGGTTTTAAATACGACACAGACTTTCTCCCACATTCACACACAATCAAAAATAAGCTAAAACAATATCTGAAAACAGTAAAATGTGATTTTTTCAAAAAAACATAGTACAGAAGCAGAAAGAACATGAACTGCAAAAAGGTAATGCAGGATTAATAGTAGCCCTGCATTAACTGGACTACATGCAAGAAAAAGCACAGTTCATGAACCCCCGTTAGGTCATCTAAGTATGTGTGCTCTTTTTCTCCCTTGTTTTTGCAGCTCTGTCTCATCAGCCCACATGGTTGTTCTCTTCTACTTAAGAATGCTGCCTAGTGGGCAGAGTGAAAGAGAAGGCGTGTTCAAATGCAAAGAACCAAGATACAGAGTTTCTCTATGGCAACAATAGTGCTTAGCAGAGTATATCCAAAAAGCAGCTCCCTGCATGTCGTTACACTTTTGCTGCCTGAAGCTGGGTAGAGATCTCTACATGCTGCCTGTACAAAGCCATGCCTTAAAGGATGAGTTCATATACAATCTTATATATGCACAGTAGGATTATAACAATATTCCTAACCCTAAAGAAAACTGATGATGATGATGATGATATTATTATTATTATTATTATTATTATTATTATTATTATTATTATTATTATTATTATTTGAATTTCTATGTTGCCTTTTCTCCCAAGATGGGACCCAAGATGACTTCCCAAAGGTTTAAAAACACAAAAAAGCACAAAAACATTTAAAACATTAAAAGGCATATAAAATTATAACACTAACAACAGATTGTTTAAAAAATAATAATAAATAAATAAATGGTCTCCAGCGCACCCATTAAAGGGTGCTTAAAAAGAAATCTCTTTGCCTGTCTACAAAAAGAAAGCAGGGAGGGAGCCAGCCTAGCCTCCTGCAGAAGAGAGTTCCACAGGTTGGGAGCAGCCACCAAGAAGGCTCTCTCCCGTGTCCTCATCAGGTGAGCCTGGGATGGTGACAAGACTGAGAAAAAGCCTTCCCCTGTGGAAATTATCTTTACAATCTTTATAATTTCAATTGTCCATAGAATAGAAGTTGTAAAGATAATTTTTGGATACCCTGTTTTTTTACTCTGACCTCCATTTCCCTCCCATCCTTCCTCTGTTCTTTCCCAAATATTACAACGTGTTTGTAGATTCCTCAGGGAAGATTTGTCCTCTGCTCCTCCACAGTCCTGGTCCTAATCCTCTAACTCAGGGGTGGGGAAATGGGGAAGGCTAAGGAGCCAGATTAGTCCCTTTGGGGGATTGTACCTCCCCCAACACAGCACCCCCCACTGCAAAAACAAAATCAAAAATGGGGCTGCCCCCAAACACCCTCTGGAGGGCATGAGGGACATCTTCAACATGTTTTTGCCCCTTTCTGTGCCATTTTAGGCCAAGGAGAGGACTTCCTTTCAACAACAGGAAGTGAGTGGAAGTCACTTCGTGTTTCAAGAAAAAAAAGATTCTCCCCAACCTAAACTGGCTGAGAGACCAAGGTAATTTCTGCACTGGACTGGTACAGCGCTATGATTCCACTTGCAACATCCTATGGAATCCTGGGGTTTGCAGTTCCCTCCCGAAACTGCAAACCCCAGGATTCCATAAGATGCTGCAAGGAATCATAGTGCTATAACAGTCTAGTGCAGAAACGCCCCAACATGTGGTGGGAATGCCCTCCCCCAGATCCACTAGAGAATATTTTAGGGTGAAAAAAAAATTTTTGAAAAATTTTGTAGATGCTTTTTGATGCCTGTGGGTGGACTCTAAATGTGATGGAAATGCCCTCCGCAATCTGTAGAGGACATTTGGGGGCAATTTTGATCCTTGAGAAGTTCTGTGGGCCACAAAAGGGCCCTAGCAAGCTGCATGCAGCCCACGGCCACATTTGCCCACCTCTGCTCTAAATGAAATGGGGAGTGACTTCAGTAAAATCCTTATGAATTGACCTGTTATAAAGGCAAATCAGAGAGGCAACATTTTGTATTAGATTGAGTGTCGGACTACGATCCTGGAGACCAGAGTGTGATTCCCCGTTCCTCCATGGAAACCCATTAGGTGACCTTAGGTGTGTCACATACTCTCAGCCCCAGAAAACCCTGCAATAGGCCTTAGGGCCGCCATAAGATGGAAATGGCTGGAAGGTACACAACAAGAATGAAAGGTGCTTCAAGTGCTTTTAGTAAGAGAGACTAATAAAGGAAACGCCTAGCTTGATACATACAAATTCACATTCGTTTCCGTGCAGGAAAGGAAAACACACATGCAAATATTTGAACTGACTCCTTGGTGAACTGAGTCATACATGAAGGTTCATCACTTGATGAGAGATGAATGTCTGAACTGTCTGAACTGTCTTCAGCAATGCTGAAAGTTCTAGAAGTCTGAATCACATGTCTAAACCAGTGTTCCTCAATTTGACAGTCAAGGTATACTAAACATGTATGCTTAAACCAGCCCTTAAATATACAAGTAAGCATTTCCAACACATTGTTTTCTCTGTGGCACATCTAACCTACCTTTTGCCAGACTATGTCTCCTTCACTCTGGACCTATGGTTCCAGTATTATAGTTTTTGATCTAAAATGAAGAAGGCTCCTTTTTAGACAATGGCTACAAGAAACAGTGACTGCAAGGAGGGTAACACACCTATATATTGTATAGTAAGTTCTTTCCTTCAGACCACTGAAAATCATCTACAGCACTGGTTCTCTACCTTTAGTCCTCCAAACACTTTGGACTTCAGCTTTCAGAAGCCCCAGCTCATAGATCCAATGGTCAGGGATTTTGTGAGCTGAAGTTCAAAACACTGGGAAAACCAAGAATTGGTTATATAGCTGGACAACTGTGGTCTCTCCAGATCTACTTGGAGTATGATGTTCAAGATCCCTTAGCGCTGACCATTCTAGGAGCTGAAGTCCAAAAGACCTAGAAGAGTACAGTTGACCACCAATCTTTAATCTAGCCACTGGGAGGGAAGGGGGAGATTAACAAGTCACAGCAACGAATGAATGAATCCTTGCACATTGCAGCAAGCTGTTTGTCTACTAGCTGAGATGGAGATTTTCACCCAGCCCTTTCTTCTTGCTTGGAGCTGAGCCCTCCAAAACTGCAAAATTTGTACCTTCATCTCCCACCTCGAGATGACCCATGAAAACTGGAGACTCAGAGCCAGGCCCTGAGATCTGGCAACCTCATTTATCAGAGACTATGTATAGTTCAGGGATGGGGCATATTAACAGCCCTCCAAATGTGCTGGATTCCAACTTCCACTAGCAATAACCAGCATTGGCCCAGGCCCAGCCAGCCTAGAGCTGATGGAGCTGCAATACAACCACATTTGGACAAGTCATCTTTCCTGTAGTTGCTAGATATCTGCACCGAGCAAGAGATAACCTTTAAGACCGCTTTAATCTCTAAAAATATAGGATAGTGAAATCTGTCAAAGTTTTTCATTGAACCACATTTTGGAAAAACTACAAGTTGCAACACTTCAAGCAATTTGGAATGCATTGCAGAAAATTCTCTCACATCCAAGCACCTCCTTTCAATGGAAAGTGACATGGAAAACCATCTTACCCTAGCTTACGCCCTGCTTTCGATCCACATATAATTAACACAGTTGACAAATAGGCATTCAGACATGTGATCTGCTGCTGGATGAAATGGTACAGTTTTAAATAGGTTGTACAGCACAATATATCTGAATGCACAGTTTGGTTCTTAATTGAGATACAAAGAAACTGGAAAAAATACCAACACTTCTACAAAGTAATATCTAAAAATGCAGGAAGCAAGCTTTTGCCCTGCACAGCATAAGATACATCCAGTCAGGAGCACTGTCAGGGTACTCTGTGTCCCAGTCCTACATGACATAAACTTGCCTAAAATTTCTGTAACATAAAACACATCTGCAGTACACAACAGGTCCTCCAATTGTCCTGATTTGGAAGTGTAAGACCCACTTAATCTTCTGTTATCCCACGTAAAATGTCCTAATTTCTCTCTCTACCTTTCACTTCCCGTGTTTCTTCTCCACTTAATTCCATTGCTGCAAACCAAGTTCAAAGTGTAAAAGTGGCTCACATTGAATTGACTCATCCAGGGGAGAAGAGGGGAATGTTCTTGCCCTTCCCTCTAGATTCAAGCAAAAGCAACCTGCTGCAGCATTTCCTCATTTCTGTATTCTTCCTCATTCCTTTGCCACTTTGATCACATTCAGATATTGCTTGGCCACAAGTGTCTCAGTTTTCATCTGTGAACCAAAGCAGTGTGTATATATGCAGAAATAAATTTGGCCACATGAACCCAGGCCAAATGAATGCTCACATCCAGTTCTCATTTCGCTTTTATTTGAATGGGCAGAAGTCTAGCAAAAATAGAATTTCTAACCAGAACATTCAAGAAAGGCAGCAAAAACCCTTCCTTCTGTTTGTTAAATCTTCAACCCATCCTTCGCTGCCTCCTCAGTAGCTGACTTTCATATTTCCTTTGTTGACATGCTGAGGTGTAACTATTCAATTTTTTTTTTAAAAAAAAGTCCCCCAAGCTGTTTGGGTAATTCTGAAAGGTGTTATCCAAAATAGCAATTTCTCCAAACTCCAGCCACTGCCATCAGACCCAGAAGAACTGCTCTGCAAAGGGATGGAATGTGATGGAACAGAGAACAGATGGCAGCTTCTGGCCACAGCAGGGAGTTTTGTGAAAGGCACTGACTCAGAGTCCTGTAAGCCTATTTCAAAGACAGATCACACATCAATCAGGTAGTAAAAGCAGAATAAAATTATGCAATGACCAAATCATTTCCTCTCCTAGCAAACCTGAGTAGTAGAGTGTTTCTTGGTTTGCAAATATTAGAACCAACACATCGACAGTGATAGATATGAAATATAGCCACTAACTAAATGTTAGCAGCTGTGATTTCATAAAATAATAAGTTGAAGATGGAAAAAAAGTTTCCCCCCAATCTGGTTCCACATAATTTAAAGAGAGAAGAGTATGGGCAATTTTAAAGAAATTTGGTTCCTCTTCATTTCGATTGTAAGTCAGAAACACTCTCTATGTCATCTGCCAAAAACATCTAAATTTTGGGAAAGATATGTTAGCTATTTTAAATGTGTTGTGAATGTGAAGAGCCTTTCTTTCCACTTTTACTTTATCTGTTTAATTTAAATCCTACCTTTCTTACAATATGGGACTCAAGGCAGCTGGCATGTTTTAGATTTTTTCCTTCCATTTTTTTAAAATTTCAGAGGTCACATCATGAAAAATTGAAAAGATAGCAGCGCAGAAATGTGTATAAAACACATCAGGAAGCCACAGGTACTAAACAGTTTAATTGTTTCTCCAAAATAATTTTGGCTAAGAATAAGAACATTGCTCTTGGTGGTTCAGCAGCTGGTTCAGCAGCTGGTGAATTGTCTGCTTGTGTTTCTGAAAAACAGTGTCCATCATGTATGCAAGATTCTGGTTTTTATTCAGGGTATTCTTGATTAAGGGGTCTGATTTTCCACTTTACATTTCTGTACAATTTCCAGCACCCTTCCCATAGACTTCTTTCAGATCTCATTCATTCCCTTTCAGTGGGTGGGAGGTGGGTGAGAAATGCCACTGTTTCCTTTTCAAACAGGCTGAAAACAGGGATGAGCAGTGAAATCATACATGGGATTTTTTCACCGGCATTCCAGTAAGGTTTTTAATGCAGTAATTAAATTAAAAAGAGTGAATGGTCAAGCACCAACTTTGACTTAAAGTGAGGATAATAAACAGAGCCCAGGGTACTTGTGGTGTCTTACACATGTGTAAATTCCTCTCTGGAAGTAAGTGGACATTTCGTCGCTGCATGAAGTTCAAGGTTGTAGTCAGAGAGCTGTACAATGTGGTGTGTGCAATCCCGTAAGTACACACACTGGCATCAGCGCATCCAGGTATGCATTTGTCCGTATTCAGTTGCACAACTTTGGCATTCAACACAGATTGAATTTCTGTCTCATAATAATTCCACATACAGAGATTTTGGCCATTCCTTTTTTCAGTATAAATGTAATCCATGTGTTTTGAGGGTTGTTTTGATGTAAGTGCAATATAGTGACATTTTTATATTGACTTTTCCAGAGCTTAGAATATTGGGTTCCAGAGTGATTCTGATAATATTTCTAATGATAACTTTAGAAATTTGGGCAATAATTCATTACCACTAACACTAATAGCTGAAATTGTTTAATTAGTTAAATTATCATTAACTTTAAAATGTTTGCTTCCAGGACAGACCATAGAATGTACAGAAAATCGCAGGGAGATTGTCACTGTTGATCCTGGGACTTACTTTTTTTTTTAATTGACATCTTCAAAAGTGCTGTTGTCATCATATTAAGGTTGCTTTGCCACAACCTGGATTTCCCCCCCAATGGACTACAAAGCCCATAATACAACTACTGCCAGAGGAGGATGGGAGTTCAACCTATCTGGAAAATGTCAACTTGGGAAAGGCTGTCTTCTCATCATTTCACAACCTGTCAATTAAATTTTGTTCCTGATCTGTGGCTTTCTTATTTTCTGCCTCTGCCAAACCTCATAGACACCTATGCTGTTTACTTGCCTTTTAATTACTATCTTCTTTAGTAAATGGGTTATAAGGAGTGATGTTAAAGGTTAAAGGTAAGTACAGCAATGTTGTGTTAATTTCAACCAGGTCATCCTGGTCCACTTCAAGTACAACAATGAGTGGCTGGCTACAAAGATCACTCAGTGAATCAAGGGTAGAAAATGCTTAAACAGAAATGTTTTGAGTGCCTCGAAGCAAATACAGAACATTTTTCTGAACAAGTATATCACTGTATAATCTCTTCTTCCCCCTTGCTGACAAGAAGTATGATCTCAAAGCTTAGTGGTAGGACACATACTTTGCTAACTTAACTTAATGGGAATTAACTCTTAAATTGATTTCTAGGAAAAGGCTAGAATGGGAGAGCATGAATTTAACCAGCTATATGTTTTGGCTAGAAACTCCAGTTGCTCAGAGTGTGCAATCCACTAAAACAGAAGTGTGGATGGAAAGCAGAATGAGAATGAGAGAGAAAGAGACAGAGAGAGAGAGAGAAGACAAGAGAGAAGAAAATGAGGTCAGGAAAACTTTGCACTTAATCATCTGAAAGCCTGGCATTGCATGAGCAATAACAAAGGGGTTCAATAGGACTTACTTATAAGCATCATCCTCAACATCTTTATTTATATCTTGCCTTCCCCCCTCCAGAACTGGGATCTTACAAATTAAAACAAACACAATATAGTTAAAACCTGTAAAAGGCCAGCATTAAGTGGAATTAAACTACGAATAATAATAAAGGCAATTTAACACACACACAATTAAAAATAATTAAAAAACAGTACATGAGGGGACAGCACAAGGTTAACTAAATAAATATTTTGGCTCCAAATTATTAGCTCCAACCTCACTCAACCTCTGAAAGTACCGTATGTGACTCACTGAATCAAGGAGTGGGTAGGAAGCAGAATAAGGGGGGGACTGGGGAGAGGATAAGCCAAGAGAAGAGGAAATGGGAGGGGTATTGAGGAAATCCAAATGCCTGGTATTGTATGAGCAGCAGTAAACATGTGGGGGGGGGTCATTATGCTTTTTTTTTTTTTGTATTTAGTGGGCATCTCACTGTGCAAAACCAGTGTGTTCTCCCTTTGTGATGCTATGCCCAAAAGGAGAGGCTGACTGATCACAAAGACACAAACAATCAATCAAATACTACTACAGTTGGCCTTCCACATTCACTAGAGTTAGGGGCACAGGGCCCTGCAAAAGTGGAGAAACCACAAATATCAAAATGTGTGTGTGTGTGTGTGTGTGAGAAAGGGGCCAAAGCATGGTGAGGAGAGCAGGCACCCAGGGTCCACATCAGGTTAGGGAAAGGAGAGGGAAGATGGGTGGGTCAGCATGGTAGCCCTATACTTTTTCTCTCTTGTCCATCCTTTGGGGCGTGGGGGGCATCAGGAGAGAGTTTGTGGTCCTGAGAAATTGGGCTGTGAGCTGGCCAGACAATGGCTGGTGAAGGAGAAAGACCAGAAGCAGATTTTTAAAGGGCTGTGCAGTCTGATTGGAGCACCAAGAGGGATGGTTTCCCCAAAAAGAATTACTTGGAGGGGAGGGGGTTGGAGAAACTCACAAAATATAAAATCTGAAAAAGTGAAACCCAAAAATGGGGAGGGCTGGCTATACTTTTAAAGAATCCATTTAAAGAGGCAAATGTTATTTCAGTTTTCAATTGTGCATGTTTTATGAAAGTGTGCATAAAAATACAGCACTTTTGAAAGTGCACTCCTTGACCCTCCAACTTGGATGATTTTTTTTAACATGTTGTCCTGTTTATCACTTTAGAATAAACTCAAGCAGAATTTGTCCTAAATATGTTGTTAGTCCTGATGAGGCAACAGGGAGAATACAGCTTCCTTGCTGCAACAGCTCCAGTGACTGCCAGCCTTTTTTAAAGGCATAATTCAAAGTTCGCTTTACGAACTACAAAACCGTATATGGCTCAGATCCAGATTCCTGAAGGACTGTATCTCCCTATACGAGTCTGCCTCTGTCTTGAGATTTTCTACCACCATAAGGGTGCATGTGGTGGAAACAGGGAGAAGAAGGCCTTTTTAGCAGCTCTTTCCAGGTCTGGAACTCCATTCCCAGAGATGTGAAATGGGTGCCTTCTTTGCTTTCCTTTATAGGCAAACAAAGAAGGTATTTTAGTTTTGCCATGCCTCTGAGGGCTGAATGCTCAGCAGGGTAAGGGCCTTTCATGTGCCGGGTTGTTTATAGCTGTTTTCTTTTTCATCTTTTAAGTGCTTTTAGTTCTATTGATAATTCATATTTTTAACTTTTGTGCAAAATAATCTTTTTTTTTTTATTTATGGGAAAGCAGGAAAGTGAAGAAAAGTGACAGGAAGAAGCCACAATAACTAAACTGAAGCTATCATACTTTGGACATGTCGTGAGATGACATGAAAGGACAACACTTATTTGGTAAGGTGGAAGGCAGGAGGAAAAGTGGAAGACCACCTTACAAGTGGATAGACTCAATCGAGCCCAGTGTGGTTTGAGCACTGGACTATGTATGGCTCTGAAGACTACAGTTTGATTCCCTGCTTGGCCATGAAAACCCAATGGGTGACCTTGGGCAGATCACATACTCTCAGCCCCAGAAAACCCCATGACAGGTTTGCCTTAGGGTCACCATAAGTTGGAAATGACTTGAAGAGACATGGCAACAAGAACATATTTTAAGTGTTTTTGTTTTAATGTTGATGTCCCAAAAGTAGTGCTTTAATTAGATGTATGGTTTAATGCTTTAAAAAAATATTTTGTACTCCATATTGTTTTAAATGGTCTGTTCTAATTTATATTGTAAGCTGCTTTGAGTCCAGTTCAGAAGAAAAGTGGCATATTAATCAAATAAATAAATGAAGAGAAATCAGCACACTGGGAAACAGCAATTCTTCTTCAGCAAGGGAAGAGCTTGAAAGCTTTCACTGATGCATTCTACCAGGACAGGATGGACTTGTGTCTCTATGAAATAAAGGAGTGACACATACTTCCTGGAAGGGAAGTGGGAGGCTTCCTTCACACACCCAGGAGGACTCTGCAGGCCCAAACATGCCTTCAACAACTCTTTCGTGCTCTTGTTGCAGAACACTTCATAGTTCCAATCTCAAAAGGTGCAACAGAAGCAAATAATTGCTGGTCACTGAATAGTCAGTGCTTGAGATATCTGTGGATGAGAGAAATATGGCTTTGCTGAAGTTCAGTCCAACCTATGACTCCACCGCCCTGAACCTGAGGGGTGTGAACTGAATGTCAGGCCTTATCCTCCATTGTGCAAACTCAAAATATAAGAAGGCTTAAAGCAAAAATTGGACTCGGATGTTTTTGGACTGCGACTTCCAGCATTTGCTGGCTGGCAAATGTCAAATCTAATATATAAAAGTCAAAGTTTGTCTGTTTGTCTGTGTTAGGCGAAGACCTCATATGACTGGCTCCTAAGCAGATTGTATGGAACCCTGAGATTTGCACTTTAGGGAAGGGCCTTTAGAATTCTCAGCCAGAGAGCTCTTGGGCCTCAGTCAACTGTGACTGTGAATAGGCTGGTTGCTATGGATATGAGGCCTAGCAGCAAGGAGGAAGGCAGTGTATTCCCTCAGGAACCCTGTCTCTGCATGTTAATAACTCTGAATACAGACTGGATTGGGGAATATGGGGAAAAGGCACAGGAACTGGACAAGACAGTTTGGGGAATTAGAGACACGGGGTCTCAAATCTTTGCAACAAGTATTAATGATGAGGAAATAAAATTCTGGGCAACAACAGGTATATATGCTAGTCAGGGTATAAAGAGAGGCTTGCATAGTGTTGGGTGTGGGACTGGGACATGGGAGATCCAGGTTCAAATCCTCACTGAGCCATGATATTCCCCAGGTAACGATGGGCCTGTCACTCATTCTTAGCTTGGTCTACCTCACATGCTGGTTGTGTGTAGAGCTGCCAGAGTGAAAACTGTAGAGGGCTCCTATATCTTTAAAAGTTGTGCAGAAGAGGGAATCCCAGGATAGGTTCACCTTAGCGATACCATAAGTCAAAAATGACTTGAAGGCACCAAACAGAAAGTAAATACATGAAATCATATCAGCAATCCAATTCAGCTAGCCACTGGATGAGCCCACACACTGTATGTTGAAAGAAGCCTGAGGATCCACCTTGGGCTTCCAAGATGATAACAAGTCAGTTTGACATAGCATGGCCAGTTGGCAACACGGTCAGGTGAAATAAAAACCTGCTGTACTGGGCTGGGCATGTCACACTTTGGAAGGACACCCACATTTGTCAGCCTTGCTGAGAAACTTGCATCATTTGCTGTGGGTGGTGCACCAGGAAGTGATGCTGAGGGCCCTTTCCACCCCCTCCTCCTCTTTGATCAACAGACCGCTCACTTAAATGGTGAGAAGCAATATCCTGCTGAGCTGTTTTCTGCATTGTCAGAGCAAGCTAGGAGTGCTGCACACGTGATACAGTCTGCAAACATAAGCATACTATGGCACACTCCCTGCCACACTTACAAGGAGAAAGGCTATCTGGATCTAGCAAACTAAATGTCAGCAGTAGCGGCTGCACACTCTCCAACTGGCTCAATTTGGCAGGGATAGTCCTAATGAATCCTCTACCGTCCCACTTTTTCTGTTCCTTTTGGACTGTTCCAGTTTCACTCTCCTTGTCCCACTTTCCCCTTTGTCCTCAGCTACAAACTGAAATCAAGGCACAGTATGTTAGCTGAGAAGGGAAGAGAAGGGAGAGTCTTATGTAGAGTCTTGCCAGCTGCTGCAGTCTCTCCAACTTGTTTGTTCTTCCTCGTTAATAATTTTTCCCTTCTTAATTACACGCTGATGTTGCTTGGATGACACACGTCCTGATTTTAATCTCAGAAACATTGGAGGGTATGCAGTCATCTGAGGCCTCACATATGTGCCCGGGGTCAGCAGTCCATTTTGAAGGGCAGGCACCTATTATCACAATCCCCATAGCCACACTGCATAAAAGTAAACCCAAAAACACAAGTAGATGCATTGATCCACGTTAGTAAACTAATTCTAACAGTTTTCATTCCCACCATAAACAGATCTCTTGTAGCAATAATGAGTCTGAATTGTCCATTCCAGATCACACTATTTGAAAATGTTTTGCATTCCAACAGGAATCACTTGCAACAATATATTGTTCCTGGGAAACCCCTTTGCTCCCCAGCTACCTGGAGAAGAAATACAACTAAACATAGAGGGAACAGGAAAGCCTAATGGGAGAAGGAGTGGCAGATCCCATGATCCTTGTGGATCAAAACTTCCTGGCCCTTCAACCTTGCAAGCCATGGTTCCGTCATGCTGAGTAAACATTTTCACACGACTGAAGTAACACACAGACTAGTCCTAAAGGTCTGCTTTATGGATTCCCCCCTGCCAAATATTTTCAAGCCATGTTGGTTGAATCCATGAATGGAGAACCCTTGAATACAGAGGGCCATGTGGGCTAGCTTCCTCCTTCTTTCCTAGTCATTGTGGCTCCAGGGCTTATCCTCTGCTCTGCTCTGCATCCATCTTCTGGCCAGAAGTGAGCAGGCTAGGTTAAATGCTCCTTGTCCCATCTCCTTAAGTATGGGAGAAGGGATAACCCCCTCAAATCACCTTGATCTGGGAGCAACCTCTTTAGTTAAGATTTCTCTCTTAACTCCCCAAAAAGGAAAAATATGTTCTCTCTCTTTCTGTGGGAAGGACAAGCAGCGAACAACTCTGGTTGGTACTTGATGCACAACGTTTATGTGTATAACCAAGGGCCATATCATATTTTGGCCAGAAAGCTCAGGACTTGGGAGTGGCAACTACACTTATGAGTGTTACTTTCTCACTTCATTCAAGAGCTTGGAAGTTACTTTTGGGGTCAAAACTCCCAGAATCCCTCTAGCAATTGCAGTTCTAGTCCCAGCAGGCAGAGCGGGGAGGGAGCTCCTTCACTCACAGATCCCAGAAATGAAGCAAACCCCTTAATGTCCACATCTCTTCCCTCTTGAGTACAGGCAGTAGATCGGCTCCTGAAATCTGTGCAAAGTCATGCCTGCTGCATGAGCATTCATAGCTACAGGTGCCTCTGTCCAGCTGGCATATTCAGTGTTTGTTTTTGGGATGTTTGCCTAAGGCAGGCTCAAGGCCCCCAAAGTGGTTTCTTTTCACTGATCCCTGTAGCTGGTCCTGAATAGCAATACTATCAACATGCATAATAAAAGACCACTAAAAAAAGTGAAATGGTAGTTGACAAGTTGGGGGAGAGAGCGTAAATCAGGGCTGAAGGAACACATATTCTTCACATGCAGAAGGTCCCAGTTTTCCGTTTTTGTCATCTCCAGCTACAGTCCTCTCTACCTGTAGCCCTGGACATCTTCTACCAGTCTGAGTAGACAATACCAGGCTATATGAACAAATAGCTTGACCTGTAAGTTATTATTTTTTTATGTTCATAGTACACAGGGTTTAAGGACCTTCCAGGATCATCTTAAGAATGACCCTGAATAAAGATCAACCACCAACAAGTCTGAATCCAGTGGGTGAACAGGGGTGGGTTTCATAGAATCATAAAGTTGGAAGAGACCACGAGGGCCATTGAGTCCAACTCCCTATGATGGTTCGACCCCAGACAAAGCCACGGTCAAACAGGAGCAAACCAAATGGATCAAGCAAGGTCTTGAGGAATGGGCCAATCTTAACATGGCTGCCTGAGACTGTATGCAGACAAAACATTCCAGTACAATTGATGCCTTAAGAGAGAACTGGTGTTAGCTGTTGTGGACTCCAGTTCACATCCTAGTTGGTAATGGTGAGGAGAATTGGAATGGGACTCTGTGGTATGTAGGGTTGTGAGGTCAGGACTATCTCAGATCCTGATGTACACACACATACACACACACACACACACACACAGATACATACACACATGCAAACTCTCTCTCTCTCTCTCTCTCTCTCTGAGATTCTTTCTCCTTGTCCAGAGGACTGGAGTCTTGTCAACCCTTGTGGTATGTAACTTTGAAAACTAATTTCAAACTGCTTACTTGCAATTAGTTCCTTTTCCCAAATAACAAAAGTATAACCACTTTACATTAAGACTGTAATTTAAAGAACAATAACTTTACTCTTTTGTGGTTTAACTGCAAGCTTTTAGTTTTTAAGTTGTAGGCATGCGAATGTAGCCTCGCTTAATGGTGGAGAAGAAGCATTGCATGGTTCCAGTGCTGCTTTGTGTTGTGCTTTGTGAAGCCACCTTGTACTGTTGCAGGTGCTGAGGTAACAAGGAAGTAGACAGGAGGAAAACAAATCTCTTTTGTACCACAGGCCGGCAGGTTATAGGAGCCTAATGTTTTTCCAAAGTAAGTAAATGCACTTCTTAGTTACTTTGAGCAATAGGGAAGTAATTACCACTCTAATAAGTTGCTTTTTAAGAATACATGGCTAAGCATGCACACACACATGCACCTGTAAAACCCGTATTTCCCTTCCAGAGACATTATGTCTTTCAAAACACACTGGCCCCACAGGAAAGAAAGATATTTCCTTCCTTCCATATGGCAATTGTGACAAAAGCTTAATTCCTGAACACAGTTCGGTCTGAGATCACCACTACCACAACCACCTGTTTCTCCTCCTGCTCCTTAACCCAACCTTGACACCATTCATCATACTAGCCAAGTATCAAGGCCTCAGTGGCATAAACCAGTACCAGGGAACTGAGTCCACAATCCACTGCAGAATCACCTGGAGTGACATCATATTGGGGACTGTGCAGCATTTTCAGCTGCTGAAGCAACAACACCAAGCCTCTCTTGTAGCAGAGCTGTCACTGCTATTGTTAAGTATGCTTGACAGGGGTTATTTTGGACCTGGAGTCAACCTCCCACACCTGGCTGAATTAAAACAACCTTCCTGTCTTGCTAGAATTCCTCTTCTGCATAACCTACCTCCTTAAAAATTTCCCCAGCTTCTTGGTATCACCCTCATCCACCCTCTCCCCTTTGCAGAGGTTACTCTAAACCTAGCCACAATAATAATAATAATAATAAAAATAAACCCACTTCCAGCATCTTCTCCTATTTGCATCTCCCAATAGGAAACCTACTGAGTCTCACAACATCCTTCAGAAAGTTCCTGGCGGTCAGCACATTGTGATTCCACAAGTGACATAGTGGAAGTTTCTAAACTATAGGCACTCGGCAGGACAGCCCACGTAGCTATGACCTCAAGGAGGCTGCAGAAATGCAGGCTGTTCAACAGAGCAGTTCTAGCAGGTTTCACCTCTGCCAGGAGCTGTTTCCTCATAAAGCAAATGGGTCTTAATTGTTCATTCAAGACCAAGTTCTTCTCAAATGCCTTCCATTGCAAAAAAAGGGACGGCTCGGAACAATATGGCATTGCTAGGAAACTCCATTCTCCTACTCCAGCTAGTGTGAAGAATGAAGATAAGCTCAGAGAGAAGGTGTGTGTGTTGCAAATGATGTCATGATTCCTGCTAATAAAACAAAAAACAAAACAAAAAACTACCCATGCTTCAACTCTGCCAGCACTAGATTTACAACACATTGACAGTGACATTGTAGGGAAAGTTGCACTTTTAATCCTCCACCTCCATGAGGCTGAAAATGAAATCCAGCACTTGACTGGGGCTTCAGTAAAGATGTGTGGCATTCATAAATCTTCCCAAATAAGCAAACTAAACCACTGAAAATAAAAGGCAATACTCTTGGATGGACTTCTTACTCTGAAAGTGAAATGAAGCAAGGCAGAGGGAAAGGGAAAGTCCACAATCAGTTTGCAAAAGTTATCTTTTGGACCACCAATGTCCAGAGAGATCCAGAGTGGTGTAATGGTTTGTGCATTGGACTAAGGCCATTTCCGCACGAGTCTGTTATAGAGCGATGATTCCACTTTCAACCTCCTATGGAATCCTGGGGTATGCAGTTTCAGCCAGCCCCTCCCGAAACTGCAAACCCCAGGATTCCATAGGAGGTTGAAAGTGGAATCATTGCGCTATAACAGACTCGTGCGGAAATGGCCTATGACCCAGAAGACCAGGGTTCAATTCCCTGCTTGGTCATAGAAACCCACTGAGTGACCTTGGGTGTGTCACACACTCTCAGCCCTCAGAAAACCCCATGATAAGTTCACCTTAGGGTTGCCATGAGTCAGAAATGACTTGAAGGCATACAACAATAACCACCACCAGTGTAGAAAACTCACAAACTATGGCAAAAAGATAACTTTTCCAAATACTGTGGCATACTAGGTTTAGAGAGATGTTAAGGTGGTGGGGCAGTGCAGACAAACCCTATTTTGGACAGTTCTCAAAATTTGAAAAAAAAAAAAGTTGCAGCTGGAGGTCCAGATAAGACAGTACAGTTCATATGCTCACCTCCTCCAAGATATGATACAAGTTTGAGGCCAGACCCTCCAAGCTGTCATGATGGATAGCAGTCTGTGAGAGAGACCACAGTGTGGGGCCAGGAACTTTAGAGGACACTCTTATAATGGAGGCCAAGAACCTTTCCAGATGACCAGAAATTTCTGCATGCAGTTTTTACATTATAACATTGGTATCCCACATCTCGGAGGAGGAGCTCAAGATGGCATACATGGTCTTCTGCAACCATTCTCTCTCTCTCTCTCTCTGTATCCTTACAATCACTCTGCAAGGTAGGTTATACCGACCAACACAATGCCACTTGATAAGCTTCACGGTGATCAGAACCAGAATCTACCATTCAATCTGACATTCTAAATCAAGACCTATTTTTGCAATCTTTGTTTCCCTTTTGAGGGCTGCATTTCCCCAGAGAAAATTTCAAATTCTAAGAAAAGAGCTTTCATCTAAACATTAGAACTTTTTTTCCCCCTGTAAAATCTCTTTGACAGTGGATGGACTGCTTCAGAGAAGAGTGGATTCCCCTTCTTTGAAGGTCTTTAAGTAGAGAATGGCTGGACATCTTTCAGGAATGGTTTAGTTGTATATGCCCGCATGATAGGGGGTTGAACTAGATGGCCTCCCGGTCTTTTCCACTTCCACAATTCTATGGTCTGTAGGTGGAACATATGCCAATAACAGGCAGGATGAAGTAAACGGTGAGTGGAACCAGAGCCAAAAGCCATTACTTCTTTCTCCCTCCCTCTCTCTCTCCCCCCCCCCCGCAACACACTCATTTCCTCTGCTTCGGCCCTCTTTACCTCCCCCTTCCCTTTGCTGGGGAAGAGAGAAATGACTCTTGCAGAGACCTGAAACTGTGCAGAGATTTTGAACTCAGAGCAAGGGCCACAAAGCGGTTGTGGGATTCTGGGCTGGTCACACCCATTCTAAACACTACCCCACCCTATCCCGCTCCTCAAAAGGTCCAGTTCTGACCCCAGAGAACAGTGCTCCACTTGATAAAAGGTGTGGAAAAACTGCATTGCTGTCCAAGTGGGACGTACAGAAACAACCACACACACACACACACACACACCCGTGTCTTTTCTTTCAAAACATCCACAGCAGAGGCTGTTTCCAAAAGGAAGAGGAAGTACCATTTGTTTTACCAACCATCTTAGAATCTAAATCCACTTTCTGCCAACTTAAACTCACTGGCCTGCCATTCTGCTGTTCTCCATCCATTATAAATACTTATTTCTGCCACATAAATAGGGGACAGGTAAATCTTTTGGGGTAGGGACCATATTAGGTTCAGATAACTAAGAGCCACAAAAGTCAGGAGTGAGTGAGACTTTAACCTCCCTCACTCCAGTGATCCTAATCTAGATTGGTTTAGCCCTGATGCTGTTTGAATTCTAATGGATGATGGTGCCTCCTATCAAGCTTGCTTCAAAGATCAAACATAGGAAATTATTTTATCTGTTATCTTGAACCAGAAACTTGGGGCCCATGGGATCTATAAGAATGGAGGATTGTTGTAAAAGAGTTAGAACATAAATACGGGTAGTATAAAAATTATCTAATAGGTGGAAAGAGTTAGAACACGAGTTCTTCACCTGGCATCTGGAGAGCCCTGGAGGTTTGTGGAACCCTCACAGGGGATCCATGAAGCCCTGCTGCTGGACAGCAGAAGCAGAAGCAGGAGCAGGGATGTGACAGCGGGGAGGTTTTGGGAGGAAACCGCTCCCTCGCTTGCAAACAAGGGAACAGTATTGGCATGCACACACATTTGTTGCTATATTCCTTTCATCAGGAAAATGAGGGAGCAGTGTGGGCACCCATACACACACACACACACACACACACCTGCTGCCACATCCCAGATAAAACACACACAGCATCAGGCATGGCAGCTGGCGGTATGGGTGCCAAGGGACACTGTGGCAGCCACATGAGAGCACTCAAGCTACTCCCTTATTTGCAAATAGTAAGAGCTTTGTTATTGTTGATGTGTTGCTTCAGGTTATTTCCAATTCAGGCAATTCTAAGGAGAACCCATCACAAGGATTTCTTGGCAAGATTTCTTCAGAAGGGATCCAGAGGGACTGAGATAGCATAATTTGCCCCAGATCACTCAGTGGGTTTCCATGGCTGAGTGTGGGTTCAAACTCTGATCTCCCACAGTCCTGGTCCAATACTCCAATCACTATACCGCACTAGCTCTCATTAGGCCCTTTTCGCACGGCATTTTCTATGCGAAAGGGCCTGTTGCGCAATTGTGAGGAGCAATCCACACAATGCACTCACAATTGTGCGGCACTCCAGGGTAGGGAAGGCGCCGATCATGCACCTTTTCATTTTTAGCTAGAGGCCGAAAATGGTGCGTGATTGCGCATTGCTCCTGGACCCCGCGTGTACTGGTGTGCGGAGCCTCCAGAGCCACACTAGTTGCGCTTCCTGCCCCACTGCAGCCTGGGAAGGTCCCAGGCTGCACTGCAGAAGGAAGAGGCAGGGCTCTCGTGTAAGAACCCCAGACGTGAGAGCTTCTTGCCAAAGGCTGCTCGTGCGATCCCCACATCCCAGCACCGGAAGACGGTAAGGTGCAGAAAGGAAGACCTACAGGCTGCAAGAATACTGAAGTTCAAGTTGAGGATCAAGGTTCAAACTTTTTCAAGACTGCCCAGATTTCAGACAAAGGCCCACTACTCTGTGAATCCTGACTCAATCACAGAGCTGACATTGATGACTACTGGCTAAAATTACCAAGGATTTCTTGGCTTTCATATCAACTGAAACAACCCTTGAAGCAAAAACACCTTCTGAATCTGAGATAATTCTCAACCAAAGGCCTTCTGTCACTAACAGAAAAAGATTCAGCTCGCTTACCCCTGTTCAACTCCCACGGCCCAAATGGGTGTTCCATTGCTCCTAGAAGCAATGACGTGCGTGCAAAGATACACCAGCCAAGAACCCATATGGGCCAAGAGCATGGCTGAGAGGAGCAGATGAGACCTAATGCCTCATACTGCCACTTCTTAGACTGTTACTGTGCTAGAGAACTTGTCTTCAAAGGCTCAGGCACTAAAAAAGTTATATGTACCCAATGCAGCCTAAATTCACAAGAAACTGTGGACAACTAGGATTGCCAGAGTGAAAACTAAACATGGCTCCTGCACCTTGGGAGAGAGAATTTCAGCAGGTGTTGTTGTTATTATCTTTATTTATATCCCACTTTTTTCCCAAGCAGTTTAACAGTAATTTAACAAACATAGTTAAAAATCACAGCGTATTAAAGTTAAAATACAAATTAAACAATCAATTAAGAAGTAAAACAAAGTTAAAATACATAATTAAAACACAAACATTCATAAATTCTGCAAAGTGCATAGACAGCACTTTTCATCAGCCAGGCCATAATCACATATCAAATGCCTGTCAAAATAAAAATGTCTTTGATTGTCTATGGAAAGAACGCAGGGAGGGTGCCAGTCTGATTTCTCTGGAGTTCCAGAACAAGCGTTGTGTGTTACGTGGCTGCATGAAAACCAATATCTACTGAAATTCCCTCTTCTACACAACATTTGAAGATACAGGAGCCACCTGTAGTTTTCAATCTAGCACCCCTATGGATAACTGAAGAGGAAATGTTATTGAATTTGTATTTATACCATCAATAAGAGATGGTATAAATAGGTACCAGAACCCATTTGATCTTGGAAGGTAAGCAGGGTCAGGCGTGCTTAGTGTTTGGATGGAGACTGCCAAAGAATACCAACTTCTGCTGGCTATATCTCAGAGAAGGGCAAAGGCAAACCACCTCTGAGTTTTCCTTACTTAAGAAAACCCTATAAAATTTGTGGGGCCACCATAGGTAAACAGATGCTTTGAAGTTACATACACATGCATCCAAAGCTAGTTTTTCCCCATTGCACAAGGCTCAGAGACTCCCACAAAATGATCAAGCCAGTTTAGACCAAGACTCCGGTGTAGTTGAGTCCCCTTAAGGATGATCATTTAAAAGTGTATGGAAAAATGACCAGGCACAAAAGATTATCAAGGCTGCTACTACAGTTGGTCCTCCTTGGAAGCAATGCACAAAAGAAAAATCCTGAGAGAAACTAAAGCTGCAGTCACTATAAGCAGATGTTAATGCTCCTGCAAAAATTAATTATGCCCGCCTGCCCGCCATGCCAGTCTTGAGCCCATCTGCCAACTTCAAAAACAGTCTCATGAGTCCCTGGAAGTGGCAGCTGATTGCTGGCACCAACATATTCCCATCAAAAGACGTTGGGTGCTCTCCCTATGTGTCACCTAAATGTTTTAAAAAGATGAGGAAGAAACCCGACAAAGAAAAAGCATCAAAACCTTCTTCTATCCTACCACAGGTGATCTGTGAAACCAGACAAGCTGTTGAACGTAAAATAAAACTGTTACAGGGGAGAAGGAAGAAAATAAGCCCACGCACCAAATGGCAAGACATACGTGTTCTTCCATCTGTTACATCAACAAACCTGAGAGATTGAGAGAGAGAAACTCAGCCCATGTATTTCCTGATACCAGCTGGGGTTGGCAAGCATTCCTTATCATAAAAGATACCCCTTATCTGACGGCTCGGAAAGCTTGCGCTTTATGGGACTGGCAGACGTCCCTCACAAGAAATAACCTTTATTTGGAGACTGGAAAGTTTGTCCTCTAGAAGACTAGCAGGTACTTCTAATTATAAGGGATGTATCCTATCTGAGGGCTGGAAAGCTTTTCCTTTTATACAGACTGAACAAGATGCCAAAAAAAATGGGATATGAGCAGAAATTCATGTAATGTATGAAATGTAGACAATATATTAATTTTTCGGGGAAGTACATAGTTAGGTTAACTGAAATCAATCCTTTTCTTTGGCATTGTGGTAGAACACAAACTTGTTAATAGCTACTTTCTGATTGTCAACCTCGTGTGTCATGAATTTGGACTGTCCTTTATTCACATTTCAAAAAACTGGCAACACTAGTACTAGCAGAGCTGTACATGCAGGACACACTTCCGTTAAAGCTAGTGCAAGACAGGAAATGTTGCATAGATAAATGTTTCCTCACCGTACCACTGTCCTCTCCCTTTCTCATCCCTCCTTTAAACAAGCAGAGCTGCTGGGAGTTTAGCTACTCCTGATATTAAGATGCTGGAAATCTCTGGGAGACAATTTAAATGCACAGAAGTGCAAAAACTGTGAACTGAAAGGTCACACAGAGAGTGAGGAAATTCTGACCCTTCACCAATTATGAACTCTGCTAGGTAATTCCAAAAGCCCTCTGCAAGCAATGAGGTCAGATCTCTAGCGAGAGAAGGACCTCTCTTTCCACGACAGCCTAACTGGCAGGGAGGAAGAGAGACAGAGGAGAAGCATACCCTCCATCTCTCCTGATTTGATAGGGACTGTCCCAATGAATGGTTTGCTATCCTACTTTCTCAGCAGCTTTAAATATGTCCCAGTTTCTTTCTCCTCCTAACACCTTTATCCCTTTGTTCTCAGCTTAATTCCATTGTTGCAAACTGAGTTCAAAGTGCAAAAGTACTGTTGACCTTCCATATTCACAAGGGTTAAGCATGCAGGACTTTTCCAAAAGTGGAAAAATCACAAATATCAAAATGTAGTGGGAGGGGGCCAAGGCATGATGGAGAGAAGAGACACCCAGGGTCCAAATGATGTCAGGGAAAGGAGAGGGAAACAGGGTAGGTCATCATGGTAGCTCTATAATTCCTCTCTTACCCATCTTTCCTTGGATGTGTGTGGGCATCAGGAGAGGGTTTGTGATACTGAGAAAAGGGTTGCAAGGAGTCCTTAGCTGGCCAGGCAGTGGCTGGTAGAGGATGATGATGATCAGAGGCAGGTTTTTAAAGGGCTGTGTGGCCTGATCAGAGCCACCAAGAGCGAAAGTTCTCCCAGAAAAGAGCACATGAGGGGGGGAGGGGTTGGAGAAATGTGCAAATAATCAAATTCATGAAAGTCAAACCTGCAAATATGGAGGTCAACTGCAGTTTGCACTCAGTTGATTCAGTAGGGAGTAGAGAAGGGGTGGGATCTTATCTGATCTGGTAGGTTCAGGGAAAAGCAAACTTGCAACTTCTTCTAGCTTGTGTGCTCTTCCTCATTAATAACTTTTGGCATCCTGACAACACTCTGATGTTGCCTGGACACCCATATTTCATATATGAAATGTTGGAAGGTAGGGAGATAGAGAGAGAAAGAAAAGGTTGTGAGTTGTTTTACCCCAATATATCAATCGTGCAGGAATTTGGCTTTCATCAGGAAAATAAAAGTGTCTTATCTCTGGTCTACCTCACTGTAAACAGCTTCCCAAGAATGGAAACTATTTTCTATTATCCTTCCTTTCTCTCTACTATACCACACTGAACATGTTGATCTCACCTGGAGCCCATCCACATGACGTAAATATAGTGCTATCATTCAACTTCAACTGTCATGACTCCATCCAATGGAATCCTGGGGCTTGTAGTTTGATGAGGAATTGGAATTCTCTGGTTAAGAATTCTGAATTCCCTTCCCTAAACTACCAATCCCAGGATTCCATGTGATGTTGCCATGGCAGTTAAAATGGGATATGGCACTATAGTTGTGTAGTATGAATGGGACCCTAATTGTAGATGTTAAGAAAGGCTGGGCCTGGTGAATACCAACAAGGAATCTCCAGATAAGGCTAGGGAAGAACATTGCCTGAAATGCAGAAGCACCATTGCTGCCATTCAGAGCTGACAATAGTGGTTAGATGTGGCTAGACTGTGGCAAGTGATTAGGATTCATAGAGAGTTAGTCATGAATCACCTAACTAACCTAGGCTAGCTCAGATCTACAGGGCCAGATCAACTGCATCCCAAAGTAATGCAGAAACTTGGTGAAGTACTCTCTGAACCTCTTGCCGTAATTTCTGAGTAATCTTGGGCATTACAAAGAAAATCATGTAGCACTCCTTGCACTTTTGTGGAGATGGCACCTCCTCCGTTGCCCCAGGTTGCATCAGGTGGTTGATGAGTTCCAGAAAAAAGCAAAGAAGGGGAAAAAAAAGTTGGATTCTCCATGCAATGTGTGTTTTCACTAGGATACTTCTCATCTTCTTATGGGCCTTGGCAGCCTCTGGTCCTGATGTCCCTGATACTCCAGATGTCACTAAGCCTGTTGTCACCTTTTTCATGCAGGAGAAGGTGGTTAGGACTAAACATCTACCCAAACAAGCTTGGCTGAATGTCTGGATCATGTTACTCAGCTGACACCTTCGTGCCACTGCAGCACAGAGCTTTGACTCACTTTCTCAAGTCACCACAAACTCTGAAAAATCTCCCAGTTCTGTTGTAGAGCACTGTGATTTCAGTTACCTAAGCTGATAAAGAATGGGGATGATGGCTATATGTAACAAAAACCTCAACACTTAAAAACAAGGGGCATACAAGGGAGAAAAAAAGAATGAGCAATGATCAGAATTGCTAGGTATTTCAAGCAAGCATTAGGCTCCTGAATTCATCCAGTTCCCTGAGGCAAAGGACAAGATGGAATCCCATTTCACGTACAGAAGACTGCTATACTGGCTGTTGAAACTTACTTCATCACTGGCAATGGGAAAGGGCACTCCATCAAAACATCTGAGAGCAATAGGCCAATTTAAGATGTGCAGGACAGGCTGATGTGGTAACAAAGCAAGAGAAGGGGATGACCCAGAGGCTTGGAAGGAATACCTTTGGGGCTGCAACCCATGACCACAGGTTGGAACTGATGCATTGGTATTATATTCATTCATGGTTTTCTAAAAAAATTTAACCCAGAATGTAAAATACCTTAGCATCCAACAAAACCGAGTGTAATTTTGGGAGTGTTGGGGATAGTGTTTTTGTTTGTTATATTGTCTATCCCCTACTGGCCTGGTGTTTGTTTCTTTTTTCACTTCATGGTTCTCAGTAGCATACAACCATAGAAGAAATAAAGACAGACCGACAAGTAGATTCCACCTCAAAGTCTTCTTAGTCTACCCTGCTTCCTTGTCACTGACATTCTCTGCTTTTGTATGCCTTGTTTCTCCAGTTTCCATCCCTCTTAGATTCTCACACTTTCTCTTCTCCATACATCCTTTTCTCGAATTGCACTATAATGTTTTCTTCCTCTTCTGTGTGCCCTTCCTACTCCATGTGCCTCTAGCCTCTAGAACAAGAAGTGGGCGGAAGGAAGAAACCTATGACACACTGTTTTGTGGTACACCGGTGGATGGAGGAAAGAAAGGCCTCCCTTAAAATGAAAAATGGTATACACACAATGGATGAGACAAAATGAGAGAAAGGGGAGCAGAGGGACCAGGCATGACTAGAGGCACATGGAGTAGGAAGGGCATATAGAAGAGGAAGAAAACATTATGGTACGGTTGGAGAAAAGGATGTATGGAGAAGAGAAAGTGTGAGAACCTAAAAGGGATGGAAACTGGAGAAACAAGGCATACAAAAGCAGAGAATGTCAGTGACAAGGAAGCAGGGTAGACTAAGAAGAATTTGAGGTGGAATCTACTTGTCTGTCAGTCTTATTTCTTAAAGTTTCTGATAATTACTCCTGTACAATATAGTTGGTGGGGTGGTTTGAGCAATGATAATTGTGGCAGAGTTGAGTCTGGATGATAGATTATATTTACAGAGGATTGTTTGTTTGTTTGTTTCATGTATCTTTTCTGTGCATATGTATATTTTATTTTTAATTTTACAAATTCCCTTTTAGTGGAAGAATGAGTGAGAACTGGAGTTTTCCAAATTCATGCAACTGTTTTCTTCAGACTCAAAACAGGGATGGAGGAAAAGAGTGAAATCATGGAATGGATTTTCACCTGTTTTCCTGTGAGGTTTTTACTAATGTATTGTAATACAGATAAGATGCCATATAGAGCCAACATAAACTTAATTACCATAAGGTGTTTTTTTTTTTTAGCTTTTAGTATAACTGAAACTTAGTAGGATCTTTTCACTAATGTCCCTGTTTTAGGGATGTAATTCTTTACTAATGTTTTTCTCAGAGGAAACAACAAATGTTTTTAGTAATTTCCTTCCCACTACTAGACACTCTGAAAAAGGTGCCATTTTTAAAGACTATTCACAATGCAGAACTTTGTGCACAATTTGCATGTGGTTGTTTTGCACAGAAAATGCTATCTGCCCAGGAAAAGACCTTTTCCTGTGCTCTTTCCTGTTCAGAAAATGCTAATTTCTGTGCAAAACAACCACGTGTGAATTTTGCACAGAATAAGTCCAGAACTGCAAAGATTCTTATCAGTTCAGGATTCCTCTTATCAGGGTTTCAGGAAACACCTTTTTCCAATCGTTTCTGAATATCCTTTCCATTCCTACCTTGCTTTTAACTCCCAGCATCTGACACCCCAGACAGTTTGCTTACTCTGTCTGATGGTAGGGTGAGCTCTGACAAAGGGACCCTATGACAGCCAGGACTGGAAGTGATGGTGGGTGGGGGGAGATTATTTAACACCACCGATCTGTTATCCAGAGAGCTGTGCCACAGAGTTCAGAAGATCGAGGCCATGCCCAGGTAAACACACAACATCATTGACAGTGTAATTGTTTCCATAGGACTATGCAAAGTGTTTCTGAAGCCTTATCTCATCCACTTTCAAAAAGCCAATAAGATACTTTTCATAGCCTGCAAATAAGCTAGAAACTCATATAGCCCTCTTTCAATTGCTGAGCCAATAGGTTAATTGTGGTATTTACTTCCAGGTAAGCATCAGCTCAAAATAACTCATCAGAGGAAAGCAAACATTTAACAGGGACAGTAAGTACAGCCTAACAATGCCAGCTACAATAAGGCCAGGTGGAATTGCTGTCAGGGAGAAAAAATAATTGATTCCAGGTCACTTTAAAAAAAAAACAAACCTGAAATTTGTCAAGGGCATGGTCTAGAAAAATTACTTTTTGGTTTTTCTAATCAGGTAACCCCCAAATTTTACTGAGAAGAGTGGATCTGAATACAGATCCTGGCTCACTGGTCTACACTTGTTGGATATTTCCAAGAGGTACCGAAGTCTCAAAGTTTACTTGCAGTTTTCCCATTCGCTAACTCCTTGAAAAAGAAAAATGTGTATAGGATTGAACGGGACAGCTGTGGGAGTGGGATCACACATCTTTCATCTATAAATCTTCATTTATTTTATTAAACTGCACTGGCAGAAAAGACTTCTTATTTAAACAGACATCCAGCTTTTAACTTGTTTGGGTAGTACAACAGATATACCAATTCTTAATCTGTAATAAGTTTTAATGGGTTCTTAACTGTTCTAAATTATTTTTAAGTGGATTGCTGTTTAATGCTTCTTTAAATGCTTGTATTACAGGTTGCTTTAGCTATTTCATTTTAATGCACTGTGTAATCTGCTTTGGGTCTTCCATAGGAGAAAGATGGGATATAAATTAAAATAAATAAATTGACTGGTCAATGCGACACTGCTTCTTGTAGAGAGACTTGTTTGCATTGTTTCATCAAAGAAGAGAAAGAGTTTTCAGTGTGTTCCACAGCTTCTGCTCTTCTATTCTCTGCGCAGCTGGACTTACAAAACTCAAGGGTTGTGCAAGCAGCGACAGGAAGTCAAGATTCTGGTAAAAAGGCTATCTCTTAGAATAAGTCACGAGCGCTAGAAATTGTCATCCTGTGCAGATGTATAGCAAGTATATTGGGGGTGGAGGAAATCAAGACAATGCCCATTGTGCCCACTCTTAATCTCTCTCTGCCACAGAAAGCCATCTCTGAATTTAAGCAGGAGTTTCCCAGCACACAACTACCGTATATCCAGAGAAGTTCTTCCAAGGGAAAACAGGGCCTCTACTTCCTACAGAGTTCCCAGTTTCAGAGTTTTATAAGTACTGCTTATACTTACGAAAGCTCTAGACCAGAGATGCAGAACTCAACTTTGGGAGAAAATTAATTTGTTAACATTAGAACATTTTTTACAACAGTAAGATTAATCTCTTAATGAAATCATTATAATGGAACTGTTAAATTGTTATATTTTAAAATGATATTTGGAATGGCTCAAAACAGCCCGTAACAAATTAAAGTGATAAAAAGCCTTAATACTCAAAAGCGGTGTCAGTGGTTTACTGTTAAAATCATCCATTTTAAAATCTTCACTGAACATTTTAACAAATTATCAGTGCTAAGTTAATTCTTCCTGAATTCTTTTCAAGGAGAAATAGTGTACAGAGGGGCATCTCAGGCTATCTGATGCAAGGGATCATTGGGCAAGGAACTGGCACCATATTTATGCCCAGTGACGACAACTGCTTTTTGTGTTGCCTGGAAAACTTATCAGGGATGGACAACTCACACCCATCCAGGGGCCATCACACTGAGTAGCACTGCTGTACAGAATTTGTTTGTTGTTATTGTTGTGTGCCATCAAGGTTGTTCCAAATTTACAGCAGCCCTAACACAGGGTTTCCTTAGTAAGATTTGTCCAGAAGGGGTTTGTCACTGTCTTCCACTGAGGCTAAAAGAGAGTGCCTTGTCCAAGGTGTGACAAACAAGATTCAAACCTCAGACTGCCAGAGTCTTAATCTAACACTCAAACCATTACACCACGAACAGACCTACAAATTTTGTTGAACTCTTGGGTTGCCAGGGCTCCTGTAATGTAATGGTTGTGTCACAGAGTTATTTTCAGTAAGTGTTGTTTGTTTCCTGGTTGGAAGGTGAGCAACATCTGCAGAAGTTCCCTTCTTTTACACCGCTATTAAAGGTAAAAGAGCACTGCTCCTTATTTTAATTGGCAGCTCTGCTGAAGGAAGGGGAAGTCCCACAACTTCTGGAGAGCAATGTGTCTCGCCATCTCTGCTCCAGTTCATTCCAAGCTCCAACTAACTTTGCAAAAGTAAGGAGTGAGGATAGCAGGCAATATTCTAACTTTCTTCTCCTCCTTCTTGCACTCATTGCACATACTCATTGAAAGTCACTGAGCCAGGCTCCTGAATCTATTCACAGCAGCAAGCAAAGTCTGCAATGACATTGGGAGTAGCATAACTGGGACTGTAGCAGCGGAGGGCACTCTGAGCTTTTACTAAACACTAGCATGCTTGCTAACCATGGCTGGCCCAAGGCCCATTCACACTACACAACTATAGCTCTATATTCCAACATAACTGCAAAATCCTATGGAATCTAAGGATTCAGTGAAGCATCAGAGCTCTCTGGCTTAGAATTATACAGTCCTCCTTTCACACTTGTGGGTTTGACCTTTGCAAATTTGACTATTCATGAATACAAATGCCTCCCCCCTACTTCTCCTCCTTCCATTCCCTTGTGTTATGCCCTGGTGTTGAGAACTCGCACCGAGAAAAAGCACTAGGGAATGAGGGGGTGCAAAGGTTTGCGTGAGTCTTCCTTTTCTCCTCCGGAGCTCCCTTCTGCCATTCCCATTCATTTCGCCCTGGAGTATGTTTGCACTGAGGGAAAATGCAAGAGAATGGGTAGAAGCCCCAGAAGGAAATAGAAGGGGTAACACACAGCGGGGTTATTCACTTTTATCCCCACTTTTGTGAGGGTTCTGCACCCCAAACCCTCCCAAAAGTGGAGGGACCACTGTAAATTCTCCTCCAAAAGCTCCTGACCTCAGAAATCCACAGGATGGAACCATGGTTGTTAGATTGGAAGCACAGTGCTATAATTGTGTATTGTGAATGGGCCCCAGAACATTTTGCTGCCTGAGGCGCATTACCAATGGCTCTTGCATCACCACCAAAAGACAAGGTGTATAGTATCCAAGGTTATCCCTCATCATTTCCTTGTGGCTACACCAAATAATGTTATGAAAATAACCAATAAAGCATGGATCATCCTCCAATAATTCTACCACTGTATCTTGTAGAATTGATCTTATTATTTGTAATTTATTTGTGGCTGTTCATTGATATTTCTAAAAGCTGTCTTCATAAATCGCAGTTTGAAGAAGTCTTGCCTCTAAGAAACCACAATGAACATTCATTCCAGTTTGCAAGATTTTGATAGGGCGCATTCACATCTTAGTCTATGAGAATCTTGGTACTTTAGTTCATTCCTGACTTCTTTCCTGACCTGTGATCATGCCTGATATATGAACATCTATCTGTCCACTATACATCTGCACAGGATGAAGATTTCTAGTGTTCATGACTTATTCTAACAGAAGAGATCAGCACTTTAGATAAGAATTCTCTGAAACTTTGAGTACAGATCAAAAGTGCAGCTGTGCCTAGTTAGAATGAACACATGTATGTTTGTGTGAATGGAACAGATGACATAGCAAGCTGCGGTTAATTTAAAACAGAAGGCAAAGCTTCGGAACTCACCTTTACATTTACGCTGGAGGGCAGAAAGGAAGAACATGAGCTCTAGGCTTCCTACAGTTCTTTCTCCTGATCACAGTTGTGTGTTACATCCAAACCTCGACTTTGAGTACAACTAGTTTAGGACATTGCCATAAAATTTACACCGACCTGAAGCTTTCACAGCCCTGAGTTAGAGGAATGTGAAGAAAACAGTTTTATAATTCTACTTTGTAGTAGTAGTTGTGTGCTTTCAAGTCATTTTTGACTTATGAATACCCTAAGGCAAATCTCTCAGCCATGGAAACCCATTTGGGTATGTCACAAACTCCCAGCCCTAGAAAATCCTGTAATAGGTTCGCTTTAGGATTGCCCTAAGTCAGAAACAACTTGAAGGCACACAACAACAAGAAAGGCAAACTTATCATAGGGTTTTCTTGGTAAGGTTTGTTCAAGGGGGTTTGCCTTTGCCTTCCTCTGAGGCTGAGAGAGTGAGACTCTCCCAGTGGTTTTCCATGACCAAACGGAGATTTAGACCTTGGTCTCTTGGAGTACTAGTCCAAGCACTGAAACAACTATACCACATTGGCTCTCTCCACTTGCTTCCTTTTTTAATTAAGTGTCTCATTCATTACATTAATCATTCATTAAAAGTATTATTTGTTTCACCACTCACATTCATTTTCAAAAAAATTTTAAAAAATATTTTACAGTTTGTTTTTCTGCCAGAAAGCTTCAGAGATTTTAGTGACCAAGGACCTACAGGAGGAAAACAGAAGCTTTGAGGAGATAGTGGTGGTCAAAAACTGCTCACAAAAGAGTGATAATGGGGGTAAACAGAGACCAAAAGTTGGAAAAATTCAATTTTTGGATTATAGCTTTCAGAACCCTTCAGCCCATATAGGTGGTGGCCATGTCAACTCGGGGATTCTGAAAATTATGGTCTAACAAATAACTCTCCCAATTTCTAAAAGAAAATTATTTCACTTAAACCTATTCTTTTTTTACAAGTGTTAACCCAAGCAAATAGGATCTGATTTGTTCCATTTTTGATTTGTTCTGCAGTGAATGTACACCACAACCCTGCATTTCATCACTCAGTGCTGCAGCTTTGTTTCAGTTCACTGGCGCCACAAAAAGCTGTGACACGTATCCTGGTCTCTTTCACAACTGAACCTGATATAGACAACAGTTACCAAGTCATTCTGAGAGGAAATGAAATAGACACTCCTCTTTTTCTTTTAAAATACATGATTTTTTTTTTCAACAGTTTGCAAAAATTTCAGCCCAAGTGCTTTCTTTCAGTCTCAACCAACTACAATACATAGTTGTTGTTCATCAAGCATACTGGGACTGACCATTGCCCGGTACCCACTTTCTATGCTGAAACCATCTCTATAATCATGGACTAAGCTAAATTTACAGTTTAATAAATTCCTGAGTATGCAAAACCCATTAAAATGTAGGGGTCCCATAGGCGGATCATTCACAACAGACCCATATGTCTACGAGTAGAGTTGAACATTAGGGAAACTAATTACAAATACTTAGCTATTTTTATTAGCAAAAAGAAGATAGTTACGTTATGATTAGTGGCTGCCAGCTTGTTCATCACTAGATTTTGGAAAGATTTAATGGACAACTTGGTACAAAAAGGTACAGCAAGTAGGTTTGACTGAAAAATTAATGACAAACTTCAAATAGCTAACGGCAAGAAAGAAAAACACAACTTTACTGTGATTTGGTATTGTTTTGTTGAACATATGGTAGGAAAATAAGAGCTAGCAGTTTGAGTATTGGACTCCAACTCTGGAGACCAGGGTTCAAATCCTTGCTCAGCCATGGAAACCCACAGGGTGACATTGACCAAGTCACAGACTCTCAGCTGCAGTGGAAGGTAAAGGCAAATCCCTTCTGAACAAATCTTGCCAAAGAAAACTGAGGCCCTTTCCGCACCTCACCTTCTTCCGGCACTGGGGTACAGGAATCGCGCAAGCAGCCTCCAGTGAGAGGGTCTTGCATCCGGGGTCCTTCGGCTCCACATGAGCTGCCTGCTCACACAAGAGCCCCGCCTCTTCCTTCCACAGTGCAGCCTGGGAGTTTCCCAGGCTGCGCTGGGGCAGGAAGCACGACTGGCCCGGCTCCAGAGGCTCTGCACGCCAGGTAAGTGCGCGTGGGGCCCAGGAGCAATGCACAATCATGCACCATTTTTGGCTTCTAGCTGAAAATGAAAAGGTGTGCAATTGGCCCCTGCTGGCCCCTGGAACGTCACGCGATTGTGAGTTCGTTGTGCAGATCGCTCCTCACAATCACGTGATGCTTCATGCGCCCTTTCACATGGAAAATACTGTGCAAAAAGGGCCTTTGTGACAGGTTCACCTTAGAGTCACCACAAAGTTGGAAATGACCTGGAGGCAGATAATAACAATAACTACAGCAACAGGGGAAAAGATTATGTTGGTCTTCCAAAAGCATTCAGGTATTTTGGCCAACTGTGTAAGGAAACACTTTAGATATCTTTTATTTTATTATCATGGCTGTGTAACATAACTGGAAAGTAATTTTCTGTACTGTGTGGTATGAATGAAGGGGAAGATAGGAAGGGGAAGATAGGAAGGCAATTTTTAAAGCTAATAACTTGGAAAAAATAATGTAACCAAAAGTATCTCGTTACTTATGAAGAACAGGAAAGTGAAGAGTTACATTTGAAAATTATGTACCTGTAACAATGTATCTTTGGGGGCCTGTAACTATAATTAATTCCTCCTTTAAAAGGACCTTTCAAAGCTCTGAGTTAGAGACAGACTAAGCCTGGTAAAAATGGTTTTTAAAATGGATGGTAGTTCCTGTTCACAATAAGATACAGGCAGAATTACTTAGGTCCTGTCTCAGAAAACAGTTACTGGAGCTGAAACAAGACAAGTACTGTCTATGCTTTAAAACTCAGGATAGTCAGGCCTCAAAAGCAGGGCTGACAGACACTCTTTCCGTTTCTAATTTTTTTGGACCGCAACTCCCATCAGTCCCAACAAAGATGACATAGGTAAAGGCTAATGGGAGTTGCAGTCAAATAGGATGGGAGGATCTCGTTTCCCCAATCCCATTCATAATTATGCTGGGAGCCTGCAGGAGTAATACACACTCCTCACTACAGATATCAACCCTCCAGCTCAGAAATTCATCAGAAATCCTTCTTTCTACACAACTTTTAAAAACTTGCAATCTCAAGTTTTTCTAAGTTGTTTTTTTAAAAAATAATATATTTAAAGTCTACTTGATCAAACAGGAACATGCCTTTATTTGCTTTTATCAACTTACCTTACAATTAATTGATGACTGAACAATGTGGCTCGACAAGATAATCAATCATGATATAACCAAATCACAAACAAGAGATGGGTTCAAGAACTGCCCAATGTCAGAGTAGGTACAGGCTAAAGAATCAAACTGACAAAGAATAAACACCATTTGTGCCCTGCCAACAGATAAACCAGAGCTCAGCAATACTGCCTTTTTGGACAATGATAGCCTGGGGAGTCTGGGAGTTGTAATCCAAAAAGGTAACTGTTTCTGAATGGAGAAAAAAAGATTCCTCCGTGGAACACAATATCTGAATGGGCCTAAATGGCTCAGTCTCCCACAGTTACATCAGTGCAATTATGTTCATGACAAGAAGAGGCAATGGGATTGCTACATGCTAAGTGATACCATCACATCAGAACAGGCCAACCAGTGCCTTCAAGAGCGGAAGGGCTCATCAGAGAGGAACTGATAATGTCAAGAATTAACAGGTCCATGGAGAACAGCAAGTAAACAGTTTAATTTTCTAATGAATACTTGGTGAAGTATAGTCTTGCATAGTTAATATAATTCACTGTTGTTCTGGCAAGGTCAGGCAGGAAAAAGAGTCAGCAGCCATGATGCTACTGCCACTGTAATTTACCTTATAACTATCAATAAGCATACACTAATTCTGAGAAGAGCATATTAATGATACACTTTCTCTGTGCACCAACAAGGCACAACCAAGGCCCTTTTCGCACGGCATTTGCCACGCAAAAGGGCGCCTGGAGCATCGCACGATTGTGAGGAGCGATCGGCACGATGCACTCACAATCGCGCAACGCTCCAGGGTAGGGCAGGCGCCACTCACACACTTTTTCATTTTCAGCTTTCAGCCAAAACTAGTGCGCGATCGTGCATTGCTCCAGGGCCCCATGTGCACTTGCCATGCATGCGGAGCCTCTGGAGCTGCGGCAGTCACGCTTCCTGCCCCAGCGCAGCCTGGGAAACTCCCAGGCTGTGCTGTGGAAGGAAGAGGCAGGGCTCTCGCGCTACCGGCTCAGGAGCAGGCAGCTTGTGCGGAGTTGAAGCAGTGGGGATGTGAGAGCCTCTCGCTGGAGGCTGCTCGCGTGATCCCCGCACCCCAGTGCCGAAAAAAGGTAAGGTGTGGAAAGGGCCCAAGACAGAGAGCTGATTTTTTCACATCTACTAGAGAGTATCTTCACTCCAAAATTCTAGGTTCAGCTGCTGGCTTTCATAAGAAAACCTTCAGTCTTTCAAAACACAATAAGGTTTGTATAGCCCAGAACAGGAAATATTTGGCCCTCCAGATATCACTGGAACTGATTAAATCACCACAAGCAATGATGAGGGCTGATGGGAGATGCTATCCCTCCATAGGTAGCAAGCTTAATTTATCATTAAGACACACAAGCATTCAAACCTAGATTTTTAAAGTTTTAAATATCCAAAGCTCTGTTTACATCATATTCAAAAATAACAATCATTTTAAAAGACTGAGATTCTTCTCAACTCAAATATGAAGAAATTTGCAAAGCTGGAAAAATTCTTACAAAAAACTTACTGAAACAAACCCCTGGTGTCAACAACATCTGGCTACATTAACCAATGGCCTATTTAAATAGAAGGTAACAGCCATCTTCAAATATCTGAAGGCTGGTGATGTGGAAAATGGAGCAAACTTGTTTTCTGATGTTCTGATGCCAATGGGTCCGAATACACAGAAAAAGATTCAGAGGAAATATAAGGCAAAAACTTCTTGATGATGGAAGCTGTTAAGCCATGTAATAGACTCCAGTCTGCTTCACTAGAGTTTTTTAAAACAGAAATGAGGTTACTTTAACGGTAGAGTCCTGCACTGAAAGGGGGATTGGACTAGATAGCCCTTAGGATTCCTCCCAGCTGCAGTTCTATGACTGTAAAGTAGCATCCCACAGTCCCTGTGGATGTATCTAACCTAGTACACCCCATAGAACACCCCATAGGCAATGCTACCTCTTCATCTCTATTCCTATGCTGCCCACATGCTGACTTCTTAGGCCATTTCTGCACGACACTCTTATAGCACGATGATTCCACTTTCAACCTCCTTTGGAATCCTAGGGTTTGCAGTTCCGGGAGGGGCCACTTGGCCCCTCCCAGAACTGCAAACCCCAGGATTCCATAGGAGGTTGAAAGTGGAATCATCGCGCTATAAGATGTCGTGCAGAAATGTTCTTAGATTAAATTGAGGTTTTTGCAAATCTGGGAGGGAGAGTTCCTTCTTTTGGATGGCTGCAGCCGAGCAGAATGTATGGCTCTCACTCTCAACAAAATTAGTCATTCTGAGAGGCTCCAAGCCCAATTACAAAAGGTTTAGGAATTCAGGAACTGTGTAGTGCTTTTTTAAAAGGTCATGCGGGGACAAACAGTGCTTCAGCACAGTATCACATCTTCCACCTTTGGTCCTTTCAATCCAGTAGACAAGAAACTGTCCTCGGCTGTAGCTTTAGATGTTAAACTGGGGCTGAAATAATCTATCCTTACGAAGGTAAGAATTTCTTTTGAAAAGACCTAGAGAAAGAACCCAGAAAAACTTGTGATATCAACCCAGTAAAGTTTGTGCAAAAAAAAGGAGGGGGATCACAACTGGAATTCTGGGTTACCTCTATGTTGTGAAGACTCTTGCCTCTGGGAGGCAGATAGGTAGAATTAAAGACTACAGCATATCCTTCCCTGAGATCTATGCTTTGTTGCGTTCATCAAAAGGGAGAATTTTCACCCATCCCTGCTCCTAACAGTTCAAGGTTTTCATGTGAGACCTGTGAGCAACAACGAGCATTATGTGTAAGCCTCTTGACTGTCAGGACTAGTACAGTCAGCTCTCCACATTCGCTAGGGTTAGGGGCACAGACGCTCCCTGCAAAAAAAGTGGAAAAACTGCAAATAACAAAATGTGTCTGTGTCTGTGGGAAGGGGGCTGAGGCATATTGGGGAGAACAGGCATCCAGAGTCCCAGCCAGGTCAGGGAAAGGAGAGGTATAGTGCCCTGTACCTCCTCTCTCTCACTCACCTCCTTCCTTGGGTATGGGGGGCATCAGGAGAGCATTTGGGATGCTGAGAAACTGGGCTAAAAGTCTTCCTTAGCTGGCCAGGAAGCTACTGATGGACAAGGAAGAAGACCAGAGGCGGTTATTGAAGGTCTGTGTGACCTGATTGGAGCAGCCAAGACAGAAGGTTTCTCCAGAAAAGAAGAGCCTGAAGTAAGGGTGGGGGGTTGTCGAAGAAACTTGCAAATAATCAAATCCATGAAAGTTAAACCCACAACAGGGCTGACTGTATTTAGGTTGTTCATGACTTGCAGACCTATCTGAAACTGCCATCTTTAAAGGCCACAGTTACACACACACACAAAAATACACTAGCTACCACCATGCCACCAGTGTTACCCCAATCCTGTAATAACTGTAAGTGTGCCATTCTGGTACAAAAAAGGTGCACTTCTTTGCCCTGATTTGGAAGTACAGTATTTGATCTGGACAGAAATAAACATTCAAAATAAATAATGCACATTTTAAAAGTACAGAACCTTTTAGCATCTTTATTTGATGTCTATCCTGTCTTTCTCCCACAAATAGAACTGACACATTGTTCATCCTCACAGAGACCCGGTAAGAGGTTAGTCACATTCCTGTTTTATAAATGGGAACACATAGGTTTGCTGCTAAAATGACACAAGGCGCTGAAGGAAGCTGAGAACTCCAAGGAGAACCCTATATTTTGTTTACCATCAAGTTGTTTCTGACTTGAGGCAAAGCTATCACAGGGTCTCCTTGGCCACATTTGTTCGGAGGGGGTTAGTCATTGCCTGAGGCTGAGAGAGTGAGACTTGCACAGGGTCACTCAGTGTGTCTCCATGGCCAAGTGGGGATTTGAACCCTGGTATCTCAGACTCCTGAGCCAATGTGGGGTAATGGTTTAACCGTTGGAATACCAACCCTGAAAACCAGGGTTTGATTCCCCACTCAGTTGGGGAAACCTACTGGGCGACCTCAGGTACGTCATATACTCTCAGCTCCCTGAAAACCCTATGACAGAGTTGCCTTAGGTCACCATAAACCAGAAACAACTTCAAGGCACAGAACCACAACCATCCCAGAGTCCTACTCCACATTTTTTCAAAAATTATTTAGATCTTTAATAACAATAAAAACAAACCCATGGAAACTGAAGCAAAGTCAGCCCACTATATTGCTCTCATGTTTTGGTTACAACCCTATCTCTACTTATTTGGGAAAGCGCCCCACTCAGCTCAATGCACCTACTTCAGAACAAACATGCTTTGGAGCAGGCTGTTCACCTTAGACAAAAGTGGGCAACTTGTGGCCACCCAGATGCTACTCAACTGCAACAGCTATCAGCCCTCAACACTGGATAGGTTGTCCAGGACTGATACGAATGACAACCCCAAAACATTTAGACTTGAGCTGCTCAAAGGGCTGGTGCCTGTGCCTGACATTCTAGCTGATGGGAACAAGCACAGTGCCAATCCCTCACACAGTGGGGTAAAACCAGTTGCTGCCCCACATCAGATAACCTCGGAAGCTTTGATCTAGACTCCGGAACAAGGGTGGGCACCGGGTGGTCTTCCAGATGCATAGCCAAAGCTGGGATTTGGGTTCCCACAGTATCTTGGAGGGCTGGACAATTCCCACCTGTGCTAACAGGCTCACAAGCTGCGCCCCCCTGATCTAAGATCTCACCTAAACTGATAAGACTGCAAAAGGCGTGTTTTTTAATGTTCTGTTCTCATTAGGCAACACAAAAACTCTCGTTGGTCTCTCATCTACGGCCATTTCCGCACTAGGCTGTTATAGCGCGATGATTCCACTTTCAACATCCTCTGCAATCCTGGGGCCGGCTGGCCCCTCCCGAAACTGCAAACCCCAGGATTCCAGAGGATGTTGAAAGTGGAATCATCGCGCTATAACAGCCTAGTGCGGAAACGGCCTACGTCTCCTCTCTGTAAAAGACGCCCTCCCTTCCCAGATCAATATGGCATTTTGACTGTTGGCCTGGGGGGAAAGGACCCAGATTCAACCCCCCTGGGCTCACCGGCCCGCAACCATAGAAAGACCGCCATCGAGAGCCCCCAACCAACCTTGCAGGGTTGTTGTAAAGAGCAAAACTACGGCGGGGGACCAATAAGGGCTGGAGAGTCACGCAGCCACAGCGTTTCTTCAAGGAAGGAGGAGAGCCTTTTTTAAAAAAATTGCTGCAGATCAATGCAAAGTTTCTTTGGGTCAATGTACCCACAGCACCGAGAGATGCGAGGCACGAAGCCCACCGGGGAGAAAAGAATCGCAGGCAGAGCCCCAACTTCTTCTCCCCGCCGAAACCACCGGGCTGGAGCCGGAGCTCTCCCCCTCCCTCCTCCCTCCCTCCCTCCCTCCCTCCCAGCCCGGGGCCAGCTCGTCCCTCACCTTCTCTGGCTTTCAGCAGGACCGTGTTGGCCACGATATTCTCCAGCTCCATAATGCTCCAGCTTGGAAGATGCTGCGGCGGCGGCGTCGCGCGGAGGGGAAGGCGGGCCAGCGGGCGAAGAGGGGGAGGCGAAGAGCAGCCGGGGTGGGTCGGTGGGTGGGGGGGTGGGGGGCTTTTTCCCCCGATCGTCTTCAAGGGGGGGTTCTATCTATTTCCCCCCGCTCCTAAAAAAGGGGCCGCCGGCATCGGGATCCAGGAGATCGGTGGCCACATCCTCTTCGATCCCGTTCTCAGAGCGAAGTCAACCCGCCCCAAAAAACCGGAGGGAGAAATTGGGGGCGGTGGGGAGGGGGGGCGAGCAGGAGGCGGGAGACCTTCGCTTCCCACGCCCTGCGGGGAGGGATCGGGCGCGGTGCAGTCCCGGCAAAGGGATCCCCTCGGCCCTGGGCGGGGGGCGGGGGGCGATCTCCCCCCTTCTCTCTCTCCCCGCCCCACCCCTGCAAGGAGGGCTCTGCAACGCCGGGAAGGGGCTCCGCGGAGGGGGGGTGTCAGCCCGGCGGAGCAACGGCCCCCTCACCCCCCTCCCCCGCAGACCATGCTCCAAAAGGGGTTTTCGGGGGGGTCGCCCGGGAGCCCGGCCCCCCCGAGAGGTGCGAAGCGCGGGCTTTCGGGGAGGGGCTCCCGCGCGGAGAGGCTCCGCTCCCCGTCCCTTCCGCCCCCTCGGGGAAAAGGAGGGAGAAAGGGAAAGCAGCCCGGATCCAGCGGGACGCGGCGGCGGCGGCGGCGGCGGCAGGAAATCGCGCGGACCCCGCCGCGGCTGGAGCGCGCAGACGGGCTGCAGAGACGTTCCATCGGGGCGGGGCCTCCCGCGCCGTGACGTCGCCCTCCCGGGGGCGGGGCCCCGATGTGTCAACGTTCGAGGAGTTATGTAACCTCCTTCGCCCACCTTCCTTCCCGCCCTTTGGGGGGGGGGAAGGAATCCTCTCCGCGCGGCATCCCGGGAAATGGAGTTCATTGGAGCCTCCCGCTAGGGGGCGCCCCGGAGCAGCCGCCGCCGCCGCCGCAGGGATATTGGAGGGACCCCTGGTGGCGCAGTGGTTAAACGCCAGTACTGCAAGCCAGAAGGTTGTGAGTTCGATCCTGCCCGGCTCCAAGGTTTGACTCAGCCTTCCATCCTTCCGCAGGTCGGTGAAATGAGTACCCAGCTTGTTGGGGGCATGTATAGAAATATGTATAGAAATACATGCTATTTGTAAGTTGTTCGCCGCCTCGATCCATATGGAGAGGCGGGATACAAATAAATAATAATAATAATAATAATAATAATAATAATAATAATATAGGAGGAGCCCTGGTGGCACAGTGGTTAAATGCCAGTACTGCAAGCCACAAGATTGTGAGTTCAATCCTGCCCCGGCTCCAAGGCTGACTCAGCCTTCCATCCATCCGCAGGTCGGTAAAATGAGGACCCAGCTTGTTGGGGGCATCTATAGAAATGTTTCGAAATACATGCTATTTGTAAGTTGTTCGCCACCTCAATCCATATGGAGAGGCGGGATACAAATAAATAATTAAAAAAAAAAGGTGGAGCGGGTCTTCTCTTCCCCAGCACTGCTGCCCGGCTAGTTGGGAGAAGGAGGTGGTGGCAACCGTTTCCGCACTAGCCCCTTATAGCGCTTTGATTCCGCTTTCAGCATCCTATGGAATCCAGGGGTTTGCAGTTTAGGGAGGGGTTTCTTTGAGGCCTTGAGCCTCCCAAGTAGCTTCTCACGATTCATATGCAAGTTTCCAAAGCGACTGTTTGCTTTCCAAGGTATATCAATTTACAGCTTAAAAATCTGAAGCCAACAAGCTGCTGGAAGGTAGCGCAAAGGTCGCTTCTTCGCACCCTCCTTACTCTGCAAGGGGAGATGGAACAGCAGCACCAAGAAAAGGGCAAGCCGTCCCATGAACTGTGTGATCTTCCTCCTCCACCACTTTGCCAGGCTACCCCTGAGCTAGGAAACCAACAAAAATGCTAAACTCCTTTGCAAAAGGAGACACCTCTTTATTAAGCTACAGTCGCAATGCAATGTATGCATAGAGATATTGAGACTGATGTGATTTCCGCACTACACTCTTATAGCGCGATTATTCTACTTTCCACATCCTATGGAATCCTGGGGTTTGCAGTTTCGGGAGGGGCCGGCACTATAATCGCACTATAAGAGTGTAGTGCGGAAATGGCGTGACTCAAGAAAGAAGTCAGTAGTAGCATAAGATTGGGTCTGCTTCATCGGATGCATGAGGTCTCAAGTCTACCAAAGCTTAGCCCCCAAGCTTCTTTCAGTTAGTTTCACAGGTGCTACAATATCCCTTTGTACACTGATCCAGACTAACACTGCTAGGTCTTCAAATAATGCCATGGAGTTATCATTACCAGAAAAATGAATTATTAGATCTAGTTATGACCCAGCTGCTGGGGACGACAGGGAGTCTTAACACCCTAAGAGGGAAGACTGAGCAAAACTAGCTTAAAAGTTCAGATTAATAAAATTTACCAAGTTCCAGCTGACATTTATAGGGCTTAAAATTTTTCAATTGTTTAATTCTTCTACCAGTTTCAAGGGTAGGATGAAGCACTGAAACCAAGGGGACTTCAGAAGTGTATAATGATGGCTGATTTTATTGCATGATCTTACCTAACGTCAGGCCTTCAGAAGACTTCCAGTTACTCTTGGGGTGACAGTGACTGGAGATGTTTCCTACTAGATAGATTTTTCATCGAAATGTATTTCATCACAAGGGGAAGAATTGATTGAGGCAAGTCGTAATCAGACATTTCTCTTAAACAATGCATTTTTGTATTTTGTATGGCTTCTGACAAGAAGTGTTTCATGCATTGACGGGGGACAAGTCCTTCAGCTTCTCAAGAGCCAGAAATAATCTTCATGTCCACAGGTAGCACGCTTCTGAATCCGGAAGCTGGTTGCAAAGTACGACCCCATGCTACCTTGCTTGGGAGAAGCATCTGACTAGCTTTTGTGGAAAGCAAAAGGCTGGAATTTGCTTAAAATTGAAAACCCTCTTCCAATGTCCAGATGCAAGACAGGTAAAACAAGTCAATTACCGTTAACTCTTAATACTATTTCTGAAAAGTGCTTACTATCCCATCAACTCACTGGAATTCTACACTTATGTGTTGAATATTAACTTGAAAACCCAGTCAATTCAAACCTCATTTAAAAAGCCAGTAATTTCTCCAAAGGCATCTCTTCCAACTTCAAATGAAGGTACAGACAGATAGTATTGGCAGCAGATAATAAACACAAAGTTCAGATGCATGTAAACACTAGGCTGATATTTAACAAATCAATTCCTCCTTGGCAGGCTGGGGAACATACCACCTTCCAAATGCTGTTGGATCGCAACTGTCACGATCCCTTACCCTTGGCTATGCTGGTTGGGGCTTATGGGTATTCTAGTCCAACATCTAAAGGGGGACAGAATCCGATTTAGACCAAAGAACTACCTTAATTTTCTCTAGAACTGTAACTTAATTGATGCAGTATGTATTTTAGGAAGAACAAGCAATTTAAGAAAATGTGGCTACTAAGTGAATAATTTGACAGATGTCTAGTATTTCCAAAGTTCCTACTGCTTCCAAAGCAGAGGTAAAGACACAATAAACCCTTTGTTATTTTTTGCTAGAGCAAAACAGATGCTTGAAGCAACAGGTTATGGGGGGGAAAGCAAAATCATCAACACCCAAATAGGCAAACTATAAAATCATCCAAAAGATGATCAAGATTCAAAGAACTCTTCTAAAGACATCTATAATCCCTAAATGCCAAAACTGAAAATGTAGTATTCAATAGACTAAAACATCTCAGCTTCAGCAAGAAAGTTGGATTTCTAGAGTACTGTGCATCTGTACCATTCCCAGTGTTTTTAAGCTTCAGCTCCCATAATTACTTACCATTGTGCTGGACATGGCAGATGGGAAAAGAGTCTGGAGGTCTGCAACTGAAACTCCTGTATAGATCCATTCTTGATTTTATAATAGTTAGTTTCTATATAGCTACTTATAGGATTCCCTAGACTTTGGCTGCCCACAAAATATTGTCCTTAAGATATCTCCTAGAAGCATTTATTGGAGGATATAGCATAGGAGCACTTCTATCTACTCCGCTTACCATATCAGTTCCAATATTTAGGCTAAACAGAATACATTTCTACTTTATGGCAATTTACTCTTGCTTGGGCTGCAAAGTCTGTAAGATGCTGCTTCTTAAAGATTATTCTTCGTAGCAGCCTTAGTGAGCAAAGATGTTCAATGACATTTTTATATTTTTGACAACTGTTAATTGACAATGTGATTTCAGAACTGACATTGACATTTTGACACAGGGAGTGCAAATCACCCTCCTGATGGTGTTTAAAACAGCCAAGAGGACAATTCATTGCTCTCCAATGGAGCTGAAAATTTGACTTCAGAGATGCTTAATATGCATCAAATATTTAAGAATTAGCCTTGGAAATATAGCTGGCTGTCCTTTTCCTTCAAGCTGAATACAACTGCAAGCTGAATTTGTTTTGAATTTTCTTGTAGCAAAACTTACTGCCAAAACCAACATCCCATCAAATCCTGGGCTCATACGAATTAGCGGGAATAAGTATTCTGACGTTCACAAAATTCTTAAGTTACTAAGGGTCTCTCTTAGTACTAGAACTAGGACTCATATCATCAAGCTGCTAGGACTGGGGCAGTCACATCATCTGCCAAGTCCTAGCTTAGCAAGAATTCTCATAACACCTGAGTGATCTTTCCACAACAGTGTATTGTTGTGAGCCATCCCTGTTTTAATTCAAACTATTTTAAGTTGATGTGGGCAATTCAGATCCATTAGCTTCACAAAAACCTGCTCCTGGTGGTGATGAAAATTGCTACAACTTGTTTGTTGATACAGATCAGGGATGCACAAGGTATAGCCAAGAGGTCACATGCAGACAACCAGAGATATTTGTGTGGTTCCAAAATGCCTCTAGGTGGTGTGGAGGGCATTCTCACCACAAATGTGGGCCCCCTAAGTGTAATTTAAAAAATTACAAAATCCCCCCCTCCAAAAAAAAAAAGATTTTTGCCTCAAAATGCCCTCTAGGGTACAAGGAAGGCCACAAAACATGGTAATATCCATGATGTCCCCTAGAAGACATTTGAGGACAAAGTTTTGACTTTTTTTTTTTGCGAGAGCAGGTTCAGTGTGATGGGCATACAGCATGACAAGATCTCCTAGGGGACTAATGCACTTCCTAACCTTCCAAAGTTGCCCACCAGTAATACAGATCAATGCCATGGCCACTATTTTTGGATTCCCTATGGGGTATAGTCTATGGGGACTGTCATGATGAGCCCTTGCACTTCAAAATTTACCACTTCCTCACCCTGTTTGGAGAGATTAACTCCTCTACCCACCCTACTGTTAGAAACAAAGGTTTTCACTCCATTTTCTCTGTGCATCCCCAGTCCTGCTACCCTACATTTAAAAAAAACCACCTGGTCACTGAAGAGGCAAACAGAAATCTCAAAAGCAATTCCAGTCTCAGCAACAAGAGTCAGATTTTATTCACATGATAGGCCAAGGAAGGTTTTTCTTCCACTTTCTCCCTCCTTTGAAGTAACATTAAAAAAAAGAAAAGAAAAGCACAACCAAAGAATTTCGTCCCAAGCCAGCACTCTTATACAAGAACACCAGCAGTTTTAGGGTCTTTGGAAACCAGGGATTTCATGACAAGAAAAACAACAGATCATGATTAAATTGTATCCAGCACTGAAAAAAAAGATAAAATAAAACAAAACAAAGAAGCAGTCTGTCCCACAAGGTACAAAACTCCTTCAAAGTGAACACTGCTTTGCAAGCAGCCATATTGTCCAGGCGTGAGGTCTAATATTCATCTAGAGTATCAGCTCGTGGGATGGAGAGGCCCCGCTCCTTCAGCGCCTGCATTTTTAGCTTCTCTGACTCCTGCTTGGTTTGCTGCTCTACCCGTTGGATTTCCAAAATCTCCTCTATCGAGACTTGCTGCAAAGGGGTATCACTTTCTTTTTCCAGGTCCTGCAACAGGAAAAAAGAAGGCTCAGATTCAAGAAAAGAAAGGCTCAATGCACTTAACCAGAAATAGATTTCCAACCACTTCAGGCTATGATTTGGTGTGGACCACGATGGGTTTGTGAGGGTGTGTGGGTTGGAGCCTGAAGCCCCAAAAATGTAGAATTCGTAGTTTCAGACAGAAAACTGCTATAGAGAACAAACAAATGCTCATATGACACAACGTGTCTGCATAGAAAAAAACAAACTCCCCATGTGCCCAGAAAATTAGCAAAGAAATAAGGATAAGCTGGCATGCCTTCCTTGCATACTTAATATCAATATACTTTAGATCCTGGAAGCTCATTAGTTCTTGATGGACTTTGGGGGTGGGTGGGAATCCACACTTATAATTTACAATCTAATATGGCTATGTACGCTACTGCTTCTCCGGCTATTTGATATGGGGCCTGGCAGTTTTTTTCCCCCCACTGTGCTAAGGAACCTGCACTATATTTGCACTCACGGGGTACAATTGTTTCTTTCATTCCTGGAACATCTCCAAGGATCAGCAGCCAAAGGCTCAAGGACCACTGCTCTCTGAATAGCACTGACATAGACTATACATAACCCGCACTATTTTGGTGGCCCTCTTCTGAGTAGATAGATAAGAGGGAGCAAATATTCATATGATACAATGTACCTCCATATCAAAAAAAACAAAAACAAAAAACCCTCCCCACATATCCAGAAAACAAGCAAAGAGACAAGGATAAACTAGTACATCAGGAGTATCTTCCTGATATACTAAACATCAGTATTTTTTTTAGGTTATGGAAGTGCATTGGTTCTTGTTGAACTTGTTGCTGCTGCTGTATGCCTTCAAGTAGTTTCTGGCTTATGACACCCTAAGGTGAACCTATCGTGGGGTTTTCTGGGGCTGAGAGTGTGTGATGCACCCAGGATGACCCAGTGGGCTTCCATGGCTTAGTGGGGAATCAAACCTTGATATCCAGGGTCATAGTTGAACTCTCACCCAATACAGCATGCTGACAGTCTCTTGAACTTTTTACAGAATTCATATTTCTTTTAATTCATGATCTAGTATGGTTACATACACTATACATAACCCACCTTGTTTTGGTGGCCCTCTTTACTGGTAGACTGATAGGAACACGTTCACCTAAATTTGATATAAAAAGCAATGATGACAGGGGACTTACATTTGAGGCTTACTTTTGGCCAGGACTAGATTTTGCCAGCTAGCAGAGCAGAATGCAATAAAAGATACCACAAGCCAATGAGTCTAAATGAGGTCAAATGTGAGAATGAGGAAGCGGCTGACTTACAATCTCTCCAAGGAGCACGACATTTTCGCCTCTCACCACAAAGATGCCGCGTGGGATGTCCCCATACTTTTTCCCCACATGAATGCGCTCCACTGTCTGGTGCAACACCAAATTAGCTGAGGAAAGAGAGAAAGACAGAGAGAAATTGAAATATGTGACAACTAGAGCTGGAATGCCCAGCTGGCAAACTTTGATCTTCTTTAAGTTTTGTGTAACTGGATACAAAATTAAGAGAGAAGCAGCTATCTCAGCATATTTTTTACTTATTTAATTTGTACCCTACTTTTCTCCCAATATGGAACCCAAAGCAGTTTACCCTGTAGGTTAAAATAAAATAGCTAAAACTGTCTATAGTACAAAATAGCATTAAATGACAAGTCACTTCAAAGCATTAATTTAGAACAGTTAAAACATGTTAAAACACATTACATATTAAGGAACTGAATACCCATTGCACATCCTTGCACTTCAACCTCTTAAAAGCTGAAGGCCTGTTTTAATAAGAGGATATTTGCCTGCTGGTGAAAAAAGAGCAGAAGGGAGTCAACTGAACCTTCTTTCCAAAGCCTAGGAAAAGCCACCGAAAAGGTTCTCTCTGGAGTCCTCACCAAATATACCTGTGGTGGTAGTGGGTCTGAGAGAAAGACTCCCCGAAAGGATTTAAAACTCAGGCAGGCTCACAAAGAACCAAGAGTCCTTTCTTTTGCTGCAATTGGTAGTTATTCCTGTTCATGTTTTACAACTCAAGCTGGACCTCCACCCATCTTTTATCCTTATAGTCCTGTAGACTGAGAGAGACTATCCAACTCTCCCCCCAGCCCAGTGCCTCTCTCCGCAATATGCTGTTGGACTACCATGGCCCAAGGTAAGGCATGCTGCAAGTTGTCATCCGGAGTGCACCACTGTGGGGAAACCTGGACAAGCCCAAGGTGGCGGTGGCAGCAGCTGTGTGCTTTCAACTTATTTCCGACTTATGGAGACCCTAAGGCAAACTTATCACAGGATTTCCTCATGCTGAGCATGTGTGACGTGCCCAAGGTCACGCAATGGGTTTCTATGGGGAACTGAACCCTGGTCTCCAGCATCATAGTTTAGTGCTCAAACCACTACACTATGCTGACTCTCAGCCTAAATTTATCCAGCATCCTATCCAAACAGAGATCTGAATCTAGTGCCAGGGTCACCCAAGACACATTGCTTTTTGAATGGATCTGACAAAAGAGGGCAGGTCGAACCCTTTTGCTGCCACAAGCCCACTTGGCACAACACAGTTGACCAGCTTGCTAAAAGGCTTGTATTCTGCACTTCTTATACAGGCCTCTGAGCTGAGGGTTGCTGCTGCTCTGTGCCTTCAAGTCACCTCTGACTTATGGTGGCTGTAAGGCAAACCTATTATAGGGTTTCTTGGCAAGATTTGTTCAGAGAGGGTTTGCCATTGCCTTCCTCTAAGGCTGAGACTTGCCCAAGGTCACCCAGTGGCTTTCCATGGCGGAGCAGAAATTCAAACCCTGCTCTCCTGGAGTCCTAGTCCACACTCAAACTACTACATCACATTGGTTCAGTGAAAAAACAACCCACGGACTAGTGATAAGACTGTTGTTCATCCAGATCTGTTGGGTTTATAAAGAGTTTGTGAAAGTTATGTTTTAGACTGCAACTCCCAGAATGCTGGCTGGGGATTCTGAGACTTACATTCCAAAAAGTAACTTTTCCAAGCCCCAATTTTTATACTTCATCTTTCCCACAAAGAATGACATTTAAGGGGGCTAGCAGTAAGAAAATAGCAATAAAAAAAGCACTCCCAAGGCTCTTATACAGAAAATTGTTTATTTGCCAAAAGGGGTGTTTGTTGTTGTGTGCCTTCAAAGTCAGCGTTGAACTTGCCACTTTTCCAAACCACTCCAAGGCAACACTGCAGGATTCTATTCAAACTCATTGTGATTATATAGCATAATTAAAAAACCATTTTAAAACAGCAGTTTGCTTTTGAGACAATTAAACTGCATAGCTTCACACAGGACACTGGAAGAGCAGGGTTCAAATCCCCACTTAGCCATGGAAATATACTGGGTGACTTTGAGCATGTGATACTCTCTCAGCCTCAAGAGAAGGCACAGACAAACCCCTCTGAACAAATTCTGCCGAGAAAAGCCTGTGACAAGTTCACCTTAGGGTTGCCATAAGTCAGCAGTGAGTTGAAGGCACACAAACTCCATGTTCTATGATGTCCTGCCACTGCCTTATGGCAGTATTTCAGTATCAAGATAGATAATTCGGAAAATATCTTTACTAAAATCATAATATAAGTTTTCCTCACCAATCCTGTAGAAGCCTTTGTAACAGCTACATGACCTGAATTTGAGTGTATTGTTAGTTTTTAGAAGTTTGAGATGTAACACAAGGTTTACCCAAAGATTCTTCTTCTACAAGCCTGCTCCCAAACCTTAGTCAAAGATCCTTCTTTAATAAGCCCATTTTTAAGGCTTAGCCAAAAATCTTTTTAAGCATTCTCTAGTGGAAGGTTCACTAGAATTGTTTTTTGTTATTTTTACACACACACACACAGAAAACAACTCCTGTTTCCGCATGACCAGTGTATGTGATTTCACTTATCAATGCTGAAAAGTGGTCCAAAAACACGTTGCTTCCCCTCTCTTTTTTGCCCACACATTATTAACTTTTTATGTTTTTATAAGTTGTGCATCACTTAGGACTGCAAATAATGGCTACAAACCCTTCTTTCTCTTAGAGTCTAAACTTCTGTCAAGTTTCAGGGCCCTCTCTCCAGGCTGCTTACTCATCTCGATACTGACATTGTTCATTTCATTGAAAAAAATAGCATTCAATATTATCCACATTTTTTGTTATCCATGGTAAGTCTGGGAACACCCCCTCCTCGCAGATACAGGAGACCTACTGTGTGTGTGTGTGTGTGTGTATTTCTTATTTCTGCCTGAATACATATTTGCTAAGCACGTAGCTCCCTCTAGCGGAACCCTAGTAGATCTCCAAAACTATGCCGTTATGAAATGAGTGTGGGTAATGTGTATATATATATCTTCAAGTCACCTGTGAACTTATTGTGATTGCAAGAATTTCATGGAATTTTTTTAGGCAGAAACTGTTTACCAGTGCCTTCCTCCAAATGCTGTTAGACTGCAGCTTCCATTGTCCATCATTACTGGCTATGTTTATTGGGTACTGGTTAATGGGAACTACGGCCCAGTGAGATCTGGAAAATCACACATTCTCATGTCTTTTCTAAGAGAAGCACAGGAAGGAAATTGTCCTGTTATCAGATAATACTATTGGTCTGGCCAGCGTAGTATTGTCTAATCTTGCCATTATTCAGGCATGTCTTTCTCAAGCTTTTTGGGTGGCTATTCTCACACTATAGAGCTCTCTGTTAGGGAGGCTAGACTGACTTCCTTGCTCCTGGCTTTCCTCCAACATGCAAATAGAAGGCAAAACCTTTTTATTCAGATTGGTCTTCAACAACTGACCTCACCTGCTGCAGAAAGAGACTTTAATCAGTTTGGTACTATATTGTTTTACTGGTATGTCTTTAAAATACCTTTTAGTCATCTTATGTTTAATTCTATTTCTATCATTTCATTACAAGTTCCTCTGTAACTCCACTCGTGGGAGAAAAATGGAATATAAATCAAACAAAACTAGTCTTGGACTGTCAGCAGCTCTCTGGGATTTTAGGCAGGGATCTTTCCCATCACTTACACTGGACATATTTGTGGAGGATGAGGCTACTAGTCTTGACAGTGGCAGTGCCAGCTGTGGTGTGCCTCTGCATATTAGTTGTTGGGGAGCATGAGTAGGAGGGTATTGTTGCATTCATGTCCTGCATGTGAGTTTCCCATGGGTAACTGACTGGTCACTACTTGAATAACGTGCAGGATAAGGTAGTCCTTTGGTGTGATTCAGCTGGTCTCTTAAGCTTTTGTCACTAATTATATGCTCTGCTGGCTATGCACGATGAGATTTGCAGTCTAACAGGATCTGGAGGGCTACAGGTTTTGCCCACTCTTGAGGTATAGCACAGTTGCAAAGAATGGAGAAACAAATCAAGAAGCCCATGGTTGTACGTACCCTGTTGGCATCAAGTGCTACAACTAAGAATGCAAAGCCCATTATCTCTTCCCACCCATCCCAATAACACTATCTTTCTTTTGTTTGCTGGGTATGGTTACACATAGTTTTGCAAAGGCCCTGCCCACCCAAAAAAACAAAGTAAGCTTGTGGTTGCTTACCAAACTGATCGATGCTGCGTAAATATCCAATCAGTGTCCTGCCATCTCGGAGGAGGACCAAATGTTTCTCTGAAGGGAAAGAAAGATAAAGGCATATTTAGAATAACCTATGTGTTCAACTCTTATAATCCTGTCCCAGGCACCATTATATTTAGGAGCTCTAGAAGCTATCAGGGAACTGCAGTCATCCCTCCACATTCACTAGGGTTAGGGGCACAGGATCCCTGTGAAAATGGAAAACCTGTGAATAACTCTAGGCCCTTCCAAACCATATTTAACACACAAAAAAAGTATGATCACCATATTCAATCCACCATAGATTCCTTTGAGGCATCAGGGTTCCTTCACAAGGCATCAGGGTGGCTGGTAGGGTTTACTGCCACCTCCACTGCTGTCCAACACCAATTTTAATAGGAATTTCCAAGCCTTGTTCGCAGTTTCACAGGGCTTGCAGTCCCTATTAAAAATGTCATAGGGAGGCAGCAGAGGTAACAGCAAATAATCCGTGAATAATCAAATCTGCAAAGTGAAACCCGCAAATGTGGAGGGCTGACTGTAAATATCACTCTGGCTAATGTCTGGAGATCACTCACATTGCATGGGCAAATTACCTCAGTAAAGGGAGAAATTTATATGAAGAAAATAAGTTTAGAAAAATTGTGGCCCATGCACTGCACATGACCTACAAGCTCCCTCCCAGACTCATTGCTGCCACTTACCACCCCAGTTTTGGTCCAAGACTGTTAATGTCATGGTAGCTTCCAAGAGCAAGGAAGTTCACCTTCAAACAAGGTGCGCACTTTCCTTGCACTTTTTTTTATCCCCAACCCTTTCAAGGGATTTTACTCTATCAGAAGGGATTTTTCTTGCTTTTTATATTTTGGGGTAGTTCATACTGAGTTCCCCACCATGCCACATACTCTCCACATCCAGAAGCATATGCATGCAGAACATGGCTGGGGAACCCATTGCCTTCTAGAAGATGCTGAGCTCCCAATTTTCAGCAGCCATATCCAACTTGATCAGTACCGATAGGTTATGGGAGTAAAAATTCAGCAGTATCAGGAAGACCAATGGATCCCCACAAAAGATACAGAGCTGTAAAGTCATGGAATTGAAAGGAGGCTTATGGGCCATTGAGTCCAACCTCCTCCTCAGTGCAGGATCTCCAGTTAAAGCATTCCCAGACTCTTCTTGAAGACGTCCAGAGAAGGAGACCCCATGACTTTTCTAGGCAATTGATTCCATTGCCAAACAGCTCTCATCATCAAGACATTCCTTCTGATGTTCAATCAAACTCTGCTCTCTTGTAACTTCAGACCATTAGATCTGGTCCTAACTTGCTGGGACTGAAGAGGACAGGTCTGACCCCTCCTCTCTGTGACAGCCCATGAGGTATTTAAAGAGTGCAATCATCTCACCTCATAGTCTGCTCTTCACCAAGCTGAATATGCCCCGCTCCTCCAACCTGTTCTCATATGTTTTGTTCTCCATACTTCTATCCATCCTTGTTGTCCTATGCAAAATATGCTCCAACTTGTCTATATCCTTCTTAAAATTAGGTGCCCAGAAATGGATGCAGTAAACCAGATGAGGCCTAAGCAGCACAGACTATTGTAGGACTATTACTTCTCTCAACTTCGAAACTACACTTCTAATAATGCAGGCTAAAACACCATTCACCTTCTTTGTTACAGCATCCATACTGTTGTCTCATGCTCAAGTTATCATCAAGAATAATTCCAAGATCCTTCTCTTCAGATAGTCCTCATCATATCCCTGACCATTTGGTTTATATGGCCTAAATGTAGAATTCTGCATTTGTCTCCACTGAATTTCATTTTATTAATTTTTGCCCAATTGTCTAGCTTATCTAGGTCCTTTTGAGTTCTGTTCCTATCTTCCAGTATGTTAGCCACCCCTCCCAGTTTTGTTTCATCTGCAAACCTGATAAGGATTCTCTCCACCCCCAACATCAAAGTCATTAACAGAAATGTTGAAGAGTAATGGCCCTATGACAGAACCCTGAGGCACTCCACTCAAGACTTTCTTCCAGTCTGAAGCACAGCCACTGCTGACAACTCTCTGAGCACAGTTTGCTATCAATTATGGACCCGTCTGACAGTGTTTCCACCTATTCCACATGTAATCAGTTTGCTAATGAAGAAAAATTATGGGCCACCTTCTCAAATGCTTTGCTGAAATTCAGATAAATGAAATCCACAGCATTCTCAGTATCTATTAAACCAGACACCTGATTAAAAAAAAAAGATTTGAGACTAGTTTGGCAGGATTTGCTCTTGACAAACCCAGGCTAATCACTGCAAAATACTTGCAGACAGACTCCTCCATAATCTGTTCTAATATTTTTGCTGCCACTGAGGTCAGGCTGACTTTTGTCTGTAGTTTCCTGGATCTTTTTTGCTCCCCTGCTTCTCTTTTGATGGCAAGTGGCTAAGAGAGTACATAAAGTTTGAGAGAAGGAACTAGGATTGTATCAGAATTAGTATGCCTGTATGTATCAGTTACTGGGGATAGGCAATGGGTCAGTCACTGTCTGAACAGAAAGTTGGACTGCGCAGGCTTTTGGGTTGATCCAGCAGAGCTGCTCTGACGTTCACAGTAAACCTCACACTTTACATGACAATCTTGGGTTCAATCCTTGCCACCTCTAGCTATCAGACAGCATGATATATGCAAGTCTACAATGTGAGACCCTGGAGAATTGCTTCCACTCCACTGATCTAGGTATTCTGACCTAATGAAAGCAGCTTCCGAAGCTTGAATACAGAAAGGGAAATATACATTCCAAGGTACATTGGAAGAAGACATAGAAGCATAACAATTCAAACCATTCAAAGCAGAAGCAAGGTACAATAGTAGTTTAAACTGTAGTAGTTTAATTGCTCCCCCCCCCTTTGCACAGCACCGCTCTGTCCTCTCAGCCAAAGCAGAAACACAAGGGAAAACGAAGAGGAGCAACTGAAGACCAAGAATATTCAGGAGACAGGAATATGCAGTGAGACCTGGAACAAAACATTAAGAAGAGGCATGATCTTGCTCAGAGATCCAAACAGCCAGCCATACTCTTCTCCAGGCTACTCCATCCCATCCCATCGACAGATAGTAAAGATACCATTATCATCAATATGAGTGTCATATTAATCTATTTCCTGCCTTCTTCCCAGTCTAGGACTCAAGGCAGTTTACAAAAGTTAAACAAATACAGCTAAAAAATGTTACATGACAAGGAGGCTTATAAATATAATTGAACTATCAATAGAATTAAAAGCAGTTAGAAGCATGATATTAAAAAGAACAAATATAAACAACATAGCACATGGATAGCCCCTTCCCCCTGAGCAGCCAGCCCTCAAAGTCCTGCTGAAACAAATAGATTTTCACCTGCCTACGTAAGGAGGATGCCAGTCTACCCTCTCTAAAAAGGGAGTGCCAGAGCTTGGGAGTAGATACCAAGAAGGCTCTCTCCTGTGGTCCCACCAAATGCATCTGGGAGGGTGAAAGACCTCAAGATTCAGGCAGTACCATGGTCACTGAACACACTGGGTCACCGTCTGGCCATTTGATTTGGGAGTTCTCCCACTGTACCTCCACTAACCTTGAGTTTTCTCTGGGTCTGTGGTTACTTCTGTTTCTGTAAGCAGGGCTGTTCCAGCTAAGAGAAGTCTCCACAATAGGCAGATGCAGAGGTTGTAGCTATGGGAGGGGGTGTCAAAATGAGGGCATTGCCCCCCAAGTAATAATTCTACCTCCCATTGAAACTTTCCTTTGCTCTTTAAATTTCTAGCACTGCATACAGTCTGGAGATCTTTGAACCTCTACATCAGGGTTTTCCAAATGGTTTGTTGTGACATATTAGTGTGTTGTGTGAAGTGTGTAAGTGTGTCACCTCCCTGGGCCAAGAATGACCCCCCCCAGCCTTGGAAATGTATATTATTGTATATAAATCATATATTTTTTAAAATATAAATGAAAGATTTTCATGAGATACGTTGTGTCCTCGTACAATTTGTTATTACAATTTACATAGGTGCCTATATCTCTTATAAGGGGTTAGTTTAACCTCTGGTTTGCTAGTAAAACTGAATTACTGTGTCACAAAATGATGCATGTCTAAAAAGTGTGTGAAAAGTTTGGAAAGCTCTGTCCTCGACTTTGCTGCTTGTTGTATTCACATTCCTTTGGGACCTTTGCCTGACTTTTTGCTTTTGATGCCTAAAACTTGATTTCTAAATTTGTCACCCAGTTGTTGATGCTTTCAAGTCATTCCCAAATTTATGGCAACTCTATCATGGGGTTCTCTTGGCCAGAGTTGTTGGGAGGGGGCCTTCTTCTGAGGCTGAGAGAGTGTCATTTACCTAGAGCTACCCAGTAGGTTTCCATGGCTAAACAACAGGGATTCAAAGGTCAGCCTCCCAGAGTCCTTGCCATCCCCTTAAACAAGAGCTTCCCAAACTTTTCATGTTAGTGACACACTTTTTAGACATGCGTCATTTTGCGACACAGTGATGTCAGTTTTCCTAGCAAACTGGAGGTTAAACAAACTCCTTATAAGAGATATACACACGCACATAAATGGTAATAACAAAACAGATGGGGACACAACCTATCTCATGAAAACTTTTCCTATATTTTTAAAAATATATGATTTATAAATAATATATATTTCTACGATTGTAGGGGACACACCTACACACTTCAGGCGACACACTAAAGTGTGGTGGCACACCGTTTGGAAAGCTTTGCCTTAAAGCATTGCACGGAGCTGGCTTGCATTTCTAAATGCTCACCTAAAATGTTAAATAACTGCAATGCTAGAAATTTAAGGACCAAAAGAATATTGCAATTGGGGTGGCAGCACTGTTATTTACGGAGAAGGAGCAACCGCTTCATTGTGAGCTCACACCCTGCACGTAGTCCCCTCTCCCTATGGACAGCTTGCTTTTAGCATAGGATTGCGCGCAGCCCTGGTGGAGAAAAAAGCACGCACTGGAAACGGGGGCCACTTCTGCACTAGACTGTTATAGTGCTATTATTCCACCTTCAACATCCTGTGGAATCCTGGGCTTTGCAGTTTAGGGAGCGGCCCCTCGGATTCCATAGGATGTTGAAAGTGGAATAATAGCGCTATAACCGTCTCGTGCGGAAGTGGCCTGGGACCGAGCACCACGAGCACAACAAGGGACCAATCCGGGGAGGGGGAGGAGGAGGAGACAGAGGCCATTTCCGCACTAGCCTGTTATAGCGCGATGATTCCACTTTCAACATCGTCTGGAATCCTGGGGTTTGCAGTTTCGGGAGGGGCCCGTCGGATTCCATAGGGTGTTGAAAGTGGAATAATAGCGCTATAACCGTCTCGTGCGGAAATGGCCTGGGACTGAGCACCAGGAGCATAATAAGGGACCGACTCCGGGAGAAGGGGGGAGGAGCCCCTCGGCCCCTCCCTAAACTGCAAACCTCAGGATTCCATAAGATGTTGAAAGTGTAATAATAGCGTTATAACCGTCTCGTGCGGAAGTGGCCTGGGACCGAGCACCACGAGCACAACAAGGGACCAATCCGGGGAGGGGGGGAGGAGGAGACAGAGGCCATTTCCGCACTAGCCTGTTATAGCGCGATGATTCCACTTTCAACATCGTCTGGAATCCTGGGGTTTGCAGTTTCGGGAGGGGCCAGCTGGCCCCTCCCGAAACTGCAAACCCCAGGATTCCAGACGATGTTGAAAGTGGAATCATCGCGCTATAACAGGCTAGTGCGGAAATGGCCAGAGAAGGGGCGGCGCTTCGTTCTCCTTGGTCAGAGGGAGCCGCTGCTCGGGAAGAAGCGGGGGAAGTCCGCGCCGGGCCCGGAGGGGCTCTACTCACTGTCGATGTCCTGGATGAGGCTTGCAGTGCCGGGCATATAATTCATCTTTCCCCCCGAGCCGGCAGAGGCACCGCCGCCGCCGCCGCCCGCATCTGCCCTGGAAGAAGCCGAGCCAGCCCGCCTCGTCTCCCCGCCCAGTCCGGAAGCAGACGCTCCGGCGGGGCGGGGAGAAGGGAGGATCCCGCCGCCCGGCGGGTTCGTGCGCATGGAGGCTCGCCAAAGGCTGAGCCGGACCCACGCCCAGCTTTAAATAGGCGGCGACTGGAGAGGGGAGACCACGCCCCCGTCAGGATTGCGCAATCGAAGCGGGGGGCTGCCACCTGCAAGGACCAGCGGGTCCATCCGGTAGCTGAGCGAGTCCCAGAGCCGGCCCTTTGGCTTTTAGCCTTTGGTTTTAGCACCTGTTCCTGGCTGGGTTTGTTTTCCCGTTCCTGTTACGCCTACCCTAGACTATTTCCGCACTGGATTGTTATAGCGCGGTGATTCCACTTGCAACATCCTATAGAATCCTGGGGTTTGGAGTTTCGGAAACTGCAAACCCCAGGATTCCATAGGATGTTGCAAGTGGAATCATCGCGCTATAACAGTCCAGGGCAGAAATGGCCTTAGATTGGTATGGTGCGATTATTCCACTTTCAACATCCTATGGAATCCTGGGGTTTGCAGTTTAGCACCTCCCTCAACTGCAAACCCCCAGATTCCATAGGATGTTGAAGGTGGAATAATAGCACTATAACCATCTAGTGCGAAAATGGCCTATGTTCATGTTGAGTTCCCTAAGCTTACTTGGAGTTTAAAGATTTCTCCTTGTTTTAAAAATTTAATTTGTCGTCTTGGAAAGCAAAGGCAAACCACCTCTTAAGTATTCCTTGCCTATTGAAATCCGTGGAGCCGCCGTGCATCGACCAGTGACTTGGAGGTGTGCTTCTGCACACAGAGGTCTATGCACATATAGAAAATCATTTTGTATAGCATGTATAGAACTTTTGTAGGGATGTAATACATATGAGTTGTAGCATGAGACCTGTCTGTTTAAATGCAGATTTAATTATTTTGCATAGGTGCCAATAAACCTCAAACAACTGCATTTCATTTAAAATAATCTAAAAAAAAAATCCAAAAAAAAATATGTTGGAAATGTAAAAGTGAGCAAGGGACTTTTTTCATATGTGGTGGACAGGTGAAATGGTAGAGAAATATTGGTCAAAGAAACATCATTTGATTGAAGAGATCTGAAGATGAAGATTCTGTTGGGCCCAGATTCTGTTGAATTGCTTCTGTTGGGTCTAATAGAGGGAATTTGTGACAAAAATGCAAGAAGAATATTTCAGTGCATGACTACAGCTGCAACACTCCTTTTTGCCTAAAAATGGAAAAATTTACTGTAGAAGAATCATGGTTGAAAGTTTTAGATTTTGCCAAAATAGGCAAATTAACAGTTAAAGAGGGAAACTTAAGTAGATTCAAGAAAGAATGAGGTACAGTGATATATTTGAAAAATCATTGGGGGACAGTGTCAATGTTTGGCTTTGAATAATTGATAGTTTATTGACAACTGGCAGATGTATTGCTATCTAATCAATAGTGATTATAATCTGATAATTGATTAGTTATGTCTGTTTGTATATTTAGTTTATGTTAATCCCTATATGTAGTTTTAGATTATAAAAGCTTGCATGTCTAATAAAAATAAAGTTAAAATCTAATTGGTGTGGAAACTTATAGTTTCCGGGCACAGTACAAGGTGTTGGTTTTTACCTTTAAAGCCCTTCATGGCTTGGGGCCAGCCTGCCTGCGGGATCGCCTTCTCCCATATAATCCGCCCCGCACATTAAGGTCTTCTGGGAGGAACTTACTGCAGCCAGTCAGAACTAGGTTGGCTGCGGTTACCCAGAGGACCTTCTCTTCTATCGCTCCCAATATTGGAATGGCCTGCTGGAAGAGACCCGGCATATTACCAGTCTTGACGGCTTTAAAAAAGCCGTCAAGACTGTTCTCTTCCGACAGGTCTTCCCAGACTAGCATTTCCATCGCCTCCCATCTATTGCCTCGCTGTTTTGCTAACAGTAATTGATGGATTGTTAATTGCTGGTTATTTTAAGGGGTTGGTTTAGGTGGGTTGGTGGGTGGGGAGGATTGGGTATGTTTTTAATGTCTTTTAATGTCTTTTAATGTATAATGTATTTTATGTTGTTCGCCACCTCGATCCATGTGGAGAGGCGGGATACAAATAAATATTATTATTATTATTATTATTATTATTATTATTATTATTATTATTATTATTGGAGAGGGCAGTGACAGGGATGGACAGTATCTTTATTAATATCAGTTAAGAAGTTGTGAGGAAGTGAGCAAGCTTTCAGCTCTATCAACAGACAATACAATAAATAAATAAAAACTATAGGGAAAGAAACACAGGACAGGAGACTTTCATAGCAAAAGAGCCTTCTAGTTCAGTGTTATATACAAAACGCTGAAACTTTGGTGCACCAGAGGTTTTGGATTTGTTGTAGTTCTTGTTGTCTGCCCTCAAGTTGACTTTGACTTCTAGGGGATCCCTGGCCATCAAGTGCCTTGCTCAGGTCTTACAAACTCAGGGCTCTCGCCTCCGTGACTGAATCAAGCCGCCTGTAACATGGTCTCTCTCTTTTCCTGCTGCCCCACTTTACCAAGCATTATCATCTTCTCCAGCGAGGCACATTGTCTCATGAGATGTCCAAAGTATGACAGCCTCAGATTAGTTGTCTTGGCTTCTGCTGGGACTTCAGGCTTGATTTGCTCTAGGACCCATTCATTTGTCTTTTTAGCAGTCCAGGGGTAATAACATTTCAAATGACTTGAGTTTGTTCCTACCCATTATACCATACCATTGACCAAGCTGGCCAGGGCTTCTGGGAGATGAAGTCCCAAACAACTCTCCTGATGGGAGCTGCTGGAGATGTTGGAGACCTTTTTTATGCAAAGCATGCATTCTGCCAATGAGCTACAGACTTACCCCATATTTATGGCCATGATGAAGAGTCTAACTCTGCAATTTATAATCACCTTAAAATAGAATAGAAAGCATGTGAAGCAAATGTGTAGCCCAGTCTTAAACTACTTAGATAGAAGTCTGATTCTCTGAATTCAGTGGCAGTTGCAACCCAATTCAATGCACACAAAAGTCCCATTGATTTCAGTGGCACCTGCTTGCTAGTGAGTGTTCATACAACTACAAGCTTTGAATGCAATCCTGTTCATCTGTACACTTGAAGAAGGTTTCCATTGACTTAAACAGTGGGCTTTGCAGTCAAGTAAACTCGCATATAATTATAGCTCTAATTTGGTCAAGATTTGGATGTGGCACTACAACTTTGGAGACCAGAGTTTGAATCCCCACTTGGCCTTGGAAGCCCACTGAGTGGGTTCGCAATCATTTTTTGATAGTTTTTTTTCCCCATTTTTTTTTAATCAGGCTAGATGTTAAACAAAAAAGGGGGTGGAGTTCAGGACAAAAGGACGCAAAGGTCTTAAGATGAAGTGCAGGAGGATTTATGCTGACATAACTGGATGCAGGACTAGTTACATATCATTATCTTCCCCACCTTCTTTTGCTTAATGTCCAGATCCAAGAGACTTGGATCACTCAAAGAATTGCTCATGGTCTTGAGGACATTTTGGTTGATCACTGCAAACCAGGTCTGTTCTATGCTTCTTGTTTTGGTGAAGGGGGCCCTTCATAGAACACAGTTATTGCACTATGGGCCATTTCTGCACTACACTGTTATGGTGCTATTGTTCCACTTTCAGCCTCCTGTGGAATTCTGGGGTTTGTAGTTTACTGAGGCCCAAGAGCTCTCTGGCTGAGAATTCTGCAGGCCCCTCCCCAAACTGCAAATCCCAGGATTCCATAAGACGTTGAAAGTGGAATAGTAGCACTATGGCAGTGTAGTGCGGAAAGGCCCTACAATTCCCCATTAACTGCCACGGGTGTGTCCTGTGGAATCCTGGGACTTGTAGTCTGGCGAGGAACTAGAGCAGCGGTTCTCAACCTGTGGGTCGGGACCCCTTTGTGGGTCGAACGACCCTTTCACAGGGGTCGCCTAAGACCATCAGAAAATACGTATTTCCGATGGTCTTAGGCTCCATTCACTCCTCGGTGGTGGTGCGCAAGCGTGAGCCACGCGCTCGCGTCCTCCTGCCCCCTTTGGGCCTTTTCCTGCCCTCCTGGGCCTTTTCCGCACGTTACGTTATCGCGGAGGTGGGGGGTGCCATTCGCGCAAGCAGGTTCTTGCGCGAGGCGCTCTCTCGCTGCTCCTTCGTCCCGCAGCTGGCTTCCTGGTCGCGCGACCGCCCCTTCCTTCCTTCCGCAGTGCAGCCTGGGAGCTGTAGCCTGCGCTGGGGGAGGAAGGGGCGGGGCGGTCGCGCAACCAGGAAGCCAGCTGCGGGATGAAGGAGCAGCGAAGAGAGCACCCCCCACCTCCGCGATAATGTAATGTGCAGAAAAGGCCCGGGAGTGGTGGCGCACAAGCGCGAGAGACGCAGGGAGACGCGCGGCTCCTCTTTCCCTCCCTGCCCGCCCTCTCCGTTCCTGGCCGGCGAGGTGACCTTTGCCGGGGGGGGAGGCATTGTAAATAATAAATAAATAATTTTATGGTTGGGGGTCACCACAACATGAGGAACTGCATTAAAGGGTCGCAGCATTAGGAAGGTTGAGAACCACTGAGCTGGAGCTTCCTGAGACTTCTAAGCCCCTTCAGCTGCAAGCCTTAAGAGGCCATAAGACTGCATCAGAGGCCGTTCCCGCACTACACTGTTATAGTGCTATTATTCCACTTTCAACCTCCTGTGGAATTCTGGGTTTTGTGGTTTCCTGAGGCCGAAGAGCCCTCTGGCTGAGAATCCTAAAGGCCCCTCCCCTAAACTGCAAATCCCAGGATTCCATAGGAGGTTGAAAGTGGAATAATCGCGCCATAAGAGTGTCATGCGGAAAAGGCCAGAGAACGGCCAAGAAGGAACTGACCCACACGAAGGGCCCAGTTTTAGCCACTCTCACCCCCAGGAGGCGATGCTTTACCTTTCGCAAACCGCCTTAGTCTTAGCCTGCCGATCCGAGGCCAAGCGATTTAAGAATACTCTGCCTCCAAATACTCATAGCGGACCGCAGTATCGGATTGCTGGGAGTGGAGCTCCGCCGCCCCGCTGCTGCTCCTCTGTGTGTCACACAGCCATTCCATTCTCTCCGGCACTTTAAGAGTTACTCCAACTTCGGCAGGGCGTCGGGCTCCGCTGATTGGGCGGCTCGTTGCCTCCGTCACGGGCTGAGTCTCCCCTCCACGGCAGGGTCAGCTGATGACGCCTTCCAACACCAGAAGCCCTGCGGAAGCCTCCACATCCGGGAATGCCGTAGATGGTCAAACACGGGCTTGAGGGGGGGGGGGAGGCCCAACCGGCGCGCATGGGAAGAAGAGCGGGCGTAGCGACGGCCATGATTGGTTAGGGCAGCAGGCTGGCCGCGCAGGCGCAGTGGGGGGGCGAAGGGGAAAGGGGGGCTGAGGCGCCGGGTTGCCTAATGGCGGCGGCTCTGAGGAGGCTGCTACACGGGCCGGAGGTGGAGCGGGCTCGGCCGGAGCCGGAGCCACCGCCGCCGCCGCCGCCTCCGGCGCCACCCCCGTGGGGCGGAGGGGCCCGCCGGTGTCCCCAGCATCGCGGCTGCGGGGAGCGGGCGGCTCAGGTAACGGCGAGGCCCTCCTCCCGCTTTCGTGAGGGAGCGGCGGGCGGGCGGGCGGGCGACGGGGCGGTCGCGCCTCCCGCCCCTCCGCGTGCCAGGTTCGAGCCCTGCCACGTGCGCCGGGACCGGCTCTGTGAGGTGGCCCTTGGCCGGGCGGGGGGAGGGTCCCTCCCTCCGGCCACTCCCTCGCCTCGTTAAAGAGCGGCGACCGGTGCTGGGCGCGGGCCCTTCTCCCTTCTGCCCCCCTCCCCTGTCGAGTAAAGGCTGGCTAACATTTAAAAAGCGGGAGAGCTGGATTTCCTGGGTCCCCGGGAAGGGCAGGGGGGGGGGGAAAGAAGGGTGGGGATCCAGTTGGTCTGATGGTAAGTCCTGCCTCCCTGGTGTTCTGACCCTGTGCGCGTGCGCCGTGTGGCCGCTTTTGCCCCAACGGTGCCCAGGCCGTTTCCGCACTAGCCTGTTGTAGTGCTATCGTTCCGCTTTCAACGTCCTGTGGAATCCTGGGCTTTGCAGATTAGGGAGGGGCCTCACAGGCTGCGGTATATTTGGAATGTTGGACTGGTTTTTTATTGTTAATCAGATATTGTGTTTTATTGGCCTTATAGTAACATGATGTTGTACTGGTTGTAATTGCATATACCTTTGACTTTCTCATTTTCCATATCTTCACTTTATTATGTATTTATCTACGTCAACTGTTGCATTTTAATTTTGTAAAGCGCCATGTACATGGATGGCACTATATAAATTAATAATATATTATTATTATTATCATCATATTATTATTATTATTATTATTATTATTATTCAAATAATAATAATGCTGCAAACCCCAAGATGTTGAAAGTGGAATAATAGCACTATAACAGTCGATCCATATGGAGAGGCGGGATACAAATAAATAAATAAATAGTCGCTGCAGTTTTTCTCCCACAGGTAAATACATCCCAAATATTTACTCTTGGTCTTCTCAGGTGGTGGATTTTCCAAGGTTTGGGGATTCTAGTTCAGAGAGACTGTTGCTTCTTTTTGCACATGTAAGAAAAATGAAATTGCTAGGAGCTACCAACAGTGTTAAGGCCACTGAGTTTGAGAGTGTTCTCTGACACTGTAAAATACTTCCCTAACGCTGTTTTGCAAAGAAGCTTTTCACCCTGCAGGGTTGTGAGCGCTGTGTTTTGCAGCGTTCCTAAGGATGATTTTATCACAGGTACTTTGACCCCATTTTGTGACTAAAGAGGTTAGGTTTCTTGAAATATTCGTGACAGAGGGGGATTAGGGCTAAGGTGACTTTTTGTTTTGTTTAAATCTCTTATACAAGAATATTATTTCACTTGTTTGACAGCATTGTACGTTATATAGTAGAACCACTCAAATTAAAATAGCAAAGTTGTAAAGTAAGTTAGATTGTGTGGGCATGTCTGTGTTGTAGTGCAAGAGCTGAAGCGCTACTTATTAATTTATATCTCACTTATCTCCCAAGTGGGACTCAAAAGTGGCTAGTACATGGAAACAGATTCTCCTTTCTTACAGAGGAACCCAGTCATGTCCCAAATTAACAGTTAATGTTATATTAAAACCTTCCAAGGGGCTTGAAATATATTGAGAAACAACACTAATTGTATTTAGGAATTTAAAAATCCAAGAACTCAAATGTTTTTATAAAGAGTATGTATTTTTAGAAGTGCTGTTACACGTAAGCCCTTCAGAAGGGATGATTGCAACAGGCAATTTGTTCGTGGTGTGATGGTGGTTCTCAGCATAATTGTTCAACCTCACAATGCATTTAGGGGATTGCTTTTGTGAAGACACTCCTAACACAGAACTTCTAGGGACAAAGCTTTTAGCTTTGTGGTGTTCATGAAGATGTGAGCTTTTTTGCACATAAGTAGTCTTTTTTTTTCCCCATGAATTTATATGCTGCCTTTTCTCCCAAGATGGGACCTAGGGTGGTTTCTAAAAGGTTAAAAACATTAAAAGCGTGTAAATAGTTAAAACATTAAAAACATATACAATTATAAAACTTACAATAAATTTTTAAAAACAGTTAATAAATAAGTAAAAGGTCTGCAGCTCTCCCATTGAAGGCCTGCTTAAAAAGAAACATCTTTGTCTGCCTACAAAAGGAAAGCAGGGAGGGGGCCAGCCTAGCATCCTGCAGAAGAGAGTTCCACAGGATGGGAGCAGCCGCCAAGAAGGCTCTGTCCCATGTTCTTATCAGGCAAGCCTGGGATGGTAGCGGATCGAAAGGAAGCCTTCCGCTGCAGATCTTAGGGCTCTGATTCCTCTTGGGAGATAGTTTTTCAAACATGTTTGAAAGTACAAGTGACTGGTGGTGTATTCTTTGAAGCAGAGCAGTTTTTTTTTTAAAAAAAAAAGTTAAAATGAAAGCTCTTCTTCCAGTGTTAGCTGCAAATGTATACACACATTGTTTAGCTTAGCAGCACCAGCTGATGTGCATGGTGAACATATTTTTGCAAAAGTATCCAAATATACATTAATAAAACTACCTATTTGGTTTAAGAAATTCCTGAGTCTAAAGCTATTGTTGTTTTCAGTTGATGAATATATTGCAGTATTGGCTGGAATCCAGTTCTAGTTCCTGCAGGCGTAAGTCAGTTTATGAGGATGTAAATCACCTACAGGATTACAGCTATTATCATTAATAATATTCATAGTAATGATTGTCATTGTCTTTTTTCTCTTTGAATCTTTGTTTTCACATTGGTATGGAAATATCTTTTAATAACTATTTTGATTTGTTCAAAACTCTTGTACTAATTGGAAACTGTAGTGCTCATCTCTGATTGATCAATTTAATGTTTTCTGTATCTTTCTGTCAAAGCTGTATAACTTTAAGAAATAAAGCTTAATGTTTAAAAATGGCCAAGCTCAATAATAAGATGCCACTTGGATGCCTTTAGGTGCTTAACTGGCTTTGCCCTCATGCAGTTAGAGGGAGAGCCTGTCTCCTGCATCAGTGCAAGGAATTCAGGCAGTCTTATCTGCATGTTTACAGCTGCACCATGCAAGGTGAGGCCAGATTATAAGTGGGTGGAGATGGTAACTAAGAAATGAAAGGTTCCTGTATACTGTCATTTTTGATTGCTGAGGGTATGAGTTCTGGCATAAGATAAGGCATGTATTATAGGTGTGCTGTGACAGCCAGTTGACTGTATATTTTTCAGTATTGGCTTAATAAGTCCAGTGTGATATCATAAAACTAAAGGTATATTTTTTGTTAAACATGATCAATGTCCCAATGTGTTAACAGTGCCCAGTTGATACAGAAAGATATACTCTGCTTGAAAATTTAATCAGGCTATAGTACTCGTAAAAGCATTATGAAATACAAAACAGAGTACCTGATATTTCTGAAATGTATAACTGTAATCTTGTTGGTGATATATGCTGGTTTAATTTCCTGTTATGCCAACATATATCCTTTTGTGGCTGCTGTGGAAAGATGAGTCCAGTGTTTCTCCATGTAGCAGTTCCCTCACATGTATGTGCAATGCCAGTTTGAAACAGGTGGGGGCACACTCACAGGCAGTCAGTAGTTGGGGTGGGGTGGAAGGCTCCTGGATACCATCTGGCTGCAGTTTTGCAGTCAGGAAAAATGGAATAGCTGGCACCCTCCTGGACCTTGGATAAGTATCCCAAAGATCCAGGAGATCAGGGGTTGTTCCTTTTTCTCAGTGTCTGTATTGCATCTAGGTGGTGCTAAGGAGCTTCCCACTCTACCGGTATGTCCTCTGATTGGTTGTGCCTTCAGCCTAGTCTTATACACTGAGTGACAGCAGAAACCCAGTGGATATATGCTGACCTAGATTTCTGTTCCATCTGCAAGATATGGAACCTGAGTCAATAATATATCAGAGCCATAGTGAAAATGAACAAGTGAGCATTCTGTTATTTTAGCTGAACTTAGTAGACTGCAAGTCTTCTGTTTAGGTCTGTTTACCCATTTTAAAAGTTGAGATTGGACAGTAGTTGGACACATAATGGACTATTCCAGTGCTATATCAAAGTGTGTTTTGCAGTAACATGAACAACAAGGCACAGGTGCCCTAGGTTTATGTCCCGACTACTCCCTTTGCAAACAAAAATTGGAAATTTCTTATTGTTTTTAGCAAGCTGTAATCCAGATCTGACAAACTGCTGATCAAAGTTTGTAATTTCCATATATTTGAGCGAAGGGAGGAACCAAATCATGTCAACTTGAGTCTTGTTCACTGAATAGTCTCACAGTGTGCTGTCTAATCTAGTGTGCTGGCTACCGGCCGCCTGTGTCCTCTGAGACCATAGCAGTTGCTCAGTTATAAGCTATAAACAGAAAGAGAGCCTTACTGGCCTTCAAAATTAATTAAACTGCAGAAATATAATGCAAATGCTACAGAGAGAACAATTGTGGGATCTTTACTATGAAGTCTATTGTCTCTAAACTAACTCACTCCCGTTTTTGTTGTTATTCCTAACTGCCATTGAGTGAACTTCTGTTTATCAGTGAAGGACCCACAAGTCACCTTTTTGTCAGCCGCCCTGCTCAGGTGTTGCAGATTCAGGGCTGTGTCTTCCTTAGTTGAGTCTATCCATCTGTAATGCAGTCTTTCTCTTTTCTGTCTGCCTTACAAACAGTCTTCTCTAGCGAGTCATGTCCTCTCCTAATATATTCAAAACAGGACAGTCTCAGTGTAGTCATCTTGGCTTCTAGGGAAATTTGGGCTTGATTTGCTCGGGGACCCATTCATTTACCTTTTTAGCAGTCCATGGTACCCATAGAACTCTTCTCTAGTATTGCATTTTGAATGAGTTTGTTTTCTTCCTGTCAACTTTTTCACTGTCCAGTTTTCAAAGCCATAAATAGAAATTGTACATACAATGGCATGGGTATTTTAATTTTAATTAAAATATTTGACAAGGGGTGGTTAAATAATACCTACCTAATGGCTTAAATGTCATAGACTCACAGAATATTAGAGCTGGGCGGCGGGACTACAGTGGCCATTCGGTCCAGCCTGCTGCCATGGAGAGGGTTATATTCGAAACTTTGTGGAAACCATCTTTATGGAAAGTTTTAAAAAAATAACGGTCTGCTGTTCCGCTGAAAAGACCCCCAGAGCAGTTTACTTATCATCTGTAAATCAAGACCTCCTTCTCTTGCCAGCCAGTCTGAAAAAAAACCAAACTCAGATTTATTGCTCTTCAGCTGCCCCACAGCCACAAGCAGCTAGTTTGAGTTGGCCTGCCTTTTCTCTGAGGAGCTTTGCTGATAAAGTGGCAAGAGCAAACCCTCCTCCTTCCAGACGTCTGCTGAATTTAGCTATGTTGCCATGGTTTGGCAGGAATTACTCTGACTCAGTGTTGGTTCGCTGAGAGTTCCTTGCAGTGACCTGAGGTTATATATGTAAATTCAAGTAGAAAAGTATTATTCTAGACATTTTCATGAACTGTGTTCAATCATTTTGAAGAAGTTTATGTCTTCTTATTTTCCTTAGGAGCATCCCCCTTATCCTGGTTACGGCTCTCACTACTGGAATTCATCTCCTAGAATGCCCTATTCAAGCCCATATCCTGTTGGAACAGAGCTCCAAGGCCAGGTAAAGTAAGAGGGTGATATGTTCCATTTTGTCTGAGGAGTGGTCTCTTATGGAATAATCTGGTTTCTGATGGTGCATGTGTGCATGGTGTCCCAATGTTGAAAGTAAATTTCATGTAGACAAGTGGTAGCAATAACACAAATAGCTTGACAGTTTTTTTCAGAATTCTTATATATAACAGCTGTGTATCATGTGAAGGTGTTTAGATGTTACTTCTGGCTCTGAAATAGTGTGGATGAAATACCACATAGTTCTGCCTGCCCTACAAAATTTTTGTGCCCTGATGATAACCTAGGAGAGTTATTATTTCTGCTTCAGTTTTACTTCTTTGAAAGACAATTATTAATGATCCACCTTAAATTTTGTCTGCACAAAAAATAATTTTAAAATGTTATACATGCCTAGAAAATAGAAATCTTTTACAGCCGCATTAAGGTTAAGCTTTGAGTTTAAATTCATAGTTTCCTGCCACCCTCTTTCTCAGGGTGTACCATATAGACTCAATTATAAATCAAGAAATTTTAGTGTAAAAAGTTATCCTGGAAACCTGGGTCAACTTATCCATGGGTCAATGCTGATTTCCACAAAAGTTGAGGCTGGCCGGCCCAGCTCAAGGGAGAAGGAAGGAGAAAGCCAAGACTGCCAACAAAGCCCTAGAGCCCACCTCCGTGTGCCTCAAGCTGGAAGGAGTTTGCTGTGTTGCTTTTTCAATTATCTGCTCCCTTGACCCTTCCCTCCAGCAGTACGGGTGCCCTGGAGATTCCTGAAAAATCATCCAGAGCAGTTGCCCCAGATTGGGCCTTTGGTGGGAAGGAGCGGATTGTTGAGAAGCAACCCAACAAACTCTTTCTGGCTTGAGGCATGCAGAGGCTAGCCCGCCCAGTTCATGGTAAAATCACTGCTAGCATAGTTTCCATTTTATTTTATTTTATTTATTTTATTTTATTTATTTATTTTATTCCATTTTATTTGTTACATCCTTTGCTATATGCTCCTAAGTTTTAGCATTGACTTATCCATGGGTCATAGCGAATACCTAAATTTTGGGCCCAAAACCTGCCCTTGACTTATCAATGAGACCGACTTATACTCAAGTATGCACAGTAAATAACCCTCAGCTGTAGGCACTTGCCAGAGTGCACTTTGTTAATACACAATAACGTGAGCTTTTTGCCATCTAACAGTCTCGTTACAGTTGAAGTTTATTAGCAGACACAGTGAAAAGCACAGGACTACAGAAGAACAGATACAGTGGCTAAAATGTTGGGTTTTGATTTAAAATGATGCTTAGTCTTGAGGTTCACTAGGAAACGTGGACAAATGAGAATCAAAGTTATTGTATATAAATTGTTTTGTTACACTTTTAAGACTTCCAAAGGGTTTTGCATAAATTGTTTTTAATCTTTTCAGTTTGCTTATGTGATATACATTAATATTGATCGTGCTAAAGATGGAAGAACCTGAAACAATCACCAGGGTGTGTGAATATGCAATATTTTCAGCTAGGCTCTTGATTTTTAGCTTACTTGTAGCTGCTACACTTCATCAGCTTTGTTTGGCTGAAGTGAGAAGGATTCCGTGTCTATACCTTGAGCTTATTAAGAAAAAAGGAGGCTGGAGATATATATATATATATATTAAAAAATCAAGTAGCTTTTTCAGTTCTTCAGAAACCACATTTTTATGATTTTTGTGTGGGCTTTCTTCCACATAAAACATGGAAGAAAAAAGCACTGTTTAGAAACAGTTCAAAACAAGAAATTGAATAATTGTAGCAAAACCGTGATGAACCACCAGGTATACAGTGGCTCTTTGATAGAGCAAGCTGTTCCAAATTAATGATGCTCTAACCCTTCTAGAAATCACTGCTGGTTTTATTTTGGCCAATATGCACATAAATAAACACTTGAAAATGAGAGCTAAGGAAGTTAGTTTCTGGATTAACTTAATAATGAAAAGGCTAATTCTCATCATCCTTTTGGAGTCAATGAATTGTGTATGAATAAAGTTTAAACCAGAGGGCCAGCGGCATGGTGTTGTGGTTTGAACATTGGACTGTGAGTCTGGAGACCAGGGTTCAAATCCCCGCTCAGCCATGAAAACTCACTGAGTGACCTTTGGCAAGTCATACTTTCACAGCTGCAAAGGAAAGCAAAAGCAAACCCACACCAAACAAATCTTGCCAAGGACTCCTTGTGATAGGTTCACCTTAGGGTTGCCATAAGACAGAAACAATTTGAAGGCACATAGCAAGCAACTGGGAGGTTTCTGAAAGAGTTGTTAATGTGTGTGTGTTGCCACCAGAGGGCATTCTTTGAACAGTAAACCATTTGTGGGGAAGGTGTTTCACATTTATAACCATCATTATACTAGCAACAGAACAAGAGGAACCCAGCCTTCTAGGCTAAAGTGTAAACTCTCCACATAGGTTTGCTACTTGGCAACTCAGTGTTGAGAACGTCCTATCGAAGCAAGCAACAAATCCTGTATAGAAGCATGATTGTAGAAAGCAGGAGCTTGCAGCTTTCTAGACCACCCTTAATTGAAAGTCTGCATGATCCAGAAAAGCTTTGCAATGTCTCCAGAGAGTCTAACCAACTAAACTGAGAAGGATATAGGAGCCATTTTGAGGCAAGCATTGACAACCTAATTAACCTTTTGTCCATGAACTCCTCAGATGTAATACTTTTCTGTCTCGTGTGGTCAGATTTGATGTGATGTAATCTGCCTTCTTGTTTTCCAGGGAATTGATCCTTCCTATACTAATGGTGTTTATGGTACTCCATACTCAGCTCCTGGGCCAGGGCCACCATATCCCAATCTTCCACAGTCAAATACATACTATTCCTCAGGACATCCTCATGCCCCTTATTCTACAGAATCTGCTAACACATATAGATCTCCATCACCAGCTTTCAACTGGAATTATCCTCCACCGGACTGCCCAGCTGAATGTGCCATGGTAAGGAGACAAGTACCAGGATACCCTCCACCACAGGTAAGTCCTAATGTGTGCAGGTAACACAATTCCTATTAGCTGAGCTGGTTGGCCGCATTGAAGAACTAGAACTTATTTCTGTTGTGTTCTTCCCTTTGTAGCTGGGAAAAGGGACGGGAGCTGTTTGGTCTTGACCGAACAATCATCTCCATTCAAAGCTAAAAACATAATCCCCAATTCTCATCATCATCAGGGGCCAGGATAAGAATGTTGATATCTCACTGACATTGCACCCTCTGAGACTCAGTCTATCTGTAGGGGTAGTCACTCATTGTTCACTCCCCTCCTACAAGGTAGAGGCTTGGTTTCCACTCATCATCCTCACCAGAACATGATAAAATGCTTGGAATGGTGAGTGGAATTGTGGATCCTTGAACATGGAAGGTATATCCCAGCTTAATCTTACTTGGTGGTCCTTGGGTGGTTTTCAGATAGAGGCTTAACGAAGCAGATGAGCAAGGAAAAATCCTTGGCATGTTCCATTTGAGTATACATGTAGAAGCTGGCTGCAGTTGACTTGTTGGCGCTTGAGTGGTTTTGATTGGTTATGTTACAAATTCATTTGCTGGAAGAGAGACCCAGAACTTGCACAAAAAGTAGAGAGACAAACTGAGTCACCTTGCCAGTTTTCAGTTTCTGCTTTCTTTTCTCTCTTTGAAGAAACAGAATGGAAACAATTACTCAAATAATCTCCTTCAGATGTCAGGACTGGAGCAGGCTGAGTATTTAACAGATCTTTAAGGTTTTTTTTTAAGCTTGGCTGTGAAAGTTCCCTCCCCCATTAAAGTCTGGGTTTGAAATGAACTATAAAATAAAAGCAAGCAGGCTAGTTTCCTAATGTGTGGCTGCAGAACTGATCAGAATATGTCCAGTATCCTTATGACATATTTTTCATACCCTCATCATAATCATGTTTGCTCAGAGGTAAGGCTGCAGGGCAGTTGCATGCATTTCAGGCATGGTCAGCCAACAACCCCTGCCCCCCAGATACTAAAATTATGTTCACATAGTTTTGAAATGTTGGGAGAAGGGTTGTGGTGGTACCAATGGGTGGTGCAAAGGGAGAGGACAATACTTTACACTCAGTACTGCCACATTCGTTATGAGGATGGTTCACAGTAAAATAGTCAGTGTGAATTCTACCTAAGTGAGAATTCCACCTGAGTTCTGCTGGAAGAGCAATGTTTGGCAGCATTAGGGACCCTCCATCTGGAAGTGTGCTTAATCCTTCATTAATTGGTATGTTCCTCTTGGCTGAACAAACAAGAAATGAAGCCTCTTTTCTTATCCATGCAGGCTCCAGGATTTCCAGCACCACCCTATCCATATGGCGATTGCAGTCACAGCATTCCGCAGCAGAGGCCACCTCCCCCACCCCCTTCCCAGCCAAGACAACAGGATACAACTTGGAGACCACCTGGAGTTTATGGAGTACAACCTCCTTATGGCTGGTCTACCGCCTCAACAGGAAATGGGAATAGATACATTACAGAATCTTCTCCTCCCTGGCCTCCTGGTGGCACATCTAGTTTGCATTCTTCAAATAATAATGCAAAGGTACATGTTGAGGTGTACAAGGACACAGTCCCTCTGCATTGCCCTGGTTTAGCTCCTTCTGGCTTTTGATTACTGTAAAGAACTTACAGTGCTCATTGTTCAGAAACTTCCTATAACTTTTCTGTGGATTGTTGTAATTAGAGAGTCTATCATTTTACCTGGGATAGTAACATCCCCAGATTAAAGATCATGAAATGTAATTAACACAGATGAGGAGGGGCAGGCATTCCTAAAACAACAATAGTGTATTACAGATCAGTACAACTGTTCTGAATGGCAGTGTAGTGTATGAATTGCAGCACCTACATATGATAACCATTAAATGGATTTAAGGATTTCACAGAAAGATGAGGAAAACTGTATAGAACTGAAGGTGATTGCACAGATTTAAAGTATCAGATAAATTAAAAGGTGGTTTAAGTCGTAACATAGCAATAAAACATTTAATTTTAATGTTATTAAACAGGGTGATGTAATCTTTCAACCCTGGCATTAAAAATAAGGAGTTAAGTAGACAGATAAATATTGCCTGCATAGGATAATATTAAGAAAATAGCTTGGTAGAACATCAGCAGCTTTAATAGTTACCGACAGTGAACTTCAGGATAAATTGGCATTCTTTGTACATTAAGGAACTTACCAGCACAATAAATCCTATTATGAAAATGAAGAGGTTTTGTGACAAGGAATAATGTTTTAATCCATAATCACGATATGAAAAGCCGCTGATTTACATTGTCCTGGGAAAGAAATCTATATATGGTTGTATCAGAATGAAATTGGTCAGATATATATGAATATTAAATTATCCTTGTTTAGTCTTAGGTCTGGGAAGCACAACATAAGTTGTTATTTCAGTGGTGATTGACTCTTGTGTAAAATATTAGCTGTCCCAAACTTTAAATGTTGGAAATGTGCAGTTAATATGTCTGCCTTTTTCCATATGTGATGAAACTGTTGATTTCAAAGGTACTGGGGGCAAGAAAGAAAGCAAGTTGCAGGTTTTGCTTTACTATTAGATCCTGTGCTGATGCTTTACAATGTTGATAACTGTTAAAATGAATGTACTTGGGCAAGACCTTTTTAGATTCTCCTGGTTCAGAAGCGGTTATGGAAATGTTTGGATATTGCAGAAATGACTAAGTTGACAGGTCTTATTTTTGGAGAAGTGGCACTTGGCAAGAGTTCTAAAGTAGTTATTTGTCATTTGATAAAGTTTTGTGTGGAAAAATCTTTTTAAAAAGAAAAATAATGGATAGCAGTGTTTTAGAAAGATATCAGTTTTATTAGATTTGAAAGAGCATTTTATCTACTGAAGCAATTTATTGTTTTCCTACTTTTAAATAGAGCAAATTTTTTTCTTTCTTTCTTTCTTTCTTTCTTTCTTTCTTTCTTTCTTTCTTTCTTTCTAACTTGGATTTCCAAAGTTCCAGTTACCTTTGCTTAAAAAGAGAGCATTGACAGACTAATTCATTGTCCGCCCTCTAAGCTTCTATTGATCTGCCTCCATTAGAGCTTAAAGCCAGTCAGTTGTGGGGGCTATATCCTGAGCTGGCTACTTCAGAAATAATTTCCCTTCTGTCGAGCTTGGAAGCCCTAGGAAGATTTTCTACCTTAACACCCTCTGTTCAGCTCCTATGTCTACTGGGTTTAGTCTATGTCGCAAACCTTAGGTTTACCACGACCTTCTGGGAAGGGCTGTAGTTCTCCCCACCTGTTTTGTTTTGTGAGATTTACCAGTATGCTCAACATTGTTGTTCCATTTTGTACCTCGGTTCTTTTTATCAGCTGAGGGGCTTTCAGATCTGTTGTTCAGATTTTTTTCTGTTTTCATAGCTGTGATTGGCAGAAGCACTTCTTTTTCCAGACTCCATGTAACAGTGCTGGCTCAGCAAGCATGTTTGGCTGGAGCAGAGAACATTAAGTATGTGAACCTTCTAGTGTTCTTTTTGTGGAACAGCTTGTGGGCAGTAAAATTTATGCAGTAGATCACCTGGGATTCAGGTTACTGAGTCATGGTACATTGTGATGTCATTCTGACAGAGTTCATAGTGCAGGACCTGTCTTGAGTAGCTTTGAATATCTAGACCTTTTTTGCACTGACATCTTGAGCATGAAGACCTTACTGATGAGCAGAAAGGCAGTCTGGCAGTATTGTCTGCCTAGTGGTCTGCTTATACAGCACCTTTGACACAGGATGGGGGGTAATGGAACTGGTAGAGTTGAACACCATGTTGAATTCTCTTTTCTCCTTTAGGAATCTTATAATCAGGTGGAGCAAGGAACTAACCAGCACAGCTACTATTCTGAAGCCAATCACTTGCCTTCTGGGACCATGAATGATTACAAGTCTGTTCCACTTGATACTAAGCCATCTGCTTCCAACCCCAAAGTGCAGTATAGTGCACAGCCCCAGCTGTATGAGAATGTACATAGGAAACAATCTGCAATTGACCATGGACAAGGTTCTAACACTAGTGTGCAGCCTTCTTTAGAGACGCTTGATGTGCAACCTGGAATACAAAAGGTTATGCGAGTTATGGAAGGAGTTGAAGAGTTGGAGGAAGAGGTGGATGAATTTGTTGGAAAAAAGACAGACAAGGACTACTGGTTGCTGGAGGAAATGCTGACCAAAAAGTTGTTGGAGCTGGACTCTATAGAGACAGGTGGCCAGGAAAATGTACGCCAGGCGAGAAAAGAGGCTGTACACAGAATCCAGGCAACACTGGAAGAACTGGAAAGGAAGGGACTTTAAATGTGAACAGTAGTCCTGAGGCCTAGTCCTGGCATGCTCAAGGATCTTTGGTTTTTTTTGGACCATCCAGAGCAATAAGCAGGGACTTGCATTTTGATTTTCAGTTACCACATGATCAGTTGGATATGACTGAGCGAAGATGTCAAACCTAAAGTCTTAGTCTGGTGATTTTACCATTTAGTGTAGAGGAAGAGATGAAATTTTGACCTCTTATTATTTGAAGCTGTAGTTAGCTCTATGGACATCTGCATGTTTCTCTGGTACCAGGAATAAAAGTATTGGGTAAAATGACACTTTAATACTAGAGTTTGCATCACTAAAGAGATCTCTTGGAGCACCAAGGACTTTAACAGCTGAGTTACCTTTCAAACAACATATGGTATGAAGACATTTCATTGCAACATAGTGCCAGTAAACCCAGGACTTCAGTCTCCTTAGCTGCTCTTCTTGTGTATTACTTGCAGCTTCCTCCCTTTCTGTTGTAGAAATTGTGTAGTGTTTTGTACCTTTTAGGGCACATTCTGTTGAAGTGTGGCCATACTGATAAATCAGTCAGTAGCACAGTCAAAGCCAGTATATCTTTCATGGTATTTTCCTCCCCCATTATATCATGCAGGTGTAATTCTGAGTTCTTTTTATTGAGTAACCAAAAGAGGCCCAGGAGATGTTTGACTACTGCAGTTTGCAAATAATAGATGGATATGGTGTGGGATGTTTGAGGACAAATGCTCTTAATTGAGAAGTCACTTCATATGTTCCATTGTTTTATATTCCTCCTTCATCGGTGTAAGTGGTAACTTTATATGCTGATCTGTAGTGGGATAGATACGGCTACTGTTGTGAAACTTCTGCTCCTCACAAAGTGGTCTTTGTTCCAAAAGGCAAGAAATAAATCTCTATGAGTTTCAAAGAAGCTTGCAAATAGCAGCAGTGGTGTATCTGATTTTTAAAATGATAAATTGGCCATTAAAAGAGTCTTGAGTGACCAGCTTAACATGATATATAGTACATGGGTGTATAACACTGTATATATTGACACATGGGATCACAACTTATATATTGTATGCTCACTTTCAATTCCGGTGCCCTGATCATTGGGGATTCTTTAATAAGAGAACCTATGTTCTCCTTGTAATACTTAGCTGTTGATTTTCCTGTTGTATATAAATTGAGGTAATCCTCCTTAAAGCATACTTATAGGAACACCTCAGTTAAGAGCTAATGACAAAGGAGCCCCTTTTTACAAAATCTTTTCACACCCTGTCAATCCCTGTCATTCTCTGGTTGGAAATTTGTAGCAGTGGGTGAATGGTGAAGGAGGAATGGAGAAAGACAGACTTTTGAATGTTGTGTCATTGAAATGGGTCATTGGAAAGGGGAGGACACCTGTGTTTAATATTTCTGTATGCCATCTTATTGCTGTAGAAGACATTCATGATGTTTGTCATCAGTTCTTGAAAACAAAGCAGAAAACATCTGATAGCCAGATATTTTAAAAATACAGCAATTAATAAAACTCTAGTGTCAAATAATCTAAGCCAAATATATAATAGAACTTCTAATAACTTTGCTGCTGAGCATTCTTCATTCCTACTGTTAACATGAATAAATGTGTTCCATATACTTCAGAACACTTGCTGCTTTGCTCTTTTAAGGAGTCCCTTCAAACAAGGTAGGCTCTTAACTGTTTTCTGTTTATAGCTGCATATTTTAAAATGAGGCATCCAAAACTGTGTGAAATGTGAAAATAAATGCTGTATTCAAAGTACACACCACCTTGGGAAGTTGAGGACAGATCAGTGATGATTCCATCCTCATATGGTCTGTTCCTGGTAATAAACATAATAGATGCTTTGGAGGAAGACAGAATCTGGACAATATGCGTTCCATATCACTCCATTTTCTTGCTGTTGGAAGCGTGTAAACAATCAAACCTTTACATTTGTGGAGTTATTAAATAATTTGTAAGTAATTCACATTGATGTATGTTTTCTTGTGCTGAAATCCATCTACCAGTCTGCCTGGTTGTAGATTATGGGCTAGAGGGTAACTGTGGTGTAGGATATATTTTTGAACTTGAGCCAGAGACATATGGCTTTGTTTCCCTACTCAGCTGTAAATCATAAAGCTGAAACCCAGCATCCTCTCACCAGTGCCAGCATTGAAGAAATGTTGAGCAAAAGTAAGGAGTCAGATATGGCACCCTAAGCTCCTGGGTGGAAAGGTAAGACTGAAACAATTGTAAAAGTTCACTCAGTTCCCTACAACCTCTGGATCTTGTCTGCCACATCTGTAATCTTCCCTTTGGTCATGTCAGACTACTCAGAAAACATCACTGAAGTAAGGATTAGTGGCCACTAAGATAATGAAGAAATGGATCCAATAATTAAGGTCTGAACCTACTTGTTAGTTTGAGCTAGTGTAGATGCATTCAATCAACAAAGTAATGTATACCTGGCTCTACTTGCACGACAGTCACAACTACAAAGAAACGGTTCCCCCAACTGCAGATAGCATAGTCTGAGCCCTTCAAACTTGAAAGAAAGTGAGTAAAATTAATGAAAAATAATAATCTAGTACTGATTCAATTTAATACAAAATTACTGTGTCCTTAGCTTAAGCAATAATAAGAATAAAACCACAGCAACAATTCTAGCGTTTACATAATCTTGTTTTTCAAGAGAAATTATATGTACTGTATTCAAGAAATACTCTGCATTCAAGTTGGTTTGAAGTGCTGGGATGATAGACTCTGGAAAGCTCATCACTAAAAATTGAGAATTGTGCTGCCTTCCAAATGTTGCTTGCTTGCAGCTCTTACCATTCTTCATCACTAGCTCTACTAGCTAGACCTTCTTGGAGTTGGAGTTCAGGAATATTTGGAAATTGTACAATTCCTTATTTTAAAAAGTTATATTACTGTATCATTTTTCATTAATAGTATCCATTTTACCACTTTCCTGAGTTTCAGTCATTCAGTTCCTGGTTTAGATTCTCATGCAGTGTTGTCTTTTAAAAAACTATTTCTAATCAATAGTTGATACCATATAAAATCACGTATTTCTGACTGAATAGCCATTTTAATACCTGAGTGAGATTCTGATTTGCAGAAGTTAAACATTCTCTTCTCTTCTCATTGGCCCAAATCAAAATGGTATCTTGAAATAGGCATAGGGACAATCTGGTGTATTTTTGATGTTCTATTATGCGGTAAACTGAGCGAATGTACTCAACTGAAGCAGATAGCAATGAAGATAGTGGCAATGAAGAAATGTGCAATTATAGCTGTTTCCAGGACAGTTTGTGTGGAACCACTAAGCTGCTAAGGTCAATTAAAGCTTTTTCTCCCCTAAGAATTCCTGGTTTTTTTTCTGAAAGAAAAAAAAAACCTTACAATTGCATATCCTGGGGGGAAAGCAAAGTCAAATTCACTTTTGTGGGTAGTCCTGCAATCCTTGTCTGCCCTAAAGGTGGCCTGCATGTCTCAGTGTTTTTCCACTTTGAGAAAAAGAAGTGTGGTGACTAAGAGTTTTTCTAAAAATGTCACAAAGCACAGAGTGGGAGCGATTTGTGGCTTTTAACTATCATTCACGTACCGCTTCAGCTAACAAGATTTTCCATCTGTTTTCATAACAGTGTTTGTTCAAATGAAACAATGCCTTCTTGTAGTCTTTTTACTTCATGGTCTTTCTCCCACCCCGCCACTGCCATTCTTTTGATATGGTGTAATTATTTTGAGCAAATTTGCCACAGCTCCTGTTGCTAGCCAGGGGCTTAGATGTTCTCATATCCTAGGGGGGTATTGCCAGTCTCAGCCTGGAGCCAATCCTACCTTATTACTGTACAACATTTGGAAACCTTTTGTGATCTTAAAAGATTTTTAATGAAAACAGCCGACCCTATGACCCTATGTAATTTTGCAGGGAAGAGTGGATTATAATAACAGTAACACTGTTCTAGAATTTTATTTTTATTTAGGTCAGAAGATCAGTTTATTTAAAACAGCTTAGAGGAGAAAGCATTAACATTAGATTAGAGATATTTGGTTTTCTGCCAAAGTGCAGCCATGCCACTCTGCAGTCCCCTTCCCACTCCAACCAGATGCTCCTTCCTTTACTGCTTTCTGAGTTAAATTAAGGCCTTTATCCCTGTTTTCTATCCTGTTGGAAGAGTTTGTTATGCTTCTGTCCTGCCTTTCTAATTTTCTGCAACAGGATACATTCCCTCCCTATCTTCATAAATTAAGGAGAGTCTGATATCTGGATTGCTAATCATAAAAAGGCTACAGCAAAAGGGTGAGAGACCCAGGAAGAACTGTAGGTAAAGAATTCACTGCTAATAAATTTTTTCAGAAGCACAGCTCAATAAAGCTACTTGCAGCAGTATTTACAGTAAAGCCTGCTCTGATGTTTTTCTAAGGTACATGAAAATATTTAAACTAGTGCATATACTGTCACAAAACACGGTGAGCGTTTGCAGCGCATTTTGACCTGCACCCCATGCAAACCCTTCAACTCTCCCAGTTAATCTTCTGCCATTCCACTTTTTCAGCTGCTTTTAAATCGTTCCAGCTTCAGTCTTCTCCTCTCGCTTTCCCCATTTGTTCTAAGCTTGCTTCATTTGCTTCAAATGGAGTTAAAAGTGCAAAGTGGTTTGCGCTCAGCGTGGGAGATGTTAGGAGTCAGAATCTTGGCCTTCTCAGTCTTTTTGTGTGTCCCTTCAAATCATTTCTGACTTACGGCAACCTTAAGGTGAACTCATCAAGGTTTTCTTGGCTAGACTTGTTCAGAGGGGCTTGTCATGTTAGGATGCCTGCTTGAGCTCACCTGAGCATGTGCAGAGTGCAGAACCCTGAAGCTGTGCTATTCCTTTGCCAGTTTCTCCAGACAGGAAAACAGTCATGCAAAAGCATTGCGCTTAGGCTAAACTACAGTTTATTGAAGCAAAAGCAGGATACATAGTAAATATAGCACTTCAGACATTTCCGTCTAGAAGCATATCATAAACAAGTCCAGGTAAAAACATCGAACAGAGAAGTAAGAAGGAGGAGGAGGGTGGAACCTTACAGAACATGGTGTGAGCTTTTTTAACCAAAGCTAAACCACTCCCAAACATACATGATGTGACATATTACATACTTGGTTCCCAGAATCAGAGCTTTCCCATGGGACAGGAACTTTAAGAGACAAGATAGATAAAGCAATCTTGCAGCTGTGCTGTGAAGGGCAAAACGACCTCTTTACTTTGTCCACCAGAAAAACACCTTAGACACACCACACTAACGTTCTGAATACCCTGACATGTCATTTCTTTCCTCTGAGGCTGAGAGAGTAGGGTTTGCTTAAGATCACCCACTGAGTTTCCATGGCCAAGCAGGGATTTGAACCCTGCTCTCTCACAGTCCTAGGCCAACACTCACACCATGTTGGTTTCTCTACTATTCTCAACAGAGTCAGGAAAAAGCAAACCACTTAAGCCTCCCCCAGCTTGTCCTTCCTATTGAATAATTTTTGCTATATTGACTATACTTGATCACACATATCTTGGTTTTTGTCTGTGAAATGTTGAGAAGGCATGTGCTCTTTGTAGGGTCTGACAACCCGAAAGGCACTAGGCCAAACCATCTCTGAGCATTCCTTGCCTAAGAAAGCCCAGTGAAATTGATGTGGTGGCCTTAAGTCAACACACACACACACAAACACACACTGTATAGGTTCAGGATGTTACTGGTAGTATTGGTTGCTGAAGTTTACATTTTGGCAGCACTGTACTGATCAGTTTTTCTATGGGGTGTATTCCTCCATTGCTAGGAATATTATCAGGTATGAAGAATGTGTGGTTTGCACATATTGTGGGATTACATCTCTTATCAATTAAGGGAGAGCAGGGGAAGGAAGGACGGTGACAATAAAATAGCTTGGTTTGAGCTCAGTTATCTATTTTGGGGGAGGGGGACTTTATTTTTATTCTTTGTCCACCCAGCTTTCACAACCTACTTAGTATTTATGAAATTTGGAGATTTTGGCTTCTTTGCTGCTAAGGCTCTGGAGAACTTATCAGTGATGTGTTAATCACCACTTTATTAGGAGTTGTTTGATAAGGCCAGTATCTCAGTTAATGAATACTGTGGAATGCTTCGGTTCTTTTAACAGCCTGTGAGTCTAGCAAACAATGAAGATTCTCTGTTTACACTACTCTTTCCACAAGGGAACTCAGTTTCTATATTTTTAAAATTTGAAACTAAAACAATCTGCAAATGTGGAAGAGTCCAGAGGAAAGTATTACTAAAGTATCAAGAGAATTTGGTAAGGATGCCGAGCTGGAGAAAGACCAAGGACAATTACTTGAACCAGCAAACATTTGTGGATTGTAAACCTTAACAGCAGAAAACTGGTAGCCTAGTGAGTGGGAAGAAGAGAGAGACTCCCTGCCAAAAAAGCAGTTCCGGAGTTTCATCCAGCTGTATTGTGCCCTTCATCTATCTCCACTTGCCTTATGTTAGAGTTAGGAAGAACCTTCGTTTGGGTTTATCCTGGCAGGGTTTAATTTCAATCTTGGTATATTCTGGGAGAAAGCAGTTATTTTCTTGTCATTGGGAGTTCTCAGTTTCTTCCTACAGAGTGACTTTGGTTGTGCCACCGATCGATTGCCAAATGTGGAGAAATCTACAGAAAAATCTCACAGATTCGATAGTGAATATGCTAGAAATATCTATACCCACTTGAGGGAACAGATCTTTTAAATAAAAAATCTTTGACAAACTGCATTGTATAAAATGAGATGTCTGGTCTTAAAATAACATTAGAATCTATTGTAGCTTTGATTAAGCTGGTAATTTTAAAAGCAGCACCTGCAGCAAACATGGTAGATCACCAGGCAATTAACCTGGAAGTCCACAGTAGATGGAAGAGAAAATGATGATTGTCTCCTCGCCAAAGACTCAAGCCCTTTGGAACACCAGGAGGAAATAATGCATGATTGGCTTATAGATTCTGAGAAGATATGAGAGACTCCAGTTGGAAATTTAAAAAGTAGCATGCAGAACTTTCAGGTGTTTCAAATTCAGATTTATTGCTCCTAGATAAATGGCTTGATGACACTCCAAAAGAAGGCAACTTTCAGTCTCTTTTTTCACTTGTAGGAACATCAGGTGAAAAGGCTCTTCAGGTGAACAAAAACCAGTTACAGTCTGTAGAACAAGTAACCCCGGCTCAAGTAAGCTAGCATATGTAGAAGTTCCACCATCTAACACTGAGAGTTACATTACTATTTGTAACTGGTCTTCACGGAGACCAAATAATGTATGGATTCCAGCTTTAGAAGGATATTTTAGGTGCATTGGAGGCTTGGTGGAATACCTCAGTGAATATAAAATGTTCCTGTTTGTGTCTCAAAAGACCTCGAAAGTCAAGAGGCATCGTGATTTTGACTTTCACAGATAGTAACTGTGCTCACTGTTTTAGGAGTTAGGTCTACAAATTTGAAGAAAAAGAAATTTCATTCAGGTGGGGCCTGCTTACACATTGCCAAAAGACCAATCTTAAATTATATTTGAAGCTTCATACTCATAAGTTAGCAAATACAAAGAACACAAGTTATTATTTAAATTATAGAGATGCCTTCCTTATGAAACTAGCATCCGTAAGAGCCTGTTTATGATCTGCATCCAACAGGACTGTCTGGCAGTTGCGTAGGAATGTGGGGGCGGAGAGGGCAATTTGCCTTGGGTAGCAATGGTTTTGGGGTATCCCGGCCCATAGCCACACCCCCGTGGGTCCTGGCCCCTCCCCTCACGTCGTAGCCCCCACCCCACCCCCCCGCAGTCTGGAATCCCGGAGCAATGAGTATCTGGGACATCATTTCATCCTGTTGAAACTCTAAAAGTTCCTACTCCTGTGAAACCAGTTATATTAACTCTTTGTAATGACATTATTATATGGTATTGTATTATAAATTTGTAATGGTATTATAAAAATAATGGTATTATTATAATGGGAAAGAAAGCCGTCTTAAAAGATCTAGAACACCAAACTGGTCTAAACTATAAACAGGGTGAGGTGGATATTCTTGAAATAATCCCAGAAAAAGGACATCAAAGGAATGGTGGTTTGGGATTGTATCTTCTATTGCCCTCTGTTCTTGTGTCCAAAGTCGCCTAAATAATCAGGGAATTACCACAATCAAATGACATTTTTATTAACCAAAAGTCCTTGATCTAGGACAACAATAACTTTGGGAAATTGGTAACCTTCCCATAAGTGGAAAGATTTTAAATTTCCCCCTATTTTTTTTTATGGGCAATAACAGTTTTCCATCTTATCCTTGGTGTGAATTTAGAGGGAAGAAAGTGTATATTGCTTTTGTACCTTTCTGTAATAATATTCTAGTTAAACAACTTAGATATCCAGTAAACAAACAGAATGCTTTGAGTACACAGACTGGGAATCCTTTAGTATACGGGATAGGGTTGGCCCTTTTCATTTGCTGCGGTTAGTGGCTCAGGACCCTTGCAAAAGTGGAAAAATCGCAAATATCAAAATGTATGTGTGTCTGTGGGAAGGAGGCCAAGGCATGGTGGGGAGAATGGGCCCCCTGGGTCCAAGCCAGGTCAGAGAAAGGAGAGGGGAGGGGCGGTAGGTTAGCATGGTAGCCCCACACGTCCTCTCACTTGTCCATCTCCTTCCTAGGGTGTGGAGAACATCAGGAAAGGGTTTGTGTCTGAGAAATCAACTGTGAGTCAACCTTAGCTGGTCAGACAGAGGCTGGTAGAGGAGGAGGAGGAGGACTAGGACCAGGACCAGGGCTAGAAGTGGGTTTTTAAAGGGCTGCATGGCCTGATTAGAGCTGCTGAGAGGGAAGGTATCCTGGAAATGAAGCGTCTGAGGTGGGAGGGGGGCGGGGGTTGATGAAACCTGCAAATAATCAAATTTGTGAAAGTCAAACCCACAAATGTGGAGGGCCAATTGTATTTCTATCTGGTGACCTGCCTTCTAGGAGTCATTGTACCCAGTGAATGTCTATAGGGCTATTTCTGTAGCCAAAGATAAACCACCGAGCAGCCTTCCACGTTCACTGGGGTTAGAGGCACAGGATCCCTGCAAAAGGGGGGAAGCCACAAATATCAAAGTGTGTGTGTCTGTGGGAGGATGGACGAGGCATGGTGGGCAGAGTGGACACCCAGGGTCCAAACCAGATCAGGGAAAAGAGAGGAGAAAGGGGTGTTTGGTATGTATGGTGGCCCTGTACTTCGTCTCTCTCACCCATCTTCTCCTTTGGGTTGTGAGAGAGAGAGAAAAAGGGGGAGAGAGAAAGAGAAGGTTCCTCTGGAAAAGAAGTGTTTGAGGTGGAGAGTAGGGGCTGGAGAAATTTGCAAATAATCAAAAACTGTGAAAGTTAAACCCACAAATGTCAAAGGCTGTATACTGGATTAAGTATTATAAAGCATCCAGTCAGACATTGCTGCTTCTGAGTGCAGTATCTTGGTGCTTTGCAAAAGCTGGTATATGGTATATGCAAAGATTGAGACACCAAGTATAAAAAGGCAGCAAGAAGAAAAATGGCAGGAATGACAAACAGCTGTATAGGGGATATAGAAAAGACCTACTAATTCTTCTGTTTCAAGAACCACACACTCCAGCAGCTGTTGCAGTCCTTAAAAAAAAGGTTCTACAAAAGTGAGAGTTAGGAACATTTAACTTAAAACAAGCTGTTGCAAGAGCCAAATTCAACACTAGTCTATGCTATGCAGAAATTGTCCTAACTTGTTTCTTTTGAGAAATTGTTGTTGTGTGCCTTCAAGTCGTTTCCTATTTATGCTAACTCTAAAGGAAACTTATTATGGCATTTTCTGGGGCTGGGAATGTGTGGTTCACCCAAGGTCACACACTGGGGTTTCCACGGCTGAACAGGGAATTAAACCTTGGTCTCCAGGATCATAGTCCATTTCTTAATGAATTACTATTCAAAATCACTAGAAGTTATGAGTGCACATAGCAAGCGGATGCTCAGTGATTAAGATGCCAGGTGCTTTTGCATGCCCTGAAGTAGCTATAGGAGACTTTAAACTATTTACTTTATTTTCCTTAAATGACAACCAGCATATGCTTGTGCCAGAATCTGTGATTCCCCTCCCATGCAGTCTGCTGAGGATCCTGACAGCCAGTTGTGGGGGCTAGGAAACTGTCTGGTTTTCGATGCACTGGAGGAAGATACTGGGATACCAAAGTACACTTGGATTTTGGTCAATTTGTGGTGCCATTTTTAAAAAAGTATTTCCAAACTAACTCACGAAGAAAGAAAGAGCCAAATAATAAAATGCACAGTTACAATTGGGTTGCCTCTGAGTTAAGCCAAAGGGACTTGTTCAGAAAATGAAACCAAAGGTTTGTTATAATAAAGCATTATATTCAATAAATGTTGGTCAGTTTTCTGAAAGTTAATATTGTGCATAGCTACAACTGAATAGACAAGCTATTAACTGTCCAGTACATTTAGCTAATAATTAAACTAATAATGTGTAAGGTGACTTGAGAGAGTATCTGTGTGTTTCATAAAAATGTCTTACATTTCTTTGTAATAGATGTCTGATATTACAGGAGATCCACTTACAGTTACATTCAGGCTATCAAGCAGATATATTGTGCAAGCATGAGGCTCATAAACTCTGATGTAAGAGCAACAAGAATGCTAAAAACTGGCTTGCAATTGGTTTGGAAGCTGTGAGTGAGACTTTTAGAATGAATGGATGCCACTGATTGCTACTTAGCACTAACAGGCACCATTTATGCAGCAGCGGCCTGATGGTAACACTGTGTGACAGGGCAGTGAAAGAGCATGAAATTCAGGCATTGTTTGCTGAGCTTCTTCAACCATGTAAATGGCAGTTTTAGGGTGGAGGCACTGGATCAAATACAGGCCAGCACTTGCTACAGGAAACATTTACGGCTTTCACTAAATTTCTACTGAGCAAAGGCAACAAATATGCATTTGCCCCAAACTCTGGTGGTCTGCCTTCAGGTTATTCCCAACTTAAGGCGACCCTAAGGCAAACTTAACAGAGGGTTTACTTGGTAAGATTTATTCAAAAGAGGTTTGCCATTGCCTTCTGAAGCTGAGAGAGTGCAATTTGTCCAAGATCACTCAGGATGTTTATATTACTAAATGGGGATTCAAATCTTGGTCTCCTGGAGTCTTAGGGCCTTTCTGCACTACATATTCCACTCTCAACATCCTGTGGAATCCTGGGGTTTGCAGTTTAGGGAGGGACCTTTAGAATTCTCAGCCAGATGGCTCTTTGGCCTTAGTAAACTACAAACTCCAGAATTCCACAGGGTGTTGAAAGTGGAATAATAGCACTATAAGTGTAGTTCAAAAAAGCCCTTAGTTCAGACCACTACACCACACTGGCTCCCCTTTCCATGATAAAGAATAGATATTCAATTATTTGTAATAATGTCTTTAGAAGACTGAGAAACTTACTACCCATTTTTTACTCGTAAATAATAACTTATATTACTGTTTCAGACAGTGAAATGATTCCAGAAATTTAAGTATTCTGCAGCTGTGTGTATTTGGGTGAAAATTCATTGTGTACCTTGAAATTTACTCACTACACAAATAAAAATTAAGATATGAAAAAACTGCTTCTTTGCTGGAAATTCTGGGATTTGTAGTTTTAAAACATAACTTTTCCAGGTTCTGGAAAAATATGGACATTCCATCAACTCTAACAAGCACAAGTTGTTAGAAAGCAGTCTGCACAGTTCTTCCAAAATTAAAAAAAAAAAAAAACTAAAATGGATCCCCGCTGTTGGTTAAAATCCAGGTATTCCTAGCTGGGCCCTGGATCAGCTTGTTTGCAGTTCTGGTACTGTTGCAATAATTGTTCCCCCCTCATTTCCCTACTCCTACTTAAGAATATATGTGCTAAGTTATCTCCTGAGTCTAGATATTTTCCAAGGGACAGTCCTTTTAAGAATGCAAGTGGCTTATATTTGAACTGACCCCTCCCTAAGTATAAAGTTAGCACTGAAAAGAGGAACCTGCACTACAGCCTCCTTATTTTTGCTGACTAGTGGGGTGGGGAATGACGCCTGCTAAATGCTTGCTGAATGGTGGCTCTCATCAGCCTGAACCAGCACAGCCGGTGTAGACAATGGCGCTTTCCGCATGTGGAGGGAGAAACGGGGGAAACACGCTGAAACAGAGCTTACCGGCAGCCGGGTAAGTCCATCGCCATGCGGAGCAGCGCGAGTTCACTGCTCTGCAGTCTCCGGCGTCCAAAATGGCGGCTTCCGGCTGGCGGAGGCTCTCCATCAACTGGAGAAGCTCGCCAGCCGGAAGCCGCCCCCAGCAGATCTGCAGGCATGCACTAGTGCGTGCCTGCAAATCTGCACCGGAGTGTGGCGACGGAGCTGCACAGGGCTGCGCGCTGCGTGCTTTTTAAAAACCTCTGAAAAGAGGTTTTTAAAAAACACAGACCGCCACCACTTCTGGTCACTTCAGAGCGGATTGAGGTGCGGAACTACTCTAAAGTAGTCCACCCCAATCCACTCCACAGTGCAGACGTCCGTCGGAGGTCGCTCTGCACCATTTTATTACCCCGGTGCGGAAAGGGCCAATGACAGAGCATCAGTCCAATAACAGCAGGTTATTGACACACCTATCTATATCCTTTATACTTCACTTATGACCAAAATTTTTCCAAGGCATAGTGCATATAAAGCCCAATAAAATAAAAGGTTGTGTGGAGAGTGCAAAGGTGTACAAAAGTTTCTCCCCAGTGGTGGCATACTGTTGTTGTTGTTAATGTATTTAATTAGCGCCCTTACTCTATGTGGCTTGTGTTCTAGTGAAGACATGACACAACAGGAAAAGGAGATGGCAATGTGGAAGGGGATTAAGTCTACCAGATACTGCCTCTTCCTCTCTCTGTTCAAGGCTACAGCAGTGGCATTTGGAACGGAGAGGAGGAAGGTTGCGTAGGGAAAGGGGGGCAATGGGAGCGGTTTGCCCCCAGCAGCAATGTTTTTGGGGTGTCCCAGCTCGTAGCCCTGCATGCTGTAGGCCGGCCCCCTGTTGTCCCCCCTCCGCACACTCCAAGCTCTGCCTCTGGGGGAGGAGCTTTCATATCCTTCTGGACCTCGGCATGATGGAGCTGTGCCTATCTCCTTTCCCTCTCCAAGGCCACAGCAGTGGCGGGATGGAGGAAGAGCTTTTCATCTGCTTCTCGACTAAGCTGTGATGGAGCTGTGCCTGCCTCCTCTTCTCTCCCTCTGTTGCCAGGGCAGTGGCAAGTTGGAATGGAGGGAGGGCCTTATACCTAGTAGTGTACTTGACACCTGGAGTGGTTCATTTTTAAAAACCTCTGAGAAAGGGGAAAGAGAACCTACCTATTGGTTGGTGGCCCCTTTGAACAGATGTTATGAGCCTGGGGACCTGCTCATGGGCAAGCTAGTTCTGGAATGGCTAAGACAGTGACTGGTTCTTGATCCTGGAAGACAGAAGGATGAAAGTTACTGGGTGCTTTGGTATATCCCAGGTGGTTGTGCCCTGTGGGGACAGGGACATGAAAGTTTTCAGCCATATTGAACATGCTCTGACCAGGTACAGGAAGATGATCATCAGTGTGAGAGTGTGTGTGGACAGATGTGTGCTGCTCAGGAACAGCCAGAGTCAGGTGGGACACAAAGACGGATGAGGGGAGTTGGAGAGAAGGAGGTGAATAGACTCCTTCTTCTGGAGAAAGAGGAGAAGGGAGGGTGCCTGGGATCCATATGGGGAAAAAAGATGAAGCTCTATCTGGATGAAGAGACTGCTGAGGGGAAAGGGAGTGACAGTGGTGGGACCCCCTTGTTTTCCCCCAGTTAAGGCTTGAACATGTTTGCCAACGCACACTCTTACTGCCTGCTCCCGAGGTGGGCCGCTCCCACTGCCCCACCCATGCTACACCATTGCTCCTCAGTGCTTAGCCGTTTTGACTGCCACTCTGCTTTTCAGAGGTCTCCAAGACATTTTGGTGCCTTGGGCAATGGTTAACAAGTCCCCTCTCAGTTCTGCACAGAGAAGCCAGCTGTACTAGCAGTTGACAACGGAACAGAGTTTTCTCCCAATCCTGATGGCAACCGGCTAATTTAGGGGCTGCAGGACAGTCTGTATGACCGACACAGCTCTCTCTTCCAAGAGAAAAGGATGGCCGGTGGGCTTGAAAGGACTGGTCGGAGAGTGGACACTCTTGCCTCACCCTTTATCAACCAGGAGAGATAACTGCTTCATTCTGTCTAATGGTAGAGTCAGTCCCGTTGTTTGTTCTGTTTTGTTTTGTATTTTTATTTCATTTTAAATCTCTGAAATGAAAACTTTATTATTTTTAAAAACCATAGTAATAAAGTTAAAATACACACACACACTGTAAAAGGCTGCCTGTAACCAATTAATCATTAAAGGTAATTTTAAATAAAGAGATCTCTGTTGCTGGAAGAGGGAGAGTAGAGAGAAGGCCAGCCCAGAATAGCCTCTTTTAGAAGGGAACTCCACAGATGGGGAGCAGCCACTCAAAAGGCCGCATCCTGTGTCCTTCTTACCAGATGGACCTGTCACAAGGGGGGCAGTGGATCTTTCCCCTGAAGTCCTGCCAAGACTCTAAGAAAATATGCATGTTAATTGCACAAATGTTTATGCTCTTCCCGTGATGTGTACAATTGTATGATAATTATTTTCTTTATATATTTTATTGTTTGTCTGCATCAATGCTCTTCACTGCTATACCACACTGCCTATCTTGTTCTGCTGCCCATGTGTTGTTGTTGGGTGTGTCTTCAAGTTGTTTCTGATTTATGCAACCTATAGGCGATAGGCAAACCTATCATGGGGTTTTCTGGAGTTGAGAGTGTATGTATGTGGTGCCCAAGATCACCCAGAGGCTTTCCATGGGTGAATGGGAAACTGAACCCTGGTCTCCAGGATCATAGTCCTATGCTCAAAGCACTACATCGAGGTGGCTCTCGCATTTATGTATGCCAGGTCTAAAAGACAATGCAGGGGAAGTGGTATTGGTGCACTTAGATATTTGTAGACTTTAGGCTTACTGGTATTATGCCTCTCCCTTTCTCTTCTCTCTAATTGTGGTGAGCCAGCCCCACTGTGGGAGGGGGTCTTTCATGAATATTCAACTGGGGGGGGCTGGACTTCTACTCCAAAGCCTTGTCCTGTGATGAAACTACACTGATTGGAAATATGCAGATGGGAGTGCCAAGGTGCTGAAAAGCTGTCTGTTAGTGATCTTAGCCCTTTGTTCCTTCAGTGGCACATATAAGGGTGTTAAGGATACCAGGGAAAGATAAGTGAAATCACCAGACAGCAGTAGCAAGGGAGTCCTTTGTATCAGTACTGCTCAAATGGATGGTCTATTACTCCTGATGAATTACCAGGAAAGAAACAGTTGTGGCCATGTGGGACAAATATGATATAAGCCCCTCGCACACTAGAAAAATGTAATTGCCCATTTCCCACATCAGATAGTTTGGGAAGCATTGCTTTGGGGTATTCTAAGTTGAAGAATACAGTTGGATCTCCATGTTTGTGGGTTTCACTTTCACAAATTTGATTATTTGTGAGTTTCTCCAACCCTGCCCCCCAACTCCAAGTGCTTCTTTTCTGAGGGAACCTTCACTTTTGGCAGCTCTGATCGGCTGTCCAGCCTTTTAAAAACCTGCCTCCTCTTCTCTTCCTCCTGCACCAGCTGCTTCCTGGCCAACTATGGATGGCTCACAGCCCAATTTCTCAGCATCACAAACTCTCTCCTAATGCCTCCTCAAGGAAGGAGAGGAAGTATAGGGCCACCATGTTGACCCACCTCCTTTCCCTAACCTGCTTTGGACTCATTTGGTGCCCATTTCCCCACCATGCCTCAACCCCCTTCACACACACACACACACACACACACACACACACACATTTTGATATTTGTGGTTTTTCCACTTTTGCAGAGGTTCTGTGCTCCAACCTAGTGAATATGGAGGGCTGACAGTACATCCTAAAGGACCTATTCCTCTTATTTTACTCCATTACGACAAGGGTAGAGACCAAACATTTAACCTTTTAGATTCTGTGGCTTAGCGCAAGTGGTTGCCATTGGCCATGGTAGCTGAGACTTCTAGATTAGCCAAAGTTTCCCTATAACTGCACTTTGGCCCTTTCTGCACAAGGCTGGTGAATCAGTTTGTGCCGTTTCTTACCGGATTTTCTGGGCTCAAAACAAGGTGGACTTTCCCTCATTTCCTGCACAGCTACTGTGTATGTTCCATTCTGATTCAGAGGAGTGTGAGTTCATGAATCCACACTGCCTCCGCCGGAGCCACTCTCGCTACTCCCCTCACCCCACCCTGCCGGCTATGATTGGCCCCCCCCTTCCCCCCATGGTTTAGTACGTCATTGCATACATGCGTAAGTCCATACTACCCCCAGCCCCTCCCATGAGCCCTCCCCTGACCACCAATTTGCATTGCTGTGAATATAAGTGTCTGCACCACTGTGAAAGTACGAATTGGATCGATCTGGAAAATTGGAAAACCGATTTCTTCCAGTTTTCAAATAGCGTGCTTTACCACCACACGGGGGCATATTTAGTCGGAATTATGTGCGGAACGAAGGTAAAAAACCCCCAAACCTAGTCCACTTTAAGGTGCAGAAGACCTCCGTGGCAAGATGCATTAGCCCGCCTAAATAACCGTGTGCGGAAAGGGCCTTTGTCTCTTGATTTACCATGCCCTCCAGGCACAATTTAGTCTAGTCACTATAGAAGGACAGATCAGGAATGAGATCTTCATTTTGTGTACATCTTTACCCTTTTATGTATTCTAGCCTTTACAATGGTATTCCTAAAACTAGTACTTCCTTTCACAGAACACCACTGATTATTTCACGTAATCTTTTAATGATGGGGAGGATCTTCAGTGACGTTAACAGTCTCGTCATCCACAACTTTGAGGTTAAGAATGCTGTCCCCTTTCAAATGCCACGAGTACAGATTATGTTCAACCATCTTCTGTTTGTATAATATCAAAAGCTCAGAAAAAATGCTTGTCTAGGCTGTACGTAATATCTAGGTTAGCCATTAACTCTTCTATGTGTGTGTATGCTGAAGCAGGGTCCAGCACAGCTGTCATTTGTAGGACTTTGGACTAAAAGAAAAAGATCTATTTTTGGAAGTGTTGCTCTTGCACTAAGATATGTACAATTATCTCATACTCAGGAGAAAAAAAATAAAGATCAGCACCAATCACAAAGCATTTTCTTTCTAAAATGGGCTTTGGGAATTAGAAAAACAATCTCTTGTGCAAACCCCTTAGTCAACAGCAAACCATGTGAGGGGTCAACAATGATGTAAACAGGTCAGAATGAATCCAATGTTTAAAAAAACTTTTTATTTTTAGAATCCTGGTTCCCTTAGAGCAAACTGCAGGATGGGGAAGCTGTCATCCAAGATCATTATTTCTCTCTTAATGGAAAATATTCTTGTCTCAAAATGTCACCCATTTCTTTCTAAAATTATGTTTATTATAATTATACGCACAGAAAAAAAATCAGAAAAGTAATAAGAAGGCGATTCCAATCTATACAAGGCAAAATAAAAAAAATCTATACTATATTCATACTCTCAATATTCTTCTCATTGCTCTATAAAAATTATTATAACAGTTAGTTGTTAATGCACCAGTTCTCTCCATAAATTTACATGAGGTGGTATATTGAATCCATCCATATTGCTGTCAGCATAAGAGATAAATGAATGCTAAGTTTTTTAAAAAAATCATTGTGCTTGTTGGTGATTTCTTAAAGAATGTGCATATGAATTGAGTTTTTCCATAAGTGCAATGGACCAATATTTGTCCCTCCATTACAAAACTGACAGAGCATTTTAACCTCTGCAGTTATTTTGTGAAATAATCTTGTTGCTAAATAACCAAAACAGATTAAGTCTTTATGCAATAGAGATTTGTAGCATCTGTTGTTGTTGTAGTATGTCTTCAAGTTGTGGATTTTTGCGGGGCTGAGAGGGTGTGATGTGCCCAAGGTCACCCAGTGGATCTCCTTGGCTGAATGAGGAATTAAAGCCTGGTCTCTGGGTCACAGTGCAATGGTCAAACTACTACACCATCCTGGCTCTGTAAATAAGAGTAAAAGAGAGCAGGAGACAATTATACAAACTGGTTGGTTATTATCTACATTTCAAAAAAACACTTTATGCCAAAACTGGAACATTCAGGAGCAGTGCCACCCATATGAAGGTAAGATGGCTTGTCACCCATTTCTGTTGCTGTCTGATTTCTCCTTCTTTGGATTACACTTCCCACCTCCTTATTTATTTAATCCTAAAACTATTGCCATCCCAGATCTGAAAAAGGGCCACAAGGAGCTTAGAAACACTACAGTTGTACAATACGAAAGAGAATGAACAAAAACTGCTTTTAAACATGGTTCTTAGTTTTTTTCTGAAAACTTCTGATCTCTGTACTCTGTCAAAAAGGAGCAATTATTTTTTAAAAGAGACATCTTTTAATGGGCCATAGCCCACTAAGCTTTAGAATGTGGCCTTGCTTTTTCCTATATTGGCTTATTTTGTGCTAGATTCTATTTCTTTCTTTCACTGCAGTCAAATTATGGCTGTTATTTACATTTTTTACCACACCAAAACCCATGCTTGTTTGTTTGTATATTTTGTATTAGTTATATTTGTATCTCACCATTTGTCCTGTGAACTCAAATTGCTGAATATATCTTCTTCCCCATTTTACCCTTGTGAGGAACTAAGAGGGACTGGTCCAAAGCTAGCCAGTAAGTTTTATAGCTCCATGAGGGCTTAATGGTAGATTTCCTAGGTCTTGGTCTGACACGCCAGCCACTATCCTACATTGCCTTTTTATGCTGAAAGCATAAAAAAGTTTCCCAGGTTTGCTCCCTGTTTCTGATGCCTCTCTGCTGAAAAATGGGCCATTATTCACTCTATTTTTATTCTGATCATCTTTTGCTTTGATTTTCAAATTAATCCTATCTCGAGCCTACTCTGATTTGGATTCCTTCCATAATCCTTACATACAGATACATGTATCTCCTGTTTGCATCAAGTTGGTAACAAAACATCACTATCTGAATATTATGCCAAAATGTTTTGGCATCCACATTTTTCCAGTGTTCTGAATTAGTGGTACCCAATATGGTAGCTATATGATACAGAGGATGGAGCATTCCAAAGTAGATAATGGCATTAAGTATTATCTTCTAGGCTAAAGCCATGAGGTGTTTTAGCATTAAATCAATAAGAAACTCTCTTTTTTTAATGTTCTTGTAGGTGACTGTAATTCTAGATCCCAAAACAAATAGATAGGCCATGATGCTCTGAATTAGCATAAAGCCACTAATCATAATTGTCTGATCAGGATTGCAGAACTGTGGTTATTGCAACATGTTTACTAGTTGTTTTGCCTACTCACTGTAGATCTTATCTTGGTATACTCTGCTTCCATAACCTGTGTCTGATTCTTAGAGCCATACTGTATCTAGTTTTTTCCCCCCAAATATATATTTGAAGATTATTAGCTCAGGTGTATGTGATCATTAGTGGGCTGCTTATAAAGACTGGTAATAATTAGATGATTTTCAGTGATGAGGAGGGCATTGAGGATAAGTATGTCACATACAGACACACACATCATGTATGCCTATATTAAAATCTGCCTTGTTGTTGTGTGTCTTCAAGTCAGTTCTGACTTAGGGTGACCATCAGGCGAACCTCTCACAGGGTTTTCTGGGGCTGAGAGTGTGTGACATGCCCAAGGTCATGCAGTGGGTTTCCATGGCCAAGTGGGAAACCTTGGCTCCAAAATCACAGTCCAACACTCAGGGCCTTTCCGCACTACACTGTTATAGTGATCTTATTCCAGTTTCAACGTCCTATGGAATACTGGGGTTTGCAGTTTAAGGAAGGGCATTTGGAATTCTCAGCCAGAGAGCTCTTTGGCTTCAGGAAACTACAAACCGCAGAATTCTACAGGAGGTTCAAAGTGGAATGATAGCACTATAACAGTGTAGTGTGGAAAGGCTTTCAGACCAGTGGCTCTGTTGTTTCCCTCGCCTGTTGTAGGCAGCCAGACACAGCTACGGTAGGATCAGCTACAGCAGAATCATGCTGTTTTCCCAGTCAAGCTTTATTGCATTTTTTCCTGCAGATGCACTGCTGCAACCAAAAGTCTGTGTTTCTCCAGCCATCTTCCATCATCCTCCCACTGCTGATTCTGCTAAAAAAAAAAAAAAAGGCCACTTGGGCAGAGGACAAGGACGAAAAGGGACGTTTGAGCAAGCATAAATAAACCTTCTTTAAAACAGGTTTTCTTTGTCATAGGCTTTGCTAATTGTGTTATACCCATAATTATGAAAAGTAAGTAGAAGACCTTAACTTATTTTATTGTTAAGTGACTGTGTTTGAAATGCAACTTTTGTTACTCATTGGAAAAAAAAAGGGGGGGGAAGCTAGGGCATAATACAGGAGAGGCTTCCAAGCTCTGCCTCCATTTGTGTTCAATCTGCAGATTTCTTAATAAATTCAAGGATTATAGAACATCATAAGCTTCCAGTGACCTTTTTCCAAAGAAAGACAGTTCCAGGGTAAGCTATAAGCCTTTGGGACTGAACATAACAATCTTAGGCTTTTCTAGTTGCACCTCTAGGCTAGTCCAGATTCTTACTTGTAAGGAAAGAAAGTGTGGTGGCCCAGGCTGTTCTCATGTTCTCCCTCTTTTCTCTCTTTTTTTCAGTTATATCATCTTTTTCTCCAATTTTTTTACAAGTGAATCAGAGAAATAAGAAAAATAAAATCTTCAAGAAAAAGAGAATCTTCAAATAAACATATTAAAGAGATATTCATGTTTCTCTCTCCTCCCCTCTTAACAACATAATAAAGATCCGTGATATCAGAGGGCTAACACATTGATAGAGAGCCAGTTTTGTGTAATGGTTTGAGCATTGGACTACAACCCTAGAGACCAGGGTTCGATTCTCCACTTAGCTAAGGAAACCCACTGGGTAACCTTGGGTGAGTCACACACTCTCAGCCCAAGAAAACCCTATGATAGGCTCACTTTAGGATTGCGATAAGTTGGAAACAACTTGAAGGCACACAAGAACAGCGATGAAAACGACAACACATTGAACTCACAAAGGGTACATTTAAAAAAAAAACCCTATGAAAGAGAATCAAACTATAAATAACTAAATTCCATGTTTGTCAACATTTGTCCACTTATTCCAGAGATCAGTAGCTATTGAACATGATGGTTAAATGAGCATTCTTACTGATATTGAGGTATACCTCTGAACACCCATGGAGGTGCTTATGCTTCAGTCATGGCTGCTTACAAAGGAGATCTGTGCTTTGGATTAATGACCCTTTGTAAATTACTCTACCTTTTTATCTTTCCCATCCGGAAATGCCATATTAAAATAGTTGTGGAGTTGCTAGACTTGTTATGCAAAGGTTTCTAGCAATTAAATCTCTTGAAGAGGAGCTTGCATCTTGTCTAAGTCTTATGTTCATTTGACACTTGGACATTTCCACACTAGGCTGTTATAGCGCGATGATTCCACTTTCAACATCCTCTGGAATCCTGGGGTTTGCAGTTTCGGGAGGGGCCGGAAACTGCAAACCCCAGGATTCCAGAGGATGCTGAAAGTGGAATCATCGCGCTATAACAGCCTAGTGCGGAAATGGCCTTAGAGAGACCCTCAAGAAGTTGGACTGCAACTCCCAGCAGGCAAGATCAGCATAGCCAAAAGTGAGGGATTTGCAGTCAGTGGTGAGTGACATGAATGACAGTCTGACAACCATTTGAAGGCCAAGCTTTTCCTGTCCTTGGCTCAAGCTACAATTTGTCCAAATATTACAATCAAACTTATTTGTGTAGTGATTCTTACCGGTTGCAGTCTCAGAACTTAACACACTGAGTGAAGGATCAGAAGATGGAGATTTCACACCCTCCACTGAACAGGCTTTGGCCATTTCCGCACTACAGTGCTATAGCGCTATTATTCCACTTTCAAGATCCAGTGGAATGCTGGGATTTGTAGTTAAAAGAGCTCTCTGGCAGAGAATTCTAAATGCCCCTCCCTAAACTGCAAACCCCAGGATTCCATAGGATGTGGAAAAGTGGAATAATAGCGCTATAACCATCTAGTGCGGAAATGGCCTCCGTTTCTCCCAGAAGGGGCCAGGATTAGAGCTCATTGTGTGTTACATAACAGCCCACTGTAATTGTTTTTACTGTTTTGATCCTTCCTTTGCGTGTTTTGCCCCCTCTCTGCGCTTGAGTTCTTCTTTCGTTGGATCTGCGGATCCAAATAAATGGAGGAGGAGGAGGAGGAAGATGGGGATTCTAGGCAGTATATACGGGCGCCGATGCCCTCACAGGGCCCTCGCCCCCGGTAGCCACATCTTGGCTCAAACACGCCATCCTTCCTTCCTCCTGAGGAGACTTTAGCCCCCTCTCAGGCGTCCTCTTCCCGCCAGGGCTCTCTTTGCCTGAGAGGAAAACAAGCGAGGCCTCTCGGCTCCTCCTCCTTCTCGGCTGGCTGAGGGGACGAGCCGAGCCAGGCCCGGCCCCGCCCCGCCTCGGGGGAGGCGGGTTGACGAGAGGCGCCGGCCCTGCCCGCCTTTCACGTCAGGCCCGCCTCGGCGAGCCCCGCCGCCGCCGCCGCCGCCGTTGTCAGCATCCGCGCTGGCCGGGCGAGGAGAGGAGCGAGGCCGGCGCCGGTTCCGGCTCCGAGGAGCGCGAGGAGGAGGCGGAGGAGGCGCCGCGGCCTGGCCGTCCGGGTCAGTCGGAGGAGCGGAGGGGGACGGGGAGGTCGCCCTGGGGGCGTCAGGCCGGCCGAGCGGGGCGACCCGCCGTTTGTGGGGGGCTTTGAGGAGAATATTGCAGTGTGTGTGGGGGGTAACAACCCTGAAAGAAGGGGGCGTTTGATGCTGACTGAGGAGGAGGAGGAAGCCAGGAAGGTCGGGAAGCACCCTACAGAAGATGCGAGGAGACTCGGTTCTACCCCTTCCCACGAAGCTCCTTTCAGACGTTCAGGGAAACACGTGAATTGGTTTGCAGCCTGGGCCCGGGGCATTCCTCGGGAGTGGGCTTAGAGAACGAAGTCCTTGTCTATAGGCTGAAAGGACAGCGGGTCGGGTGATCTGAGTCGTTTTGTGGGAGGACTGAGAGGGGGGATTTTGTGGGAGAATAGACTTGGATCAGTAGGACTCTCTTCACCCTCTGCACATGCCCAGGAGATAGGCATCTTGTGTAAACTTGCTGTCGGAGAGCTTACCGCCCAGAAAGCTTACACAGGATGCCTGTCCTCTGTGCATGTGCAGAGGGCAGAGAGGGTCCCATCGATCCAAAGCTACTCTCTCCCACAGAATCCCTCATCCCACAAAAAATGTCTCTGACCCCCTCCCACAGTCACTGGCTGTCACTTCAGTCTATAGACGAGGACTTTGTCCCCCCGCACACCGCCTTGCCTTTCCCCTGCTCCTGCGTCTGTAGGGGAATCAGATGGGGTGAGGTGCCAAGTGTGTCTACTGTGAGGATCAGGAGCATAGCATTAGCTTGGATGGGCTGCCATGGTTTGGGTGGTAAGCCACTGGAGGTTGCCGTGTTCCCTGAAACATGTGCATAAAGATTTTGACAGGAGGGGGGCACCTTGGATGGAGGTGTCACCCCAGGCTTAATTGGGCAGAAGCTGAGATGCTGGAGGAAAGCGGCAGAATACTTGCAGGTTAACCAGCAAAACAATGTCAGTAGGTTGCCTGATTAAGGGGGCAGCCGTACTCTGAACGTGGCGTCTGTAGTGTCAGCAATGGCTGTGGGTGGCAGTGTGCTAATGTGACGACGACGGCAGTGGGTTCTCCTGCATTCTCCCCAAGGGGGGGTTCATAGAAGTGTTTCATCATGCTCGTTATCACTGTAGCTGGTCACAATAAATATTACAAAAACCAGGGCGGTATCTGAAGTGTGTGCTCCTCTGATCACCTAAGCACACCGAGAGGAGTGCTTTTGTAGGTCTCAGCTGGGCGGTGTTTGTAAAACCCTACACTTAAGGACAGGTGAGAAGTAGATACTCCTACACAGGGACCAATATTTAATTGCATTGCTGACTGTGAAGTAAGTGTTATTGAACGACCAGTCTATTGCAATATTTGCATGAGACATTTCTCCCCTGACTGTTGGTGAGGACTAGCCCCATGCCCTTTGGTTGGCTTAGCGTATTGCACAGATGTGATGCTGAAACTGACAACTCAGCTGACACTGTAGGGCTTCATTCATTGTCGATATGTTAATGGTTTGACAATGGAGAAGACCATTGGATGTTTCTGGAGAGGAGTTTTTGAACAAGCAGACATATTGTCACGAAGTAGAAAACTGGCACAAAACTGAAAAATGCGAAGCCATATGTAGCCTCGGAGTGAAGACACCAAAACACCCACAGCTAGATAGCATAATGCAGTGTATATATGAAGTTCCATAAAATCTAGATGTAAATATTAGGTATTAGCAAGACTATAGAGTTTTTTTTTAATCAGTGAACTGATTTTGTAATGGTACACAGATGGAGGTGCTAGAATTCTGTGGCTGCATACCTCTTACTTCCAACTCAGTAAGTAATGCTGTTATAATTAATCTTACAGTTAAAGGAGTATGAAATTAGAAAACTATAATGAACATTTATATTTTTGGGAGATGTTAGATACACAAGTTAATTTAAAGGATGGTCAGATCTCTTGGTTTACAAATCTTAGAACAATATATTCAGGAATATTAGTAAAATAAAACTGTGAAAGGAGATGATACTGGAACACTTAGGTACAGAATCCTAAAATGTTATTTGAAACAGGTTTTTTAAAATGCATGGCTCAGTCTTTTGTAAGCAGAGTGTATAGAACAGAGAATGAAACAAGTATTGGAGTAAATGATGGTTGTGCTTGCTACATTCTCAAAGGTTCTTGTAAGATCTGATACAGGCAGCGTTACTAGTAGTTGGAAATAAGTCCCATCACAGCTACTTTCTTTTAATTAGATTTGTATAGGACAGTGTTACCAGTTATTCTTGTGCCAAGGCATTTGAGAGATCCTTGTCTGTGTAGCAGGGCTGCTATTGCTAAGTGCAACTAAATGAGTTGCTATTTTGTTTACTATCTATTGTTAACTGTGTTTAATCAAGAATCTTACTGATTTACTCCCTAAAGGGCTTGGTGAAATAATAGTTTATATGTCTGGTTGTATATTAGACTTGGTCTTAGAGACTAATTTTTTTAAAAAAACGATAACCAGTTGGCTCATTTGTAACAATGTACAGGTTATTTAGCTCATTCTCTCAGAAATGGTTCAGGAACAACTATTTTTTAATTGGTATGTAATTTTTAATCTAGTGCTACTGAATAAATGGTATACTTAGTTTTTTCCCATTTCGTCCACTTGTGTTCCAGGTAGTGCAATGTCAACAACAGAACAGCAACCGGCGGAAACTTCTCCATCATCTAACTCTAATTCGTCCAGCTACTATGATGCAGTGGAAGCAGAAGCAGCAAATAGATATGAACCAGTTTCCCCACATTGGTTTTATTGTAAGGTAGTTGATTCCAGAGAAAGATGGATTCCCTTTAGTGCACAAGACTCGGAGAAGTTGGAGGTTGCCCATCAATCAGGTAAACAGAAAGTTGATATCTAGGCAATAGGAAGGGGGAAAGAGGACTGTACGCCTACACTAAACTGAAGATTCTATGTTAGTAATTTTTCATTGTATCCTATATTGCAGGAGAGGAATCCTGATGCATACTATAACTTAATTGCATTTTATGAATTATTTTGGTGGATTTTTAAAAAATTCTTTTAGCTGTTGGGTTTATTGTATTTTTTTATTGTGAATTACTGTGGGATTTTGAGAAAGGAAAAGTGGTATTGAAATGTTCATAAGTAAAATAAAATAAATTATTTTTATGTTGTTTGTTTGATAGGACTCTCTCTTAAGTAAAGCAAGGGAACATGTGACCCTTCCAGATGTTGTTAGAGTTCAGCTCTTATCAGCCCTAGCCAGCATGCCTGTTGGTTAGTGCCACCCACTGGTTTCATGCTGTTGGTTTCTCTCATTTCATTGTAGGAATTGGACTATAACAGCATCTGGAAGGGCTGCCTAAATAGTTCATTCACACATTATATAGTAACACTTTAAAACTAGGTATGAGGTATGAATGTTCCCAAGCTGGAATTGGGAACTAGAAAAAACTAGAAAAAAATATGAAATTGTTGTATCTGTACTTGTTGTATCTTTGTTGTATCTGTACTACCGTTGAGATGTGAAATATGTAATTTTGTCTAAGAACAGCAGGCAAATGCAAGGAACACACAATTCCCCTGTTGCAACAGCTCTACAAGATGCTGGCTCTTTTCCAGACACAATTCAAAGACCTGGTTATGACCTATAAACCTCAAGTTCAGGTTATTCCATGTGATCCTGTCAGAGTTTTTTTTAAAAATTAAAACAGACATTAAAACAAAATGAAGTCAACACTCAGTCACAATCAGCCTTAATCTCATTATCATAATTGCATACATTGATTTACCCTGACAGATTTCAGATTTTAACTATTTATGTATGATGCATCCTTTCATTAGAACTAAACAAATATGATTCTATCTCTTGAATATTAAAGACATTATAATTTATATCTATTTTAAGCTTTATCTCTCTCATATAATAAAGTGTCACTATATTACTGTATTAAATAAAACAATCTATAAATACATTTTGATGTTTTAGTTACAAAGACACCTTTTACTTTCAAACTGCATAAACTGATTACTGTGTCCCACACATTTATAGATTTTTAGATACTTCCTTCTTTTATTTAAGAGTGTCAGATGTTCATTTGTGCCATGCCAATTAGTTTTAAAATCCAGTCCGCTTCTATAGATGATTTTTGCTTCCAATTTTGAACAAATATAATTCTGATAAAATAGTATTGTAAAATAGTATTTTTTTTCATATTTTTTTCTAGTTTGTCTTCTATCATTCCTAGTAGATATAGTTCCAGTGACATCCATAAATGAATGCTGAATATTTTTTTCGGTTTGAATGTGTATGGTTTTCCAATATTAAACTATTTTGTGAGATCACCAAAGATGATAGTTTAATATTGGAAAACCTTGGTCTCCCACTACTAGTATTTGGAGATATGCTGTCTCTGAATATGGAAATCCATGTACAACTGTCATACCAACCACTGATAGAATTTTCGGCTATGAGTTTGTCTAATTTATGATAAAAGCCACTGTTTACATGTTGTGGCACCAATGAATTCCTAGAGTTAATTTTATGGTTTTTAAGAGACTCAGAAAAAAATTGGCTCACAGTGTAACTGAATACTACCACATCAGAGGTTTGCCCCTCCACTGAAAAGCAGGAAATTATAGAAATGACCTATATTATAAACTGCATTTGCTTGAGAAGTCTGGTGGAATGAGATGAGTAAAACTTTATTGGAGGTGCAAAACAGTGGTAGGTAGATATGCAGGAAAAATTTAGTTTGTCTACAAATTGCCTTGCCTTTTTATAAAAGTTGGCTTGTGCAATTCCACATCTTTTTCTTCAACTGAAAAGATGATGTGCCTGGTTTAAAAATAAAATTTCAGTCTTTTGAATTGTGTGTTGTGCAAACTGCAAACTGCAATAAATAAATAAATAAATAAATAAAATAAATAGTCCACTAGTTTACTTGTTGCAACTCAATTTAAACTTCCTGCTTTTTATGTTTACTAAGCCCTATTAATGCTGCATGGCTGTCAAGTTTTTCCTTTTAATGTATTCATTTTAATTCCTGCTTTATCAGAGTCCTTATATTCTCCAGGTAAGCACAACCTGGACCTGGTTGTTCCAACAGAAGGGGGCAGGTATGATGTGCATTTGAAGAAGAGGCAACGTTGTGCTGTGTACTGGGAGGAAGCTGAATCAGAAGTGAGACGCTGCACCTGGTTTTATAAGGGAGAAAAAGACAACAGATATATTCCATACTCTGAAAGTTTCAGTGAAGAGTTGGAGGTAATGTTGACTTTAGGAATACTGTGCTTGGCAAGTCTTGCTAATTTCCTCACAGCACAAAATCCTGGGTGGAACTAAAGATTTAGCTTGGCAGTTCTGGGATGGGAGGCAAACTGAATATAAGACAAGAAGACCCTGAACTCTTTGAGTTTTCTGGAGATATTAATTAATAGCAGCCTGGGACTGGGGGGTGGCAAGGAAGTAACTTGGGTAAGAACCATAGCATCCTGTGTGTGTATATGAGAGAGAGAAAATTTCCCACTTGTGATCTTTTTCCCAGTGTAAGCCCCTGCCCCCACAATTTCACTGGTAAAAAATATAGCTGAAGTGTCTTAATATTTTGCTCATTGACAGATGTTTATAATGGGGGAAAACCCTTTCAGTGCTCAAAAAGTGTTTCTAGATGGTGGTCAAGTTAATCAAAAGATAGCATGAAGCTGTTCCATAATTTTATAAAAAGGCAGAAATTGTGGGTAATCATGAGGGGGCTACAAGATGAACATGACCTATGCCGAGAAAGTTTGTCCCAATGGAACTCTCAGCAGCTTTTGATGCCATCGAGCATAGTATTCTGGGCCACCTTGCTGGGATGAGAGTTGGGGACGCTATTTTACGATGGCTTCAATTTTTGCAAATCAAGAAGGCAGTGCTGGAGACTCCTGTTTGGCTTCTTGGCTGTTGGCCTGTGGGGTCCCCTAGGGCTCAGTTCTGTCCCCCATGCTGTTTTACGTATACACTGGGAGATATTGTCTGGAGTTTTTGGTTCAGTGTCGTTGGTATGTGGATGACAGACAACTCTTACTACTCTTCCACCACAATCCAAGGAAGGTGTTTTGGTCCTGAACTACTGCCTGTCATCAGTAATGGACTGGGTGAGGGTGGACAAATTGAACCTTAATCCAGACAAGATGGAGGTACTTCTTGTTGGTCAAAAGGGAGAATAGGGGATAAGGATTCAGCTTGTGCTGGATGAGGTTACCCTTCTCCATCCAGCACAGGCCCTGAGCCTGGAAACTCAAGTTTTGATGGTGGCTAGGTATGCGTTTGCGCAATTAAGGCTTGTGTACCAGCTGTGCCCTTTCTCTGAGACATCAAATCTGACCATGGTGACATGCCTTAGTTACATCCTGGTTGGATTACTGTAATGTGTTCTATGAGAGCCAGCATGGTGCAGAGGTTTGAATGTTGGATTACAAGTGAAGACCAGAGTATGAATACCTGCTCTGCCATGGAAAGCCACTGGGTGATCTTGGTCAAGTCACGCTCTTTCAGCCTAAGAGGAATGCAAAGGCAAAAACCACTCTGAACAGATCTTGCCAAGAAAATCCCATATAGGTTTGCTATAGGGTCGTCATACGTTGGCAGTGGCTTGAAGGCGCACAACAACATGTTCTACGTGGGACTGCTTTGGAGAGTGTCTGGAAACTTCAGCTGATCTAAAGAGCTGCAACCAGATTGCTAACTGGGGCTAGACAGAGGGAACGTGTAACTCCCTTGTTTCAACAAGTCCATTAACTGCTGGTTTGTTTCCGAGCACAATTCAAAGTGCTCTCTTTTGCCTATAAAGCTCCATACAGCTCAGGTCCAAGTTATCTAAAGGACCCTCCTTGCCTGTGTTTTGAGATCTGCTGGAGAGGGCCTTCTCTCTGCCTCACCATCCTCACAGGTACATCTGTGAGAACACGAGAGAAGACCTACTTAATGATTGCCCCCAGGCTCTGGAACTCCTTTCCCAGAGAGGCTAGACTGGCACCTTCCCTATAAGTGTACAAAGCCTATGCCACCTAAACAATGTGCTAGAATTTCTCTTATTTTTGTTACGCTGTTTTTTTAAAAAATGTTTTATGTTTTGAACTTGCTTTGATTTTTTTTGATAGTTTATCTTTTAACTTTTGTAATTTGTGAATTTTAACTATGTGCTTTTTATCTGTTGTAAGCTGCCATGAATTCCAAACTGGGAAAAGGTTGCTTGGTAACAACAACAACAGGGATGATGATGATGATGATGATGATGATGATGTGCTAGTTTCCATCTCTTAAATTTTGGGGAGATTACACAATTAAATCCTCATCTGGAAGCACCCCTGATGTGAATCCCCTCCCCTGTGGCTGTTATTTATATTTTTGAAATAATGTAAGCCAAGGAATACCAGTAGATGTAGGCTATATTTCAGAGGAAAGCTATTGCAAACCACTTTTGAGTATTCCTTGCGTAGGAAAATGCTATGGAATTCGTGTGGTCTCCATAAGTCGACAGGCAACTTGAAGGTGCAGTTGCACACACGCACACACACACACAGGTTCATATTCATATAATCTCTACATCACATCAGGTTTAACCAAAAGAATTTCATCCCTATCTAGAGTATGAACTCTGGAAGTAGATGTCAGAGAGGCATTTTTAAATTTGATTTCTCACTTGATTTGTACCTAAAGAGGTACAGTTTTTACTTTTTGCTTGATATATTCTTAAACTGGTCATGCCAGTCCTTTTCATTTCACTGCAGTGGTGAGATGCTCTTCCACAGTTATTAGCTACCCCACCTTGCTTCCTTTATATTTCTTCTTTATATTCCAACCCATTATCTACACATTGCATATTTTAAAAATCATCTCTGACTTTTCAAGATAACTCACAACTCTGTTTCTGACCTCTGCTCCTGTTTTGTTGGCTGTGATGATCTTGGCTAAGGAACAGCCCTTGAAAACAAAGAACATTCAGATGTTGCATTGGATGCACCTTAGAAGTGAGCTGGCAGGCTGCCTTGAGGTTGCTTCATGTTACACCTCCCTGCTGCACAGTGTATTCTGTCTCTTTTCTCCTTGAACACTAAAATGTTATCTTGCCTTACTGCTGCTAGATTCAGATTATATTATTATCATCATCATTGTTGTTGTTGTTTATAATAATATTTTCCTTCAGTGATGACCTTTCACACTACAGAATTACTATGGGCTATGTATGTACATATGTATTTATTTCCTCCCTCCCACCTGACAGTGGCATTCAAAGTGGCTAACAGCATTAAAACAGAACAAATTAAAACATCCATAAAAGTATAAGTGTAAAAGTTTAAAAAGTTAAAAACTATACCAAACTTAAAAGGAACCTGCACTGCATTAATTGTCCTTACACAGTCAATTTACAAAAGCCTGCTGGCATAAAACACTCTTAGCCTGCTGTCAGAAGGTGAGTAAGGATGGTGCCATCCTGGCCTCTGCTGCCTCTCAAATTCTGGGAGCAGCCAGCGAGAAGGTCTCCTCTCGCTTGTTCCCCACAAATGCACCTGAGAGGGTGGTGGGACAAAGAGAAAGGGCCTCTCTGGATCATCTTAAAGTTCTACTGGGCTCATAAACAGGGATATGTATAGTTTACATTATATTTTCCTCTAGATTTCGGTTGCCTTCTAAACTTCAGATAGTTTTCCAACTGGCTTTTTTGTTGCTTACTGCTGTGTGATCTCAGTTCTCAAATGATTAGAAGCTTTTAGGGCAGTGCAGCTTGGTTTGTTTGTTTGTTTTTAATTTGGAGGATTTAAGTACTAAAGACTTCCAGGAGTGCAATTTGGTTTATTTATAATGTTTTTAAAAAATAAATAGGGAACAGACAAGCAGCATGTGGTCTTGTCAGGCAGGAGATCTCCAGATACCCTATAAAGCAATGATGAGGAAACTTTGGCCCTTCTGATATTTTGGACAAATAACTTTCCACAGCCGCTTTGGCTGTAGTGCTAACAGAAGCCATGTTGACAGGAATTGTAGGCCAAAACATCTGGAGGGCTAAAGATTCCCATCACTGCCATTTTTATTATTATTATTTTGAACCTTTAAGGAACATTGTAAGGTTCTTTTTTTCAGAGCTCAGGCTCAACAGACAGTGCTTTTGAGGCAAAACTGTATATTTGCAGAAATCAGGTGGTAAGCCCACAATACTTATTTACTCTCTAGGAGGGGCTTGGTTGCTGATTGAAGAAAGTTTTTACATGTGGAGTGGAAATTAAAGATGGCTAAACTATTGCAATATTGCCTCTGAGTGATAGTCCATGGATCAGTCCTTCAGCTATTAGTCCCTGGAGAGTTTCTAGGAAAGGAAGACACAATTATAGTGAATGGGCACAAATAATATACCAGTTCCTGGCATATCAGGGAAAAAATTACTGTTCACTCAAATCAGAAGCACTAGTCTAGGATATTGCTTCACTGTAAGCATTTCATAGAATCATAGAGTTGGAAGGGACACCAAGAACCATCCATCCAACCCCTGCCATGCAGGAATACACAGTTAAAGAACTGTTGAGAGACAACTATCCAGCCTCTGTTTAAAGACTTCCAGTGATGAAGAATCCATGATCTTCATTGGCAATCCATTCCATTGTCAAATGGCTTTTCACCATCACAGCTTTCTACCAACCCATTTTTGCAGTGAAAGTATGAGAGTTGTTTCCATTTTAAAGAATTAGAACTCATACTTGCGAGGTCATACTTGCAGGGGGGAAATGCAAAGTATCTGTTAAGTATATGCATCCTAAAGTTATTCTTGAACTAATCATCCATTTGCATTAGTGATTCAAGTCTCAAAATATTAAAGGAATTTAAAAATATAAATTTGACATGTGCGTCTGTCTTGTTTTCATCCTTTCCCCTAAAATTTTTGAAAGGATATAAGAAATCATATGGCAAATGCTGAATTTAGCAACCAGATTGAGGACATCATCTCCTGCTTCTAGCCCCAAATTTTTATGATCAGTGGGGAATTCTGGTTTTACACTATGTGAATGCTATGTGTGGCATCAGGTAATCAGTTCTTCCATTATATTTTTAAAAGTGTGGTAGGAATCCTGTGTGTGTAAATAAGACATTCTGGAGTACATATTTGATTTAGATCAGGAAAATGATGTACTATGGTGAAAGAGTATCTCCCTCTGCAGTGTTTCAAACAAGATTTCTTACCCTTTCCACAGCAGAGAACTCCAAAATATGGCAGAAAATCCTATTTCCCAATGTCACTTCTTATCTAGTTTTCAGATCTATGTAGCAGGGCCATGGACAAAATTCTTACTACTTATGCCTTCATTGCTGTCATTGAATCTCTCAGATACAAGGAAAGATGGGCATATTTTGGTCTTGAGCTTAGTAGGCTGAATTAAAAAGTTGTTGGCAGAGTGTGTTGGAGAGGTATTGAGAAGTTAGCTGAGGCTTCATCAATTTTATCCTTAGTAATGTAATTTTTCCCCTTTTTCTCCTTCTCAGGATGCCTATATGATCTGTGTGACTTTAGATGAGTGGAAAAAGAAACTGGAATCTCCAACCAGAGAGATAATAATACTGCATAACCCAAAGGTAAAGTTTTCAAAGAAGTCACCATGTTAGTCTCCTCTAGCATAAAAAGGAGGAAGATGTCCAAAAGTAAAGTAAATAGCTTTGCTGCTCTAAGAAGTTTGTTGTTCATTCTTCTCAAGTAGAGAAGATACTTGCAGGTATTGTTTAAGCAGCATTGAATTTATTTCAGGGAGATAGAACAGGTTAGACAGTCCTTTTTTGGATGCAGCCAGTACATTCAGAGAGGAGACAGTATACCTGTCTACCTGTGTATTATACCTATGTGACCCCAAGGCATAGTATTTGAATATGGCTTATGTCTGTAAATTCCAGCATATGTCCATGATGTGTTGCTGATTCCCTTCAGATAGAATCTGGTACTTTACTGTATGATTTGCCCTCTACCACATGAAGTTTATACTTACAGACTACATTATGATGTTATCTCTGTCTTTACATCTGGAATGTTGATGAGTACATGAACTGGCATAGAGAGGCACATGCTGAGTCTCTTCCGCATGAGTGTGCTGGATTGCTGAAAAATAATATCAGATCTGACTCAAACCAACATATTATGGAATCTTGACAGCTTCTATGTGTGTCCATATATTTTGTATGACTAGGCAAATATTTTGCATTTTTAAAATGTATGATAGTAGATAGAAATTCGGTGGGAATTGCTATAATGCTTGTGGATAGTCCTCGCTATTTTCCATATGAATCCCCAAAGGTTTAAGATTTGATGATGAAGCTCTTATCTGGGTGGTTTTTTTCCCCAACAGACTGTTTTTTTGATTCTGCAAAGGGGGCATTTTTGATTGTAGCTTAAATGTTGTGAAATGTTCTTCCTCACAGTTTGTTTATATTTTTCTTTGCCTTTTGGAGGCTTGTAAATATTTTTTTAAAAACTGACTTGGTAGTTGGGAGTATCTAGGAGTATTTTTTTCTCTGTTTTACGTTGTTTCATGTCTTATTTTGAAGAGTTGAAATTGTAGTATTGTTTGTGAGCTACCTCAATAATACTTTTGCCCCCATGATGAAACATGAATAACAGACATAAATAAAACACAACACACTACTCAGTAAATTTTGTTACAATTTGGGGGAAGGGGATGTAGAGTGGTCTTCATATTTTCTTTATGCTCATTCATCACTGACTGGGAACTTGGGAAATGCTCAGCTTTGCTCACTATTTTCTGTTGTTTGATTTGATTAATTCCTTCAAGCTGATGGTTCATTACCATCCTGTGGCAACCACTGATGACTGGGGGGCAAGCCCCACTGAGCAAGGCAGGCCAAGAACAGTGAAGAGAGGAGTGGAAAATATTTCTGTTGATATCCCTAATGGTAACTAAATATTTTCTTCTTGGCATAGTTATTTTTTATGTCATCCTTTGCTTTGTTTGATTTCACTTTGCATGGAGATTTTAACTTTAATCTAGGCAAATGAAACATTTTACTCTTCTAGAGTCATATTTTGTTTGTGATATGACACAGAAGTAAACTTACAAGGTAGGCATTTTGTGGCAGTGTTTACAACACATTAGATGGCAATGTCCCAAATTTCAGCCACCAGCCAGCTTTCCTTCCTAAAAGACAAAAGCAAGCAGACAAGCAAGCGAGCAAACAAAAAACATGACTGGTTACATATTTGTAAACAAAGAGGCCTGATGTCTACTCAAAACATTCCATCTCATGGGAAAGTGTATTTTCTGAATCAGTGCCTGAGTATTTTAGCATATCCTTATTTTGGTACCCATAAACTTTCACCAAATATGGAAAATTTTCATATTGTGTCTTATATTGGAATATTGGAACCAGAAAATACCTCAGGTTAAGGCACTCACTAGTATATTTTTAAATTATTTATTCAGATGATTGTTAAGACAGGTTAAAGAGATGTGATTATAATGTTTAGGAAAATTTGGTACTTAAACCATTTTTAAAATATACATCAAATCTGAACAATATTCTCAAAGATGTTAGACTAAAATGGAATAGCAATAGAAATAGCTGTGTTCCCGTGGAATTTAAAATAGCAATTAGCATGAGACAAGAAATACTCAGATGTATGATCTAGAACTAGTGCGGTATCACTATGCTTTTGAGGAGACAGGATGGGAAGGGACTTTAGAAAAGCCTACAGAGCATACTTTAATGCATATCATACTCTTCTGTAAATAGTGTATCAATCAGATGTATTTTTTACTTCTTTGTTTCAGGAGAGCCTTTGCAAATAGATCACTTAGTTTTCGTTGTTCATGGAATTGGACCAGCCTGTGATATTCGATTCCGAAGTATTGTCCAGTGTGGTAAGTACATAGAACGAAAGTTGCATCTGAAGGAGTTTTTTGGACAGAAGTTCTGTGCTGTTCTTCAACAACTTCAAACTTTAACTTTTAAAGCCCTAACTTAGGAAGTGATTATTTAAGGGACTGTCTGCCTCACTATGAACCTGTTAAAATCTACAAGCAGGCCCTCCTGAGGATTCTTTTGTCTCTTGAGAAGTGTGGAGCAGGCAGATTTTGGTCTATGCAGTCCCCACTCTTGCTGTTTTAAGTCAAGGTGTTAAGATGCATCTCTTAAATTTGTTTTTTTATTCAGTTGATACTTTTATTATTTTAAAGTGAATGAATGGCTTTATTTTTTTCAACTTAAGTTGTAGTTCTATACATGCTTGAAGTAAGGTTGTTTAATTCAGTGGAGCTTACTTCTGCATAGAATTAGATAGCATTGTGGTAATAATGTTATTGGATTATTGCTTCACTGAGTGCTATTTTCTAGTGGAAAAGAGTGATATACATGTAATGAATAAATAAAAATAATATAATCTGCATTCTGTAATAATAGTAGTAGTAGTAATAATAATGGTAATAAATTATTCTGCAGGGCTTGAGATGGGGAGAATGTTGTTCCCAGGCCAGTGCTGTGCAGAACAGGCCAAATGTGTTCTGTTTGTATTACTTTAGTTATTTGGACTCTAACTTTGAGGAAAAGATTTCCAGGACAGCATTATAATAAAACTGGAAATACAGTTGGCCTTCCACATTTGCAGGTTTCACTTTTCAGAGATTTGATTATTTGTGAGTTTCTCCAACCCCTGCAAGTGCTTCTTTTCTGGGGAACTTTTCCTCTTGGCGGCTCCAACCAGGCAGCACAGCTGCTTGAAAACCCATCTTTTGTCGTCCTCCTCCTCCACCAGTTGCTGCTTGGTGGCTCACAGCCCAATTTCTCAGTACCACAAACCCCCTCCCAGTGCCTTCCCCTCCAAGGAAGGAGATGGATGTGAGAGAGGAAGTATAAGGTCACCATGCGGGCCCACCACCTTTCCTTCTCCTTTCTCTAACCTGGTATAGACCCTGGGTGCTTGTTCTCCCCACCATGCCTCAGCCTCCTTCCCACAGACACACACACCCATTTTTATATTTATGTTTTTTCCATTTTTGTAGAGGTCCTGTACCCCTAACCCTAGTGAATGTGGAAGGCTGGCTGTACTTTAATATAGAAGAACAACAAAGGCTCAGTAAAATGCTAGCAATGGTATTTAAATGGCAGATGACAGATCTCATAAATCCAATGGACATCCACTGTATATCACAGTGTAGGATGGAAAAAGTGTTTTGTTTTCAAAACTGGTTGTTGTGTTTGAGGTTCAGCAGCAATTTATCCCCAGAATGGATTGGCTAATCTTAAGAATAATGCCTTCATCTAGAGTTCGTGCACACTCTTGAGAAAGGATTTCCAAATAAAGCTCACTTTATAACTGTTTATAACAGTTTATAACTACTTTAAATTATGTGGAATTGTCTCCTCAGGATAGAGACAGTGATATTGCAATCCTTTGAGTAAGATCTGGCCAATACTGCCTATGTAGAAGGCCATTTGTGGTGGCTGAAGTCATTATCTAGCAATGGAAATGATATATTCAAGATGTATTAAGTATTAGTATTATTGGTTAACAGCTATGGTCTACATAATAGATTTGTTGCTTTTTAATATGCCACAAGATTCATTGTTATGAAAATTTTTCAGATGATAGACTTTATGATGCAACTTCATAATTATTGCACGTTGTAAATGTTACATAATTGCTTTGTAGCACAACATTATGTAATTAACATAACACTTGAATTATATATGTTCACGCATAGTCTGTGGCCATAAAGAGGTGTTTATCAAGGTGTGTGTGTGTGTCTTACAGTCTAAGGCTCCAAGCTCATTTCCAAGATAATACCTGTGTAAGGCAACTCACTGTGTGTTGCAATTCAATATGCAATCAATATGCAGTTTTCAGTAATGTTTGTCTGTCAAGATGTAAATTTCCGGATCTATTTGGTTTGCTAGGCAGAAGGTTCAAATGGTTTGAGAAAGAGCAGTATTTACATTTCATGCAGTTTTAGTATATATGAAACAACCTTGACAACAAGTGTGAGGGGGAGGGGGGTCATTGCCACAATAATATAACATCATATTTCTCAAGTGGAGAGGTATGATGAACTTTGTGAGATTGCTGATATCCATAAATGTGAGAATGCTAAGACTTCAAATTCAGCAAGTGGGATAAATGTGCTGAGGTTCAAATGATACTTACCCCTGTTTGCACATGTAATATACATGTAAGCTTAGTAAATTCTTCAGGAGGAGAAAAAATGACTGCATGCCTGTAATTAGTGTATAGTTCTTCCAGTCCCCATCCACCCACCAAAAAAAATAAGTCTTCTTGTCTGTGGAATGCCCTGCTCTTGAAAGTCTGGCTGGTAGCAATGTTGGTTTCTTACTGGTGCCAAGCCAAAACATGGCTTTTTATTAGAGTCTTTATTAGAGACTGTTTTGTTTCAAAATGCACACGCACATGGTTTAAATTGTTGCCACTTTTAAAGTGGCTTTAAGTGTTGCTGTGTTTAATATTTTTTATCTTGTTTAAACTGTTTGTGGTTTAAATGTGGAAGTGTTTTAAACTGTTTAGATTATATGCCACCCTATGATCTCATGATAAAGGGCAGGATAGAAGTGTTTTAGATAATAAATCAATACATAAAGCTGTCAAATCAAATCAGGGACTGGGGTGTAGAATTAACCTCTTTCCCCAGTCGGAATCTCATTTCCCAATTGGAATCTCCTCCTTAGCTGCTATTTAGCCCACTAATAGAGGGAGTTTACAAATGCGATATGATGCCTCTTTAATCCCTCCCCCTGCAATAGCCTTGTTCTGATCCTTACCCCACCCCGAAAGGCCTACTTCTATATAGGGGAGGATAAAATGCTGATTGTATTGGCGGTCTCTCAACATGTTATGCTCAGCTTGGTCCTCAATATGGCCAAGTTATTTCAGAATTGAAATTCTCTTACAGTCAATGACTTCCGCCATGTTTCCTTGAGCATGCTGCCTGCACACTTCAAGAAGGCTCAGGAGCAGCAACAGATTGGCCGTGTGGAATTTCTCCCAGTGAACTGGCACAGCACATTACATACTGGGGTGGATGTGTAAGTAAATCCCATTAATCCTTCAGTGTTCCCAACAAGGCTGCCAGTCATCATTATAAGCTGACAGCTGATAGCTTAATTAAGATACTCCTATTTCATAAAATGTTAGACTGGAAATAATGATAGACAGGAGAAACAGAATGGGAATTGTGTAGTCTAACCTCTTGGGACATCTTTGTTCCATACAGCATAGTGTTAAAAATATTGTGCCTCCTGTTGCTTCTTTCTTTAGTATGCAAATAAGAAATCAGGAAATAATCATTCCTTTCCTTCCCACTCTGTTCACCTGACAAACCTGGTGCCACACAACTTCTTGTCTTTGATCCCTATTCATCTATTCTTTCTCCCCATTGCCCACCATTTCTTTCTTTTTCCTCTAACAGTCAGGGAGTACAACTATTTTCCCACTGCATTGTATTTGCCTTTGTGAAGAGGGGGGCAGACAAAGATGAAGCAGCAGTGGAATCCCAGTGTTTCCCTGCTGTGATGAGAGAATCGATACAAAGAATAAAACAAGGATAAAATAAATCAGACGAAGAATAAAAATGCTGTACTGTTGCGTTCCCAAACTAGAGAAATACAATTCTTCCTCTTGCATCCATGCTCTGTGTTGTTTGTACGAAGGGCCTTCTGTTTATTTACACTAGATGAGGGCCTCGTTTGTGTAACAAATTAACATTTGCATGAAAGACTTTTCTATAACTTTTTGCTTGAGGATCCAACAGACCCTCTTCTTTGGGAAACATTTTGTCAAGTACTTTTGCTGTCTTTATGATATGATCTGAGAAGATAATTGTGCATTATAATTTGACTGTTTTATCCATATACAGTTGGTCCTCCACATTTGCAAGTTACTTCAATTCATGTCCACCCCACCTCAGGTGCTTTTTTCTGTGGGAACCTTCCTTCTCAATGGCTCCATTCAGGCTGTGCAGCCCTTTAAAAACCTGCCTCTAGTCCTCCTTCTCCACCAGCTACTGCCAGGCCAGCTAAGGATGGCTCACAGCCCAATTTCTCAGCACCACAAACCCTTTCTCAGTGCCCCCCATACCCAAGGAATGAGATGGGCAAGAGAGGAAATATAGGGCTACCATGCCAACATCCCTTCCTTCTCCTTTCCCTGACCTGGTTTGGACCCTGGGTGTCCATTCTCCCCATCATGCCTTGGCCGCTTTCCCACAGACACACACACATTTATATATGTGCTGTTTTCCCACTTTTGCAGGGGTCCTGCACCCCAACCCTAGTGAATATGGAGGGCTGACTGTACTTCCATCTGAACTGAGTAGGTGCAGCATTTTCCCTAGGTCCTCTCCCCTCCAATGTATAGTTGAGTTTGCTTGCTTGAGACATGTGGACATGCTGTAGTTTAGGGTTTTAAAGCTGACCTGTCATGGATAGGACATCATTAAATCCCCCCCCACTCCCAGTTTCTTGTGCTCTCATGCTAGAGCTCTTACACTGGACAGCATTACTTTAGAATTTAGTGGTGGGAGGGGAGGTCTTTTAAAAGTCCTAGGTATTATGCTGTCATTGACAGGAAAATGTGTCATAGATACAGTGAGGTTTGCTTGGTAATAATTTCATTAGGCAATTTCAGGTCGTTTAAAGCCCAGTCCTTTATATCAGGGATTGAGAATGTGTGGCCCTTTCAGATCCTGGAGGACTGCAACTATCATAGTCTCTTACTACCAGGTATGTTAGCTAGAGATTATGGGAGTTGTAGTCCATCTGAAGAGCCATATGTCCCCTTTCCTTGCTTTATATGTGTACTGGAAAGGAAATCAGTGGCAGTTCCTTATAAGTAAAGAGATATGAGTTATTATTACTAAGTTGTAGAAACAAGCAACAATTGGGTCAGTACCTTTTCATAGGTAGATTTTCTTTCTACTTGGGTTTTGGTATTAAGCTGTTATATAGGAGAATAAAGCTTCAGTGAAACAAACTTATGAGTTAGAATCCTGACAGAAAACAGGAGCTGTTACTGTCACTCTTCCCTCTAAATGCCCTTCTTGGCTTCCTTTCTAGAGACCTGGAAAGGATCACCTTGCCTAGCATCAATCGTTTGCGTCATTTCATCAACGACACCATCTTGGATGTTTTCTTCTACAACAGCTCCACCTATTGTCAAACCATTGTGGACACAGTTGCTTCAGAAATGAACCGAATCTACTTGCTTTTCTTGGAGCGGAATCCTGATTTTAAAGGGGGAGTTTCAATAGCAGGTCACAGTTTAGGTATCGGCCTTCCTCTTATTTTGATGCATGTAAAACTCATGTAGAGCTCGTGTGCATATTTCCTATGCTGTTTGATTTGAGATTTCTATCTGTATTTATTTGGATATTTTTGGGACAGTACAGACCAAATCATCTGCACAGTATTTGAAAAATGTAAAGAGATTTGGTCATATTCTGCTCTCCCCTTTCCCATTTTGTCATCTTCATTGAGGGAAAGTCTTAGAAAGCCAGTTCCCTGCTGCTGGTCTCCCTCTTCTGATAATAATCTCATCCCTTGCATTTTATTATTCAAAAAATCCAGAACGAATAAGTCTGTCAAGAATCATAAAACTACATAAAAAAGAGGTCCATAATAAAAAGGGGGAGGGAAGATAATTGCAGAACCTTTCAATGTCGTAGTATTGACCTTTCTTCTAAAACATTGCATCCTGTTAACTGTATTCTTTCCTTAGGGTCACTTATATTGTTTGATCTTCTCACAAACCAAAAATGCACACCAGATGAAGAGGAAAATCAAAATGAGGTACATGTTTGCTACTGAAGTGATTTCATGGTTTTAGAGGAGTCTTTTTAATGACAGAGTAGCATCCAAGCAGGGATGACTGTCCCTTCCCTTGCAATTTCAGTCAGCTTCACATCCCCTCACAGCTACATTTTGTTCATGTGTTTGTGTCCTGTAAAAGTATACACTGGAAGAGTGGCTACGAATCTCCATAGTCACATTTGTCATTTAGCTTCACTTGCGACTAGAAATATAAACAGCTGAAGAAGAAACAGTATTGCAGCCTACCACAGCCATATAATATAATCTGATGTGTGACTTGTGGGCTCAGCTTAAATGTTACATTGGAGTGGGACTCATTCAGCCTTGTGGTGCTGCAAGTTCCAGCAGCCCCAGCAGCATAACGAGTGGTGAAGGGTACTGGCAAATATAGTCCAGCAGCATTTGGAGGAGAGATTCATCATGGTGTAGTGGTTCAGGTATTGGACTACAACTCTGGAGACCAGGTATCAATTCCATGCTCAGCCATGGAAACCCACTGGATGATCTTGGCACATCACACACTCAGCCCCAGAGTACCCTGTGATAGGTTTGCCTTAGAGTCAGAAATGACTTGAATGCACGCAACCACAACAACATCTGGAGGCCTTCATGATTCTCACTCCAGCGTTAGACAAATAAAAAGGATATTTCTGGTAAAGGCCATGGTATGAAATTCCATCAGAACTTTATTTCAGTGCTAAGATAATGTAACCTTTTGCAGATTAATTAGGTTCCACCTCAGTTAACACAAAGGTGAACAATTCAAAATACTAACGCCAACAGTTATTTGACTCGTCTCTTAGAACAAATCTGAATTTGGATGTCCCTTGCAAGGCAAAGGGCAGCATGACAAAAATACTGTAGCCCACCTTTTAGCAGAACTGACGGCTAATGTTACAAAACGTACTAGGTATGAATAAAATTCCAACTGTATAGTGTTGTTTATACTAAAAGGTCTTTGGCTTCTTTTCCCACTGTGTTCTGGTTAGCAGATTTGGTATTCTAGTTTTCTCCATTATAAATATTTGTGTACATTTTGTCACTGACATTTTAAGCCTTATAAAGAAGTTACAGAAAGCAATTGAAATAATATGAGAATTCATTTGATTAATGTTACCATTCTGACTGTTTTGTATGCATTCTGTTTTTCGTTTCATTACCACAATAAAGGAAATATTTTTCCTGCATTCCATTCCCATTTAGATAGTTTATTTTCTTATTGTTTCACACTCTTATTTTCTTCTTGTTTCATACTAGACACTTTGCAGTGTCTAGAGGCTTAAGTAATATGTTTTTAAAGGGGGAGGGTTACTGGGTCAGCCCAAAGAGGTACGAGCACAATCGGAAACATGCTACATAGCAGCACGTTGATTCTGATGAGATATGTTTATGCCAAGGCTTAGGAATGTCTTATCCTCCAGATGGTGTAATGCATCTCCCATCAGCTCCTGGCAGCTTAGCTTTTGGTGAGCAATCATGGGACTTGCAGTGTAGCAGTATCTGCAGGGCTATATATAGCTCATCACTGACTTACATCCATATGATCATTTTAAAAGAGAATAGATATGTTTTAAAGTTTTAATACCTTCTGAGTTTTTGTCTGTGCCTTAATGTTTTCCACTTGTTGTCGTGTGCCTTCAAATTGTTTCTGCCTTATGGTGACCCTAAGGCTAACCTATCACAAGGTTTTGTGGGGCTGAGAGTGTGTGATGTGCCAAAGGTCACCCAAGAGTTTTCTATGGCTGAACAGGGAATAAGACCCTAGTCTCCAGGGTCATAGTCCAACACTCAGACCAGTACTGCTGGCTTGAAGTTTGCCACATACAGCACTGTATCAGGTGGCTGGGTTCATAAATAAAAATGTGTTTTGAAAAGCATATGTGACAATATCAGTATCTCTAATAATATCTTGAACACGATTCTGCCTAATATTCTTTTGAATACAAACATACATTTCATTTAAAAGCTGTATAAGTATGGTGACTTGTCTTTGCAGGTGCTAGCAACTGCCCCAGAAGACACTAAATCTATGAAGGACATCTTGACAGAATTGGAACTTTCTGAATATTGCTCTGTATTTGAAAAAGAAGAAGTGGACAGGCAAGCACTGGTAAATTAGCTGTGAAAGGTGCTCTTAGCTAGAAATTATGTATTAGTTGCTTTGCTGTTTGTTTATTATTGTAGCATCAAGGCTTCCTTGTGAAGATGAAGTTTGGATTAATAATGATAGAGGGCAGGGGCAGTGACATGTGAAGGAGCACAGATTTATTTATTCAGGGTTTTGTTTGGATCTTCTTAACCCATGTGTGGGTGGCTCACCTGGGATATCTAAGGCTGATAAGCAGATGCCTGTGCTCTCTATAGACAGCAGTTAACATCCTATTTCTCCTGTATGTATTTCTTTATTTAGATTACTTAATGCCCTAAATATCCCACCTAATATGCTTTTAAACTCCTCAGCATGGCTTACAAAAGAATGTTGCAGTGCAATCACATTCAGTTCTATTATCAGCAACAGAAATAACATGATGCCCATATGGTGCCAGGATTATTCAGGCAGCATTTCCTGCCCTCATTCTTGATCTTCCTTGGTCATCTTTTTGGCCACTGCCTACTAGGGAGCAGTGTCCACTGAAGCTCTCTGGGGCTAGAATGCAATCTACGAAGTAGGCAAGTTTTTCCTGATGGCAGGATTACAGAGACTGCAGTAAATTAGTGCTTAAATTGTGTGCGTTGTGGTGAGATGTTCTCTGCATGCTTTGCTTCTTGAGGCTAAATTTCTCTGTATGCATGAATCTGCACATGCACATGTGAAGGTGTGCACATTTGGGCATGAATGTGTGTATTAACAAGCTGAGCTGTTCTTTGAAACTGATGAGCTAAACACAAGCCTCTTCCTTGTCAAAGGACAGCAGTGAAATAGAATCTTCTATTTGAATCACTGTTTATGGTAGAACTGCAGCTCATATATGCCTGTGTGTGGGATTTTTACTGCACAGGCTTTGTGCACGGAAAAAGAACTCAAAGAGATGGGAATTCCTTTAGGACCTCGGATGAAAATCCTCCACTATTTAAGGAATAAAAGCAGCAACCAGGTATGCTTTTGTGTAATCATTCAAATAGTTTAAATCTATACCTTCAACGTCAGAAGTCAGAATAGTGCTAACATGCTTTTAATCTCTTTGCATTATCTAGTAATGCAAACTTAGCTTGAGCATCCTGTCCAATGTGGCCTGTCCTTTTGATTTCCTCCTGCCCATCTTTGGTTGATAAGCTATCCTCTGTCTTCCTGTCTTACCTTGCTCTGCCATCCATTGCCATAAAAGTAACAGAATGTTGTAGTATCTTAATTTTATCATGGAATAAAGGCATTTTGACTGCAGTAGAGAAAAGGCAAAATATAGGAAGCTCGAGAATGAGGAGAGAGAAGGATAAGAATGACGGCTACCTTTGATGGACTTTGTTGGATGTATTTGATTGATCGAATGCAGTTAAGCTCTTCTTCTTTTGTGGTGCTATAGGATTCTTTCATACTACACAGTTACAGCACTTTGATTCCACTTTAACTGCCATGGCTGCTAACTGTGGAACCCTGGTATTTGTAGTTCAAAGAGACATTGGAATTTTCTGGCTGAGAAATCTAAATAAGTTATGAAAGGACAGATCTCAGGAGTCCATAGGATGGAACCATGGCAATTAATGTGAAATCAAAGTGCTATATCTTCAGCTAACGCTGACATTCCTTTTCTTAGTAGCGTATGTTCATTGTGTATTAGCAAAGAGGATATGTATCACAACACTGTTCTATTGTCAGAAAGGAACAACACAAACCATTGTTAAAACATCACTGGCATTTTATGAATTATCATTGAAGCAAAATATCCAGTGCAGTTTTCATGAGGAACTAGGTTTTTAAGTATAGCAATAATTATATCAACAGCCAGTGATATCAGCATGTGTATATTATTCACATTGTAACTACCTAAATAACAGTAATTGTCATATACTAGAACTTTTTATATGAGGCCACTGATCCTCCAGATATTGTTGGACTGCTGCTCCCATGATCCTTTGCCATTGGCTCATATTGGCTAAGACTGGTGGGAATCGTGGTCTATCATCTGGATGGCTGTAGTTGCCCATCTCTCTTTTACAAGATGAGGCTTCTGCACTGGGCGGGCAGTTACCCCAATAGTTTGCTTTTGAAGGGAAGCTTAAGGAAAAAGGCTTTCGATTTTCATTTTTGTTGCAGAATTCTAAAAGGCAGACACCTGCAACTTCTGGGGAAGATGGAGATGCCAAACAGAAGGCACCTGTAAAACCCAATCATACGGGGACAGGTAGCCGACGTCTGGATGTATTGACAGGGCAGGTAACCACCACCTCCCTTTAACACAGGAACCTTTTAGAAGCTCATTATTAGAGTCCAATATATGCCTGCTTTTCCTTTACAGTGTCATAATTGGAAATAAGGCCTCTAGGGCTGTGAGCTATTGTTGAATTCTCTAGTAAGTTTTACTTGGCCAGACCAATACTGAGTATCACCAGCCTACCACTACCCAGCTTTAGAATCTTTTGACGAAGTTTATAATGGTTCAGTGTCATAGAGTATCTGGTTGCTGGTGGTAGCTTCCTGTAGCTGAAGGCCTAGTTCCCAAAGTCTAGGTCAAATCCATCTTGGATGTGCTTTGTCCAATCCCATAGCTTGGAGCATTGGATGCTTGCTGCTCTTGGAAATTTCCCTCCTCTTCCTTGGTGTCTTGGTCTGACTTTTTCAGCTGGTGCTTTATGAGCTTCAGTGCTTTGTTCAGCTGTTAAAAATCACAAAACATTGTGCAAGGATTCAATTAAACCTGTATTGGCCTATCACCAATTACAATTAACCTATAGAACAACATGAAGATTTTAAAATCAGTGAATAGTTTGAGCCTGGAGGAAAGATTGCTAAAGAAGGCTACCTGGAAATAGGTGAGATACTGGTATTTTTTGTTATTATTTTATTTTTAAAGAAGTTTGATTCTGCTCAGAATTAGGATTGTTGGACTTCATAATGTGCTGCATCAGGGAGTTCTACAGTTAGCTCTTACCTTCTATACAGCAAGAAAATATTCTTGTTTCATGTTTGACATAAGTTAGTTTCAGTTGGTATACTCTGGTTCATTTACCACATGAAATTGCCACTTCCCCAAAAAGTCTGTTGTGTTTGAATTCTTCCAGGTCCATGCAAACTACCCTCAGCTAATCTACAAGCCACAGATCTTCTTTGCCTTTGGGTCTCCCATTGGGATGTTTCTGACTGTACGTGGTGTGAATAGGATTGATCCAGAGTACAGGCTGCCTACCTGCAAAGGCTTCTTCAATATCTTTCATCCCGTATGTATGATAGCAACATGTATGATAGCAACATTCACTCCCTCTGGGGTCAAGGTGTCGAATCCCAATCAAGTTATTTCTGTTTGGTTTCCGTTGTGATCAATGTACATTAGTCATAACTAACTGAAGTCCCATTTGAAATCAATAGAACTTGAGTACAACAAATTTGACCTGGATTTATCCCAAACTTGTTTGTATGCAAGTCCTGTGACTCCTCTGCACAATATGGACTGTGTTCTTGGCTGTGGAATCCAGCCACTGGATGGAATGTAGTAAGGCAATTCATGCAAAGGGCAGAAAATTTGTTTATGTGCTGGTACTTTAAAGCAAAACCTAATGGAAGGAAAGTGAAACCACAACAGATGCCACTCTACCATCAGGTTTATAGTGGTTGCCTTCATTGATGGTCAATTAAAACGTGAAGTGCAATGAAAATAATGTGTAGCTTGAACCTAAAAAAACGGAGGCAAATTTGCCTGATCTTCAAATATGTATTCCTAACGAAGAATTTGAATATCCTGATTATAGAACTTCATATTTTGGGGAACAAAGTGCCAGCCATGGCTTACAGGGAACTGTTGAAAGCATTTTTGCTCCCTCTTAGTTCTCAGCTGAGATTCTCTTAATTGTAATTTACTGTCTGGTGTTCTCGACTGCTGCAGTGGTATGTAATGAAAATGTGGTACTTCTTAGTAAGCAATTCTCACTCTATCTGTAAAAAAGGCTAGAAAGGAACATTTTTTTTTTTTTTTCATTGCTGCCTATGAGGTTACAGTTACTTTTCTTCTGGTGTGCACAGATATACAGTATATGAAGCTTTCAGATTAGTCCATTTGAATGTGCTCTGTCTGGGACTGCCTTTGAAGACTTGGGAGCCTTCAAGTGGTCCATCATGCAGTAGCCAGATTTTTGACTGGAGTTTCAGCATTTTATGCTAAAGGTTATTCGACTTTCTCCCTAGCCTGCACTGAAAGTTGTTTGGGATCTGAAGGTGGGACAGAACTTGGCATCAATAAAGAATAATGTACCTTGTGTTCTTCCTTCTACAGTTTGACCCAGTGGCATATAGGATTGAGCCCCTGATTGTCCCAGATGTGGAATTTGAGCCCATGTTGCTTCCTCACCACAAAGGCAGAAAGAGGATGCATCTAGGTAAAACAGTGTCCCTTCAAACGCTGTCCTTTGGATCTAAGGATGCTTTTTTAAAAGCACAAATATTTTCTTGCATTTCTGGGTGTTCATGTGCAAGTACATTGTCTTCTGCTCCTTTTGGGCAATTACAGCTGTCCTGATAAACGTAGGTTTCATTAAAACAACAGTGCAGCAACAACACATCTGAGTACAGCCTTGCAGCTGATCTACAGCTGAGGGATGGAGCAGAACCTGTGAGCTCCTTTAGCTGCTGTTGTGCATCCAAGGCAAGGGATTTTGCACAAGGAGGTACAGGATGGTCCCTTCTGCAACATCTAAAAATATTCTGGCATAACTGGGGTTTACACAAGTACATGTCATCATGAGGATTCTAGCCTTTGTGTACATGTGAGGAACAGGACTGAAGAGACTGGGAAATTAGAAAAGTCAGTGTTATGCGATGCCAGAAAGGTGTGTTGATCTGGTGGGTAAGAAATGTATGATCTAGCATTTTGATGGTAATTTTAGATGTTATGGGTTTTAGAATAGGGTATTAGCACTGTTGCATTTAGTTTGCAAGGGTGCATTAATTCTCTGTCTTCTTCTTCTTTTCAGAGCTGAAGGAGGGCCTCACACGGATGAGTATGGACCTCAAAAACAACTTGTTGGGTTCCTTGAGGACAGCCTGGCTGTCTTTCACCAGAACTTCATTGCCAGCTGTGGAGGCAGGGGCCACGGGTGATGCAGAACACGAATCGGAAGCTGAAGCCAGTTCTGAGAAGCAAACTGGTTAGTGAGAGAACAGCATGTAAATCACAGCTGGAGAGCCAGACAACTAGATTCAGGATATATGTGAAAAGGAAGCTTTCTTCTGCATCAGTTCTTGATCAAAGCTTCCAGTCTGGCAGAACTCCCAGTTTTAGTAAATAATGCAGAATGATAATGCAGATAAGATGTGTGTTGATGTTTTTAAGAGATTTGTCCAATTTGTCTGAAAATTGCTTAAGGCTTTGGTGGCTTGATTGGCTTGGATGAAGAAAGCCAGTATGCCCTGAAGATTTGATCTAACTCTTTTGAGCTAAAATTGCAAATTCTGCTTTTGCAGATGTATGAGTTGCCCCTGTTTTTAGTGAAGTAGGGTGCTGCTACCTTTAGAGAGGGCTTCCTGAAACATGGCACAACGTCCACCTTCCCCCTTAGGCAGAAAAGATGGCTTGCAGTGCCTGGATAGTTGGGGCTTAGCTCATCTAAGCTGGTAATGTCTTTTAAGTTGTGTTTATCAATCTTCTTCATGCTTTCCTTTTTTTTTCTTTTAAATTCAGAAGAGAAACCTGAGGAGACAGCTACATCAGTGAAAGAAGAGCCCACTCCAATTAATGTGGGGATGCTTAATGGGGGCCACCGCATTGACTATGTGCTTCAAGAGAAGCCAATTGAAAGCTTTAATGAGTATTTGTTTGCACTGCAAGGCCATCTCTGCTACTGGTAAGTTTTAGGGTTTTTTTCCCCTTTATTATTTATTCATTACATTTTTATCTAACATGTTTTCCAAGATGCTCAGAACAGTATCCACATTCTGTCCTTTCTTTATTCTCCTCACAACAACCCACTAATGCAAGGTAGAGAAGGAGACAGACAGAGTGATTTAAAGGGAGGAGTGATTTAATGTCTCCCAATGAATTTATTGTTGGAATTATTCCAGACTTTCCTAAATTGATTCAGGGAGAGTTGGCTTGTTTTACATCCAGTTTCTTCGATAGTTTTCATAGAATTAAGCAGGACTGGAAGTGGTGGCATTTAATGATCAGAGACATTGGCAGTTATTGTTAATTACAGATAGTGTATTTTTCTTTATAGTCTTTTATTTCGTGTAGGTTCTTGCTGGATCTGAAATATTTATTTTATTAGATGCGAAACTTTCTATTTAGGTTTGCATGGTTGTGTGTTCTCAGCGGCTTCATGTGTTAGGGACTGGCAACTACTGGCTTACAGACAAGAAAGCAGCCCTTAGAGTGGTTGGTTGGTTGGTTGGTTGGTTGGTTGGTTGATTTATCATTTATTTATTTAGAGCCATCACTGTACCTAGTGCTTTAAAAGTAAGGAGAACAACAAAACTGCTCCCCGCCCTCAGGCTGTAATCAAATTAAAACATGATACAAAAGGGGAAAAGGCGATGGCAGTGTGGTAGAGGATTAAATCTAGCAGATTCTGTGTCTTCTTTCCCTCCAAGGCCACAGCAGTGCAATTTGGAAGAGGGGGCTTTCATCTTCTGCTGGGCTCAGGCATGATGGAGCTGTGGCTGCCTCCTCATTTCTCTCTTCAAGGCTGGGGCAATGGCCCTTGGAATGGAGGAAGGGCCTTTCATCTGATTCTAGGACTAGCCATGATGGAACTATGCCTGCTTCTTCTCTCTTGTCAGGGCAGTGGCAGTTGGAATGGAAGGAGGGCTTTTCATCTGCTTCTAAACCTAGGCCAGAATACTTTCCTGCTCCATGGTTTGAAGCTGTAGGGGCATCCACATAAATTTGCAATCTGTTTCCTGAGGGATAGAAGATAGAGGAAATGTATAGAATTATTCCACTTTTCTTGTCATTTGTCCTGGACCCTTAATTTCAAGGAGCAGATGGAGCAACAGCAATTTCTGCCCCTCTGTCTGAGAATTACTGTGGAGGGAGATGGTAGGATTGGGGTTGATCTTAAGGAAGTTCTTAAACCTCAGCTTGGTCATTCACCGGTTTCCTACGTATGCTGTATGGCAGGAGTGGGTAAGCGGAGCCTGAGGGCCACATTGTACTCCCAGGACCATTTTGCACCCCTCTTTTACAAAAAAAAAACAAAAAAAACTTAAATGCCCTCTGAGAAGCGCAGCAGGTCTTTTTCCATGTTTTTGGTCCCCTCCTGGCCATTTTAGGCGCGGGAGAGGTCTTTGTAAATATAGGAAGTAAAAAGGAAGTGACTTAAAAGGAGTCTCCTGGACCCAAAATGTTCCATGCCCCCCTAAGAACTTAGTAAAAATCCCCCTCTACACCCCTAGAGGGTCTTTGAGGGCTCTTTTTGTGTGTGTGTGCAATGGAATGCTGTATGTGTGTGTGTGTGTGTGTGAGAGAGAGAGAGAGAGAGACAGACAGACTGACTGACTTGACTTGACTGACTGACTGACTTTCAAGGTCTCCTGGAGGGCTAATGGGTCCCTGTAGCCTCCCTCAGTTGCCCAGTCCTGCTCTGTAATATTATTAACAACATTCTTTATAACTTTGTATTTTCAAGGGAGTCAGAGGACACCGTATTGTTGGTGCTGAAAGAGATCTACCAAACGAAAGGCATCAGTATGGACCAGCCTCTTCCATAAAGACTGACAGGCTGCACCAGTCTGGTTACCAAATGTAAGTCCCTTTGCCTTGCAAACTGACTCACTTAATGACCGTTTCCTTTTAAATCATACTATGGTTATTGATCACAGAACTGGGCAAAATGTCAAAAAGTTCAGAAATAGTTAGCAAATGTGACACTACTTGTACCTCATGTGTACATTTATATTTTCAAAGCTTTCACATTTTTAGTAGACTGTTGTATCTTCTTTCCTATAATAAGATTATATGTTTAATACATTTAGGAGGATATAGTGAATTGCACAGCCCTTCTTACAGTTTCTCATGGCCTGAAGAAGTTTAATGCTGAACATCTCTGACTGGACATCTAGAACTTTTTCCCCCCTTTAAACAACCACTGCATAATCTTATTTTGATCCATTTTCTCCTTAGACCATTTTCCCAATATAAAAATGTGCCCCAGTCTGCTATTTTCCCCTCCTTGTGGGAAAACACCAATTTAAATTTGAGTTCCCTGCAATTGCTGGAAAGTTTAGAAATGTCAGATCTGATTGTGTTATTAAATGGTTAGAGTTTCCGGATGGAAGCCTGGAAGTAATTCCTATTTCTCCTTAATTTCTGTGTCTTTGTCAGAGAAACACTGCCATAGCGTAGCTGATCTTTCCTGTTACTTCCTTTAGATATACATCACATTGAAAGTTCATCCAGACTCCTGCCCGTCTTCCTTTGTCTCTCATCTGTTGCTGATGTATCTGACATGTATCATCCCCGCTGCCTGGAGCTCTTGAGCATTCATCACCCTAGTCATATTCCACAAGATGTCCAGGAAGCACTCGATCTCACTACTTGACTCCTGATAGCACCTGGTGCTCATTGACTCTGGACAGCATCCCCTGGTTACAGGGCAGTGTGTGTCAAGTTACAATTTACCTGCATAAAGTTTAGCTGTGTACTAGATGGGGCTGGGTATCGGTGCTAGAACTTCATACCCCTTCTCTGGAAGGGAAGCCCCTGATAACAGGTATCAATATTGAATAAGAGATTGAGGCATCAGAGTAAAGTTGCAACAAGTATGCACATATAGGAAAACCTTGTTCTCTGGCCACATTGGACATCTACCGTGTTTGTTTGTTTGTTTGTTTTTGTTTTTGGGTAATAGATTTCCCCCCTTTCTGCTCTGCACACCTTTATTGCTGCTGTTTTACTGAGTAGGTAGAACTGCAGACCAGAGCAAAAGGCTGTCCTAGCAAATTCCTACCTCTGTTGCAGTAAAGCACTTTTGTACTGACAGTTGCCACCTTTCGTTGCCCTGTTGCAACAAAGAAATGAAAGTCAAGCACCCAGGAAGAATATCTGTACATTGGTTCCAGTTCCTACACTTCACTGTTGTAGATGTGACTTCTCTCATTATGGCATGTTCTACCTTTTGTTTAATTTAGCTGCAATCCAACTTTAACATCCTGGAAAAGCTTGGGTTTCCATTGTATGCCTTCATTGCCCCTGCCTTTTTTAGACCTGCACAGTGTGCAAGCAACTGTGCAATGAGGAAGAGTGCCTGAGTAGTTTGGTTGTTGTCATTCTCTTCCACATAGGTTTACTAAATACTCCAAGTGTTTGAAAGGCGAGTGCAGTGCATTTACAAATTCCTCATCTCAGTAGCATGAATGGGTCTCACTGAGGGAACATCCACTCACATCTGGCTAAACTCAGATCTTATGAGGAAAAAAAAATGTCTGGATCAAAAGGAAGAGCAGAGTTGGTATAGCATATTATGAGATGCATTTGTAAGTGTGCAGTGAAGTCCTAGCAAGCAGCCAAAACCAGTGATATTGCACCCTCTAAGCCTTTGAGCAGAGATCCTGCAAGTGGGTTTAAAGCAGTCTTGGGTGTAGTTACCTGAACCGCAGACTGGAATTTAAATTATTCATGTATAGATGGTGGGTGAGGTGGACGCCTCACGTGCATCTGCAGCTTGGACAAAGGAAGGAAACAAGAAGAGAAATGCTTCCTTTTTCTTCCACAAACTGCAGTGTAAGAAAGCTGTTTTGAAAATACTGGGAGTCCTCAGCATAAGGGCAACCCCTACTAGCAAGCTGGCAAGTGGCATTCTGAAACAGTGCTCGATTTGATCGTCACTACAGTTGGACGAATGGCATTGCAGTGGTCAGTTGCTTCCACGGGTTCCACTCTGTTGTAATACTTGCACAGTTGACAAAATAGACCTGGAGTTTCCTGGTGAATATATATTCAGCCCTGCAAACTGAATATACTGTCATGTGACTGTATGCCTGTTTTCCCACATGACCATTATCCACTTCTGCCATGTCTCAGCATGAGTACAATGTAGTGGTGCAGTTTCCACTGATTCACTTTTTATTTTCAGGGAATCTCTTCAGGACAGCAGCAGGTAGCATGTTCGTGGCTGGGATGTGGTCCTGCCCTGTTGTCTCTATATGGTCTATGAGAGCTCTCCACCAGTTTTCAGCTTGGTCGTTCTCTTCCCACCCCATGTGTTTGTACTATTTGTCACTCCATTGTTTGCCCCTTAGTGCTTCAGCTCTGACTGCGCAATGCTGCTTGGCACAATCAAGTTCTGGATCAAACCCTCTGCAGCAGCAGAGATCAGCATAGGAAGGATCCCACCCTGGTTGGTCAACTCCCAAAAAACAGTTGATGTTTATGCACTATGTAAAATATGTCTATTTAAAAATTTTTTTTTCCAGTAAATATTTGACTTCAGTGTATTTATTGAACTCGGCAAAGAGAGCCTTGAAGTTAAAGGGGTACAAGGGCTGTTTCATTTTTGCCAGTACAGGCAGTAAGACTGGGGAAAAGCAAGGAAGAAGAGCTTCTCTTGTGACCTGAGACTGGCCTTTCATGAGGGGTATCTTAGCACTGAGCCCTGTATCTGGCTTCTGTGAAACTGCCTACATTTCTGCATGGCTTGGCAAAAATCAGAAACAGATCCATTAATTCTCAAGTTACAACAAAGATACCACCTTCCTATTATAAAATACATTATTTTCTTCTGTTGGGGATGAAAAACCAGCCCCACATATGAAAATACTTCCACTTGTCTGCAGTTTCTATCCTTTTTTGCCCTGTGTTATATTGTTACTCTGCAGCCTTAATCCTAGTTATTTCACACGACGTTAGTATTTGTAGAATGGCTTCAGACATTAATGCTGTACACACAAATAATATCTGCATAAACGTTAAAATGTGAACAAAGACAGTCCTTGAACAACCATATATATGCATCCAAGCATGTGTACTTGAGTGTTCAAGACTTATGTGTCATTCTCTGGGTTGGAAGAGAGTAGAAATCTACACAAAATGGGTAACACCCATCGCCAACAGCTGACTTCACTGGCGGGGAAATCACATGATGTACAAATTTGTTGTTCAACCAGCCTATCATCTTTTGTCTCTTAAAGGTCTGCCTTCTTTTCATGTATTACAAGAATTAATCTTTCCTTCCTTCTGGCCAAATCCTTCCCAGTTGTGGCATAATCATGAGAAAGACACTTAAAATGTATGTCAGTGGAACCAAGACTTTTGGGAGGTCTGCTTTGCATTCTTTTATCTGACATCCTTGGACTGTTAGGTTTCCAGAAACATGTTAGGCATTTGGATTACACCTTGTATCTTTTTATGTGTATGGCCATGCAAAAGTCCCAAGACTGTCTAACATAATGGTATACCACAAGGTCTTCTGTCTGCCTTTGCTTCTAGTATTCTCCTCTTGGAGATCTGCAGAGCTGTGGCTTGAAGCACTCCCTTAACACTGAATAAACCCTGTAAAACTAAGTCATGATTAAAAGTCCACATAGATAATAGGTTAGTACACTGAGAGGTCTGACTAAAGCAGAATAGAATGGTACTATTACTTCCCTGTCTTCGCATAATGGAGAAACATGCACATTTGAAAGTTTGCACAGAAGATATTGTGACTTTTTAATGGCCCTAAATAAAGATATTACCACAATTTAGAATTTGTGTTACGCGCTACATGGCTATTCCCACATTCATAAATCTGTAGTATGAGTTTCTTTCCAGCCAGCATAAGGAGATTTTCCTCCCGCGTTTTTGTTTGGATTACTCTGGCTTAAGACTTTTCAGTTTCACCAGAATGTAAACCGACAGAGAAGGCTATCAGTATCTGGTTAACTAGTCATTTGTACATCATATGACTTCCCTGCCTCAGGAGAGGTGGTCATGGGTGTAACCTCCTTTGTGTGGATTTCTCTTCTCTACCAACTAACAATGTACCTTTACAATAAATACACAATGTATCCCATCTAAGTATAGGTGCTATCTACATTACATGAACATGCTGCAAAACTATGGCCTGGATCCAAACTTAATCATGCTTATCTTAGACCTTTGAATCCAATAATGTAAGTTAGTCATGACTAGCAGAAGTCCCATTGATTTCAATAGGTCTAAGAATGACAATTCTGGATCCAGTGTACTGTTTATATCCTATAGGTGTTAGCATGGCACTTACAGGTCCAACAATGGTTTGGTTTTCATTTTTGCACCGTTACACAAGATAAATACATTATGCTGTACAAAATAAAAACAAGAACTCCTTGTGTTGGAACACATACCTATATATTGGAGCCTCCAAGAAAGTGTTAGTTTCCAGTGATGAAAACATCCATGTTCTCCAATCTTGGGGATAAAAAGTGGCATATTTGTAATGAAATATAAATACATTGAGTATACCTTTCTCTGAAGTAAATAAGGAGCCACATGTGTTCTTTCAAGACTGAGTTTGACAAATATGCAAGGCACAAGTGTTGCTGTTGTTGTGTGTCATTTCCATCCTTTGTCAACCTTAAGGTGAATCTATCACAGGATTTTTTGGGGCTGAGAGTGTGATGTGCCCAAGGTCATCCAGGGAGTTTCCACTGCCAAGTGGGGAATTGAACCCTGGTCTCCATAGTTGAAGTGCATGGTTGTAGTGCTTAAACCATTACAGCACGCTGGTTCTCAAAGTTTAAGTACTATGTGAGAAACAGGCACCAGTTAAACAGTAAGGTAGCTGCACTCTAAAAATACACAATAATGCTTATTCAGAAATAGTTCTAAACAATTAAGGGGTGCTTACTTTAATGCATTGGATTGTATCTTTAAAAGATTACCCCTCCTCCAGTTAAATCCCATTTCTGCCTTAGGCTGAAGGCAATAAAAAGATTCTCTTGCCTGTAAATGAAAACCCAGAACACATAAGAGCTACATTTATTAGCCAAAAATATAAAAAAATAAAAATGGTATTTTATTATGAGTGTCAATGTTATCATGAGTTTTTAGCAGCTTGCCATAATGCTACTCAAGTAGCCTTGGCCTGTTGTTTTCAGCTGCCTGATGTCTTTAGTTCCCCTACTGTTAACATTTAGGATTAATACAAGGATCAAAGCACTGCAGCAACCCCATTCCTTTTCTCTAAGAGTACAGCATTTTTATTGAGTACTTTAAAACAAAACCATTAAGCAGAACATTTTCTAGCAATTTGACTTCTAAAAATGTACAAAATATTGAAAGAGAAAATAAAAAGTTCTAATTCTTTTCAGAGTGACAATTGTTCCCTCTATGAAGGTTCAGGCCAGCCCAGGCTTTAAAAGTCAGTGCAAAATAACCTACTGGAAAGTTTTCGGATACCAGGAATGGGGACTAATTGCCGAGTGGAATCACTATGCTTAGCGTCAGCCCATTTGTGATGGACAGGCAGAAAAACAACATAATAGGTTATGAAGATGTAGCTCTCCAGATATTGTCATGCTACTTCTACCACTGCTGCTAACTAGAATACCCAACAGTGAGGGATGACTGGAAACCACACTGTGAGGAGTGGCTTAAGGAGCCGAGTATGTTTAGCCTGGAGAAGAGAAGGTTAAAAGGTGATGTGATAACTAGACTGAAATATTTGGAAGGGATGTCATATGGAAGATGGAGCAAGCTTGTTTTCTGTTGTTCCAGAAATTAGGACATGGAGCAATGACTTCAAACTTCAGGAAAAGAGCTTCTACCTAAACATTAGAAAGAGATTCCTGATGGGAAGAGCAGTCCAGCTGTGGAATATGCTGCCTCAGAGTGTGATGGGGTCTCCTTTGGAGTTTTTAAAAAAGAGGTGGGATGGCCATCTGTCAGGAATGCTTTGTGTAATCCTGCAGAGCAAGAGGTTTGCCCTGATGGCTCTTGTGGCCTCTTCCAACTCTATAGTTCTATGAGTCCAGTAACTGAAAGACTACACATTCTTTCTCCATGTGAGCATCATAACCTGTCCTTGGTGTTCTGGAAGTCGCTGGCTGGCTGGCTTCACTGAGAACTGCAGTCTGTTATGGTGTGGGGAAAACTGACAACATCCAGATTATTTAATGACTTCAGTGGTCTACTATCAGATGCTCTCATCTAAACTGTCTTCTCATGCTACAACCATCACTAATCCTGACGATCCCTCCCAAAAGAGAGTAATTTTTAGCATCATTGCAAGTAGATATGCCCCACATCAAAGGCACAACCAGTGCTTTTACGCATTTTTTTAACTTCTTCAAGCAACAGGCTTCTCACTGTGTCAGGGAACAGAGAGGATCTGCTGATATCTGAGTCAGCAGCAAGAGAGACTGGAATAAAATCTTGGGGAAGCAATCAGCATTTTATTGTCTTAGGAAACTGCTTGTGAAGCTCCGTGGCTTTAATGGGAATAAGGAAAAATGCAGATTTTGACGCTGGCTCTTTGCACTCTTGGTTATTATAAAGATGCTACAAGGCAAATCCTATTTTTGGATTATCTTCCATAGAGAGCACAAATATGTGCAGAGCCCTTTCTGATCTTTGTTCATCAAGTAAGATCTTACAAAAAACAGAGCGGGTGGAAGAGAACCTGACATGGTGCTTTCTGGACAGTGTTGTGAGCTGGAATGAGGGAGGAAATATCTGCAAACATTCAAATCAAAATTTGAAAACAAGGACTAATGACACTAATCAAACATAACCTCCCCAGCCTGTTTCAGCTGGTTTGGTGCTCTCATGTACTCCATTCTGTTGAGCACTCTGGAGTTTTTTATCCTGCTGGGATAGAAATAATGCACAAAATAATACATGCATGCTTTTTTTTCCTCCAAGGTGTGCAAATATGGAGCCACTTACACACATTTCTGTTAGCAAAATATCCTTCTTTTCCCTTTTATTTGCACATCTTTAAAACATCAACCATCATTTTTGAAAGGACTGCAGTATTTTCTTTAGGAATATATGTAAATATCTCTGTAAATCTCAAGGGCAGGAGATCTTTCTTGCTTAGCCACAGATTCTATTCAGACAGTCTGGTGAGGATGTTACCCCCCCACCAGAAAACATCTTTTACCAGATTTCACTGCCATCCCTAATGAAGACTCGCAGACCCTTTCCCTGTGTCTCAGAACAGCATGACTTCACTACTAAGTCAGGTTTCTCCCCTTCATCCCACTTTTTTAAAAAATACTTTGCTCTGTTAAGTGATCTAGAGATCACAAACACACATATTTCTTCCCTTTCTGTTTTGTCTAGCAAAAGTATTACACTAACACAGATTCTGGATTTCTCCTTCCTTGCTGTTAAGAACAACAAGGAGTCAATCCTTCCCATTTTATACGCTGGCACTGACCAAGAACTCCCTACCGAAGTGCCACCCTGGGAAAAGGGAAGTTGTTTGAAATGACTTTGCCTATTCCAAACAAAATCCCTCCGAGCTCAAAGAGTTCAAACTGAGAAGCGTCTGTTCAAAGTCAGTTGCAGTCAAACCACCATCCTTGTCAGAACGCCAGGCCTATAAATTCTGTCCAGGTAAGTCAACGACATTTGACTCCTAATACAGCCACAAACCAACAAAAGCAGTTGTTGCCTCTTGTGACATACATATGTCCTGCCCACATTGCTGAAGACACAGAAATAATGGCCTCAAATTTGAAAGAGCAAAGCCCTAGACTGTGGAGATCGGGTGGCAATAATTGTTATGTGCCTTCAAGCCAACTTTGATTTATGGCAAACCTATCCCTAGTTTTCTTGGCAAGATCTATTCCAAGGTTTACTGTTGGCTTCCTTTAGGACTGAGAGGTGACTTCCCCAAGATCACCCAGTGAGTTTCCATGGCTTAGCAGGGATTTGAACACTGATCTCCTGGAGTCCTAGACGGACACAACAAATGCTACGCCACTCTGGCTCACTTTTGGGGCTGGTAAACAGTCAGTCTAAAACTACACGATTCCTGAATTCTAAAGACCAGAATGAAATCAAGAGGACACACATGTAAAAAGATAGGCTTGGAAATAGCTTGTTATCTGCTAGGAGCAAGAACTGCTTTGATGCCAGCAGTCCCCAAAGCAAGTGTGTATGTATATGTAACAATGGCATCCATCCACCAGGGAAGAAGCACAACTTCCAAGAATTTGTGGCACGCAGGCAAAGTTGGGGCCTTTCCCTCCCAGAAGCTCAACAGCCACCCTAGCTGCTCCAATCATAGAAGCTGTCAATCACCAGGGGAGACGTAGAGATCTCAGCCAGTTCATTTCTTCACACAACTGCTTCCTTCCTCTCTGACTATCTGGTTTTAATAAGAAATCTTGAGATACTCCATTGTATCCCATTTCAAATACTCTGGTTGGGTTCATACCCTAGGACACAGTTCCTAGTACACCCAATTGCACACTGAATCCTTTGAACAGTGTATGATCCTGCTGTTTGCTCCCATAACAAGGAGAAAGCTGCCAGTAGGCACGGGTGGGGAGCACCTGGGAAGCAAGCTCCAATATAAAGCTTTACTCACTTGCACTGGCATGCTGGGCATCTTCTTCTCCTAGCTGATGTCTTATTTGTGGGACGTTCTGGATGATATCAATGGGCCCATTCTGCATGGACTGACTATGGGGTGTACCCTACCATCATCAGGCTGTTTGGAGGGGATGAGATGTACCACTAAAAGCAATACAAGATACGTCTCTCAATGACACCAATGTACTTACCCTGTTCCTTAGTTAAGTCAGGGTAAGACCCCAACAGGATCCTTGACAGTGTGTATGTTTATAATGAGACACTGTTGTTGCTGTTTTTCAAAACAAATGACCAGTAGATTCTTAACAGAAATTTTCCCCCATCCCTTTTTATACTACAAATGACAAATAAACACGTTACTGGGCCAGCTACTGTTTTTTTGGGAGTGGGTGGGTGCGTGGGATGCTGTTAACTTCAATGTACTTACTTGCAGAACCTGCTCTAATGGATCCTTGAGTTCCATTCCTCAAAAGTCTCCTGAGTCAACAAAGCTTTGTTGCTGTAAAAGCAAGATATTACTGTAAACCTGGACCTGAATCTACAGGCACATTTTTCTGTGTAGATATCATGAACAGGATTGGCCTGGCACTGAAAAGATTAATTTTTTTGGCCTTCAAAATAAGGTCAAAGGATTTAGACTTTCAGCTTGAATTTTCAGAGCAAGCCTCCAAGAGAAAGAAACTTAACAGGTTACAGAGATTATTAGAGATGTGCATTAAAGGCAGAGAACACGGAAATCTGTTTTTAAACCAGGAAGTAAAGAATCCTTATAGCAATAGCATGTGTACTTCTATACTGCTTATCAGCTAAGTGGTCTCTAAGTGGTTTACAATGTGTTTAGCTAATTGCCCCCAACAACCTGGCTACTAATTTTACCGACCTGTGGAAGGATGGAAGGCTGAGTCAACCTGGAGCCCGGAAAGATCAAACTCACAATGTTGTGGCTGCAGTACCGGCATTCAACCACTCCAGTCCTTGACTCCCTAAACTTTTTTCCTGACTTCCAACTCTTGGAAGCCTCAGCCACCATGGCCAACAGTAAGAGATTTTGGAAGATATGGTCTAAAATATCTGGAAGGCCAAAGGTAACTTTGTGATTTTCTGAGATGCAACCCATGATGTACAGATGAAACCAACATTTTCTTCCTGGCAGAATTTCAAATGCCATCTTCACAATGGAACCTGCAATTCCAAGGGAGGCAGCCCACATAATCTTTGCAGTAAGGCAGAGGAAACATGTGGAGCAGTACTACTGGATCTTTAGGGGGGAGTGACCATGCCCTGTTGGAATTTAGCATTCAGTGGGAAGGAGAAGATAAGGGTAGCCAGACACTCGTCTTAGATTTTAAAAAAGCGGACTTCTGTAAACTTAGGGAGCTGCTGGCTGGAATTCCGTGGTCAGGAATAGTGAAAGGGAAAGGAGTTCAGGAGGCATGGGAGTTCCTTAAAAAGGAGATACTGACGGCACAGTCTAAAACTGTGCCAATAAGGAGGAAAAATGGAAGGCATCTGAAGAAACCAGAATGGTTGACTAAAGAACTCTCAGCTGAGCTAAGAGTTAAGAGAAACACGTATAGGAAATGGAAGAAGGGGGAAACCACCAAAGAAGAATTTAAGCAAGTAGCCAGGAGATGTAGGGAGGAGGTCAGAAAGGCTAAAGCACAGAACGAACTTAGGCTGGCCAGAGACATTAAAAACAATAAAAAGGGTTTTTTTAAATATGTCCGCAGCAAAAAGGAAAAAGAAGGAGACAGTAGGGTCGCTACGCAGAGAAGATGGCGAATTACTCACAGGGGGGAGAGAAAAGGCAGAGCTACTTAACACCTTCTTTGCCTCCGTATTTTCCCAGAAGGATACAAGCACTCAACCTGGCGGTAGGGGAGCAGGGGAGGAAGCAGAGGAAATGAGGCACTTAATAAGTAGAGAGGTGGTACAGGAATACCTGGCCGCATTGGATGAATTCAAGTCTCCAGGGCCAGATGAATTGCATCCTAGGATATTAAAAGAGCTTGCAGAGGTCATTTCGGAACCGCTTGCTATAATTTTTGAGAAATCTTGGAGGACAGGAGAAGTTCCAGCAGATTGGAAGAGAGCAAATGTTATCCCCATCTTCAAGAAGGGAAAAAAAGAGGACCCAAATAATTATCGCCCAGTCAGCCTGACATCGGTACCCGGAAAGATCCTGGAGCAGATCATTAAGCGTTCAGTTTCTAATCATTTAGAAAACAACGCAATAATCACGAGAAGTCAACATGGATTTCTCAAAAATAAGTCATGCCAGACTAATCTGATCTCTTTTTATGATAGAGTTACTAGCTTGATAGATGAAGGGAATGCTGTGGATGTAGCATATCTCGATTTCAGTAAGGCCTTTGACAAAGTTCCCCATGACATTCTTGCATCGAAGCTAGTAAAATGTGGGCTAGACAGGGCTACTGTTAATTGGATATGTAATTGGTTGACCGACCGAACCCAAAGGGTGATCACGGATGGCTGCTTTTCATCCTGGAGAGAAGTGATTAGTGGGGTGCCACAGGGTTCTGTCCTGGGCCCAGTGCTGTTCAATATTTTTATCAATGACTTAGATGAAGGAATAGAGGGTATGCTCATCAAATTTGCAGATGACACCAAATTGGGAGGGGTTGCTAATACGCCAGAGGACAGGATCAAAATTCAAAATGACCTGGATAGATTGGAGAGCTGGGCCAGGGCGAACAAAATGAAATTCAACAGAGAGAAATGTAAGGTCCTACACTTAGGCAGAAATAATGGAATACAGAAATATAGGATGGGGGACACGTGGCTGGATAGCAGTACGTGTGAAAGGGATCTAGGAGTCTTCATAGACCACAAGCTGAACATGAGTCAGCAGTGTGATGCGGCAGCCAAGAAAGCCAATGCAATTCTCGGCTGCATCAATAGGAGTATGGTGTCTAGATCGAGGGAGGTACTGGTACCACTCTACTCTGCTTTGGTTAGACCCCATCTTGAATACTGTGTCCAGTTCTGGGCACCCCAATTCAAGAGGATATTGACAAGCTGGAGCAAGTCCAGAGGAGGGTGACCAAAATGGTGAGAGGCCTGGAAAACATGCCCTATGAGGATAGACTGAGAGAGCTGGGTATGTTTAGTCTGCAGAAAAGGAGGTTAAGAGGGGACATGATAGCCATGTTTAAATATTTGAAGGGATGCCACGTAGAGGAAGGAGGGGGCTTGTTTTCTGCTGCTCCAGAAACCAGGACAAGGAGCAATGGATTCAAGCTGCAGGAAAGGAGATTCCACCTGAACCTCAGGAAGAACTTCCTGACAGTCAGGGCTGTCCGGCAGTGGAATCTGCTGCCTCGGAGAGTAGTGGAGTCTCCTACCTTGGAGGTTTTTAAGCAGAGGCTTGATGGCCATCTGTCGGGATTGATTTGAGGGTGTTCCTGCATGACAGGGAGTTGGACTGGATGGCCCGTGTGGTCTCTTCCAACTCTACATTTCTATGATTCTATGATTCTATACTCAAGGAACAACACTGCTCATACAACACAGAATCTAATTTTGGGAAGCAGCAAACAGGAACCCAGACTTCTGAACAGGAGAGGAGTGAATTGCTGCTTTGAGAAAGGAAAAAGAGCCTTATGGCAATTTCAGGGCTAAGACTTATGGCACAAATATTTGTGGACTGGTCCACTCCATCAGACACACTACCCTGTCTACTAGTGCCAGACTTACCATAAAGAGAATGAGGCAACTACCACAAGTAGTGGATCAGAAGGCTGATTGTTCTTCCTGATCCTCCCAACAGTTCTCCTTTGCAGTGCAAAGCTGTGTGTGCCATACAGCCTGCTCTCTGGTGGAGGGGCTGATGCTGTCCCCTAGCTAATACTGAATTAAGATGAACCAGCAGAGTCTGGCTAGATTCTTTACATCAAAGGTGGGATGGGGAGCCATCTTCCCTTTGCCTTAGGCAGTAGAAGTCTTGAGCCAGTCTTGCTGACAATTTTTCCTTCCACTCCAGATGCCACAGAACTGCAGCTCCCAGCACTCTTCTCCACTGGCTAGAATTGCTGAAGTTTCAGTCCAACAATACCTGTAAGATCACAATCCCCACTTTCACTCCCCTTTGTTGGGCCACAATCCTTCCCACATTAATTAGAGAGGAAGTCCCACTGACCTCAGTGAAACCTACTTCTGCGTAGACCTTAGCTCTACGGGCCTCTCACTCACACATACATGAATGGAAAAAATACACACTCACACCAACAGTGAAGGCTACCGTACAGGACACATGTGGAGATGCCGTGGCATCAACAGCTGGTTTATATGTGTCAGATTTGTGGAGGCAGGAGGCAGGAGAGAGCTAACTGTGCAGAAAACAGGGTGGCTACTCTATCTTCCATCCTTGAACTGGGAGGGGGACGGGTGGCCTTCCAAATGCTGTGAGATTGCAATTCCTATCAGCCCCAGCCTGCACAGCAAACAGGGGCAGCAGTCCAAAAATATTTGGAAGATCACAGTACTACCCCGTCCCTAGAGCACTATGTTGTCTGCCACATGGCTTATTGCCCCCCACCCCCCGCCTGACCTTTAGTGTGCAGCTAAGCTTCTTTGACTCATTCGGAGCTACTGCTCTGAACACACCATTTCTGTTGGGTTTTCATTGGTTGTAGCACACTCTTTGGGATTATGTTACATCCCTCTGTGGGAGGCAATGTGCCTTTTGACAGCCTGGCCTTGTGACTAGGGATTAAATTAGCTTGTCTTTTAGTCCAGTGCGATCCTCCAGGAATCATTTTGACATTGACATGTTGTTCTGTAATGCTGAGTGTGGTAGCTGCAAAGGATCAGCCCCAAATTCTAAGATCCTGTTGCCTGGGATGAGCAAGTGGATAACCTCCTTCGCTGGCCATGCAAGGAAATACCACCCACTCTTCCTTGCTGAAAGAGCCACCAGGAAGGGATTGTTGCTGCTTCTTTCTTCCAGGCACAGGGTAACACGGACCGCTGTGCCTTCTCTTTCCTTCTGGGCCCAAGGACATGCGGGAGGGGGGATCCTCTAGGACTTTATACATCTAAGCTGAAGCCAGAGAGTGTCAGCTTTTGCCTCTCGGGGTCAGAGAGTCTGGATTTGCGCTGCAGTGGCTGATGACACTCGGGATCTGTCAGTGGAGGGTAATGCTGCCTGTAGCACAGGTACGCAAAGCCCAAGCCCATCGCTGAGCCAACCAGCACATCTTGGAGGGAAACATAAGAAGAGAGAATGCAAATGTAATTTCACTTAGGGCTGCTTAGCAACACCATGTAACTGAGCATGCCAACATGCTTATTTAAAACAGTGTTCATCTGAGTGGTGGGGAACATGTATCTGGCCAGATTTTGCTAGACTAAAGCTCCCATCATTCCTGAACACTAAACATGCTGGCTGGAATTGATGGGACCTAAAGTCCAACAATATTGGGAGAACCACAGGTTCCCACTCCTGTTACACTGAATCTATTTTGATAATCTAATGCAATATTGATCATTTTAGGGGAGGAGAGGACACAGTGTGGCCTGCAGAGTCCCAAACTTTGCTCCAAAATGCCTCTAGGGGGCATGGTGGTAATTTCCATCACATTTAGAGGCTCCCTAGACTCCAACCCCAATTGATAAATTATTTTCTCAAAATGCCTGTTTGTGGTGTGATGGATACTTCTACCATGCTTTGGACCCCTTGGGCCAATTTTTGCTCAGGAGAGGTCTATTTTGATATAGGAAATGATCTGGGAATGACTTCTACTCACTTCCTGTTCTTAAGAGAGATTCCTCCTGGATCTAAAATGGCCCAGGTAAGACCAAACATATATGCCCTTATCAGGAGAGGGGAAATAGGGGACAATTTTTCAAAATCTGCATGCAGTGGAGGAGCATGTGGTCCACCAAAGTGTCTAAGGAGAGGTTAATGTGGCTTAGTTGCCCACATTTGCTTCAGGGGGTGAGTAATGTGTGGTCTTCTAAAGGTTGCTGGACTGTAATTCTCATCACCATAGCCAAAAGTGAAGGATGATGTGAGCTGCTGCCTGACAATACTTGAACAGCTGCATAGTCTACATCCTTCCAATGGAAGAACACTGTTAACATTGCAATCCGTGTTCTTAATATACTGGCTGTTCATTTTTTCATTACTGTGTGCCTCCAAGTTGTTTCCAACTTAGCACCACCCTAAATTGAACCTATCACAGGGCTTTCTTGGCATGCACTGTTTGGAAGGGGTTTGCCATTGCCTCCCTCTGAGGCTGAAAGAGTTTGACATACCCAAGGTCACCCAATGATTTCCATGATTGAGCAGGGATTCGAACCCTGGTCTTCCAGAGCCTTGTCCAACACTCAAGTCACTATACAATGCTGTCATCCCCACCCTTCCACCCCTACAAGCAGAAGTATACACGGTGTCCTCCTATTTTAGCCACACAGAGACACTGCGCACCCAACAGCAGTCAATATATGAATGTCTGTATATTTTCAATCCCTGTAATAAAGAAAGCACAGTCCGATCCCTTTCTTTCCTTTCCCTTCCCTTCCTTTTTGTATTTCTGAGCCAGCTGCTCCACCCTCCCATCCAGGCCCCACTCACCCTGCCAGTGGTGCTTGTAATCACAGGTGCGGGACAACGCGATGAGCATTGCGACAAAGAGGGGCGCCAGGAAGGCACAGAGGCGCCAGGATTGCCCCCGCCCAGCAGGCGCAAAGCAGTGCAGCTTCCCTGCTATGTAGAAGGATCCAAAGGCAAGGCCAGCAAAGGCAACTAGAAAACAGGAAGGAACATCATTGCACCCACCAATATAATCCCGAATAACTGTCCTCAGCACTGATTTTATTTAAGGGTCCTTTCACACTACGCAATTACAGTCAGCCCTCCACATCTGCAGGTTCAACTTTCATAGATTTGATTATTTGTGAGTTTCTCCAACCTCTGCTCTCTCTGTCTCAGGTGCTTCTTTTCCAGGGGAACCTTTCCTCTCAGCAGCTCCGATCAGGCCACACAGACCTTTAAAAACCTACCTTTGGCTCTCCTCCTCCTCCTCCACCACCACCAGTTGCTGCTTGGCCAGCTAAGGATGGCTTGCAGCCCAATTTCTCAGCACCACAAACCAACACCCAATGCCACCCTACACCCAAGGAAAGAGATGGGCGAGGGAAGGGAAGTATAGGGCCACCACGCCGGTCCGCCCCCTTTTCCTCTTTTCCCTGACATGGTTTGGACCCCTGGTGCCTGTTCTCTCCACCATGCTTTGGCCCTGTTCCCACAGACACATACTCACACTTTGGTATTTTTGATTTTTCTACTTTTGTGGCAGTCCTATGCCCCTAATCCTAGTAAATGTGGAGGGCTGACTGTACAGCACTATGATTCCACTTTAATTGCCATGGTTCTATCCTATGGAATGCTGGAACTAGCAGTTCTCAGCCAGGGAGCTCTAGTGCCTCACCAAACTACAAAACCCAGAATTCCACAGGGTACCACCATTGCAGTTAAAGTGGAAGCACTGCATAGTCTGAAGGGGTCTTAAACGTGAGGAGTGAGGAGTCCCTAAGGCTGCATTTGAAATACAAACAACACCTTAACAGTGCAATCTTATACATGTCTACTCAAAACTTAGCCTCACTGAGTTTGGTTGAACTTAGTCCCAGGTAAAGCTGCAATCCTGCATCCACCTCCTTGGGAATAAACCTCCATGAACTCAACATATCATCTAAACATTCTTAAAAGAATAAAACTCAAATACAAGCAAGATGTGGGCACAAGAAACACGTGATAATGAAAGTACACCCCAGATATAAAGGAAGGGCTGAAGCTCCCTGCCTGCTATATATGTATTTAGTTTCTTATTTGAGAAGCAGTACTGTTGCTGCTGCAGTATCAAAATGTCCATCATGCTCTCGAAATGGACTGCAAATGAGTGAAAAAGCTTAGTGTGCCCGTTATTAGCCTTGCTGATCCACCAACCTGCTCAGAAACTAAGCAGGAGGGGGAAGCTCTAACACTTTTGCCAAACCACCGAAAAACAAGGAATGTACTGCAGCTGGCATTTCCTCACAACTTGATTCTAAATTGCTAAAAGCACATTTGCACCACACAGGCACAAGAAACTCACAAGTCACATGTGAGGTTCCTCCGGTGGCAGCAACAGCAGACTCTCTTAGGAGTTCTTCTGCAACAGCCATGGAATTTTAGCCCTTCCAGATGTTTTAGCCTACAACTCCTGATGGGTTGGGAAATGTTCAGCTGGTCAAATGCTGTGGCCTACAAAATTCTCCAACCCTCATCTAACTAAGACCTCTTCACAATCCACGCAGTTTGGCTATTTAAATAAGACTGGAAAAGAGTATGGGTTCTGACTGCAAGGAAGTGGTAGTCACACTACATCCAGTAACATCCAAATTGGACATGAGAAAAAATACATTTGTAAAGCTATATCCATCCTCTTCATCCCTGCTCATACATCCTTTAGGGCAGGCGTTTACAACCTGAAATTGCATGTGGATCTAAGCAATTCACTGTGTGACCTCATCTTTTTTTCCTGTAGTTCAGCTGATGAGGTCAGTTCCATCTGAATGATGTCATGGGTTCCCTCCTTGCAGATGAACTGAACAAGGGCTCTCAGGCTTTTTGTCTCTCTTACACAACGCCCTTTTCAAAGGAAACCTGAGGAGATCTGGGAGGCATTAAGTGAAGAAATGCCGGATCCATCCACAAGCTGCTTGCCAAATCTGTCTCCATCTTGCTCTGCAAAGTGCTTCTCATCTAGGGTTGCCAGAATTAAAACTGGAGATTTGCTTGTATACATTTAAAGGTTGTCCAGAATTGGGAATTTCAGCAGGTATTGCTTGCTAGTTGGTTGCACGAGAAGCAACTCTTGTTGAAGTTTCCACTTTTATGCAACCTTTAAAAGCTACAAGAAGCATCTCCAGTTTTCCCTCAGGCAACCCTGTTCCCGGGCCTGGCTGCAACCCACCAAGACGACATGGACACTTACAGGAAGAGTGTCCGCTGGGGAAACTCTTGCGCCCTTCAGTCACTACTTGTGCATCACCTGTGCACAGCAGCTGAAGGGTTTCCCGGCCATCTGGAAAGCAGCGGTAGAAGAAATCTGGCCGTGGCCTAGAGTGAGGAAGAGAAGCAAAGGATGAAGCCTGACTGTGAGAGTAAGACTGAGAAGAGGTAAGGAGCTGAGAACAGCAGCAGAAGGACAGAGGCAGTGAGGAACTCCAATTGTGCTCCTACACCAGGGATGAAGAAGTGAAATGGGAGAAATGATGTGTGTGTGTGTATGTGCACAAGTGCATGCATACAGCTGCTTTTTTGAGGTCACTAGGCCCCTGGCTGAAGTGCCAAACGGAGCTTTTTAAATGGGTGCTCCAGAGGTGAACCTGTTTGAATTTCCCTATTGTCCCCTCTCTATGAAATGGAGGTGGCACACTGAAGTGCATGAAACACTGCCTAGGAGGCAGAAGGATGGTTCCCCTTCCTCTTTCCTCATATAGGGAAGGAGGAAAAGGAGCAATCCACTCTCTGTTGGTATTTCTGACAGGGGGACAGAGAATTCTAGCTTCTTCTAATTAGACAGCAGAGAGAACAAGAGGAATTCATTTGTGCACGCAGGGGAATCTCCACTGTTACCACCCCACTGGAGACAGGTGAGGACTCCTCTCCCACTGGAAGATGGTGGAGCTTTGGAGAAGGGACAGCTGGGTGCCTCTGGCTCCAATCGTGAGATAGAACAGGCTCCTGGGCTAGAAGTTCCCCTCCCACTACACCATGCTGGCTTGAGCATCAACTATCACTGCAGAAATATCAGAACAGAGGCACCCAGAGCAGATCTCACCTGCCCACGACAAGCTTCACAGCATTAGTGAAGACACCATTCAGGGCAAGAGCTAGGCTGGCACCTGGAGGAAAAGAGAAAAAGCAAAGTGCAAACCATTCTCAGCATCTTTATCGATCCAGCCCCCCCACTCCACCCCCGCTGCCACCAGATATTTTTGAGATGAGGAAGCTTGTCCGAGGGCAAAGGAATCCAAAAATCTTGCTTGGGATCCTGTTGGCTTTTGTTTAACTAGGCTAGCACAGATAGAGGCAGAATACATGGATGAGATGTCCACAAGGGTTCTGATGATTGAGTGGCGAGGCTGTGAAAACACAGGCAGCTTTCTTTGGTGATGGGGACAGCTTTCTCTTCCATTCTCCCTGCCATTCCCTTCTGCAACACATATGTATGTGTCAAGTTGCCTGTTGACTTATGGTGACTCATGAATTTCATAGGGTTTTCTTAGACAAAGAACACTCAGAGGTGGTTTGCAATTGCCTTCCTCTGAAATACAGCTAACAGCAGTTGGTATTCCTTGGTGCTCTCCCATCCATGTCCTAATCAGGACTGGCCCTGTTTAGCTTCTAAGATCAAATGGTATCTGGTGCCTTCAGGGTATAGCTGAACTGCAATCCATCAGCAGTAGCTAGCATAGGGTAGGCATCATTGTAACATAAATAGCTTAATTTTCTCTACCTACCCCCACGCTGTTCAAACAGACTAGACGGAACATCACTTTTTACCAACTTTGTCAGGATGGAATTCTGTGTCCATTTTCAATGCATGCAGCAGGAAACATGCTAAGATGTTCCTGTCAGGCAATAGCTGTGAGACATTTTTCATTCTTTTGATAAGAGGGAAATCTTTGAAGACTTTGTTAAAAACTGGGATCCACTTTTATAGATTGAACAAGAATTTAAAGAGAAGTGGTTTACATGATGTAGATTTTTGTTCTGATATTTAAGTAAATCTTTACTTAATGTTTCAAATATAATGTATAATGTTTCAAATATAATGGCAGAAGTTATAAATAATAGAGTGATTATCTAATTTTAGGTAATAATAGAATCAAAGTAATTATATGGTGCAAGACTGAAATAATCTGATGTGTATAAAGAAAAGAATATTAAGTAAACCTGGGGGTGGGGAGCCAATGAAAGGAAAGAATGTAAGAAGAATCTAAATGAGTTATGAATCTTATTTTCACATGTATGCATGCATGAATTTGTAATAAATAAAAAAAGAAAAGCAACCCTCAACCTGATTTTTTAAATGAACTAAATCTGAATTAAATTGTATGAGACCAACAAATGGATGACAATATTGAAAGAGGACATCATCTGGATTAAGATTGATCTATCCCTAGCTTGGTCACCATGAAGATAACTACACAGTACAAAGCAGACAGCAAGAAAAGAGCAGCAAGGATATTCCAGTCCTTTGCATTTGGCCTGCCTGCAATGTAGCAGCCGTGCTGGTAAGAGAGCAGAACTGTTCCATCCAGCTGGCCACAGTAAAAACTGTAACCGAAGGTTCTTCCTTTCTTTCCCCTCTCCACCAATTATACCATGTCCATGTATGATGTTTCAAATTTGCAGGTCAAATTTGCAGTGCAAGGATGCCTATGCTACTTATACCTGTAAGCCTCTCCGGGAACCATTCTGGCTACAAGGCAGGGTATAACTGCTTTAAATAAAAAGACACCATGGCAAAATGTTAATTCAGACTGAGTTTACTGCTATATCAAACTTACCTAAACATGCCTCTCGTGTATCTTCTTGACCTGCATTCATGAAAAATTTGGCGAGGAGAATCAAGACCAGGGGAGACAGAAAGGAAATGAACTGAAACAAGACGAAAGAGACAGAATTAGAGTTAGCAGCACAAGCAAGGCCAATGGTTAGAGGGAAAAAGTGCATTCTTAAAATTTTCCAAATGTGTTCCAATAGATAATAACGGGTCGGATGGACAAATAATCTGATTGGGTATTATGTGGCAGCTTAAAGATACCCAGCTCCCCAAGCTATTCCTGATAGAGTTTGGTTTCCAGATCTTCTCCCATCTTGGTCTCCCTCTTTGGGGCACATTCCAGTCTGTCAACAGCTTGAACTATAGTGCCCAGAACCGGACTCTTGTGGTCTCTTCCAACTTTGTGAAGTGAGCAACTTTAGCAGATCCAGAAACCAATGTTCATGCACATATACTATAATCCCATGCAGCACCCTGACTGAAAATCTTGGGTTTTTTGGGTGGGTGGGGTGGGTTTGGGGCTTAAAACCAAACGTGACAAACCCTCAGCTATACTTTTAAAACCATGGCCATTTCTGCACTACACTCTTATATTGTGATTATTCCACTTTCAACATTCAGCCCCTCCCGAAACTGCAAACCCCAGGATTCCATAGGATGTTGAAAGTGGAATAATCGCGCTATAAGAGTGTAGTGTGGAAATGGCCCCTATGTACAAATATTTTTCATAAAACAAAGTCAGTGCACTTTATTATACATGAGAATCGTATATCCGGGAGGCTTACAGTTTACAATACAAATGGTATTTTGTTTTCCTTGCTTTAGTTAAGGAGGAGGAGAAGGCAAAAAAGGGGCAGGGAAAGTACACATGGTGTGTTTTATGCCCACACTGATGGACAGGTCACAGCCTAGCAAGAGGTATATACGTCAAGACAACTGAGAATATACATGGTAGATGGTTGGAATGAGCTATTACTTACAAACATGGGCTTGGCAGGCACGTGGTCAGACTCAATGTAGGGGTTTTTATAGAGCCACATTTCTTCAGGCTGTATGACTCGCTGGAATGGAGGCAGCAGTTCTGTGAACCTGGAGAGAGCATAAACCAGTGATTATAAAATGGGAGACCAATCAAAATACAATATTGGGGCTTTCTCCTCTGAGCAAAGAGAATTCTGCTTTGCAAGATTTACTACAGCCTGCTTTTCAGCAGGTATATGGGAACCAATTTATGTCACTGTTTTGCAACAACAGAAAGGAACAGGAACATTTTTGTAAAACTAACTGGGAGACATATACAAAATAACCATAAACTAAAACATGATGTTTGTGTGCTGTTGCAACTGGCCCAACTACAGTGGGCCTTCAGAGATGATGCTCATGATATAACGTTGTTCAGGGCATGGATGACTACTCAAAATATCGTGGGTAACTTTGTGACATGCCAAAAAAAAATTCTCCTGACAAAGAAGGTGCAGTTGCAATTGTTTTGGTGTCAACAGAAAACTCCAATGTCTACCCAGACATTTTAATCAGTTCATCGGTTCTGCAGGATTGCTTCTTTCAATTCGTCTACTCAGGGATTTTATTAATTTTGTTCATCCTGTTGTATTTTTGCCTTCGTTTAGTCATATGGCCCTGGTACCCACAAAGATTAAGGACAATTTTAAAATGTTTTAAACTAAAAAAAAAAAAAGGGAAGACATAAAAATAGTAATTTCTGTTATGAACTTCCGTAAGAGTATGACTTAGAGAAAAGCTGTGGCCACAGTTAAAATATATAACTAAAAGAACGATAAGATGAAGCATATATAAAATCAACAGGAACTTGCATCTCATTCTCTTGGTCTTAGCTGGAGTACAGAAAAGAGGAGTCTGACAGAGACAGCCCCTTTCTTGTGACAAACTCCTGTGCGGTGGGAGCTTGTTAAAATAATTTAAACCACAGCCAGTGGAGTCCTATCATATTTGCGAGCTCAGCCTTGGGACTCTGGACTTTAGTCATCCAACTGGCAATGGTGCACCTCAATTCCAAAACAATCAGCATCAGAGCCAAAGCCATGCTGGCTGGGAGATTTGGGAAGCTGTAGAGGTATCATATTTTATTAAATACCAAAATCAGAATCATCCAGGCCATAGTATTTACAATTTCTATGCATGGGTGTGAAAGCTGGACAGGGAAAGAAACTGAAAGGAAAAAAATCAAATAATATGAAATGTAGTGCTGAAGATACTGTAGACTGCTAAAAAGACAAATGAATGGATCAAGCCTGAACTCTCACTGGAAGTGAAGATGATGGACCAAGACTGCCTTGCTTTGGACATATCATGAGATGGAAGGACCCAAAGGAAAGGTGGAATGGCTTGGTAAAGTGGAAAGCAATAGGAAAGGAGGAACATTGTATCATGGGTGGATTCATTCAATTGAGGAAACCACAGTCCTGAGGTTTTGTGGATTATAATCTGTTCCTCAGATTCCTAGAGTGTATTATTTAGGTGAGTTTATTTATGTTATCTGAAGAAGTTAATTGCAATCTACGAACACTCATGCTAAAATAAATCTACTGGTTCTAATGATGCCACAGGAATCTTTTGTTATTACGTTAGGCAGAAAAATAACAACGCTCCTGCTTTGAAAAGCCCACCTCGCACAGATTAACAGGCACTGTATTTCTCAGGCATTGTGGCAATATATTGCAGGCTGTAGCAGCCAAGAGTTAAAGCCAGGGACAAGCTACCAGAGAGAGCAAATCCCATTTCTCAGTTCAGCAAGGGAGAACTTGGGGTCCTCTGTAGGCCAATGGCCAGTGCTGATGGGAGTTGTAGGCCCTTTCCGCACTGAGGCTTCTAGCGCAAGCGGGGGAGGCCGGCAAGCGCAAGAAGGTTCGTCCGGGAGGCTGTCGCTTCCCCCTCCTTCCTTCCGCAGGCGAAGGAACCAGCGGGGAAGCGGCACCGAAGGAGGCTTGCCGCGCAAGCCGCCCTCCCCCCTGTGCAAAGCGGGAGACCTCGCGCCGGATTCCCACCCCGCGCACGCGAAGCGGGTGGCGTCGCGCCGAATTCCTCCCCCCTGCGCGCGCCGGATTCCTCCCCCCCGTGCGCGCCGGATTCCCCCCTGCGTGCGCCGGATTCCTCCCCCGCGTGCGCAAAGCGGGCGTCGCGTCCGTCGCGCTACCTCCCCACCCCGCTCCTTCCTTCCGCAGGGGTGGAGGGGAGGAAGCGCGACCCGGCCAGTTCCCGGAGGCTCCGCACGAAAGGTAAGTGCGGGTGGGCGCCGGGAGCGTTGCGCGAGCGCGGGGTGATTTTCGCTTGGACGCGAAAATCAAAAAACCCGCGCTCGCGCCGCTTCAGCCCCGTGAGCCGGGCGGAAGTGGGAGTGCGTCGTGCGGAGCGACGCTCCCACTCCCGCGAGGCTCACGGGGCTGTCGCGCGAGCAAAGGCCCGTGCGAAAAGGGCCGTAGTCTAATGTGTAGGGGCACACAGCATCCCCCGTCCTGAATTAGATCTACCATAGTTCTGTCATTCATGCACTATGGCTGTGCCATGAGCTCAAGACACAAAGAAGATCATTCTAGGATAAAAACAGGCAGGGGGAAAAGAAATGTAACAACACCTTTAAGACCACCGTAATTGGCTTCTATTTTTGCATGAGCTTTTGTGGATATAAACCCACTTCTTGGGGTGCAGTACAGAGTGACATCCAGGCTTCAGGATATAAAGGATATGTACATAGTGGTGGGATGGAATGTGACAGGATCCAGAAAGACGCAAATCATAACCCTTACCCTAAATTTTCAAAGAGCTGCCTAAGCGGATACAGGTCTGTAAGAATTTTATGGTTAGTGTGGATGTGCGAAGGCAATAAACCTGCTTATGGAAAGCCAGTTTCCCTGCGTGCCAAGCCTTCTCTGGCAAGGTTTCTTTTTTTTAAAGACCGTGTGCAATAGAGAGGCCTCTTCTATTCAAACACGTAAGTGTGCCAGGGGGTTGTTATCTTTGCCCACACCTCTGCTAATGGTTTGGAATGTGGCATTATGGCCATGTACGCACTAGGCTGTTGTAGCGCGATGATTCCACTTTCAACATCCTCTGGAATCCTGGGGTTTGCGGTTTCGGGAGGGGCCGGCCGGCCCCTCCCGAAACCGCAAACCCCAGGATTCCAAGGATGTTGAAAGTGGAATCATCGCGCTACAACGGCCTAGTGCAGACATGGTCTATAACTCAATGGGCCTATTTCTCTTTGCAGTTTCCCTTTGTCCTTTCCTTGTGCAAGGGTGGCTTCCCCAACCCCTGACACCCCAGGCAGCATCACTGACGCAGACGCGCCCATCCGCAGCAGATGAATCATCGCCCCTTGACGACAGGCCGGGAGGCTTCTGTACCGGAGCCAAGGGCATCCTTGCAAACGGGGCAGCCCCCCGGCCTCCCCTTGCACCGCAGCCCCGGCCCCGCGCACGGCCTCGGGCTCGGCTCCGACGGCCCCAGGCTCCCTAAATGCGATCACGCACCGAATGCAACGCAAGGCACTAAATGCACCGCAAAAGCAGGGCAGCCTCCGGCCTCCCGGAAGGACACGTGTCTTTCTAAGCGTTGCGACGCCCGGCTTTGGGGAGGGAGGGGGGAGGGAGGAAAGGGGCGCGGACGGCTCCGTGCCATGCAGTCGCGCGCTGAGAGCGAGACACGCGTCCGCCCGCAGGCCGCGATCTCCCTCCCCGCCCTTGGAAGGCTCCGCCCTGGCAGGGCCCGCGTCTTAGGGGCAGGGCGACCCCGCCACCCGCGCCCTCCCTCCCTCCGCTGCCCCCCCACTCACAAGAAGAGTCCCAGGAGCAGCGCGCGCACCCCCACTTCCAGCAGCAGCGCCAGCCCCGCCCGCGGCACGCGCCGCATCCTCCGCCGCCGCCGCCGCCGCCGCCGCGCCGCCCGCCCGCAGGAGCAGCAGCAGCAGCAGCAGCAGCCGCGTCCGCAGCCCCTTGGCCCCGCCCCTGCCCGCAGAGGCCCCGCCCCTGCCCGCAGAGGCCCCGCCCCTGCCCGCAGAGGCCGCGCCCCTGCCCGCAGAGGCCCCGCCCCTGCCCGCAGAGGCCCCGCCCCTGCCCGCAGAGGCCCCGCCCCTGCCCGCAGAGGCCCCGCCCCTGCCCGCAGAGGCCCCGCCCACTCGCTCTCCGGGTGGGGAGGGGAGGAGAAGGGGAGGGGCCTCTACCCCCCTCCCACGGGGGGGGGCAAGGAAAGTGAGCCTGGAGGGTCCTGAACTTGGAAGGGGTGGGGTGGCCTTAGGATCCCACGGTTACAACGCCCCCCCCGACGTTGAATCAGCCCATTTTGTCCAGATCAAATCAGGCAGCAGAAACATGCAATGTGTTTTCCCCTCCATTCTTAAAATAGACCCTCCCGCCTGTCTTTTTCTTTAAATTTTTTAATATATAAAATAAGTCTTATTAAATTCTTGCTTGAAACAATTGCATACAACATACAACAACAAGAGACCGTAACACCTGCATCAACCTACCTATGGACTCAGCTATGGGAGCCTGTCCTGAGCAGAGGTGGCTCCTTCCCCAGGAGGAGGGCGCTTGGGAGGGTAGGAGGGCGCGAGGTCATTTCCGCACTGCACTGTTATAGTGCTTTCGTTCCGCTTTCTTTCTTTCTTTTTTTTTTAAATTTATTTTTATTAAAATTTTTCATTCTTACAGGCATCAGCTCATAAGAGTTGTTAATGTTTACAATATAAAATATGCTATAACATACCATAATGTACAACATATAATATACTCTTTTGACATGTTCATAAGACCTGTTCACCTTCAACACCCTGTGGAATCCTGGGGTTTGTAGTTTACTGAGGCCAAAGGGATCCCTGGCTGAGAATTCTCAGTGCCCCTCCCGAAACTGCAAACCCCAGGATTCCATAGGAGGTTGCAAGTGGAATCATTGCACTATAACAGACTCGTGCAGAAACGGCCACTGCCTTTGCACCATGCAGTTACTTTGTTTTTCATTTCACTACTTCCTTTGTAAAAGAAATGGGTGTGTGGCGCAATAGTTGTTGTTCCCTGTATGCAGGACAAGAGGCTACTGTTAGGACAGAATATGGAGAAACTGAATGGTTTCCAGCTGGGAAAGGAGTCAGGCAAATCTGCATTTCGTCACCTTATCTGTTTAAATTGTATGCTGAACATATACGGCAAAGCAGGATTATAGAATCATAGAATCATAGAAATTCAGAGTTGGAAGAGACCACACAGGCCATCCAGTCCAACCCCCTGCCATGCAGGAACACCCTCAAAGCACTCCCGACAGATGGCCATCAAGCCTCTGCTTAAAAACCTCCAAGGAAGGAGACTCCACTACACTCCGAGGCAGCAGATTCCACTGCCGGACAGCCCTGACTGTCAGGAAGTTCTTCCTGAGGTTCAGGGGGAATCTCCTTTCCTGCAGCTTGAATCCATTGCTCCTTGTCCTGGTCTCTGGAGCAGCAGAAAACAAGTCCCCTCCTTCCTCTACGTGGCATCCCTTCAAATATTTAAACATGGCTATCATGTCCCCTCTTAACCTCCTCTTCTGCAGACTAAACATACCCAGCTCTCTAAGTCTATCCTCATAGGGCATGGCTTCCAGGTCTCTCACCATTTTGGTCGCCCTCCTCTGGACTTCCTCCAGCTTGTCAATATCCTTCTTGAATTGGGGTGCCCAGAACTGGACACAGTATTCAAGATGGGGTCTAACCAAGGCAGAGTAGAGTGGTACCAGTACCTCTCTCGATCTAGACACCATACTCCTATTGATGCAGCCGAGAATTGCATTGGCTTTCTTGGCTGCCGCATCACACTGCTGACTCATGTTCAGCTTGTGGTCTCTGAAGACTCCTAGATCCCTTTCACACATACTGCTATTCAGCCACGTGTCCCCCATCCTATATTTGTGGATTCCATTTTTTCTGCCTAAGTGTAGGACCTTACATTTCTCTCTGTTGAATTTCATTTTGTTCGCCCTGGCCCAGCTCTCCAATCTATCCAGGTCATTTTGAATTTTGATCCGGTCCTCCGGCGTATTAGCAACCTCTCCCAATTTGGTATCATCTGCAAATTTGATGAGCATGCCCTCTATTCCTTCATCCAAGTCATTGATAAAAATATTGAACAGCACTGGGCCTAGGACAGAACCCTGTGGCACCCCACTAGTCACTTCTCTCCAGGATGAAAAGCAGCCATTCGTGATCACCCTTTGGGTTCGGTCAGTCAACCAATTACAAATCCAAATAACAGTAGCCCTGTCCAGCCCACATTTTACTAGCTTCGTTGCAAGAAATTAGATTCAGGATTAGATTCAGAGGAAGGAGGTGTGAATACAGGAGGAAGGAACCTCAGCAGTTAAGGTATGCAGATGACACCATGCTACTAGCAGAAAATAGCAAAGACTTGGAAGGATTATTGAAGAAAGTCAAAGCAGAAAGTGCAAGGAAGGTTCATAGCTGAACGTTTAGGAAACAAAAATAATGACCACATATGATTTGCAGATCCTTGAAGCAGACGATGAAGACATTGAAATAGTTCAAGACTTTTCATACCTTGGCTCTGTCGTTATTCAGAGTGGAGACTGCAGTTAAGAAATCAGAAGAAGACTAGGGCTTGGAAGAGTAGCTATGAAGGAACTAGATATGATCCTTTAGTGTAAAAATATATACTAAAGTTAGGATTGTCCATTTTGTTTTATTTCCAGTTTCTATATATGGTTCCGAAAGCTGGACAGTGAAGAAAGCTGATAGGAAGAAAATCAACTAATTTGAAATGTGTTGCTGGAGAATACCCTGGACAGCTAGAAAGACAATGCATGTTCAAGCAAATCAAGACTGAACTCTCCCTAAACACCAAGATGACTAAACTGAGGCTGTTGTACTTTGGCCATATCATGAGAAGACATGACTCGCGAGAAAAGACAGTAATGCTTGGTAAGATAGAAGGCAGTAAGAAAAGAGGAAGCTCACATTACAGATAGATAGACTCAATCAAAGAAGCCACATCCCTGAATCTGCAAGACCTGAGCAGGGTGGATAAAGATGGGATGACTTGGAGATCTCCCATTCATAGGGCCACCATACGTCAATGCTGATTTTTGATGGCAGTTGACAACAACTTTCTTTGGACAAGATTATGTTTTTATTGTTATTGGTTGTAGCCAAGTTGCTGGTATTCGGACAATATTCTTACCAAGATTTATATGTGTATGTATGTTCTACATGGAAACTGCTGATTGAGCTGGAATTTGTTTGGAAGAGGGAGAGTTCCCAGGATAGGAAAGGGCTGTAACTCCAGAATAATAGTATATTTTCCATATAGAATATGGATTTTCTGATTTTTTTAACATCATACTGATCCTCTGCTCCTTCAATGATTACAAGAAGGCATCCTTCTAACTGTTCTGATTTGTCAGGGAGAGTCCCAATGTCACCCCACTTTTTCAGCTGCTTACAAAGGTCCCAGCTTCTCTCTCCTCCTCCTTTGTTCTCAGCCTACTTCAACTGCTGCAATCTGAGTTCAAAGTGTGAAACTAGTTTTCATTCCATTAAAGTTTGTACTCCATGGGGAGGGGAGAGGCAGAATCTTGCCAATAGTCTCAGGCAAAAAGCAGGTTGTTGCAGCCTGTCCTACCTTGTCTTTTTTCCTCATTAATAGTTTTTGTCACCTTGACCACATCCTGATGCTGGTTGGCCACATCTGTCCTGGATTTTATCTCTGAAATGTTAAAGTATGTGAACGGAGGACCAGTAATTCTATCTGAATTTAACTTGATTGCGACTTTGGTTGGTTTGCTTTTTGAAGAAAACTACTGTGCTCTTCTCTTCTTGTGCTTTGGATCTATTTATCTGACAGCAACCCATCCCCTGTTCTTTCTGGAGCTTTGTCCTCTACAGAACTCAAGTTGGCTATCAACAAAAACAAAACATTGCTATTTTAAAATAGAAGTATCTGAGAGTTGGACATGGTAATTTTCTAACCGCTGTACATCAAAGACATAATTAAAGGATTGATCCCAAACTTTTCAAGTAAGTTAGTGATGTGTGCAAAAAAGAGTATTAGATAGACACTGTAAACTTTATCCACGGAAGTACAAAATTTCAATTCAGTTGCTCTGGAAACATCTCAGAACTTGGAGAACAGGGAGTCTATATAACAATATGTTCCAGTTTCAGCCACAAGTCTGGTACACAACAGGGGGAAAAACAGACGGAAGGAGTGTGTGTGTGTGTGTGTGTGTAAGAGAGAGAGAGAGGGAGGAAGAAACAGAACAGAACAGAATCTTTGAAAATGCCCTAATATTGAAAGGTTGGAACTCTGGATGAAAGTGAGCAACATGGAAAGAAATATTGGCCTTTTGCATAATGCCATTAGCTCTAAGTAGATATTGCTTTCATTGCTTCAGTAATAGCATAATGATCTGTCACGAAAGACAAACAGTTCTTGCTTGTTTTCCCAAAGCCTTTGCTTCAGCCTGTGTTTTTTTCCGTTCTCATTTCTTTTGCAAAGCATCTCTCCTAACTTTTTACCCCTGAATATTTTTCTTTTCAAACTGTGGCCTCAATCTAACATCTTCTTAGTGTAGTATAAATACTTGCTTGTGGCCATGACAGCACTACACAACCCCCATGCAGAACAGCAACATGAGAGGCTACATGTCAGTGAGTGGATGTCATTGTGAAATGCACAATACATAATGCACAACCAACATGAAAAGTAAAGCATGCACTACCACAATGCATAATTACAATGCAAAGTATAGAATGCACAACCACAATGCATGACTTTGAAAGACAAGGCACAGATGAAAATGATGTCTGTGCAACTTCGCTTCCAATGCTATCAGTAGAATATAATGGTGACCTTTCAGTCCTGCATACATAGTGTGACTTATATGTGCATATGTCCCTAAGTGAATTCTGGCCCAAGATGTCATTGTGCATCCTCTAAACTCTGTCAGTGGGAACATGCTAAAACTAATGAAGAGATGGCCATCGAAGATTTCTGAAGGGCTGGAAGAACACATAGAGATATCTTATGAATATTTACCTGGAAGTAGGTTCTGTTGAATTGGGTGGATCTAGGCTGCATGCTTCCTAATGGCCATTTGAATGCCTCAAAAAAGGCCTTCCCCTGGAGTTCTGTGCAGTGGTTCAAGATTATGTGGCATAACACATCTGGAAGGCGCTGAGTTAGGGAGCAATACAAGTCTCACTGAATGTATGGGGAGGGTGGAAGCCATCTCCATGTGGCCAAGCAGTAAAATATTGCCATGTTGAATGGCCACTTCAATTGGCCTGCGTTATCTTTAACCTACAATAGTTACGTGTTCTCTCTAAACTGCTGCTCATTTCTATCATCATCTGCATAAAGACAAGCAAGTTGCTGAAAGGTGGTAAGAGTACATTTAAACTGCTTGTATAAAGCTGTAGAGAAAAGGTCACACACCAGGAAGCTGTGGAAGCAGGCAGTTCAGACTATGTAGAAAAACCTGGCATGCTACTCTCTTTTAAATGTGGGGTAGAATCTTGCCATATCTATATAGTAACTGCTAGAATTAGTTAAGCAACACAAGGGTGTCGTGCCTTCTTCTCAACTGGTGGAAGACTGCTGTCTTCTCCTCTGTGCTGGGCCACTTTGATCTCAGATTGCAGATTTGAGTAGGAAGAAACTAGAAATACAAGTGTAGAGGGAAACAAGAAGGAGATTGTGATGAGTTCTCTTCTGAGGCTGGATCCACTGTTCTTAACCTTGAATACCTGTCACTATAACCTTGCCCTAAGGTTCCTGCTTAAATCCCTCCTTAGATTTGGGACATGGGCCTCCAGGTGGCCTTGGTGTGGACCAATTTATTTTACAAGTGGTTCCTGCAATGGTAAACGTCACACCCTTTGGTAATCTGATCAGAGTAAGATTTAATAAATGATCAATACTGTTGAGCAGTCAGTAGTGCCCGCCAGTAGTATGGGAATTAGAATAGTTAGAGACTAAGAAGTAGATGCTATGCTGGTACCAAGGTCTTGGAAACATCTGCAGGGAGATAACAGTGCTACACGCTGAGAAGAATGTGTGGGTGGGTCTGGGATCTTAATGGTTTGTTTTCTCCTGTCCTGTTAATCTGAGCTCTAAAATCTGCTGAGTGTACTACAGTTCCAAACAAACTATGCTTTGCTGAGAAATTTTGAGACTGTGGTTCGTCGAATCCTGACCTCCCTCCACATTCCCTAGGGTTAGGGGCACAGGACCCTGTGAAAGTGAAAAATAAAGTGAATAACTTATAGGCCTTCCCAAACCATATTTAACACACAAAAAGGTATGTAGCATATCTCGATTTCAGTAAGGCCTTCGACAAAGTTCCCCATGACATTCTTGCAATGAAGCTAGTAAAATGTGTGCTGGACAGGGCTACTGTTAGTTGGATTTGTAATTGGTTGACCGACCGAACCCAAAGGGTGATCACCAATGCCTGCTTTTCATCCTGGAGAGAAGTGACTAGTGGGATGCCACAGGGTTCTGTCCTGGGCCCAGTGCTGTTCAGCACAGTGCTGTTTCTGTTTAGGTAGAAAAAATGGAATACAGAAATATAGGATGGGGGACACATGGCTGGGTAGCAGTACGTGTGAAAGGGATCTAGGAGTCTTCATAGATCACAAGCTGAACATGAGTCAGCAGTGTGATGCGGCAGCCAAGAAAGCCAATGCAATTCTTGGCTGCATCAATAAGAGTATGGTGTCTAGATCAAGGGAGGTACTGGTACCACTCTACTCTGCCTTGGTTAGACCCCATCTTGAATACTGTGTCCAGTTCTGGGCACCCCAATTCAAGAAGGATATTGACAAGCTGGAGCAAGTCCAGAGGAGGGCGACCAAAATGGTGAGAGGCCTGGAAGCCATGCCCTATGAGGACAGACTTAGAGAGCTGGGTATGTTTAGTCTGCAGAAGAGAAGGTTAAGAGGGGACATGATATCCATGTTTAAATATTTGAAGGGATGCCACGTAGAGGAGAGAGAGGGCTTGTTTTCTGCTGCTCCAGAGACCAGGACAAGGAGCAATGGATTCAAGTTGCAGGAAAGGAGATTCCACCTGAACCTCAGGAAGAACTTCCTGACAGTCAGGGCTGTCCGGCAGTGGAATCTACTGCCTCGGAGTGTAGTGGAGTCTCCTTCCTTGGAGGTTTTTAAGCAGAGGCTTGATGGCCATCTGTCGGGAGTGCTTTGAGGGTGTTCCTGCATGGCAGGGGTTGGGCTGGATGGCCCCTGTGGTCTCTTCCAACTCTACATTTCTATGATTCTATGATTCTATGATCACCATATTCAACCCACCATGGACTCCTTTGAGGCATCTGGGTTCCTTCCCAAGGCAGAAGTGGATGGCTAGTGGGGATTACTGCCACCTCCACCTCTGCCCCACACCATTTTTAATGGGGCCTTACAGGTCTCATTCACAGTTTCTCAGTCTCACAAGGTTTGCAGTCCCTATTAAAAATGGCACAGGGAGGCAGCAGAGATGACAACAAATAATCCATGAATAATCAAATCCGCAAAAGTGAAACCCACAGATGTGGAGTTCTGACTGTAGTTCAAATTTATTTTCTTAACATACAGAACTTTAAAAAATTTCAGTGCTCAGTTCCAGCTGTATAATAATATTCAAAGTGAGTTATGTCAGACCTTTTCCTTCAATAATTTCAGACACCTACTACAGATTTGCTCCCCTCCAGCTCTCACAGCTCTTTCAGAAGTGCTCCTCCAACTGTTGGGCAAGGAATTTTGGATACAATAGATATATGAACCAATGGTTAAAATTATGGACAAAGGATGTTAAAAAGGTACTTTGCTACGATCTTCAAGAAAAATACTATAAAATGATGTACCGGTATCTTACACTAGAGAGACTTGCAAAGATACATCAAGATATGAAGAATAAATGCTGGAAATGTCAAGATCAAGTTGGAGCTTTGTATCATATGTATGGCTGTGTGAAAAAGCCACACAATTTTGTATTAAGATACAAAATGAGATGCAAAAGATTTTGAAATCCCAAATGCCTAAAAATCCTGAACTATACTTGTGAGGAATTTGAGAAGAAGAAACACCTATTGACAAGAAACAACAGAGACTGGTGCAATATATGCTATTGGCAGCAAGACTGGTATATGCAAAGTACTGGAAAAAAAATGGAGAGCCCATTGTTACAGCAATGAGTTTAGAACAAGATTAGTAGTAAAATTATAAAAAAAAATTATCTTGCACAAGAGGGGAGCAGTTAGTACACTAAGGCACTCAAGAACATGCTACTCCAAAGAATGTGGCAACACAAAGGTAATTTTATACTCTGCCAAGACTCGTACAAAAGCAGAAATGCTGGTTAATTAGCTAATTGAAATCCATACATATAGGAAACTATGGCCATTTCTGCACTAGCCTGTTATAGCACGATGATTCCACTTTCAACAGCCTCTGGAATCCTGGGGTTTGCAAACTGCAAACCCCAGGATTCCAGAGGCTGTTGAAAGTGGAATCATTGCGCTATAACAGGCTAGTGCGGAAACGGCCTATGTCATGAATACATTATTATGTCAGCATTCAAGCACTGCTCATGTTCATATAGGTGGCACCAAATTAAAATACCAGATCTCACCTTGTGGGTGTGTAAGTTAATATTATAATAAACCTAAATCAGCCTTTAGGTCACTTCAGCTCTCGTGATTGCTCCCCCTCCCTTGTTCTATTCTAAATGTCTCCAGACACTGAAGACCACAAAACTAACCACATTTCAGACAGTCTCTGTCCCTTTTGTTCCCCGTTCTGCAACTGTCAGCAGCTGCTTTCTTGTTTTTCCAATCCAGCAAGCAAACTTTTCTTATTTACTTTTGCAAGAATTAGCATTTACTTTTCATGTACCTCGCCCTTTATTTCTCTTTGTTAGTAGCTCTCTATGTAGCTTGACTAATACTTAGCTATTTATCAATTATTTCTTGTTATTTTCAAATAATGCTCTCACACCATTAACGGAAGAATTATTCAACAGATTGACGGGAATATGTAATTGAAATGGATAACCTTACATATAGGTTGAAGGAGTGAACAAAAAGTGAATTCTTTTCTGAATGGAAATGCCTGATTGATTATTTAAAGAAATATGATGGTGAATTAATGCTAACATGTTTTTAACTGGCTTGTATTTTTAAGTTTTGAAGGGTAATATGAAAATAATAGCCGAACTTTGTTTGCTGCTGTTTTAGGATATTTACAATATCTATAATATATGTAGATACTGTAATTTTAGTAATAATATTGAAGATTTATTAATAAGCTTTGAGGAGTAATCATGAGTCTAATTACCAATGCCTATTACTGATTAAAATAATATGATTATAACATTTATGTTACAAGTATAAATATAACTAAGCATAGCTAAAATAGGTTTATTTTTCTTTTTTAATTAGACTTTGAAGTTTGATGCAAGTGTTTAGGATAAACCTTATCTAAAATAATAGAATAATGCTAATAAGTGATTACCATTGATTATGATTGGTTTTTTTTTATCAACTGGGTAAATTCCCTTTTGTGTAAATAGATAAGGCTATAATTACTGTCAGCAACAAGAATTAACTTTGGTTTTAATTAAGGATTTAATAGTTAAGTGTCATTGTTTTGCAGGAGCTGTTTGCAAGCAGGGGGGAAAACCAACTTTTTAATTACTTGTTCTTTTTAAAAGTTGGTTGTAGCTTATTTAGATATTTGTAGTTTTGTTATGTTGCTTTTTTTTTCATATGCATCATGCTGTTTTATATTTTTAACTTTGTGTATTATCTCATATTGTTGTTGTTTATGTGTGTTTAGTAAAAATATTTTTTTAAAAATCTTCAGCTGTCAGCAACAAACTCTCTTGTTTGCTAAAGTGTGCAAAGCTTAAGTGATTTGTTGGTGCAACTCACAAAGACTCTTGGAGGAGGCAGAGTGTTGCATAACTACATACTTAGCTTTGCAGCCTCAGAACTCACTCTCTGCTCTGCTCTGCAGCCACCTTCTGGCTAGAAGCGAATAGATAAATATTCCTTATCCTGTCTGTTGGGTAGCCCTCCATATTATAGTCATGGGATATGTAGTAGGATTTAAGTTAGCCGCTTGCTTGTAACAAAGGTATGAGAACCAGAGACAGTTAGATAAACAAACAACTAGGAACGCACTGATAAGCACTGCCAGGCTTGCCACAACTTCAAGGTCTCTTGCGGGTGGGAAAGATTCTTCTTGGTGTTTTATGCTTTGAACTGTGCTAATTGCCCTTAGTCCACTCACCGAAGTCCTGTACGATGTATCTCACTCAAAATAAATAGTGTTTATGCACTGTACTATTTGTGTGTATGGATTCAGTTCCTGACACCGGCCCTTTCCACACCTTACCTTTTCACGGAGGTGGAGGGCGGCGGTCGTGTGAGCAGCCTCTTGCGCTAGGCGCTCACTTCGCTTCTGCTTCCTCACCGCAGCTGGTTTGTTGGTTGCAAGAACGACGCACGAATGCCCCGCCCCTTCCAACCGCAGCACAACCTGGGAATTGCAGACTAGCGCTGGGGCAGGAAGCGCGACTGGCCCAGCTCCCGATGCACCGCACACCAGGTAAGTGCGCCCTGGGAGCATTGTGTGACAGTGCACCATTTTCGACTTTAAGCCGAAAATGAAAAGGTGCGTCCACTTTAGGCTCTTGAGCGTTGCCTAAATGGGAGTGTGTCATATGGACCTCTCCTCCCATTTACGTGATGTTCAAGGAGCCCTTTTGCTTTAGAAACGGTGTGCGAAAAGGGCCACTGTCTCTCTAATGAAGTGAAAAGAAATAATCCCCTAATTTCACCTTGAGCTGGAACAATCCACGTAGCTAAGATTTCTCTCTTAATTTAAAAGAAAAATGTGTTCATTCCTTTCTTCCTCTCTCTCAATCTCTGTGTGTGTGAAAAAGACAAGCAGTGAGCAACTGTGGTTTGTATACCAGTTGCGTAGGGATGAGGGGCGGCGATGAAGGCAGTTTGCCCCAGGAGGCAATTTTTTTGGGTGTCCTAACTTGTAGCCCCACCCCTCATACTGTGGCCATGCCCCCCACTGTAGCCCCACCCCCTATGCCATAGCCCCATCCCCACCCACCCCCTCCACACACTCCAAGCTCTGCCACTGTTGTATGCATAATGCTTATTGAACTTTCTGACAGTGAGAGCTGTTTGGCAGTGGAATATGCTGTCTCAGAGTGCGGTAGGATCTCCCTCTCTGAAGGTTTTTAAACAGAGGCTAGATGTCCATCTGTTGGGAATTCGTTGAGTGTGTGTTCCTGCACTGCAGGTCTGGGACTCAATGGCAGTCATGATCCCTTCCAGCTCTAGGATTCCATGATACAACCAGAGGCCATCCATAGGTCTCAGATTTTTGAGCCTGGAAATCTCATGGCCTGTGATGATCCTGAACTGGCAACCGTAAATACAGTTCAATACAGATCTGCTCAGAAATAAGCCCCACTGATTTTAGTGGCTTACTCCACCCAGCTGGTTTACGCCATTTCAACTTTTGTTTGAGTTCATGATATCTCTTGTGTTCTGCATTAATGTTAACAAATGTCATTTTTTCTTCTTGTGTCTGTAGGCTTCTAAATGCCATGAAATCTAACATCAAGGATTAAAGCATGCATCTGCAAACCCAATAAAAATGCACAAGGGGGTGTTAATGTGAATGCTACATGTATGCATGATGCTCACATGCCACTGGACAGCTTTGTTCCCTTCCTCTGGAAATAGTCCCATGGAAGCACACCAATCTATGTGCCTGTTTGCTTCCCCCTACTCGAACCATTCATGCTACTGTCTGATGGCACTCTGACTGATGCCCTGGTAGTGTTCAAAGTCTACTGCTGTAATTCTGTTTGCATGGGTCTGTTTCTGAAAAGTGTGTGGAAATCACATTTGATCCAGAGTGCAGAAACAAAGCTGGAGTATGTCACATGGATTATACTACAGTAAATTTTGTGTGTTTTCAGTTCAAAGTCATAGGCTGTTGTCTTCCGCCTTATACCCCCCTTTTAAAACAGAAGACATTCACTTTTAGTTTTTTGGTTCCAGGCTAAGCAGCTTCTGGCCACCAACCCTCTTTTATTTGTCTCCCTATCATGGGAAAGAAATGTCCAACACCTTCAATACGTGATGACCCAGTGTCCAGGGCACTAAGGGAGTGGGAATGAGGATGGTATCTAGAAGTTATCAGGGCTTAGGGGAGTTTGCACCGTTCCTGATAAAGTAAGACTTTGTGATTCAGAAAATGCAGGGAGATGGGACTAGCTGGACCAGTCTCAGTAAAGCTGCCGTGTAGCAACAGGGAAACTGTCATGTGGATGCTGCTCTATGACGTGGTTCAAAATGTGACCCAGCCATGATAATTTTTTAATTATTATTTATTTGTATCCCGCCTCTCTATATGGATCGAGGCAGTGAACAACTTACAAATAGCATGTATTTCGATACATTTCTATACATGCCCCCAACAAGCTCATTTTACCGACCTGCGGAAGGATGGAAGGCTGAGTCAACCTTGGAGCCTGGCAGGATCAAACTCACAACCTTGTGGCTTGCAGTACTGGCATTTAACCACTGCGCCACCAGGGCTGAATACTTGTTGAATGAATGAATACTTGTTGATTGTGCTGTGCTTTCCAATACTGTATGATGGCATAAAGCATGTGGTAGTGAGTAGGCATCATAGACTATTCAAAGGCTTGAATTACTATCATGTCTTGCAAGCAACCATATGTCCTATGTTACACCTCATGTATAATCCGAATGATTGTTGTAGGTGAGCTATGGGATGCAAGTCTATTGTTACAGTATGCTGGATAAAGATAATTGTATTCCTATTGTATTTAGAGTCCTGTTGGAATATTAAGCTAAAGCTTTGCATTATGTTGCAAGCTATATGCCTTGCTGGAGGAATATATCTGCTTAGAGAATGTATACCCATGTATGTTAGTATGTAGTGCTGAGTTGCTGCCATACTATGTGTGATACTGATGCTGTGTTACTATTCTACTGCGGTGCACCATGGACTTTGCTGTCATGGGCTTTGCTGTATGTGTGCATTGGAGCTGGTTTGTCAATACTTACTCTCATGTTATGATGTATTGTCTTTTGCTCTATGCTTTACCTGTCTTTGCCATATATAGTAGGTCTGCCATGTATGAAGCAGGTCTAGTGAGTCATGTTTAATGGGGTTATCATATTCCTTGCTTGATTGCATCCAGATTATATTATATGTATGTGTTGTTGCTTACATAGAACACAGAGCAAGATAGTGCCTTGCTAGGTTGTAGAAGGAAGTTGGATTTGGATACTGTATGCTTCATGTGTATAATTTATACTTATTCCTGAAGATAGTGGCTATGCAAGGGAGAAGGCTGTGCTGTAAGAGGATGATGGGATAGTTGAGATTGAGAATAGAAAATTATCTGATGGTCTTTGATATGTAACCAAATGCTGAATTAGACTTCTAGGTTTGTTTTATGGCCAAGCACTGCGACCAAGGATGTCCAGTGGAATGGTTGTATATCAGCAGAGATCAAAAGGATGCAGAGTTATACTCCAGGAAGAGTTGGTTATAGAAGCCTAGTGGGAAGACAAGACAATTAAGGAAGAGTCAGGATATAGATATACAGGAATGTAAACAGCTAGAGAGAGCCTGAGAAGTAGCTGGAAAATGGTGACATGATGTGACGTGTGTCTTCTACCAATCAATGTAAATCATGCCAAAATAATTACTAACCAAATGTATAAAAGTCTTTGTTTAGTTGGCTCTCATCAGCTTCAGCAACTCCTAAGAAATGTCACCTGTATATTCCTATTAAAGAATATTTATTTCCAAATCCTGAGTGTTCTTGGAAAGCAGGTAGACCAGGACATGGAAGGAATGACATGAGGGCATTGCCTCCCAAATATGAATTACGCTCCCCCATGAAATTTTCCTTCAGTATCCACATTTCTACCATTGCAGAAACTTGAAAACTTCACTTTAGCTTTTAGAAACATAGGGCCTTCCTGCACTACACTGTTATAGTGCTATTATTCTGCTTTCAGCATCCTCTGAGAATTCTGGGATTTGTAGTTTACTGAGGCCAAAGAGCTCTCTGGCTGAGGATTCTAAATGCCCTTCCCTACACTACAAACTCCAGGATTCCACAGGGTGTTGAAAGTGGCATAATAGCACTGTAACAGTGTAGTGCAGAAAGGCCCATAGTTTAGACATCCAAAGAAAAATTCCTAGGTAAATGAGAACACAGCAAAAGTAAGAGTCCTAGATGTGAACCATTTTCATAGTTTCACTCTTGGCAGTGCCAGAAATCTGGGGGCTGAAGTAAAATATTATTAGAAGGCAGAATTTTTACTGAGGTGGGAAATATCCTGATTTTGCTCCCCCATCCATAGCTACACACTTGAGTTTGCCAGCAGTGGAGCACACCCTCGTGAATGGCCACAGAAAATAGGACCTGTTTTCGTGCTGTGTTCTGCTTTTGCTCTCCTTGTGGTTTCTATTGTGTTGATTTTAAGTATAGTGGTTTTATTGCTGGAAGCCACTTGTGGCCTGTAAAGATAGAAAGAGGGTGTATAAATATTTTAAATAATGTGAAAGACTCATGTTGTAGCTTATTTCTGTGTGTCTGTGCCTTCAAGTTACCTGTTCAGTTATGGTGAACCCATGAATTTCATAGGATTTTCTTAGACAAAGAATACTCAGAGGTGAATTTTACCAGTTCCTTCCTCTGAACTATAGCCTACAGCACCTGGTATTCATTGGCGGTCTCCTATCCAAGTACTAACCAGGTCTGACCCTGCTTAGCTTCCAAGTTCAGACAGGATCTGGCACCTTTCGGGTATTAAGGCCATGCACAAAATAGACAGCTTGCTCACTTGCCAAACAGTTCAAGGCATGCAACTTTATTACTATTATTATAGACAGATAAGTGAAGTACAAATATTTTAAATTTATTTTCACATCTTAGCTTATCTAGTCATGCAGAAAATAGATTGCAGCACTTGCCAAGCAGTTCAGGGCATGTGTCATCATTTCATCATCATGGTTACACAGAGATAAATAGGAATGGAATTAACAGGCATTATCTTCCAAACTGGATTGCTGCGTGCCAGTTAACAACATTTTCCACCAAGATCAACTCATCTAGGAGTCAGTAATGGCTGCTGGAAGGACATCAAGTTGTGTAGAATAAAAAATGCCATATCAGTTATTAGTAAAATAAAATATAATGGGAAACAGAAGCTGTTTTAAACCAGAGCTGAGAACCAGTAAGTGACCCTCCAAATATAGATGCATTTCAATCATCATTAACCTTAGGCAACCTCCACAATGGGAGAAATAGATTGTCAACACCTATATACCTTCCAACCTCGGACATGTGTGGCCCAACAACATCTGAGTGTGCTGTAAGTGACAAAAGTTATTAATGAAAAGGAACATGCAAGCTAGGTCAGGCTGCAGCAGCTGTGCTTGCCTGAGCCTACAGAGAAAGTAAGGCCATTTCTGCACTACACTGTTATAGTGCTATTATTCCATTTTCAACATCTTGTGGAATTCTGGGGTTTGTCATTTACTATGGCTAAAGAGTTCTCTGGCTGAGAATTCTAAATGCCCCCACCCAAACTGCGAACCCTAGAATTCCACAAGGTGCTGAAAGTGTAGTGCAGACATGGCCTAAGCTTCATCTCTTCCCCTGGCTGAGTTAACAGAGTGCAACCGATTTTTAAACTTTGGACTAGTTTGCAGCAATTGTAGTAAGCTGACGACAAATAGGAAAGTGGGAGAAAGAAAGAGAAACTGGGACATTTTAAAGGAATCTGAGCAAGTGAGATGACAGAGGATGACTTGGTACTGTCTCTGCCAAAGAAGGACAGTTGGAGAGTATGTACTTAGATTAGATGGACTGAAATCAAAGGGGCTTCAGATTGTCTAAATCTAATGCAGTAATAATAAATCAAAACTAACATGGCATGAAAAAAAAATCTGCTGCCTAAGGTGGTGACTTTATCTTGGCTAACATTAGGGCTAACCTTGATTATAAAAAAAGTAGTTTTACCAATTAGGTTTCAGCAACAAATTATGGCTATTGCAGTGTAGGAAATAAGAAAAGGAGTGAGAGGAGGAGAGGAAGGGAAGGCATACAGAAGTTTGAGGCATGGTGCTGCTAGAAACAGGCTTTTAAAATTTCACACACACACACCTGGGCAAAAGAGCAAATTCTTTCCAGAGACATGTCTAATTATGCTTGCTCGGAACCTTTTAATATCGGTAATGGAAAGACCTGTTCTCCATTTTCCATCCACTATACCATCAAGACCTCAGAATACAGCAATGCAAATTAATCTTGCATTTCTGATTAGTGTCATCTTCACCGGACTGACCTTTCCTTCCCATTAACCTAAGCTGTTTCTCTTAAATCATCAGGAGAGCAGTGTCCATTAGCTGAGGGGAGGAAGATCTTCCTCTCTGTTTTTGCCACAGGGGCTAATCCACTGCTATGTTTTTTCTGCAGCATCTGTTAATTCCATTTGAGATTGCTCAGAGATAATTCCCGACTGTAGTGTGTTAGTTTATTTGTTTCCTATTCATTAATACTTTTTAGCATCTTGACCACACTATGATGTTGTTTGGCCAGACACATCCCAGTTTCCATCTGTGAAACTTTGGAGGATATATAGACACAACCAGAGTCCAATTCATTGTATTTTTGCTGCCAAGGAAGGGAAGAAGTGCCTGCAGAATTGGCTGCCTTAGTTACCAAAATAAATTGGCTGGTTCTGAATCCTTTCTACTTTGGCAGGGGAGGGTACACCCTTTGTTGCTCCACTTCAGGTAGCAATTTATCTTGAGTTCTTCTGGCCCTGATGGTTACAACAGGCAGTCCTTTCTTTCTTTCTTGAATTGGTTTTCCAGTTCTATGTGGAAGCAAATGGCAGTTTATGGTAGACATGGACAAACTCTCATTTAGCCACAATGGCCATTTCCGCACTAGACTGTTATAGTGTTATTATTCCACTTGCAACATCCTATGGAATCCTGGAGTTTGTAGTTTTGGGAGGGGCCAGGCCGCAAGATTCCATAGGATATTGCAAGTGGAATAATAGCACTATAACAGTTTAGTGCAGAAATGGCCAATGTCTCAGCCCTGTGACTATCCACAGAAACCCAAAAAAGATCATCACTGGAACCCACCTCAAAATAGGCACTATAAGTAGTCACTTGGACTAAAAGACAACTAAAAATGTAGTATACATGTAAAGCTTGTGCATATCCTATGGTTATATATAATTGCATATGGTAATAATCACAATACTATTAATATGTCTTTTTATACCAAAGAAATAAATTGCAAATTCTACAAAACTCTAAACTGAGCAGCAGCATATTCTTTACAAACATCACCTGATAATGAGTTTGAAAACTGGGCAGTTACCCGCTCTTTGCATGTTTATTGTGACTTAAGGGTTAAGGAAGGAACAAAAGTTACACTGACTGTTTTGCAGAATTTGTTTAGTGTTATTATTATTGTCCTTGTTTATGGTTCCTGTAATTTAAGATACTATCTGTTAATTCCATTGTAAAAAAAATTGGAAGTATTACATCCCCTGCTAACTAAAGCAATTTATTTCTTTGGTGTAAAAATAAGAATTAATAGTATTGTGATTGTTACTTATATGCAATTATATATAACTATAGAATATACACAAGTATACTACGTTTTTAGTTGTCTTTTAGTCCAAATGACTACAGAATGCACCTGAAAAATGCATAGTTGGGCCCGGGATATCTGAGTAAAAAGAACTTTGATAGTGAAGTTTCTGTTGTACGCTTGGACATTTCCTTAAACTTCCAGTCTCATAATTGAAAGGGGAAAGGTAGAGAGAGGCAAAAGGATGTCAGTTTCTATTTTGGAGATTGAAGCAGCTGATAGAAAACCCAAAAAAGTATATTCCCAAATCCATATGTTCTCACTTAGTGAGGAGCCTGTCTGCAGAATCTGAGTGCTCCCTCACTATCTCCATCATAAATACAGCAGTAATTTAAGACTATCTAGTGAAGTACTGACCACCTCTGCAAATGTGAATTATCTCCAGGATCAACCTTATCATTAGGCAGGGTGAGGCGACTCCTGTATACAGTTAGGTACTGGGAGGCAGGGGGACTGATGGCAAAAAGTTGGAGCTGTGTGCAACTTCTGTGTGCCATGTGCCCTGCCCTGCAGTTAGGACTGGATGTGAATTTTGCAGGTTTTTAAAGTAAGAACTTTGCAGAGTCCCTAAATTCTTTGTAAATGGGATTGAGAGAACTGTAATTTTTTTTAAAAAAAAAATGATGTGAGAGAAAGCAACACTGGCTGATTTCTCCATTCAGGGAGAGGATTTTGAATGCTTTGCTTGTCAAAGCCTCGCTTTAGATCCCTGTATATCCAACCAATTCTGCTGAATTACCACCTCATCTTTTCTCTTGTCAGATCCCTCTTCTTTAACAAAGCAGTAGGCAAGTAGCTTGCCTTCAGTTTGCAGGAACTGAAGTAAGCTGATGAGAATGGGGAAAGTGAGAGGAGGAGAGAGAAACTGGGTCATTTTAAAAGCAACTAAAATAGTAGGATGGCAGAATATTAATTGGGACTGTCCCTATCAAAATGGAACATTTGGAGGGTGTAAAGTATGATGTGACCCCCTTTAGGCAAGGGATTACTGTACCTACTGAATTTCGCCAGTGCTGTGTGTTGAAAATTTTATTCTGGTTTGAGAAGAACTTACAAAAATTGATGCAAGAGAAAGAGAATGCAAATGCGAAAAAGAGAAACGGACAGATTAAACCATCCTAGGCACCAATTCCTTTAAGCTGTCCCATTGCCCGCTGTCCTGCATTACCATTGTTCAAATGGGATTCTACTGCCACTCTAGTTGGCTGCTGTACACAGGAAGGAGTTGTGGCACAGTCTTATTCTTCACTTCATGAAATATCTTGCTCCAGTTCTACTCATTGTTCATGAGATGAATGAAAATTTGTTTGCTAGGCAAAATTCCCCACCAAGCCTACACTTAAGATTCCCAGCGGCATTTCTACTGCACTTGTAACTTAGACAATGGGATCATATTTTATCTGATCTCTGACAATGATACTCTTGAGGCCTGATGGGTGAAGCTAGGAGGAGAATGAACAATGACTGTCTTCTATGCCCCCACTTCCTTTTAAATCTTATTTATCATTGTAAGCCAATAGGCTCTCAAAATTCATTATCCTCTTTGTGGGAAAAGAAGTTGGGAGGGCAACTTCACTTAAATTTCTGAGGGGAAAATTCTCCTCCCCCCTCTCCCTCCATTCCTTTTTGGTTGTTTTGTTTTTGTTTTTGCAGCCACTGAAATGGCAATAGCAGAAACTGGATTAAGAGTTTGGCCGCCATTTTACATCTTCCCAAATGCCCCACAATTAGCATCGTTCCATGGCATGGTAGAAGGATAAATGCAGCTACCATAAAAAGAAATTAAGGTGAAGGTTGCTGCATGCATCCCCATTTTCCTTCTATTTCACATTTGTCAGTCATCTACAACATCCCACAGTCACTTTACTGGGCTTTAACTAAGGTGAGCGAAACTGTGGAAGCAGCTGACACCAAAGGGATGAGTGTACAATGAAAGAGAAGACCTTCATTCACGTCTCTTGGCTTACATGGACCTCACAATTAATATAAGGTCAAGAATTTTACCTATGAGATTGTTTTTTTCTTCCAATTCAAACATTTTCCCCACAAATACAATTTCTCTTCTACTGAAATGAAAGAGAATCACCAGGAAAAAATATGGGAGAAATATTTGGTGCAGCATTAGTTGTAGTGTCTCCTCAAGTCCATCACTGGACTGCTTCCACATTGTTATAGCACTATGATTCCACTTGGCAGCATTCTCTGGAATCTTGGGATTTGCAGTTTAGGGAAAGGTATTAGGAATTATCAGCCAGAGAGTTCTAGTGACTTACTAAACTATAAACTCCAGAATTCAATAGGATACAGCCGGAGGAGGTAAAGTGGAACCATAGTGCTATAACTGTGTAGTTCAAAAGGACTCCAGCTCACTTCCAATAGGAGAGTCATCTGCCCACTTTCCCCACAGATATTAGACTTGTGGAGTTAAGGTTTAGAAGTCTAAGGTCCAATCAAAGATTTGAGCACAAAATAGCAGAGGATGGGGAGGGATGAGATTGTGTTGGACATTCTGTTGCTGAGGAACAGTTTGGTTCTAGGAATACAGTCAGAGCAGAAGGTGTTATGTCCACTGTTTCACCAGAAACAATTATTTGGTAGAAGTTATCAAACTTAATTGCTGACAGGATTGAGCCAACCAAAGTGTTTTGCATTACAGTTAGGATGGCTTACAATAATATATTGTTGCTAGGAAAATTCATCTGCACTCCGTCCCCACCCAGCCATCCAGTGCACAGTGAGGATTTCAGCTATGCTCAGTGGGAGCATGGAAGCCTAAGGGGGCACATATGGTGCTATCGTCTCTGCTAATCAAAAAGCTGTGATTTTGGCTAACTGACCCTGTGAGCCCTGGTTCGATTCAACTACTATATACATTACAGCATTACATGTTTGTTGAAAGTTCCTTTCAGTTACTGACTAGGGACCCTCACAAAATAAACATATGTACAGAATGGAATGGTGGCTCTGTAGTAGCTTCAACAAGCAAGGCTCTGAAAATTTATCTTTGGTGCCAAGCCTGATGTAACTTTAAAAAACTCTACATGCATCATCACAGGAAGATTTCAAAATGCATCCAGTTAACAGCAAATATGACACTGAATTAGGCCCATATACTTCTCATTCTATCGAATCATGGGGCTGACTACAGATAACCTCAATCTTTCTAAGTCCCAAAGAAACCACTAGTGCAATGCTGTGTTGGTACAGCAATGTGCATGCTTCTCTCCAAAGGGGTGGAGCTGAATGGCAAAGCCAAAGAGTGGGAAGAGGTTAGGAATGCATACCTACAGCTGCTTATCAGTTTCCTTGCTAGTAGAAATACCAAGCATAGAATTAACAGGGCTATTGGGAGCCTTGCTGATTTCCTGATTATTTTTATCTGGTCCTGTAACGTTATTTTGCAGAAAGAACAGAGCAACCAATTAGGGCAATAATCAGTACTTGGCCAATATAACAGAGACTTCCAGTGTTTGAGACCAAAGGACATGTCTGACTGCATGACTCATTTGCACACAAATAGTTAATCAAAACCCACATCACCCTCTCCTTTGGGTCACTTGAATCCTTGCCTTTAGGTAGGTTCAGCTTGTTTGAAGCAATTGTGAAATTAACACATTCGCCAATGAGATCTTCTTTGGTCGTGTTGAGCTGAGGAAGCAAGGAACAGTTGAAGTAATGAAGTCCATCTGGAAAAAACTGCAGATTATCCTTGTAATAGGCTTTGTCCTTTGGCTCGAGTTCCAAATTGTCAATCATTTGATTACCATAGCAAAGATTTCCTTGGACCGTTGTTGCTGTGGTTGGGCTTTGGAGTTTGGGACCTCTCATGGTGGTGGAACTCTTCCTGTTTCGCCTATTTCCGGCTCCTCTCGCCCTCTGACACAGGCAGACCTCGGTCCACAGGGCTGCCAAGAGGATAGCAACTATCAGATGTCTCTGCATAGTGAAATCTTTAATATGAGAAAATATATTAAGTTCAGTTCACATCAGATCTATCAAGAGAAAGCAGAAGTGTTCCAAAGGCCAAAGAGGATGACATGTTGTTTGCATGAACTAACATTTATTGCACATTTAGACTTCCTGAAAACTTGCATTCAGTGAGTTGTGTGAATTATGCAAATTATTATGGATGTGCACATTATGGATGTGGACATTATTAATTTCTGTGTGCGCGTGTGTGTACATCTTGTGCTGCTGGTGAATTTGGTGGTATGGCACCCTAAAAAGCTGGTGTTCTTGGACATTTTCTGGAATTTAAATATTTTACCCAGAATGAGGAAGAGAGGAAGGTGGTTCTTGTGGAATTATGTGGCTTGTTGTATAACTTCTATCCACTCTTATGCAACCAGTGAATTTGGTGGCCATGTCCTAATCAGAGACTGTTCTTCTAGGCTATTTTATTATGTTCTGAATGGTATCTAAATATTAGGGTTTAATAGAAGAATGATATTTCAAACATTTCATTTTTAGAATGTTGTTCTCAAGCATGCCCAACACATCCCAATGCTTTTGTCATAAATCTCAAAAATGACGTGTCCCAACTTGGTCAGTTCAGTCTTTTGTCCACAGGGCAATGGGGAAGTTCTGACTGCTCATGGAATGGATTTCCCCCGACAGACCTCTATTAGAATGCAAAATATTCTTACATTGACCAGGTCATGAAAAACAACAGACTTAGTAAGATTCAATAATTTTAAATATATAGATCCTCTGGACAGTCTATTCAAATTGCAGCAACAAATCAATTGAGCCTTTCAAATTATTGCAAGCTGCTGGTATCTCAGCTGAGTTGGAGATTTGTACCCAGCCTTTCTCTCTTGAGAGCCAGCATCACATAGTGGTCTGAGTGTTGGACTACAAGCCTGGAGAGCAGAACACGATTTCTTGCTCGGCCATGGAAACCCACTGGGGGATCTTGGGCTCATTATAGATTTAGCCCCAGAAAACCTTGTGTTAAGTTTGCCTTAAGGTTGCCATAAGTTGACTTGAAGGTATACTACAACAACCTTCCTTCTTGCCCAGATACAAACTTTTCAAAACTGACGAATTTGCCCTCTTGTCTCCTTCTTGAAGATGCCCCTTGAAAACTAGAGACTTAGGATCAGATCCTCAGATCTGGCAACCCTAAATGTATCTATACCTGCTATGACTTTCTACTGTCTGCTTGAGGGCAGGGGGTATCATGCAACTTAATGTTCTAAGCCCTCCAGGACCTTTTGGGTAGATCAGCAGGGTATAAATACTTCATAATATAGAATATAATAATTTGTTAATAGTGTGAGACTATGAGGTACTACAAAAATCTGACAAACAGGGAGTAACTTACCTTTTTGTAGATGGTTTCTGGGAGGCTTCTGAGAAGATTTCTTCCTTTGAAAGGCAGCTTTCTACATGCTCTCTGAAATCCACTGTTCTCTGTATATATAATGGTCAGTAGGACCAATCACTTACATTGGAGTGTACTCCAACTCTGAACTCTTGTGGCATTCTAAAAGTGTCAGGCAGAACAAGCTCTCCCAGGGGCCCTTCCCACACTGTGGAAAAAAGCAAAAAACAGAACCAAAAAACCCCCAACAGGAGCCTCATCAGTGAACCACAGGTTCCTGCTAAAAACTGTACATTTCACTTTAGTTTCTCTGTTTCAAAGATGCTGAATGAGACCCATCTTTGCTAATTAGTTTCAGAAACCACAATTGATGCAAGGGAAAATGAGTGATCATCAGACAAAAATGCTGAAGATCTTTTTGTGAAATCTGCGTGGGCCACTGGTAGAATTCTAGATAATTCAGAATGAGTCCGTATATGGTGGGAGTTGGGAAAGAGGCAGAAAAAGGATACTGACTGGGGTCTTGTAAGGGAGACATGTATGAGTTAAGCACCATAGTTATGGTATTGTGTAGTGAATCCTGACCCGGTCCTTCTGATATCCACTTACCACAAAGTATCCACTATGATCAATGGAGAGTTCTTCCTCTGTCTCTTGGGACGCAGCTGCCTGATGTCCCTCCAATGAGTTATCTCCAATGTGACAGGCAGAAATAAGACCCCTATCACAATTCCCTCTTATACCAGAGATTGCGCAGATGAAGGGGAGTAGGAATGTAAGCCAGCTGCTTTGTGAGTGACAGGGGAACATACCCTCATTGCTCACAGCAGCTGCTCCACAGTAAATGAGAATTGGGAGATTTTGATGGAGCCGTTGTAGTGGTTTGACCATTGGACTGAGGCCCTTTCCTCATGAGGCAGTTAAAACGGGCCAAGGTGTCCTGGCACGGAGGTCATCCGCACCTTGGATTGGACTAGGTGCAGACTATTAACTTAGTTCCACACCTCAGTCCAATCCAACCCGCCCCCAAGTGATACTCCATCGTGCTAAGTAAAGACCGGAAAATTCCAGTCTTTACATTTTCTAGAATGCGCCATTGCATTCCTACTTGCCTGTGCAGATGCGCAGGCTTGCACCAATGCGAGCCTGCAATCAATGGAGAGCGAGCTGTGGGTGTGGTCAGTGTCAGCCGTTGGTCCACTCCCACGAAGACACCGGAAGCTGCCATTTTGAGTGGATCTACAGACCTTGCACTGCTCCAGTTCGCCCTGCACCAATGGAGGAGCCCTGCGGAAGGGCCCAAGGGACAGTGTGTGTTACTTTGGACCCAAGAAGAGCGGGTAAGTAATGGCATGGAGCGATTCACTCGCCTCGTGTGGAAAGGGCCTAAGACTGAAGCTTGACTGCTTCAGCTGGACAGTTTCATCTTCTGTTGTATTTGGAGGTCAGGTAATTGAGAGGATTATCCCAAACTCATTACCGTTGGGGGGTTTCCATCTAATCATCTTGAACTGAGGTCATCCTGACCTGCCACGTGCTTGCAGCCAGTGTCCTTCTGCTGCATATTTTCCAGCCATAAATGTCTAGTATTATAAGAAAATGACATTTCTTATCAATTTTGCTATCCAGCAGGATGGTGTGTATAAGGTGTGCTAACCTGTTTGTCATCATCATGTTAGCTGTGTGTTTCCTGATACACTGTGGTTGTCTAAGATCAAACTCCTTAAACCTTCACCTTGTTGATCTAGCAATGTGAAGGAAGGAAAAAGATCTGTACAAACCCAAGAATTCTGTCAGAGAGTAGAATCTTGATTGTGCAGCTCTTTGGTGGAGTGTTTTTAAGAGCTATCACATCTGCTAAGTATTAATGAATATGCAGGCTTCCACCACACACACACTGCTTTCACAGCCATCTTTGAAAGAATGTCAGTGCTATTTGAGCCCACTAGGAACAACAGTAGCTGTAGCCCTGAAGTTTCTGCCTTGTGATTTATCTAAAAAATACACAGAAGAAGTGGGCAATCATTTTCTGGAGAATTCACTACTACTTTGACATCTTTTTCCTGCAATGTCTTTTAAAAGACCTGTTACATCTAATAAGTATTAATAAATGCACAGTGGTAGTGTTGTGGTTTGAGAGTTGGAGTGGAAGTCTGGAAGAACCAGGTTAGAATCCCTGCTTGGCTTCTTAAATCTGCTAGATCAGTGGTTCCCAAACTGTGGGGCAAGACCCTAAGAAGGGGACAAGAAAGTTGCTCAAGGGGGTTGCAAAAAGACAAAACAAATCAAAACAACCTTCAGCCTACAAGTACGGCAAATGTGGGAAAAAATGGCGAGCCTCTGTGTGTGCATGTGTGTGCTGTTGAGGATGGACTTTTTTTTTTTGCAAAAGAGCAATGCAAAGTATCTCTCACTGCTACACATTCCTCCAACTCAGACACAGCAAAAATCGGCTTTCTTTTTTTATGCTTTCCCCACTCAGCTTCTTCCACTCAGCAGGCACACATCCCTTAGCAATCATGAGTCAATTTCTTAGGCAGGGAGTGGAAAGTGAAGACAAGAGATGGTGCATGTGAGAACTTGGAGTCAAGACAGAGGGTGCAGGCAACACGAGGGGACTGTGGGAGAGAAAGGGGGAGAGAGAGAGAGAGAAAGAGAGAGAGAGATGAATTAGGACATGGGGGCACAATAGTGGCAGAGCTTGGAGTGTGTGGAGAAGGGGTGGGAGGGGGCGGGGCAATGGCACGAGGGGTGTGTCCAGGGTTTGTGTGGGCATGGCCAGGGTATGTGGGGGTGTGGCTACAGGCTGGAACACCCCAAAAACTTTGCTGTCTAGGATGAACCACTCCCCTGTCCCCTTTCCCTATGCGATTGGGCAACAATATTTCATGTGTACCTAAAAGGGGTCACAGTGGTAAAAAAGTTTTAGAACCACTGCCCAAGAGAGACAAGATGGCGACGAGGCAGCAGCTCCTTTAAACAGCTCCTTTTAAAGTCCCTTTTTTTATTTGTTTTTACCCTACTATATTACATTTTGTTGCTATTTTAAATAAGGCTCTTATCTTCAGTCTTCTTGGCGGGACTCCACCACTTTGGCCCTGACATAAAGCCAGACTCGGCTTTATTTATTATTATTGCTAGTTCATCCTCCCTGGCTATTTTGAACTAATTCATGCTGATAAGGACAGCTTGGAGGTAAAACATTGAAAACACAGCAGTCCTCATAGTCTATTGCAACTATGTTTGTTGGGTTCACTCCCTCTGCTTATTTCAAAGTGTGAGTATGACTGATAAGATCAAAAAACGGCACCGGTAGAGCCCAAACAAAACCCAAGAGTCCTTCGGTTGCAGTAAAGCAGATAAGCAGAGAAGAATTGACCAATATTTTTCTACAGAAGATTCACAATCAGTAAGTAACAGCTGCCTGGCTGCGAATTCCTTTTCTTCTCCAACAACCAAACTCTCTCAACCGGCTACTTTAAGTCAACCTTCTTCTCTGCCTTTACTTAATAGCAGTTGTATCCTGAACTTAACTCACGAACAGGGAAGTGAAAATGTAAATGCCCTTGAGTTAACTTCTGATGTTCTTCTTCCTCATGGGTTTCACTCCTGCCAAGAGATTTGTTTGCTGTCTGCAGAGACCCTTATTTTGATTTTACAACGTTTAAATGATGTTTCTACTAAGTTGTCTAGTCTTCAAAGGGGTTTGGCTCAAGACAGGTTACAGCTCAATCAAAGACCTAGGGAAATGGACCCTTTATACCAAATGAAGCATGAATGTCCTCAATTATCAAATAGGAGGGCGAAATTATGCCGTGTGCTTCACAGGAATCAAATTCTGTTGGAAGTGCATAGATATGGATCTAGATGGTCTACTCAAGAGTCTATTCTATCTCAATTGTCCCAGATTTTGAAATCCCATAATAATCCCATTGACCTGATTGAGCACCATTATTTACCTAGTGTAAATAGAGCCAAGTGTATACTTTTGACCTTCAAGCTTTCTTATTTTCCCTCTCAGCTGCTCCAGATGAGAAATCTTTTATGGTGTAACCACTACATAAGAATAATTAGAGTGTTTAAAGAGAAGACAGTTCAGGATCTTTTAACAGGAGCAGTGAAAGATGGCTTTGTGAATGAACAAATGGAGGTTGAATCAGGCTCAAATGACCTTGGTTTTACTCCTTGTGAAGAGAATAAAGGCCTCCAGCCCCCTATAGCCGGAGAAGCTAATCTCCTAAATAAGGATATATACATCCTTAAAGATAAATGAAGGGGCATTAAGACCTCAATGTATACACAGATGCAAGAGAAAACAGGTTCAAGAGAAACTGTAGTTAAATCTAGGATTACAAGGACAAAGACAGTGACAAACAAAGGTCTGGCTCAGGATACTATCCCTTCAAGCGAGAATTATAATAAGCAGTCATCTTACTGCCCCTTTTTCCCCTGTAGGGACAAAGTCTCCAACCTGGCTAGTGGGTTCCCTATTTCATCTGGTCCTTCCTTGAACAAAGGCATTGAGCAATGTGTGACAGCTGTAACTTCCAACAAAGAAGTAAACACTCAAGATGATAGTGTCAAAGATTATGTAGACAAGCAGCTGGGACTCCCTTTATAAATATCCCTCTGCTTTCTGACGACCATTGTACACTTGTAGAACTGCCCCAGGTTGCTAGTTCTTCTGATGAACAAGATGGGGCAGAGGGTCCATCTAAGACTATAGGATCGCTGCTTGCTAATGATCCCCATTTTGTAGTTCATGCAGCATGGGTACTCCCTGCTCCTTTGGAGTGTCAATTGAGGAATGATGAGTCTGATTGGATTGTAGAGACACAGGAGGAATTACACCCTCATCCACCAAATCCATTGCCTGCTGATAATCAATCACCCCCTGTATGCCTGCATACTTCGTATGGGCCTGATAACGAATCAGCTTGACAATGAACGGAATGGAAGATGACTGCCCTCCTAACTTGGAATGTTGCAGGATGGGCTGCGTCCACTGGAGATCCCAGTTTCACCGCCTTCCCGTCCCAATATGACATCATTCTTCAAGAAATCTGGTTTAAGGAAGATCTGCTATTAAATGGCTTCCACTCTTTTAGCATCAAGGCTGCGACCATGGCTATTCATGGTAGAGCTGTGGAAGGCCTAGGCATATTGGTCTCCACAGGTTTACATGTCTCTACAAGAGTGCTTCCTCCATTTAAATCTAATGGTATGGCAGTCATGATGCAGCTTAAATCTGCCATCCTCGTGGTTATCAACATCTATATGCCCCCAATGAAAAGGAAGTCTGAAATTAAAGTAATGTGGGATGATTTGGAGACCTATGTGGCTGAACTAATCACAAAATATCCGAAGGCATCTGTGATTTTGGGGGACGATCTCAATGCTAGAATGGACCCAGATGACAACCTTTTGTTTGCACAGCATAGATGTCATTCCCCATACACAGAGGAAGGTGAAGATATTCTTACACGCTGTTCGAAAGATCAGAAAACTAATTATGCTGGCTTATGTCTAGCCTTAATCATGTATCGACTCAATCTTCAAATCTTAAATGGTGCTATAGAGAATGACTGTCCAGCTAGATATACCTATCTTTCTGGCACTAGAATGAGTGCTATCGATTATATAATTATCTCTAAGGAGCTGCTAGGGCAGGTTGAGAAGTTAGAAGTCATCCCAAGATTTGAAAGCAATCATTTCCCTGTTTCATTGCAGTTACTTGATATTATACAACAGTCTTATGTGGAGGATTTTTATAATTATAACATAATTTCTAAAGGGACAACTTATTGCCGTGCCAAGTGGAGTACACAATTAAACCAGACGATTGCGGAGCAGCTGGCATCTCAATACTTTCAGAATCTTTGATTTGCAATGATCAATGCAGAGCTGCCGGAGGCTCTGTTTGAAAGTTATAATTTAATTACCAGGGAATTGCATCAGTTTTTAACAAGAAGAGTCGAACCACAAGTTAAATCTTTAAAATTCCACTCCAGATCATGGTATGACTTGGACTGTATTAAAGCCAAAAACAACCTTTCTGTCAAATACCAGGCATATATAACAGACTCTTCACCTTCCACTGCCCTAGTGCTCCTTCAGGAAAAGAAGAAATACAAGCAACTATTGGTTTACAAAAAGAAGAATGCCATGAAGGAAAACTGGAGGCGTCTTATTCAAGCCACTCAAAATAAGGATTCTTCCCACTTCTGGCATATAATTTCAGCAAGACAAAATAATCCCTCAGGTAGGGTGGACTGCCTTATAACCCCTAATATTTGGGAAGTATATTTTCAGAATTTATATGCAGATAGTTCTAATGGAAATGGAAACTCACATCTACCAATAGACTCTCTGCCATCCTGGCCCTCGGTAACAGTCTCAGAAATTAAAAGCTTAGTATCAGAGTTAAGACCAGGGAAAGCCCCAGGCAAGGACCTGATTCCCCCAGATCTCATCAAAAACAATTTGGACTTCTGGGCTCCTCTCCTGGCCTCTCTCTTTACTTGCATTGATCAATACGGTTGTACACCGCAGGATTGGGGTCTGGCAATTATAATCCCTATTTTTAAGAAGGGATCTAAAAATGATCCAGCCAATTACAGGCCTATCAGTTTACTAAATACCATCAGTAAATTATATGCAAGGCATCTACAGAGGAAACTCTTGGATTGGTTGGAGCAAGAAAATATTTTAGTAGAGGAGCAGGGTGGATTCAGGGAAGGACGATCAACTATTGATCAATGTTTTGTTCTTCAACACCTAATTGAGAAACACTCTTCAAACAATGTAACCTCCCTGTATGTTGCCTTTATTGACTTTAAAGCTGCCTTTGACTCCATCTCTCGACCAATTCTGTGGGAAAAGCTAGAGGCATCCTCGATTGATAGGCGATTACTTTTTTTAATCCGTATGCTTCATGAAGGGACTTTCTCCTTGGGGTCATCTAACCAGTGCAATTAAAACAGAGAAGGGAGTAAAGCAAGGTTGTATCTTGGCTCCATTGCTATTTAATTTTTACATTAATTCATTGGTGGGACGGCTTCAGAACGCCTGTTTTCATTCCCCTCAGCTAGCAGGAAGATCCATCGCCGTGCTTCTATATGCAGACGATGTGGCTATACTCTCGAGGACTCCCATTGGACTAAAAAGAGCTCTTAAAGCCTTGACTCTTTTTTGTAATGAAGATCATTTATCTTTAAATTATCAAAAAAACAAAAACAAAAACAAAATAATGGCATTTGAAGAAAAAACAAGGAGCCTTCATTGGACTATAAATAATCACCAAATAGATCAGGTTTTCTGCTTCAAATACTTAGGAGTAATTTTTCAATCCTTGGGTAGCAGGAAAGCTCATGGTGATTATATTGTTAACAATGCCCAAAGGAGCTCAGTTGCTATCCAAAAGTTTTTTAAGTATAAAGGTGGTCAATATGTTCCAGCAGCCCCGAAAGTATTTGAGGCAAAACCAATCACTCAGCTTTTGTATGGTGCTCAATTGGGGCCATTTCCTAACTTTGCACCTTTGGAATGTGTACAATCTAAGTTCTTAAGATCAGTTTTTCATGTCCCTAAATGTGTATCCAATACCATTTTACGGTTAGAGGCAGGCCTTCAGAGCATAGAAGCCAGAGTATGGATTTGCATATTTAATTACTGGCTTAGATTAAACTTTGTACCATTTGGCCTTGCACCCTTGGTTCTGGAAGACCAATTTCATTCTAAATGGAAACAAGCGGTTGCTACCAAATTGTCAATACTGGGTCTGTCCCCTGATAGCCTATTTAGGATGGGTTATGACCAGGCTAAATCAGTCATTAAACAGCGTATCTTTGATACTGAACGCCAAACAGATTTGGCCTGTTCTCCATCCTTTATTGCTAGTGAGCAGGACAAGTATCAGATGTTGCCACGGGGCTATTTAAAATTTTTAGAACTGCCCAAACATCGTTTGGCTTTTACTCTAGTGCGTTGCCGTAGTCTTCCATCTGCCGTCCTTGAGGGATGATATAAAAAAATTCCCTATTTGGAAAGATACTGTCCGTGTGATTCCAGTCAGATTGAAACGGTTGAATACATGCTTTTTCAATGTATGTTCTATAGAGATTTAAGAGCTGGTATCATCTCCCCAGTTCTTCGGGAACACCCAGGTGGTTCTGAATCATTTTATACCTTCTTATTGTTATCAGACATGAACTCTGATATAACTTATAAGGTTGCTAAATTCTGTGCTGCAGCTATGAGAGCAAGACAAAAGATGTTGGCTAGTGAGTAGATGTATATTGTATATCTTGTAATCCTTGTGAGACCGTTATCCCTCAGTAGTACTGCATTCTTGACCAAGTTTATTATGCTGTTTTTAGTATTATATATTCAAGTTTTTTGTTTACTTGTATCAGTACTTAGGTTTTTGGCCCTTGGTACTGTTTGATGTAATTTTTTACTGGTCTATGACTGTAATAAACAATATCTATCTATCACTGCCCAAGATGAGCTTGGGCAAATCCCACTCTTTCAGTCTCAGAGGAAGGCAATAACAAACCACTTCTGAACAAATTTGGCCAAGAAAAACCCACGGTAGATTTGTTTTAGGGTCACCATAAATTGGAAATGACTTGAAGGTGCACAACAACAAACACACTTCCACCAAGTGCACTTTCCACCTTTTCACAGTCATCTTTAAGTCTATTTGCCTTGATATAAAATATCTCTCTAGATCACTGACCTTAGGTGCATCACACACTCTTGGCCCCAGAAAACCCAGTGATAGGTTTGCCTTAGGGGTGCCATAAGGTGGAAACGACTTGAAGGCAAACAACAACAACAGCAGGTCAAAAGGCTGCTTTTTTAAAAAAATTAAACCATTTCAGTTCAATAATCTAATCCAGTTAATGGATTAAAAATTGCCATTTTAAAGCCTACTCAGATGAATAGATGACTTTTTAAAAGAGGTTTTAGAATCACTATGACCAGCAGAGGGCGTTGCAATCCAGAGGAACAGAAGAAAAGGAGGCTCCCTTTTACAGATCATGAAACAGAACTTATTTTAAGTATTTTCTGTAGTGTTTTATCACTCTAGTTATATCCCAACCTTTTCCTAAACTGGGACGAAAAGCAGATGCAAAGAAATACAAGTAAAAACACATGCAGGTGAGAAAAAAAAAGCCCATACAAAATGTTATTGTTAAAATGGCACTGAAGAATCTATGGAATTAAAACCATTTAGGAATATTTCCATTTAACAGTAAACAATATATTGTAAAACAGTTCCCAAAGTCCTGTCAGAATAAAAGGTCTTCCTTTGCTGATGAAAGGACAGCAGGGAGGGAATCCAACTAGCCTCCATTGGAAGGGATTTCCAGAGCCTAGGAGCAGCCACTGAGAAGACCCTGGATCCATTCACACTAGTGTTATAGTGCTATCATTCCACTTTAACTGTCATGGGGCTGTATCACATGAAGGTGTCATACCTCCAGAGCAACGCATTATTGCTGGTGATCAGTGCCCTCGTATGACATTGTTGCTAATCAGGAGCTATAGTCTTGCAATCCTTTCGAAATCCACCCTTTTCTAATGCTGAAAATGATCCGTTAATGACCCCCTTTCCTGAAACAATCTCATTGGCTGTAGTAGTGCAGTTTCTCAATAGTGCTTGATATTGCTTCCTTCTGTAGCCGATCCAATAGTGGAAGTGGTGGGGCATTCCCAGGTTTCCTTCCCTCGGCTGCTCCAATGGCGATTTCGGCACTGTACCAGTACACTGTTGCATTTTTGCACTATAATGCTAAAATATGTATTTTTTTAAAAAAAATTCTAACCCTGGAGTTTGGAGTTTGATGAGGCACTGGAAAATTAGTAACACCCATCACAGGATATCTTGGACTTGGAAGTCCCTCTCTTCAGACTGAGGACTCTTGGGGAAGCTTGGATGGTGCTTAATGTTTCTGCTTGAAGAGCAGAAACTTGGAAAGTCATAGAAAATTCTTTAGTAGTTGCAGACTGCAGCATTAGTAACAAGATCCTCCAGAAGTTATAATTGTAAACTTACTGTTATGTTTACCAATTTAGAAAACAACACTTTACCTCCCTGTTTCTCAAAAGCAACTAAAATAATTATCTTTTAAATAGTCCAGAATCACTTACAAGTATAAATGAATGCTACAAGCCACTGACTTGTGGTACAGAACAAACTCTTGCTGCAATTTGTTAGTGCAGGATAACAATTCCAGCATAGGCAGGAATAGCAGGTTAAGGTTGTCACATTGGATGCATGAAGGGACTCCTGCAGTTAATACTGAGCAGCCATGGAGAAGGATGAGGTACTGTACAGCTCTGGCCACTTCCGCACTAGACTGTTATAGCACTATTATTCCACTTGCAACATCCTATGGAATCCTGGGATTTGCAGTTTCGGGAGGGGCCAGGCAGCCCCTCCCGAAACTGCAAACCCCAGGATTCCATAGGATGTTGCAAGTGGAATAATAGCGTTATAACAGTCTAGTGTGGAAATCTCTTCTGTCAAGCCAGATGGAAGTACTAATTCTCTCTTGCCTTCCAGACTCCAGCTTTCGATCTCAACTACCTTCTCCTCACATGGCCATTCCTTCTTCTTAGGGAAGAAGGCATAAGGCATGGGCAACAAGAATGGATTTGGACAGTCCTCCTTGCTCATCACCAAGGAGACAATAGCCCATGGATCCTGGAATAAGGGAGCGGGGATATCAAGACCCTCACCTCTATTGGGCTGGGAGGTTGAGTAGAAGAGATCTGGCAAAATTGGATCACCAGGACTATTATGGAGCTGAGCCACCCCAGGAACAATCAATCAGAAGTGTACTTCTGATTGATCACACTGATGGATCACACTCTCAGAAATATGAAGGAAGTAAGTTACAGACTACACACAGGGAGGGTACTTTTAAGTATACATTGTGTTTATAAGAGTTTTCATACTTAAAGATATTTCAGCAATGATGGATGAGAAAAGCAATTTGCCCTCTCTCTGCTGTTCCCAGGATGCACACCTCCACACTTTGACATGGTTTAATTGGCAAAATATGGTCTGATTGGCAAAATATATTAATTGGCTTTGGTATAAAATGTACCCTGATTTGTCTATATGGCCAATCTGGACAAGAGGAAGATGCTGGCTGAACACGCGCATTGCAAAGTTGGTCAGAGATCCCTTCCTGGCATAGCCAGGTCATAGCCAGGAAATCACTAGGTAACTCCAGAGATAATAGGTTTAAGTCAACCTTAACAACTCTGCTTTTGAACAATAGCAATGGGGAAGTTCCCACCAAACAACTGATTGTTTTAACCTTCTTCCCACCAACCTGGAAGTCTCCCCATTGTCTTCACACCTGTCCAACCATGACAGAGCTGTCATGACATCCATTAAGTCTTTGTCACCTAACATTAAGACCATCAACCCATTCTGGGACCTCATTCTATTTGTTGCAGACTCCATTGTTTACTTGGCCAGAGAGCCATTTACACCTGTTCCTCCAGGCAGAAATTGAGTATAAAAAACCCTGGTTTTGAGCAAGCAGATGCAGTACCTTGCTTGGTGGAAGCCATGCTGTCACTTTGATTTCTGAATGAGTACTGTTCTTAGGCACGAGTTTAAGCCACACCACTGTTTCATCACTGCTCTCCAGATCGCTAAATATTGCACTCATCTCCTTTGAAACCTTGCTATCAACGATTTTCCTCCTTTTCTCCTTCAGATAATCTGGTGCGATTGTGACAGTGCTTGCTTCTTGTGTTGTGATTGTTATTTCCCCAAATAAAAAACTTTTTAGTTTATTTTCAAGTCTTTGGCTGGTTTCTCCCTGCAGAGACCCTGTAAACATTGGTGGAAGATCTTGAGCTAATAATTCCCTGTCTTTGAATGGAGATACTGGCATTATGGGTGGACCTCTGAACCACCTATATCTTGGGGTAATACTGCAGGTAAGTAAAATTAATAATCAACTCTCTGTCAATGTTGAGCTCCTTCCCACTTAAAAACAGGTCCAGGATTCTTGAAAAAGCTGAAGAAGACAGCTGTAACTGAAAGCTGGGGCTGACAGGCAGCTTCATCTGGCTTGACAAAACTTTATGATACCTAGCCCTGCTCCACAATCTATTTGACATTAAAATTGCAGGTCCCATATCCAGCCTGGCAACCCTAAAGCGGGAGGAAATAGGCTATAGGCACAGTGGCTACAGAAGAAAGCCGTTGGAGAAATAGTCTACAAATTTTGCTTGTCCTGCTTTGCTAGCACATATGCAGTGTCCCAGCACAATCCTAGCCTCCAAATGCAATAGCATGAAGCACAACACAAGCCACCATTTCAGCCACATAATAGTCCTCCTCACCATTTGTTTGAAGTCACCCTCCCCCATAACAATCACATTGAAAAAGAGGTGAAGATATTCATAATTAAAATAAGGTACAATCACACTGCAACTTATTTATACCTTCATTATGGGGAAAATGAACTAATCAAAAGTAGCTCACTATTTACAACTAGTTGCTTCTGAGCTCCTTAAGTAAGTACATGATAGATGGCTTGTTTTCAAGGAGAAGTTCTGGCAATTAAGCAGATTTGTCTTTAGCACCTGACATGGTTGGGCAAATGTCAGAGTCCAGTGTAACAGGACAGCTAAAGACAAGAGATAAAGAACAAAATGGTGCTCTCTATCTGATGTACAGGATGGGGCTGGCAGTTGAATCTTACTTGAATGTTGGTAACAGGTCAGAACCTTCTACACTGAGTGTAGTGTTCAGAAGGTCTGTAAAGGCAGATTTCATTGGAGCTGCCTGGAGACCTTCTAGAGAAATGAATATCCACTTTGTTGGGTAGGGAAGTCTGCCACTTATTGACTATACATGATACTGCAGACTACAAACAAATTTTGATCAGATAAAATTAATTCACTTTGAATGCAAGACATCCCTCAGGCGCACAGCCCTAGGGTCTTCTCGGTATCTTTACTGAAATCCTAGTGAATAAAATCATAGAGCTGGAAGGGATCGCAAGGGCCGTTGAATCCAGCCCTTTGCCATGCAGGAGTACACAATCAAATTTTACAGTCTTGCAGCTCAGGGTGTCATATGCTGGCTACTCTTTTACTCTTAAGAAAACATGCACGATTTTCCAATGATGCTTAATCAGGTATATGAGGCATAGGGTATAACGGCTGCTGAACCTAACATTCTACAATACACACTTGGTTATACAGTGATACACACTTTTACGAATGCCCAATTCCCTTTGGTGGATTCTCAGGGTCTTCCTCTTTCCTAACCCTTCAGCACTTCCCACAGAATCTTGTTTGTTCCCACACTTTGATCTTGTCAATACTCAGAACTTTCGCAGGGTTCCTGATCAGCATCCAAGTTGTTTCCTAACACATCTCCGGTGTTATCTCTATTTCAGTCCTTTGTGTATCCATCTAAACACTAACCAGTCATTTTGGGGTTGGCGTCTCTAAGCCTACCCTCTTTGCAAGGGAGTAGGCTGATTTGAATCTATTTAGATAGTGGAGGAGATCATAGATTTGTGTGTGTTGGGGGGGGGAAGAAGCACAAGCAAAGTATACAGATTTTCATTTACAAATGAGTACAGTATAGCTAACAGAGGCCATTTCTGCACTAAACTTGAAATCATACAGGCTTTTAAAATTCATTTTATATCTCTCCACTATCTGTCTAGAAGAGAACTATTGAAAACTATAACCTTCAGATGTTAATTTTTCAGCCAATTTGATTCTGTAATGTTCTTGCTCAACTTCTAGAAGATCTTGGTAGCTCAACCATTTCCCTTTCGCTATTGTCCTCTTTGTATAAAACACTTCCTGAGATGACACCCACAGAGGTGTTTTCAGACATAACTTTAATTTATAAATTCTTTCCATCATATCTATTTTGTAAACTTCTTTGCAAATAATGTATTTTTTTAAAGGGCTCTTTATCCTCCTCTAAAATAATCTTACAATCTTATCCCTGGAAGCTAAGTTTTTCCCTTTGCTTGATCCTTGTTGCAACAAACCACATTAATGTCACATACAACAATGGCACAACACATTTGTTTCAGAAGAACCACTTTTGGAAACACCATAGTTGTCTGCTTGCAAATTTTTCTGTTCATGCCATATTTGTTCTTTTGTGTAATGAAACCACTTCACTATTTTGTTTTGTAGAATAACCATGAAGAGGAAGTATTTGGCCAGCTGCTCAGTAGCAACTCTCATGATTCTGCTGCAGGCTCATGTCACTGACTGCAGAAGATCAGGCAGGAGGTCCTGCTCATGTAGTTCTAGTTCTTCTTCTGGGTCTTGATTTCATTCCAGCAGTTCTATGTCCCATTCTAGCAGTTCTAGCTCTCATTCTAGCAGCACCCAAGGAGAGAGCCATTCAAAGTCCAGCACATCTGTAGGAAGAAGCTCTAGCCAATCTATTCATAAATATCTCTATATTCTAGGAAATGCTTCCCTCTCAAAACAGCCCCCTCCTGGTGCTCCTTAAAATCCCAGATATTCCTCATTATACATCCTAAGCACAGAGGAGGAAGCAGCTGGGACCAATACAATGCCAAGCCATGGAAGCCGAAGCTGCCCCAAACCAAACTAAAGCATATACCTGGAGCTGCTCTTGCAAGTACTGCATCAGGAGCGGTGGGTGGCTTACTCATAGGTCACACCATGGCCCTTTTCGCATTGTAGCTTCTTGCGCGAGGGGGGAGGGCGGCTAGCGCAAGAAGCCTCCTCCGGGAGGCTGCCGCTCCCCCCTCGTTCCTTCCGCATGCACTTCCTGCTGGTGCGTCCGTCGTGCTAGCGCCCCGCCCCTTCCTTCCACAGGGGCCTGTGGGAGCTGTAGGCACTGCGGAGGGAAGGAAGCGCGACCTGGCCGCCTCTCCGACGCTCCGCACAGCAGGTAAGTGAGTGTGGGCACCGGGAGTGTTGCGCGAGCACGGGTGATTTTCACTTCAAGGCGAAAATCAAAAAAACCGCGCTCGTGCCGCTTCAGCCCCGTGAGCGCCGCGGAAGTGGGAGTGCGTCGTGCAGAGCGACGATCCCACTCCCGCGAGGCTCACGGGGCTGTTTTGTGAGAGAAAGCCCGTGCGAAAAGGGTCCATGTCCGGGATGCATGTTCATTTTAGGCACCCTGAGGAGGAAGAGGGTGGTATGAAAACCACAATTGTTATTTTGATCAGGTTTATTTTCCAAATTACAATGAGCAGGCCATTGCAAAGGAGGTCTTTGTGAGAGACTGCGTGAATGTCACTGTGAGAGAGTTCATTGAGCCCAGTGGGAATCAAACAGCCAATGAAATGGAGACCAGGGTTGTGACACATGTAGTACATCAAAAATGCACAAAAGAGTATCGTGACAGTATCTTGAATGGTACAGGAGGAGGCAAATTCAGGAAGAAGTCAGACATGACAAGTACAGCAGGAGCCGTTATCACCAGTATTGACATGACAGCCAATGGAGGCACGGGTGTGGCTTTATGTGTCTCTTTTTTGAGGATGCCCTTCTTCCTGACAATCCTTCTTTGTTATTGATCAGTTGCTGATCATGAGTTGTCTGCTCCCCTGAGGTTATACGCTTCCATCAGGCTTTGCTTTGTTGTTGATCTTGTGATACCACTTGACAAAAATTGCTGTATCTTGGAAAGAAACACTCTAGGAGGCCAAAATATGAGAGTGAGGCCTGGGTGATAGGCAGATGGAGGAGGGAATAAATGAAAGCTTTGTGTGTGTGAGAGCTTTGGATGAAGATCTCTTAGAGAAAGGATGAGAAGGTTGCGGCCCACACAACCACGTCAGAGGACCATAACTTGCCTGTTTCTGCCTTTAAAAAAGCAAATATTAATGATGTATACAGCCTGGTAAATAAAAAAAAAAAACCCTATCATAATGATGATTCTGGAACCTCTGTTTAACATGATTGATCTAGCAATTGTTGAGAAACAATTAATTCTTAATAACACAACAGATATTCTTGCTTCAGCTTTTCTAGTGGAGTGTCTCTGTACGTGCTGAGCATGAACTCCGGCTCCTATGTACACTTACTCTTTCAGAGCCATCTTTGGCACTCTTTCTTGTTTCAAAACTATTATGCAGAGAGAGGCTCAATGGCTGTTTTGTACTGAAGAGACCAAACTGCTATGAATCAAAGTGTTTCTTATTTATACCCCATCAAGCATAATTTAACAGAACATAACCATGAAAATATAATTGAAAGACAGGAAAAAAAAATTCTCTTGATAGCCAATTCTCATTGTCTATATTCTTCAGGGAAACCTCACTCAGTGGGAAGAAATAAGAATGATCATGTAGTGGTTATGAGAGAAAGAAAGGCATGCTATGTGACCTGTTACGATATGTTACTTTACAGATACTATGCAGGCACTAAGAAACCCCTTTACTGAATTGCGAAGATGCATAATAGGAGAATGGCAAGAGCATCTGGTGTACATCAAGATGGATGTGCATTGGTGTGCAGATGCATATCAGTGTTCATTATACACTGATGTGCATTGATGCGTATCATGCACTAATGTGCATTGCATACTATTGCACATTTTGGGCACCAGTACACATTAGACACTGAAGCCCATTGTCCACTAATGCACATTGGACACTGAAGCACATTGGGCACCAATGTGCACCAGGCATGTTGCCAGTTCTGCTACATAGTAACGTAACCACAGCCCTCTACTGGATATGGATATTATGCAACTGCGCAATTCTGATTCCTACAGACATAAATCCACTTTCAAAGACATAAGGCTGCAACTGGATTCTGGTGAGGATTTCTATTTCTTATGCAACTTCATGAAGAGTAACATGTAAAGTTATAGAATAAAGGCAGGGCAGTGTGGTGGTAGAACACAGTGTGCTTTTACTTCTCCACAGTAAAGGACATCTTTTCTGCCCACCACCCAGGACTAGCCCAAGGCATCTTGCTGCTGAAGATAAAAGATTATGATGGTGTTCCATTTCATCACATGTATATCAGCTATTGGGAATAGCAGTTGTATCTTATTTCAATACTGGCAGCAGTGGTACAATGTCCTCCAGCAGATCTGAAGGCTGCACACCAGTTTAGTCAGATGGGACAGTGTCATGGACAACTCTGCCCCTCCTAAAAAGGGAATCTTCAGGGTGGGGCTCAGGAGGAATGTCTTGAAGGAGACACCTCTGTTGTTTAAGACCATAGGATTCCCAGACCTCAGGGTCTATGTTTCAGTGCTTGAACTCTCTTCTCTAGTCCTCAGGATTAGGGGAAGATATATCAGGGGTGAGAACATTGCTTTGAAAAGCGTGTATTTCTTGATCTGTTAGACTTGGTTGGTTTTTTTTTTTAATTGAGTCATATACTGTGTGAAATTGTGGTGGATGCTTAATGTATCATGCCGAATGACATGGGGTTGACCCTTGGAACATCATCCACATGTCATGGCCTTTCACACTACACAACTGTAGTGCTATAATTCTACTTTAATGCCATGACTATATCCTATGGAATCCTGGGATCTGAAGTTTAGGGAAGGGTACTTAGAATTCTCAGCCAGAGATTTCTAGTGTGTCACCTAACCACAAACTCCAGGATTCTACAGGATGTCACTATGGCAGTTCCAGTGGACGATAGTGCTGTAATTGTATAGTTTGAAAGGGCTCCTGTAATATCATTAGGGGTAATCTCTAGGATTCAGGTTGAGATAGTCCTGATCTGGCAACACTGTAAATTTAGAGTGACATTGTGGACTACAATTCCCAGAATTCCCCAGCCATCATTGCAATTGTGATTCTGGAAACTATAGTTCATAAATAACAGTACTGTGTAAGCCTGGCTCTTCCAGCTGTCCACCCCATTAGCTCAGAAGGGGGAGAAGAAAGGAAGGGGCAGAGTGTTGCCCTTCCCAGTAGGCTCAAGGAAAAGCAAACTGCTGCAGTCTCTCCTAGCCTGTGTGTTACCCTGATTTCTGGTGTCCCTTGGGGGAACACCTCAATGTGCTCCACGTGATGGGGAATGGAAACTAGCCAGAGCGCAAGCAATAGCAATGTGAGAGGCAGGGTAACCTAGTGGGGTCTTTTTACCCAGTGTTTACGGGGTCAGGTCAAGCCAAAAACCACCCCAAATTGTCTAATAAATGATTTTATTTAAAAATAAAGACCTGCACATGTATGCACTTATGCACTCACTCACTCACTCACTCAAGACCTAGTAAGGAATAAAAAGAGAGGAAATTAGATAGGGGGCTTTGGAGAGTTAAAGCTGGGGAATACTGCACCTGGTCCTGAAGTCTGGAAGTCTGAGACAGCAGCGGAGGGAGACATGAGACTCAGCACATGGAGGGCTGAGGGGATAACTCAACGGACGGAGTGATGGTCTGCTGAGAAGACGGGAGCGATCCAAAGTGCCGCTCAAAAACCGGGTCTATTTATGGGGGAAAAGGTACCCTGATGGCTAATCCTTTCCCGAGGAGAACAATATGTGAAGGAACCAGAACAAAGCTCCAATATGTCAACGTCCTTTGCATGATTGAATTTGCCAGGGTTGTCAAAGCCTCGGCTGTATGCAAATAGTCCTCACTTGATGGGCTGTTTTTCAGATGCGTTAATCTCTTCAAGCCGGCTTCTCGGGGCTGAGGACCCTTTTTGTATTTTAGGTTTTACCTGGCTGGAGGTCTCCTGAGGCTACATGACTATGAATTTACTGGCCTGACTGGGTTTTTCCTGTTTTTGGCTGTTCGACCATGCCTGCCTATGTGCTCATTTGGGGGACCTCTCAAGCACATGGAGATATTTTTAATATTAAATTGTAGACCCTGGGATAGGGTTAGCTATTGCAGTAACATGTGTGCTCTTCCTCATTAATAACACTGGCCCACTAGACCACCCTCTGATATTGCTTGGCCACATGTGTCCTGTGCACAACAAAAACAAGAGCATGTGCAATCCACCATGTTGAAAGAGGAGAAGAAATGTCAGAGCAGATGCAAGTAAGCGGTGCAGAGAAAACTTTTTATGTTGTGAAAGGCTTTGAGAGTTTGGGTCATGCAAAAATGAAGAAAGAAACTCAGGATATTAAATGATTCAGTGAATGAGAGGAAACACTTATTCCTTCTTACGTAATGACATAATGTACAAAGCCTCTTGGCCGCTCCTTCTGTAATAAAACTTAAACAGGAAAAGGGCAAAAAGTGACACAAATTCTGGTGAAAGGAGCATGCCTTCAAAAGGCCATAGGGAGAGATTAACCATTCTAAAATAGACCACAACCTCATGGAGAGAGGGAGTCCTATACAGGGAAATCTCCACTGTTATTCTTGATCTTCTTGTGGGATGTAGGCTTGAAGGAAGTGACAGGTGATCCAGGAGTCACCGCAGGTTGGATTCCAGCACTCTGAACCACCACTGTAATACCATCTAGGTATTAGGTGGGAGGAACATTCCCTACACCGGCCATTTCCGCACTAGCCTGTTATAGCATGATGATTCCACTTTCAACATCCTCTGGAATCCTGGGGTTTGCAGTTTCGGGAGGGGCCGCCTGGCCCCTCCCGAAACTGCAAACCCCAGGATTCCAGAGGATGTTGAAAGTGGAATCATTGCGCTATAACAGGCTAGTGCGGAAATGGCCACCATTTCCCCTCCTACAGTGGGATTTCTTCAGACATACTTGGGCCATTTCTGCACTACACTGTTATAGTACTATTATTCCACTTTGAACATCCTGTGGAATTCTGGGGTTTGTAGTTTCATGAGGCCAAAGAGCTCTCTGGCCGAGAATCCTAAATGCTCCTCCCTAAACTGCAAACCCCAGGATTCCATAGATGTTGAAAGTGGAATAATAGCACTGTAACAGTCTAGTGCGGAAATGGCCTTAGTCTTGCCTTGGGGAAATAGAACCCAAGGCATTTTGTTGACTGAAGTACAATTGCCCATTCCAAGGAAAAGATCACTGTACCCAAAGACATCTCAGTTATTCTGGGAAATGAACTAGAACTATCCCACAAACACTTCTCCATATCCCTGGCAGCAATTCAATAAAAACAGAGGAAATATCAATTTCATGCCCTTTCATGACAAATCAGATGCCTGAGGTGGCTGCTGCCGTTCCCTAGTTCCTGGGAAATATAGCCCTGGCTTTATAGTAGCTTTGGGGCTTCAGATAGAAATCCTGTAACTGCAGGTTTCAGACTAGTTTCTGGGTAAATAGTGACTCATTGCAAAGGAAATGCAAAAAAGCCTAACTTGAGATAGCTGTGAATAATAAAACCACATAAATGCGAGAAGATGGCTATGGTTTCTTGGCCAAGAAAGAAATGGACTTTGCATAATCTTGGAGGTTTGATTTCCTTTTTTATTGCTACGCATGCAAACTTGTTTACTCTTCAAAAAGGGGAAATACTGACTCTTTAAAAAAGAGTCAGTATTTCTTTCTGTATCAAGAATGAGGAATTGCTTTCACTTGAAGGACAAATTCATGTTCAAAGAAGTTCCCAGAGATTATTTTCTGGATCATAGAATCATAGAACCATAGAATCATAGAAATGTAGAGTTGGAAGAGACCCCAGGGGCCATCCAGTCCAACCCCCTGCCATGCAGGAACACTCTCAAAGCACTCCCGACATATGGCCATCCAGCCTCTGCTTAAAAACCTCCAAGGAAGGAGACTCCACTACACTCCACTGCCGGACAGCCCTGACTGTCAGGAAGTTCTTCCTGAGGTTCAGGTGGAATCTCCTTTCCTGCAGCTTGAATCCATTGCTCCTTGTCCTGGTCTCCGGAGCAGTAGAAAACAAGCCCACTCCCTCCTCTACATGGATGGGGAGACAAGGAAAGAACGAGGAGCCAAAATATCAACACTTTTTAGAAATCCAGTTGCTAAGCTTTAGGAAAGTAATCTTAACCTTTTAGTAGGCAGAGGAAAAAAAAAACTGTACAAAGGCTGGAAAACTGAGGTTATCGGTGAAGAGGGAATTTCAGTAGGTGTTATTTGTCATGCAAACGCTACCTGTGAAAATCCCCTCTTCTTAGAGAAGTAATATATCACTTACAGCCTTTCCACACTACATTGTTATAATATTATTATTCCACTTTTAACATTCTGTGGAATCCTGGGGTTTGCAGTTTAGGGAAGGGCCTTTAGAATTCTCAGCCAGAGAGCTCTTTGGCCTCAGGAAACTACAAACCTCAGAAGTCCACAGGATGTTGAAAGTGGAATAATAGCACTATAACAGTGTAGTGCAGAAAGGCCCTTTTTTGAAGGAAGCAACAAGTAATTTTAGCAATTTTCTCCTGCTATGAGAAAACCACATGGTTTCCTATGCCCATTTGCAAGTCAGCACCAATCTTCTTCTTCTTCTTCTTCTTCTTCTTCTTCTTCTTCTTCTTCTTCTTCTTCTTCTTCTTCTTCTTCTTTTTTGCAGAAAACAGATTTTTCTGGGCCTAAAATGAGAGTTCCAGGCAGAAATATTATTTTCTGCACAGAATAAGCTGTTCCTGTGCAGAAGATGCTGTTTTTGTGTGTGCAAATCAATCGTGTGTGAATTTTGTACAGAATAAGTCCCCATTACATCATTTTCTACATAAAGAACTACTTCTTATGTGAAGAAAATAACATTTCTCTTTCGGTCACAGAATAACTACATGTGAATTTTGTGCAAAATAAGTGCTGATTTGTGAATTATCAGTCTAGGATTCTTCTTCTTGGGATTCTTTCTTTCTTTAAAATATATATGTTTAATCAAACACAAAAAGGTGTGTGTGTGTGTGTGTGTGTTTATATGTATGTATATCTATATTTATATATTTATATAGGTCTACATAAAAAACATATAGGAATCTTTCACACAAAACTACACCAGCATATAAACATAAACCAACAAGACACAAAGTCACATAAATCTAAAAAAGACACAACAAAAATAATAAACAATAAACTACTAAATGAGCTAAGACTGATCGTATTACAAGGGGAATAGTCATTTAACTTCCAACCCCTCAGCTGGTGATTGTAACTGGAAATATTTAGTCAACTTCTTCTAAGTTAATCATGACTTTGATAAAGAAAACTGTATAGTCACTTTACAGCACTACTCAATTTGAGTAAAAAAAAACTTTTGCTACAGATAACTGTACTTATAACTTTTATGCTTTATGATCATACCTTCTCTCTACTGGTGTGTAAATTTTCAGTTTAAAAGGAGCTCCCCAAAATTTCTTTCATGAATTTCTTCCATTTTTTTCTGTACCATCTTTTCTTCTTATCACGTTTCGTAGCATGAGAAAAACACATTTTTTCAACAATTTTCCAAATAGTATCATATTTTCTTTCTATCCCTTTCTCTTCTATACAACCATGGCCATTTCCGCACTAGCCTGTTGTAGTGCTATGACTCCACTTTCAACATCCTATGGAATCCTGGGGTTTGCAGTTTCAGGAGGGGCCGGCCGGGGCCCCCAGACCTGTGATTTTCCACCATGCTTATGGTGTTCCAGCATAAGCATAATTGCTTATGCAGTCAAAGCAGAATACTTATGCATAACAAGAAGGTGTTCTTTGTAAGACTCAAGGGAACAATGAGATTTGTAGAATTTCATTTAAAAAACACAAAAACAGAACATCAAAACAAAACACATTTTAGAGAAGAATTTTGGGACTGTGAGGACAGGCATGTACAGTAGACGTGGAATGCTGATTGACTCGTTTTTTGGTGGGGAGGGACCCTGGAAAATGGGAATCCAAATAGGCTGAATATTCTGGAGGAAGGCACAGCTGACTTGCTGGAATAGTGAATGGGAGCACTGTATACTCCAACATTTTGCTCCAAGTCACTTTCTTGTCTCTACAAGCTACTTCTTTGTGTTTATGGCTTCATTTCAAAGCCTTAACAACATCTGACTGAACTGCCAAACTTTTGTGGTTAGCTGTTCTAGCCCATTAGCTACTTTTTATTTTGAATTATTTACAAAGAAGTAGAGCAAAAGTTTCTTTTCTACATTTCTGTGTTGTTCGAAAAAGCTGAACAATAATATTTAACTATAATATATGGTGTTTCCCTATCCTGCCAAATGAATGTGTAGAGAGAGAACAGCTGTCCTTTTGTTACCTGCAGCCTTTTTCTATAAGATACACTCATGCACACAGACTTTAAAGAAACAAACATTTCGAGAGCTAAAATGTTTAGTAATTCTGCAAATGACTCTTAAATGCTGTTTCTCATTAAACAAAAAGAGTATGTCCAATTTTCTCTATAATTACAAACTTTGCAAGTTCCACACAAACATGTTCCGGAAACATTAGCTGTTGTTGTTTCCAATTAGTGCATTAGTTAATGGGCTATTAAAAAATATCTGACAATGAAAAGTTGTAAATTAAATCTCATTTTTTTCAAACGTTCCAAAAGGATTATTGGTCTTGAAAGAAAGACACAAACCAAAACAAGTTGTAGTCCAATCTGTAGTATTTTTTAAAACAAAGTTTTAAACTATACTTTTAAATGCAATGTACTGTTTGAATAAGAACTTTCTAATCTTTGATGCTGGAATTTATGAAGTTAGGCTGAAAAAAAATCTACATTGAGCTTGTACAAAGTGTATTTCTTTCCCAACCATATAGAACTCTAGTCTGCACATTTGAAATGAAAATGTTTCTCTAATTGGATTTCAGTCCTAGCTTCCCCATCCATTACAACCTTTCAGCAGTGACATACATGTTAATGAGCAAATATTAAAAGAGATTTTTAGAGAGATGTGCAAAGATGAGTGAAAGAAAATCTCCGATGGTAAGAGCACAAGATCACGATCGCTGTGGTTGTGATGAAATGCACTATACTATCCAATATTTCATGGGTGGAAACTAGAACACCTCTGGCCACACAACACCAGAATGCTGTCAAGGCAGCAAAGTTCCTGATGGGGAAAAGCACACAAGTGAAGAGAGGTTTCAGCAGTTTGCTTTGGCCTGAGTCTAATGGGAAAGGCAATTATCGGGAGGAAGAAATGTTGTGGGGGGAGGGAGTGATCAATACAGAGAGTGCTTCAGCAAATATGTTTTGGGAATGATGCCTGCTGAGGACCATCAATGCTTTAAGTTTGGTAGTGAACCAGCGTTAATGACAAAACCTTAGCCAACTGTTGAGAGCTCAGCTTTTGCCTGAAGCCTGTGGCTGGCTGATGAGATTTCTCTTTTTTCTTTTGCATTCTGGAAATGACTTCTTGGAAATCTGATTTTCAGCTCAGAGACTGCTTTCAAATGGCTATATCTGCCAAGATAAATAACTGGCCATATTAGGTATTGAACTTGCCCCACCTCCTGCTTCACATTTGGAGAGGGAGAGACTCCAGAACAGAAAAAGAATTTGCTCTTCAAAAGAAGAGAGCCTTGAGGGAGCCTACCACAAAATCACCTAAATAAGGGTAAGTGAATGCTGTATTTATTAAATCTCTTTGAATTAAGTTGAGTGTTTACAGCTGCTATATTACATAAATGATAGTCATGCCTGTTCATTTCTTTTCAACTTGCTTTGAATGGACACAGTTTCTTAGGAAGGGAACCTCTGTTTACACCACTCTGGATTAGGATGTCAGATGCACCCTGGGCTAATGATCCCAGAGGACTGAATTTTCAGGCAATAGCTGTGGCCATTTCTGCTTGATAATGCTCTTCCGTGTCGTCTTGCTGCAGTCCTGGTTCCAGAAGGGAAAGCATCAGCAATGCTCCCCTCTACAGCCACTCGGTCCATGCAGAAGGGAACACAATGGCACATGCTTTCCTTCTGCAGCGCAGCTGGGCTTTTTCCATTGCTGTGCTATGGAAGGAAGCATCGCCAATGTGCTTCTGGAGTTTTTCCATGGCCAGAATTGATGGGAGTGCTGTGCGATCACAGATACAAAACGGATTTTTTCCCTTTTGCGAAAACTGCACAAGTGCAACATTCCACAACACGATGATAGTGAGATGACAATGATGCCACGTGGAAGCATGACCTGCTGACCACTGCCATCCGGTAACAGAAAGAGGCAGCAGCGTTGTGCGGAAAGAGCCAGTGTTAGACTGTTGTGGTAGGTTAAAGACTAACCAATTTTACTAGGGGAAAAGACTTTCATGAGCTATACAGCCAAGTCCCTCTTTGGCAAAGATCCATGTCTATGCTGTAAGTGATGGCAATTGAAAATCTCTTGGCTTTTGCTTCTGAACATGTTCCAATTCATAATATAATGCAACAGATAAATAAGCTCTTGCACGTTTTGCCTATGAGTGCTCTGCATTTGGAAACAGCTTATCGGTCATGGCAAGCTTTTTCAATAGCTTTAACAGCACATTGAAATCTATGTTGTCTTTCCAAGCTCTTCAAAACATAACCTGAGAGTAGAAGTTATTTGGTTAGATCAATGGGAGTGGGAAGGAAGGCATTTTGGAAACAAGGCATGACCGCACAGGCTTCCCAGCAAATAGACACTCCTTTCCCAGAAAATGGAACTGGAAGACAGAAAAGAACAGAAGCCAATTCTGAGTAATAATAATTCTGAGTAATGTGCCTGTTCTCAAAGTCCCTTTTATTTTTATTTTTAAAAGCTGCCAATTTAGCTGCTTCCAAACTATGGCACAAGGGGAAAAAAATCTTCTTTTTCTCTGAATTTATATCTTTGGAAATGAGCGAGGGAAATGATATGATTCATACTGACAGAAAAATGAGGAAACAGTGGCTTTCTTCAAATGATTTGGTATTATAAAGTGGCAAGAGGCCATCCTGAGCTTGGAACATGACTCATGTAGTGCTCCATATTTTGAGAGGCACAGACTTTGGAACAGACCCACCATGGATCTTGTTCTCTATCCCCCCACCTTGCACCAGCCCTCTGTGAAGGGCGATTCTGCCCATTAACAGTGTATGAGAGAAACTTAGCATCAGCACCATCTTGCATGGGCTGGGCCTTATAACACAAGATGGCCATTTTATTGCCAAATTGTATTCTACACACTGTACAAGACACCAATGTGACAGAGTTCTTGTGTATATGTGACACTGCATTTGGAGGCATTCTTGCAGGGTTAAATTATCCACACCTCAGCTGTCCCCAACTTCCATGAAATGGGCCCTCATAATTCTCTGGCAGAGCCTGCTTTGCCTCCTATGAACTGTCCCTATCTTAGGACTGAATTTAGGACTGAACTGGTAGTTGCCTATAGCTGGATAGTGGTCAACCTGTCAAAATGACAGTCACCATGCAACCTGGCATTTATAGACAGCTGACCAATACAGCACTGACAGGGAGCATTGTAGGTTTCCCTCCATCAGTCTTTTGCAGGATAGACTTGCTCTTCAAGAATTTGTCTTAATGTATTGCACACTACCTGCTACACCTGTTAAGAAGAACATTTTTCTTCCTTAAACAGAAGGCTGTTAGTTTTTGGAACTCACAGAAAAAAAATTTAAGAGGAAGAAAGACACACGCATCTCCTCCTACTTTGGATACCTTCTCCTGCTGTGTATTGAAATATTAAAGGGCTCCAGACTGGAGCTAATTTGAGTTCCAGTGTATGTTTTTAATGTGGAGCTCTTCCTCCTTCAGGAAGCCAACCTGGAATATGCTGATGGGGGGGCTAAAAATATATAGTGGCTATCTCCTGTTTTCTACCTTCTGGATATGTACTTTAAGTTGAGAAGGAGAATCAAGCATGTACTTTTCCCAATACCCTCTATTGTTGTAGTAGTAGTAGTAGTAGTAGTTGTAGTAGTGGTTGTTATTTCATTCAACAGTCTTTACAGTCTGTGCTGTGCATTATATACAGCCTAGAATCTCACATGCCCATGTCAGGCTGTTTGCATTCTCCCCTTCGAAATATGTTCTGCTTTGAATTTACATATTTATAAATTTTGTATCCTTGGGGAGTCCCTCAAGTATGTAGAAACCACTGTATTGTTTTCACTTCCAAATCTAGTTGATATCAGAGGGACTGATAATAATAATATGACTTCATTGGTATAGGTGGAATATTTGCAGATATATTTTATTCTGGAAGATGCCTTTGTCAGTGATATGCTTGGCAATGCAATCAGGAATTTTTAAAAGACTGGATGTAGACAAGGGGTTATTTTTATGATTTTACGATTGTGGTCCTGAAATAAATTAAAATCTTCATTTTGGGGGGAAAAAGAGGAAAAGAAATAACCCCTTTAACTAAACAACAAGATGCAGAAATGTAAATATTGCTAGAGTCCTTTTACTGAACATAACCTTAAAATATATTAAGCTAAGTAGCAGAGGTGATGTGAAACCCCGTTAGTGAATTGCAAAGCTGTGTATCAGAACAATGGCACGAGTGCCCAGTGTTCTCATGCCCATTGGTCTTGATGTACATCAGTCCTGCTGTACATTGATTCCATTGTGCAATCATCATTTTGCCAGCTCTGCTATGTGGTAACTAACAGCAGCCACTACAAAACTGCCCATTTCCAGTTCCTGCATATCTAAAGCCCTTTCTGCACTTTACCTTTTTCCAGTGCTGAGGTGCGGGGATCACGCAAGCAGCCTCCAGTGAGAGGCTCTCACTTCCCTGCTGTTTCAGCTCTGCACGAGTTGCCTGCTTGGGTGAGAGCCCTGCCTCTTCCTTCTCCAGTGCAGCCTGCAACCAGCGTGGCTCCAGAGGCTCCATATCCAGGTAAGTGCACAATCATGCACCATTTTCTGCTTCTAGCCAAAAATGAAAAGGTGCGCGATCAGCGCCTGCCGGCTCCTGGAGTGTCACACGATTGTGAGTGTCTCATGCGGATCACTCCTTACAATTGTGGAGTGCTCCAGGCCTTCTTTTGCATGGAAAATGCCATGCAAAAAGGGCCTAAGTCCATTTATGAAGCTGTAATTCCCTTCCGGGCTTCTCCCCATAATCTTTCAACCAATCTACCGTTGGAAATACCCATTGAGATATGTGTTCTTAAAAAATATATATGCAACAATGGATAAACTGACAATGTTATTAAGAGGGATCCTCTTTGGTAACTTGTTAAGAAATGGGGTCCAGTTATACAATATTTTAGAAACAAATGGGGAGATTTGACAATAGCGAGCTTCGTTGATTGAAGAGGGAGATATGGTTAAAATCTTATTTTGACTATCTTAAGTTATATAATATACAAATGCACTCATATAAATGTTAATGTTAAATTTCAAAGCTATAAACACAATAAAGTAATAAGTAGGATTACGTTTACGTTTATATTAGTAGAGGCCTGATGTGTTTAAAGGGAGCAAAGAGATCCTCATTTATTTAGGTAATATATTATCATAAGGACAATCTAGTCGGGAAGCAAAGTGAAGATGTGGAAGACTGGAAATCAAATGTAACAGAGTATGTATGTAGATTTATGGATGTATGTCTATGCTATACTATTTATACACTGTATTATTTTTAAAAAATACAACTCTCTGTCTTGAAACCTAAATGATTAAACAAAACTTTAGACCTCTCTGATCTGTTTTGCTCACTTGGATCTATAATTTGGGTATGGAAGATTGGATGGGGTTTTCTCCCTCAGGATACAAACAGTATGTAAGAACATTTATTGTTTGACCAACGAGAAAGAAGCATTTTTAAGCGTCTTTCTTTAAACTATGTTTCTCTTTCAAATCTTAGGGAAAAAAAATCCTCCAACATTTCACAGATGAAAACCTGGCCAAACAGCATCAGAGTGTGGTTGAGATAGCAAAAATTATTAACGGGGAGGAACACACAAGCTAGGAGAGGCTGCAGCAGTTTGCTTTTGCCTGAGTCTACTGAGAAGGGTTGGTTTCCACTTCCTCCTCTCTTTCCCCATCTGCTGAGTAAATTAAATGCAAACTGCTCTTGACAGCCAACTACTTTTCCACTTTGAACTCAGTTTGCAACCTCTGAAATAAACTGAGGATGAAGTGGGGCAGTAGGAGGAGGAAAGAGAGACTGATGCATTTTAAAAAGACCTGAAAATGTTGAATGACAGATGATTAATTGGGACAGCCCCTTTCAGATCAGGCAGTTGCAGGATATGGCGGCACCCCCTCTCCCTCAACTCTATCCAACTCAAAAGCCTCCTGTAGCTTTATTAATACAGCAGTTAGGGAGTAGTCAGAGATGATACCAGGTTTCTTTGGGGTCGCTGTAATTTTAACATTGTCAGAAAGGAATAAGAAACCAAGGTAGCTGTTTCAGAAGAAGAATCAAAAGTGGCTCTAAACAAAATCATAGCTGCTCCCATGATCGATCGATGATTTTTTTCAAGGAGCACTTCAGAGGCATTACAGAGCATGATGCCGTCATCCAGTCTGGATGTAACTAAAGCTTATCCTGTCCTAGGCCATTTCCACACTACACTCTAATAGCACGATTATTCCGCTTTCCTGCCGGCCCCTCCCAAAACTGCAAACCCCAGGATTCCATAGGATGTTGAAAGCAGAATAATCATGCTATAAGAGTGTAGTGCGGAAATGGTCATAGTCAGATCTACCTTGTTAAGGGCATCAGAGCCCTGTCAGCACAACCAGGGATGGGTAAGAATTATGGGTTAATCAGCAGGGCACAATAATATCACTTTATTATTACTTTAGCTGTCATTGTGATGTCCTTTGGGATACTGGGATTTGTAGTTTGGCAAGGGACTTAGGCTGTCCTGTCAGAAAGTTCTATGTTATAGCTCATGGAAAGCAGGTGAAAATTCTATGTACCTCGCTAAACTACAGATCCTAGGATTCCACAGGATGGAGCTACAATAGTTAAAGTGAAATCAAACTGCTATAATTGTGCAGTGTGGACATAAGCCATGTTTCAGTCTGTTTTCCATAAGGATTTATAAAAATAACATTTTTAAATATTTGAGATTAGAAAGAATTTTGATATTTAGAAAACTAGAATTTAGGGTACACTTAAACTGACGGATTAAGCCACCCAGGCCCAGATTTTGAGTACTTAAAAGTCTGGAGCTGGTGAACAGGTACGATATGTCAGTTTTGGGAATAAGTGTTTCTACTGGGAAAAAGGATGAGGGATAATTTCATTTGTTTGTTTTTAAAGAATTTATCAAATGTACTATTTTTACAATATTCAGGATGGAAAGAACACGAGGTTTAAAAAGGTTTCAGTGATGGAGAATAGAAAACTGGCAGATTCCCCTATCTATAGTCACATCCCAAAGCACTCAGCAAATCTGAATACAAGCACATGGCACCCAAATAGTCTCTCCCCATGATCAGTCTTACTGTGGGAATCCTTTCAGGTATTGCTGGGCGTCTGCCAAAGTATTACTAAAATTGTGCAGTCCAATCCTATAGATCTTAAAACTTCATACTCTGTCAAATTAATGGAACTTGTCCTTAATTTGGAAGTGCTGAAATAGTGAGTTGTCAGATGATGGGACACTGAAAGGCAGAGACTTCCTGTATCTGGGTTTATTTACAATTTTTATAATCAGAATATAGGTGGTAATCAAAAGCATAACAATCCAGCAGCAAATCCACTGCCTCAGATGGGATCCTTCAGTGAAGGTTGCAAGGTTGGATATGGGACAGGGGTCTTGTCACTTTAATCCTGAACAGATCATGGAACAAGGGCCCTCCTGCATTATAGGCCCTTTCCGCACGTTACCTGCTCATGGAGGTGGGGGGTGCAATTCACGCAAGCAGCCTCTTGTGCGAGGCACTCGCATCGCTCCTCCGTTCTCCTGCAGCTGGCTTCCTGATCGCGTGACCGTTGCATGAGCGCCCTGCCCCTTCCTTCTGCAGTGTAGCCTGGGAGCCGTAGGCTATGCTGGGGGAGGAAGCGCGACCGGCCCACTCGTCTGATGCACCGCAGGGCAGGTAAGTGCGCGAGGGCCCCAGGAGCCTTGCGCGACCACGCAGCATTTTTGGCTTGAAGCCGAAAATAAAAAAATGCATGCATGGTCCACATTAGGCTGTTGAACGTTGCATAAATGGGAGTGCGTCGTATGGACTGCTCCTCCCGTTTACTCAAGGGGCCCTCTCGCATAAGAAACTGTGTGCGAAAAGGGCCGTACTGTTGTAGTGCTGTTATTCCACTTTCAGCCTCCTATGGAATCCCAGGGTTTGTAGTTTAGGGAAGGCCGTCACAGTTCTCAGCCAGAGAGCTCTTTGGTCTTAGGAAACTACAAATCCTAGAATTCCACAGGATGTTGAAAGTGGAATAATAGTACTATAACAGTGTAGTCTGGAAAGGCCCCAACACAAAGTACCATAAAATTCTGTCACACAGCAAGAAAGTTGCTATCCTCTCTTACCTTCTGAATTGCAGCTTTCAGCCACAACCATTCCCTCATGGCTCAGCTGTTCCCTCGCCAGTGGAAAGTGGGGTGGGGGGGAAGTGGCATGGAGGCACTGGTGACAAGAACAAGGTTGGGCACTCTTCCACACATCCTCCATCCTGCTCTCCATTGGTGAGGCAACATCCATGTTCCTGGAGAATAGGTGGTTTCGTCCTGCTTGACAGATTTTATGGTGCCTCATCTTGATTTACCATCTGTTCAGGAATAAAATTATGGAAGCCTTATCCTGTATTGAACCTGACAACCCTGTGTCCAAAAGAGGTTCCTGTCCTGTGCTCCCTGGACTGGGCTGAAATATGCCATTGCTTGTTTGCAGAAATATTCCTTTTTGTCCTATTCTTCTTCACTTTGAATTGAGATTCTTTCTCTCTTTTGTTTTCCAGAACAATCAGTATGGGAAAGTACCTGGTGACCTGCTCGATAGTGGTTCTCTATATTCTGCTCGAGACTGATGTTATCATGTCCCTTTCCAGGAGAGAAAGCAGCAAACCCAGTGGTGGTGGTAGTAGAGAGAGCCATAATAAGCCTAGCAGGCTCATACGTCAATCTAGTGAACCTAGACAGCCCATACACCAAACTAATAAACCAAACAGGCCTGTACTTCAACCCAGCAAATCTATAGAATGGATTAACAGGCCTTTACACCAGCCTGTCAAACCTGCACAAAACCCTCTCACTCCTGCAAAAGAAGTAGCCATCCAGTCTTCACACCAGCCTGTTCATCCTATACGAAATCCTGCCCCACCACAAAAGAACCCTGTCAAACCTGAACAAAACTCTGCCTATCTATCACAAAATCCTGCCAGCCCTGCACAGAACCTTATTTATGCTCCTCATAATCCTGCCAACTCAGGACAGATCCCTGCTTCCCACGCCCGTAATCCTGGCAACGCAGGACAGATCCCTGCTTCCCACGGCCATAATCCTGTCAACTCAGGACAGATCCTTGCTTTCCACGCCCGTAATCCTCTCAACTCAGGACAGATCCTTGCTTCCCACACCCGTAATCCTGGCAACTCAGGACAGAACCCTGCTCCCCACGCCCGTAATCCTGGCAACTCAGGACAGATCCTTGCTTCCCACGCCCGTAATCCTCTCAACCCAGGACAGATCCTTGCTTCCCACGCCCATAATCCTCTCAACTCAGGACAGATCCTTGCTTCCCACACCCGTAATCCTGGCAACTCAGGACAGAACCCTGCTCCCCACGCCCGTAATCCTGGCAACTCAGGACAGATCCTTGCTTCCCACGCCCGTAATCCTCTCAACCCAGGACAGATCCTTGCTTCCCACGCCCATAATCCTCTCAACTCAGGACAGATCCTTGCTTCCCACACCCGTAATCCTGGCAACTCAGGACAGAACCCTGCTCCCCACGCCCGTAATCCTGGCAACTCAGGACAGAACCCTGCTCCCCACGCCCGTAATCCTGGCAACTCAGGACAGAACCCTGCTCCCCACGCCCGTAATCCTGGCAACTCAGGACAGAACCCTGCTCCCCACGCCCGTAATCCTGGCAACTCAGGACAGAACCCTGCTCCCCACGCCCGTAATCCTGGCAACTCAGGACAGAACCCTGCTCCCCACGCCCGTAATCCTGGCAACTCAGGACAGAACCCTGCTCCCCACGCCCGTAATCCTGGCAACTCAGGACAGAACCCTGCTCCCCACGCCCGTAATCCTGGCAACTCAGGACAGAACCCTGCTCCCCACGCCCGTAATCCTGGCAACTCAGGACAGAACCCTGCTCCCCACGCCCGTAATCCTGGCAACTCAGGACAGAACCCTGCTCCCCACGCCCGTAATCCTGGCAACTCAGGACAGAACCCTGCTCCCCACGCCCGTAATCCTGGCAACTCAGGACAGAACCCTGCTCCCCACGCCCGTAATCCTGGCAACTCAGGACAGAACCCTGCTCCCCACGCCCGTAATCCTGGCAACTCAGGACAGAACCCTGCTCCCCACGCCCGTAATCCTGGCAACTCAGGACAGAACCCTGCTCCCCACGCCCGTAATCCTGTCAACTCAGGACAGAACCCTGCTCCCCACGCCCGTAATCCTGTCAACTCAGGACAGAACCCTGCTCCCCACGCCCGTAATCCTGTCAACTCAGGACAGAACCCTGCTCCCCACGCCCGTAATCCTGTCAACTCAGGACAGAACCCTGCTTCCCACGCCCGTAATCCTGTCAACTCAGGACAGAACCCTGCTCCCCAGGCCCGTAATCCTGGCAACTCAGGACAGAACCCTGCTCCCCACGCCCGTAATCCTGGCAACTCAGGACAGAACCCTGCTCCCCACGCCCGTAATCCTGGCAACTCAGGACAGAACCCTGCTCCCCACGCCCGTAATCCTGGCAACTCAGGACAGAACCCTGCTCCCCACGCCCGTAATCCTGGCAACTCAGGACAGAACCCTGCTCCCCACGCCCGTAATCCTGGCAACTCAGGACAGAACCCTGCTCCCCACGCCCGTAATCCTGGCAACTCAGGACAGAACCCTGCTTCCCACGCCCGTAATCCTGGCAACTCAGGACAGAACCCTGCTTCCCACGCCCGTAATCCTGTAAACTCAGAACAGAACCCTGCTTACCACTCCAGTAATCCAATCAAACCAAGACAGAACCCTTCCGACCATTCCCATAATACTGTTAAAACAGAACAGAACTCTGGTTATCCACAGCAGAATCCTGGATTCTCACACAATTCTAGTTACCCACACAATCAGAGATGGGGCCAATATGATGTGAAGCCATTGACGCCAAAGCCACCCATGACCAAACTGAAATATATGGCTGCTGCTGCAGAAGATGTGGATGACCCAATGGCAAATATGCATTTTCAGTTTAACAGCAGTGAGGAGGAACAGTGGTGGAATGAAAACCGTCATCGTTTTATGGAGCATGTTTTCCTCCCAAACTACAGCCAGCCCGTTCCCGTGGATGTTTTTGTGAGTGATTGTATCAATGTCACAATGGGAGAATACTTCAAGCCGAGTGGAAACGAAACGGGCAATGAGACAGAAACCAGGGTTCTGAAACGACTAGTGCCTGAAATGTGCACAGAGGTGTACCATAGTTACTCTAAACATAGAGAAGGAGACAGATTTGGCAACAGTGACAAAAAGCCAGAAGAGCCCATTATGCCAATCAAACTGGTAATGGGGGATATGGCGGTAGCATCTACCAGACGAGCTGCAGCCAAAGGCAGTGGAAGCCACATCCCAAACAGTGCCATGTCTAATCTGCATTTTCATTTTATTGATGCTCTTCTTCTCACCAGCCCTTCCATGTTTTTGGTCACTGTGTTGTCCACATGTTTCCTGGCACCCTGAGGTGAATCTTTTCCATATGCTTGTATTTTGTTGTTGAAGTAGCAAATGTTCAGAACTAAAAGAAATCTATATAAAAAGCAACCATTTTGTAGAGAATACATTCTTGCATCTTCTTCAATGGAGTGTCTTTTAAGAACCTGTTAAATGTTCTAAGCATAAATGGCCTCAAGCTACTACTTGGAACTTACTCTTTTAGAACTATATTTGGCGTTGTCAGCTGTTTTAAAATAGTTTGTAAGGAAAGAAGTTAACAGATTAGTTTGTAGTGAATGGTTCCAGTCTCGCTCCTCAGTCAGTACCAGTCTTTATTCATAGCTAGTCAAACCTAAGGTAACTGAATATGAACACAAAACATATCCAAAACATATCCCGGCCAATGGCGGGAGGAGTAGAAACAATAGTACAGGACTTGCAGGAAGGGCCCGGGGACTTAAGTGTCTCTACACTAATGCAAGGAGTATGGGAAACAAGCAGGACGAACTTGAACTCCTAGTACAAGAAAATAAATACGATTTGATAGGCATCACTGAGACCTGGTGGGATGAGTCTCATGATTTGAATATAGGAATAGGGGGGTATAGCCTATTCTGTAAAAATAGACCAAACAAGAAAGGAGGAGGAGTAGCCTTGTATGTCAAGGATGTTTTCACCTGTGAAGAGATCCAGGACTTCAACCCAGAAAGCCAGGTTGAGAGCATTTGGGTAAGAATTAAGGCAGCGATAAACAATAGGGATATTCTAGTGGGGGTTTACTACAGACCTCCAACCCAGGCTGAGGACTTGGATGATGCCTTCCTCAACCAAATGACTGCACATTCAAAGAGGAGAGATACAGTAATAATAGGAGATTTCAATTACCCAGATATATGCTGGCAGTCAAACTCTGCCAAGACAGCAAGGTCCAGCAAGTTTCTTGCTTGTCTTGCAGACAACTTCATGGTCCAGAAGGTGGAAGAGGCCACAAGGGGATCAAATATTCTAGATCTGGTCTTGACCAACAGGGATGACCTTGTGAATGAGGTAGAAGTGGTTGGATCTTTAGGGGGGAGTGACCATGCCCTATTGGAATTTGGCATTCAGTGGGAAGGAGAAGATAAGGGTAGCCAGACACTCATCTTAGATTTTAAAAAAGCGGACTTCTGTAAACTTCGGGAGCTGCTGGCTGGAATTCCGTGGTCAGGAACAGTGAAAGGGAAAGGAGTTCAGAAGGCATGGGAGTTCCTTAAAAAGGGAGATACTGACGGCGCAGTCTAAAACTGTGCCAATAAGGAGGAAAAATGGAAGGCATCTGAAGAAACCAGAATGGTTGACTAAAGAACTCTCAGCTGAGCTAAGTGTTAAGAGAAACATGTATAGGAAATGGAAGAAGGGGGAAACCACCAAAGAAGAATTTAAGCAAGTAGCCAGGAGATGTAGGGAGGAAGTCAGAAAGGCTAAAGCACAGAACGAACTTAGGCTGGCCAGAGACATTAAAAACAATAGAAAGGACTTTTTAAAATATGTCCGCAGCAAAAGAAAAAAGAAGGAGACGATAGGGTCTCTGTGCAGAGAAGATGGCGAATTACTCACAGGGGGAAGAGAAAAGGCAGACCTACTTAACACCTTCTTTGCCTCAGTTTTTTCCCAGAAGGATACAAGCACTCAACCTGGCGGTTGGGGAGCAGGGGAGGAAGCAGAGGAAATGAGGCACATAATAAGTAGAGAGGTGGTACAGGAATACCTGGCCGCATTGGATGAATTCAAGTTTCCAGGGCCAGATGAATTGCATCCTAGGATATTAAAAGAGCTGGCAGAGGTCATTTCGGAACCGCTTGCTATAATCTTTGAGAAATCTTGGAGGACAGGAGAAGTTCTAGCAGACTGGAAGAGAGCAAATGTTTTCCCCATCTTCAAGAAGGGAAAAAAAGAGGACTCAAATAATTATCGCCCAGTCAGCCTGACATCAGTACCCGGAAAGATCCTGGAGCAGATCATTAAGCAGTCAGTTTTTAATCATTTAGAAAGCAACGCGGGAATCACGAGAAGTCAACATGGATTTCTCAAAAATAAGTCATGCCAGACTAGTCTTATCTCTTTTTATGATAGAGTTACTAGCTTGATAGATGAAGGGAATGCTGTGGATGTAGCATACCTTGATTTCAGTAAGGCCTTCGACAAAGTTCCCCATGACATTCTTGCAAAGAAACTAGTAAAATGTGGGCTGGACAGGGCTACTGTTAGTTGGATTTGTAATTGGTTGACCGACCAAACCCAAAGGGTGATCACAAATGGCTGCTTTTCATCCTGGAGAGAAGTGACTAGTGGGGTGCCACAGGGTTCTGTCCTGCGCCCAGTGCTGTTCAATATTTTTATCAATGACTTGGATGAAGGAATAGAGGGCATGCTGATCAAATTTGCAGATGACACCAAATTGGGAGGGGTTGCTAATACGCCAGAGGACAGGATCAAAATTCAAAATGACCTGGATAGATTGGAGAGCTGGGCCAGGGCGAACAAAATGAAATTCAACAGAGAGAAATGTAAGGTCCTACACTTAGGTAGAAAAAATGGAATACAGAAATATAAGATGGGGGACACGTGGCTGGATAGCAGTGCGTGTGAAAGGGATCTAGGAGTCTTCACAGACCACAAGCTGAACATGAGTCAGCAGTGTGATGCGGCAGCCAAGAAAGCCAATGCAATTCTCGGCTGCATCAATAGGAGTATGGTGTCTAGATTGAGGGAGGTACTGGTACCACTCTACTCTGCTCTGGTTAGACCCCATCTTGAATACTGTGTCCAGTTCTGGGCACCCCAATTCAAGAAGGATATTGACAAGCTGGAGCAAGTCCAGAAGAGGGCGACCAAAATGGTGAGAGGCCTGGAAGCCATGCCCTATGAGGATAGACTTAGAGAGCTGGGTATGTTTAGTCTGCAGAAGAGAAGGTTAAGGGGGGACATGATAGCCATGTTTAAATATTTGAAGGGATGCCATGTAGAGGGAGGAGATGGCTTGTTTTCTGCTGCTCCAGAGACCAGGACAAGGAGCAATGGATTCAAGTTGCAGAAAAGAGATTCCACCTGAACCTCAGGAAGAACTTCCTGACAGTCAGGGCTGTCCGGCAGTGGAATCTGCTGCCTCGGAGTGTAGTGGAGTCTCCTTCCTTGGAGGTTTTTAAGCAGAGGCTGGATGGCCATCTGTTGGGAGTGCTTTCAGGGTGTTCCTGCATGGCAGGGGGTTGGACTGGATGACCCCTGGGGTCTCTTCCAACTCTACATTTCTATGATTCTATGATTCTATACAACCATTAAAAGAACAGAAGTCCCACCTCTTATTTCACCAGGAAACCCTGTAGAAAACTAAACAATGGTCTAATGCAGAAGTGATATGGGGCCTTATCGCACCATACCTCAATACCACATTGTTCTGTTTCAATCCCAACTTCACTATTTCAGTGATGGTATCAGGTTCTGAATGTTCTCTACTGCACCTTTTTGACTTCACAGATGAGTAGTGTTATTGGAATAGGTGTTCCCATTGCATTACATCATCGTTGGTGAGTCTTTTTCCCTGACTTTTCCCTGCCCCACAGCTTGTGATTGGTCATCTTTCCGTTTTTTTGTAAGCCGTACTAGCACAGCAACATTGTAATGTCATGATGCACCAGTACATTATTGCATTTTTGTGCTATAATGCTAAAAAATGTATTAAATTTTTTAAAAAAATTAACTCAAAGGAAAAAGTTAAAATAAACACAGAGAGGTGATTGATTTTGAACTGACCATACCATGGGAGTAGCTGAGGGAGGAAAAACCTAGGAATGTCCGCACCATGCCCACTCCTGGATCAGCTACAGAAGGAAGCACTATCAAGTGCTATGGAAAAACTGCACTATAACAGGTAATGGGATTGTTGGAGGAAAGAGGGGCATTAACAGATTATTATTAACATTGGAAAAAGGCAGATTTTTCCAATGCAACGCAATAGCTGCTGAGTAGCAATGATGTTGTGTAATAGCACAGATTCTGAACTGGCAATAACATGTTGCTATGGCCATATGACATCTTTGTGCGGTAAGGCCCATGGCCTTTGGGGAAGTCCAGTGGTGTGGATTTGGTCCCAAGACTTGTGATTTTCTGCCATGCTCTGTTTCCAGTATTCCGGCATAAGCACAACTGCTGATGGAGTCAAAGCAGAGTATTCATGCATAACACAAAAGTGCTCTTCATAAATCAGAAGGGAACAATGACATTTGTAGAATTTTGTAAAAAAAAAGAAAGATGTAAAGACAAACACTGAACACTAAAAAACAACAACACATTTTAGGGAAGAATTCTGTGATTGTGAGGACAAATAGCCCGATGAGAACTGAGCATGCTCCGTGGATGTGGAATGCTGATCGACTGTTGTGGGAAAGAGAGTCTGGGAAATGGGAACCAAAATAGCCTGGAATGTTCTGGAACAGCAGACTGGTTGGAACAATGAATTGAAGTACTGTATACTTTAACGTTTGGTTCCAAATCACTTTCTCTACAAGCTACTTTTTTGTGTTTGTGGCTTCATTTCAAAGCCTTAACAACATTTCAAAGCCTGAACTACCAAACTTTTGTGGTTAGTTGTTCTTGGCTATTAGCTACTTTTTATTTTAAAAAAAATAAAATAAAATAAGTAGAGCAAAAGTTTCTATTCTACTTTTCTGTATATTAAAAAAACAATAATATTTAACCATAATATATGGCATTTCCCCATCCTGCCAAAAGAATGTGCAGAGAGAACAGCTGTCCTTTTGTTACCTGCAGCCTTTTTCTATAAGATACACTCATGCACACAGACTTTGAAGAAACAAACATTTCAAGAGCTAAAATGTTTAGTAATTCTGCAAATGACTCTTAAGTGCTGTTTTTCATTAAACAAAAAGGGGAAGTACAATTTTCTCTATAATTACAAACTTTGCAAGTTCCATACAAACACGTTCCAGAAACTTTAGCTGTTGTTGTTTCCAATTAGTGCATTAGTTAATGGGCTATTAAAAAAAAATCCGACAATGAAAGGTTGTAAATTGAATCTCATTTTTTTTCAGGCATTCCTAAAAGGATTATTTGTCTTGAAAGAAAGCCAAAAACCAAGGCAAATTGCAGTGCAATCTATAGTATTTTTTAAAACAAAATTTTAAACTATACTTTTAAATGCAATGTACTGTTTGAATAAAAACTTTCTAATCTTTGGTGCTGGAATTTATGAAGTTAAAATCAACATTGAGCTTGTGCAAAGTATATTTCTTTCCCAACTATAGAACTCTAGTCTGCAGATTTGAGATGAAAATCTTTCTCTAATTAGATTTCACTCCTATCTTCCCCATCCATTACAGCCTTTCAGCAGTGAAATACATGTTAATGGGCTATTAAGGAACAAATATTAAAAGAGATTTTTAGAGAGATGTGCAAAGATGAGTGAAAAAAAAATCTCCGATGGTAAGAGCACAAGATCACGATCGCTGTGGTTGTGATGAAATGCACTATACTATCCAATATTTCATGGGTGGAAACTAGAACACCTCTGGCCACACAACACCAGAATGCTGTCAAGGCAGCAAAGTTCCTGATGGGGAAAAGCACACAAGCTAAGAGAGGTTTCAGCAGTTTGCTTTTGCCTGAGTCTAATGGGAAAGGCAATTATCGGGAGGAAGAAATATTGGGGGGAGGGAGTGATCAATACAGAGAGTGTTTCAGCAAATATGTTTTGGGAATAATGCCTGCTGAGGACCATCAGTGCTTTAAGTTTGGTAGTGAACCAGCGTTAATGGTGATTCCTAGTGCACTAAATTTGAAATAGTGCTTCACAATACTTACAACTGAATGACAGAAGGAGAAAAAAATGATTTACCAACTCTCCCTGGATCAGTCTGTTATGACCAGGATTCTACCCAAATCCATATACTTCTAGAAAGTATTTCAGTTTGTAGAATCAGTGATCCCATATCACACTAAAGATATAGCACTTTTTTTTTCAAACTGACTCTCCTCCCTGAATACGTTGTTCGATTACATCAGCAAAACCTTAGCCAACTGTTGAGAGCTCAGCTTTTACCTGAAGCCTGTGGCTGGCTGATGAGATTTCTGCTTTCTCTCATTCTGGAAATGACCCCTTGGAAATCTAATTTTCTAATGTGTTTATTACGACGGTGGGCTGGCTCAGAGACTGCTCTCAAATGGCTCTATCTGCCAAGATAAACAACCAGCCATGTTAGGTATTGAACTTGCCCCACCTCCTGCTTCACATTTGGAGAGGCACAGACTTCAGAACAGAAAAAGAATTTGCTCTCCAAAAGAAGAGAGCCTTGGAGGAGCCTACCAGAAAATCGCCTAAATAAGGGTAAGTGAATGCTGTATTTATTAAATCTCTTTGAATTAAGTTGAGTGTTTATAGCTGCTATATTACATAAATGATAGCCATGCCTGCCCATTTCTTTTCAACTTGCTTTGAATGGACACATTGTTTCTTAGGAAGGAAACCTCTGTTTATACCATTCTGGATTAGGATGTCAGTGGCACCCTGGGCTAATGATCCCACAGAACCGAATTTCCAGGCAGTAGCTGTGTTAGACTGTTGTGGTACCTTAAAGATTAAGCAGTTCACTAGGGGAAAACACTTTCATGAGCTGTACAGCCGAGTCCCTCTCTGGCAAAGATCCATGTCTATGCTGTAAGTGATGGCAACTGAAAATCTCTTTCACTTCTGAACATGTTCCAATTCGTTATATAATGCAACAGACAAATAAGGTCTTCCAGATTTTGCCTGTGAGAGCTCTGCAGTTGGAAACAGCCCTACCAGTCATGGCAAGCTTTTTCAATAGCTTCAACAGCACACTGAAATCTATGTTCTCTTTCCAAGCTCTTCAAAACATAAAGTAGAAGTTATTTGGTTAGATCAATGGGAGTGGGAAGGAAAGCATTTCAGAAACAAGGCATGACTGCACAGGCTTCCCAGCAAATAGGCACTCCTTTCCCAGAAAATGGAATTGGAAGACAGAAAAGAACAGCAGCCAAAAGATATAAATAAATCTGAGTAATGTGCCTGCTCTCAAGGTCCCTTTCATTTTGATTTTTAAAGGCTGCCAATTTAGCTGCTTCCAAACTACGGCACAAAGAAAAAAAATCTTCTTTTTCTCTGAATTTATATCTTTGGAAATGAGCGAGGGAAATGATATGATTCATACTGAAATAAAAATGAGGAAACAGTGGCTTTCTTCAAATGATTTGGTATTATAAAGTGGCAAGAGGCCATCCTGAGCTCGGAACATGACTCATGTAGCGCCCCATATTTTGAGAGGCACAGACTTTGGAACAGACCCACCATGGATCTTGTCTCTCTTATCCCCCCACCTTGCACCAGCCCTCTGTGAAGGGCGATTCTGCCCATTAACAGTGAATGAGAGAGACTTAGCATCAGCACTATTTTGCATGGGCTGGGCCTTATAACACAAGATGGCCATTTTATTGCCAAATTGTATTCTACACACTGTACAAGACACCAACGTGACAGAGTTCTTGTGTATATGTGACACTGTATTTGGAGGCATTCTTGCAGGGTTAAATTATCCACACCTCAGCTGTCCCCAACTTCCATGAAATGGGCCCTCATAATTCTCTGGCAGAGCCTGCTTTGCCTCCTATGAACTGTCCCTATCTTAGGACTGAATTTAGGACTGAACTGGTAGTTGCCTATAGCTGGATAGTGGTCAACCTGTCAAAATGACAGTCACCATGCAACCTGGCATTTATAGACAGCTGACCAATACAGCACTGACAGGGAGCATTGTAGGTTTCCCTCCATCAGTCTTTTGCAGGATAGACTTGCTCTTCAAGAATTTGTCTTAATGTATTGCACACTACCTGCTACACCTGTTAAGAAGAACATTTTTCTTCCTTAAACAGAAGGCTGTCAGTTTCTGGAACTAACAGAAAAAAAATTTAAGAGGAAGAAAGACACACGCATCTCCTCCTACTTGGGATACCTTCTCCTGCTGTGTATTGAAATATTAAAGGGCTCCAGACTGGAGCTTATTTGAGTTCCAGTGTATGTTTTTAATGTGGAGCTCTTCCTCCTTCAGGAAGCCAACCTGGAATATGCTGATGGGGGAGCTAAAAATATATAGTGGCTATCTCCTGTTTTCTACCTTCTGGATATGTACTTTAAGTTGAGAAGGAGAATCAAGCATGTACTTTTCCCAATACTCTCTATTGTAGTAGTAGTAGTAGTAGTAGTAGTAGTAGTAGTAGTAGCGGTTGTTATTTCATCCAACAGTCTTTACAGACTGTGCTGTGCATTATATACAGCCTAGAATCTCACATGCCCATGTCAGGCTGTTTGCATTCTCCCCTTCGAAATATGTTCTGCTTTGAATTTACATATTTATAAATTTTGTATCCTTGGGGAGTCCCTCAAGTATGTAGAAACCACTGTATTGTTTTCACTTCCAAACCTAGTTGATATCAGAGGGACTGATAATAATAATATGACTTCATTGGTATAGGTGGAATATTTGCAGATATATTTTATTCCGGAAGATGCCTTTGTCAGTGATTTGCTTGGCAATGCAATCAGGAATTTTTAAAAGACTGGATGTAGACAAGGGGTTATTTTTATGATTTTACGATTGTGGTCCTGAAATAAATTAAAATCTTCATTTTTGGGGGAAAAAGGAAAGGAAATAACACCTTTAACTAGACAACAAGATGCAGAAATGTAAATATTGCCAGAATCCTTTTACTGAATATAACCTTAAAATATATTAAGCTAAGTAGCAGAGGTGATGTGAAACCCTGTTAGTGAATTGCAAAGCTGTGTATCAGACAATGGCATGAGTGCCCAATGTTCTCATGCCCATTGGTCTTGATGTACATCAGTCCTGCTGTACATTGATTCCATTGTGCAATTGTCATTTTGCCAGCTCTGCTATGTGGTAACGTAACAGCAGCCATTACAAAATGACCATTTCCAGTTCCTGCATATCTAAGTCCACTTACGAAGCTGTAACTCCCACCCAGGCTTCTCCCCATAATCTTTCAACCAATCTACTATTGGAAATACCCATTGAGATATATGTTCTTAAAAAAAAAAATGCAACAATGGATAAATTGACGATGTTATTAAGAGGGATCCCCCTTGGTAACTTTGTTAAGAAATGAGATCCAATTATACAATATTTTAGAAACACATGGGGAGATTTGATGATAGTGAGCTTTGTTGATTGAAGAGAGAGATATGGTTAAAATCTTATTTTGACTATCTTAAGTTATATAATATACAAATGCACTTATATAAATGTTAATGTTAAATTTCAAAGCTATAAATGCAGTAAAGTAATAAGTAGGATTGCATTTAAGTTTATATTAATAGTCTTGATGTGTTTAAAGGGAGGAAAGAGATCCTTATTTATTTAGTAATATATTATCTTAATAATGTAATATATTATCTTAAGGTCAATCTAGTAGGGAAGTAAAGCAAAGATGTGGAAGACTGGAAATCAAATGTAACAGAGTATGTATGTAGATTTATGTATGTATGTCTATGTTATTCTATTTATATATTGTATTTTTTTAAAATACAACTCTCTACCTTGAAACCTAAATGGTTAAACAAAGCTTTAGACCTCTCTAGTCTGTTTTGCTCAGTTGGATCGGTAATTTGGGTATGGAAGACTGGGTGGGGTTTTCCCCTCGGGATACAAACAGTATGTAAGAACATTTGTTGTTTGACCAACGAGAAAGAAGCATCTTTAAGCATCTTTCTTTAAATTATGTTTCTCTTTCAAATCTTAGGAAAAAAGGACAGGCTTTTATATTTTCTCTGTTTTATGTGTTATTCATTGGGGTTGAGGCTTACATTTAGAATCAAAAGCAGTACTTGTAGCGTCTGCTGCTTAGCTTGGCACTGAGCCACTTGCTCTGCTTTCATCCCATGATGCCTCCAAGTGCTCAGAGCAGTAAACAAGGGCTGTGTTTACGGACAGCATGAACTTAGTGCCGAATCCAGAAAATCCTAATTGGTATTTCTGATTTTGCATGCTCTGAGAGCATTAAAGTTTTCTCATTGAAGCTTATGATTGCCGTGGGAGTCAGAGATTCAAAAAGTCAATGTTTACAGAAGATAAAACCAGCAGACAAAGGAACTGAACAACAATTATCAGAAAATGGCAGGTTAAAATCTTTCAATAGCACCTGCCACACCTTGGGTTTTCCTTCACTGGAAGAACAGTCTTCTGTCTGAATGGCAGTCCAAGTCCTGTTTAAAGATAAAAGAATTATATGAAGCTAGGAGATCAAGGGCCTTGAAGTTGCGCATGTGCAGAAGATTGAGTAGGCATAGAGAAAGGCATCTGATCAAAGTCTTCTCCTCTATGGTGAGATGTGCAGTGGCCCCTCGACTTATGTGAGGTTTTGGGGCACAGAATCCTTGCAAAAGTAAAAAAAATTGAGAATAACTTCCCCTATGCTTCCCTTTCCATTCCCTTGCCTTTTGTGCATGCCTGGGCCCATTTGCTCCCTACGTTTCTCTTGCCTTTTGGCTGGGCACGTGTATCTTCCTTCCATGCACTGGGCAAAAGACAAGCAAAAGGCAGGGGACATCCCTGTACTTGGAGAAGGTGCATGCGTAACTTCCCCCCATTCACTTGCTTTTTGCCTGGGTGGACATGCATCCAGGCAAAAGGCAAGAAAATAGGAGAGGGAGAATGAGGGAGGAAGGCTCTCCTGCACCTTCCATCTCTGCTTGCAGGACTCTCTCTTCACATCCACTTGCCTTTTGCCCTGGTGTGGAGAAGGAAGGCATGGCTTTCCCAGAAAAAAGGGAAGGGAATGGGAGAGGGAGAATGCGGGGGGAGAAAATGGGTGCCTTATGAGTAATCAAATTTGCAAAAGGTCAGACCCACAAATGTGGAGGGAGGGCTGTATTGCATTCCTATTTCTAAATGTTCATTTATATATAGCTGTACCTCAGTTAAGAAACTTCCTGACACTGAAGCTCTCTCCTCATGTGCTCAGTCCTACCGTGGGAATCCTTTCAAGTATTGCTGGGCCTCTGCTAAAGTATTCCTAACATTGTGTAATCCAATCCCATAGATCTTAACACTTCACGTATGGAAATAGGGACAGACTTCCAATTCACTCCTGTTCCCATCGCCACTATCTCTCTGCATGATAGATTATTGCTAGAAGGGCTCTACCCATTTTTACATATTGCTGAAGGCTTGATGCAATATATTATACTCAATGTGCAGTATTCTGTTCTACCTCTGTTCCTGTTTTAAAAGCCAAGAACTTCTTTGTTCTTGAGGTTGCAAATGTAAAATTCTTGAGGTAGCAAATGTGGAACAGTGCTTGAGACTGGGTTTCGTGGGATGAAGAGATGGCTGCACACTTGTGAATTTCAGTAATACAGGCTTCCCCCACTTATCTGACAGGTTAGGGACCAGAGCACTGTCAGAAAATGGAATTGGTTGAAAAGCAGAACCCATGCATTGTACTCTAGGGAGCATGAAGGACTTACGGAGGCTCACTTGGGGCCAACAGTATACATGCTGCTTTCAAAATCTCTCAGCTGGCTTGATGCCTTCCCCCATGTACAGCTTGCTTTGACAGTGATCCCAAGCAAGCCCCTGTAGGCAAGAAGAATGGATGAAAGAGTGGAACCTCTGTCAAATTAATAGAACCTGTCCTTAATTTGGAAGTGCTGAAATAGTGAGTTGTCAGATAATGGGACACTGAAAGGCAGAGACTTCCTGTATCTGGGTTTATTTACAAATTTTATAATCAGAATATAGGTGGTAATCAAAAGCATAACAATCCAGCAGCAAATCAGCTGCCTCAGATGGGATCCTTTAGTGAAGGTTGCCAGGTTGGATATAGGACAGGGGTCTTGTCACTTTAATCCTGAACAGATCATGGAGCAAGGGCCCGTCTGCACTACACTGTTCTAGTGCTATTATTCCACTGTCAACATCCTATGGGGTCCTGGGGTTTGCCGTTTAGGGAGGGGTCTTTATAGCTCTCAGCTAGGGAGCTCTTTGGCCTCAGTAAACTATGAACCCCAGAATTTCACAGGATGTTGAAAGTGGAATGAATAGCACTATAACAGTGTAGTGTGGAAAGGCACCAAGACAAAGTACTGAAAAACTCTGTCATACAGCAAGAAACTTGCTGTCCTATCTCAGCTTCTGAACTCCAGCTGTCAGCCACATGGTCCCTTTATTCCTTTGCCAGTGGGGCAGGAGAGGAGGTGACAAGGAGGCATTGGTGACAAGAACAAGGCTGGTTGCTCTTCCTTGCATCTTGATCTCCACTGGCGAGGCAACAGCTATGTAAGGGAGAACAGGTGCCTTTGTCCTGCTTGACAGTTTTATGGTACCCCATATTGACCTACCATCTGTTCAGGAATAAAGTTACAGGGGTCTCATCCTGTACTGAACCTGGCAACCCTCTGTCCAAAAGAGGCTCCTGTGCCCCACTCCTTGGGCTGGGCTGACATATGGTGATAAGACAGGATTACAACCCCCACCTCCACTTCATGTAGGGAGGTAAACTGGGCAGAGATGATGAGATGGTGGCATCAATCATATCTCTGCATCCCGTCCGGCATTTCACATTTCTCATTCACCCCTCTCAGTCCTGATGCTGCCACTCCAAAGCTGAAGAGAAAATCACCATGGCAGCGACTGGTTAGCAGTTTCCTGAATAAGTCCTCAGAGAAATCCCTGTGAGAAAGAGAAAAGGGTAAACTGCCTGTGTTGTGGCCAAAGTGATTTCTTTTCAGCTACCCGATTTCCTTTCCAAACAGCCTGGTGCCAAAGACCCTGGCATTCAGGACAGCCTTATTGCCTCATTTGCTTTGGAAGAAGCAGCTGCAGAAGGGAAGGGAAGAGGAAGCGGTGAGTGAATGCTTGCTCTGCCATGCTGCATGTGTGTGGGGGGGAGGTGTGTCCCCTTACACCTCCTCACCATCACTTCTGCTTCGCTTTCCAAGCCTTCTCCCCCACCCCTGTCATTGGAGTTTCTTTCTCTTGCTTCTCCTGGGCAACCTGTGAGCAGGAGAGGAGGCAAAGCTTCTGGGAAGCAAGAAGGTTGGTGGTCTGAGGCACAGTAATGATGGAGATGAGTGCTGGAGCCACTGTCTCTGCCACAATCCACATCTTCTTCTCTCCGTTCCATGATCAAGAGGGGGTAGAGGTGTGGCTGCCACTGAGAAGAAAGAGGAGGAGGGGGATGGCTACAGTCTTTGACAACAGTTTACAATGAAACTGACAGCAAATGACAACAAAAGCAGGAAGCATGGTGGCTGAGAGGGAGAAAGTGGGACATTTTCAAACAAAGGGTTAACTGTGGCTGCCCCAGCCAACCTGTGGCTCTTGGAGCATATGCCTTTGTCCAAAGCTGGGGCTTTAGAATATGAGTTCCAGAAATCCCACCCATGGACCAGCTGTGTGATAAAGTGGGAGAGAATGTGGGCTTATAGGTGGGACCTTCTAGAGGCAGCATGGGAAAGAGAACCTCTTGAGTTGCTAATTGTTAAATGGCTCACGGTGTTTTTGTAGTTATATACCCAGAAACTGTGTCTATTATTAGAAGCCAAAGAATACGCCTAAATCTATTTTGCCACTGCATTCAGCCCTCCGCATTCGCTGCTTTCCCTTTCACAGTTTAGACGATTTGCGGATTTGATTAATATGTTCCCTCTAGGAATTTCTAGGTCCTCCAGTGTGGTTCTGTGATCACCTTCTGTCAGACGTTGACCAAAGAGTTGTGCTGGAGGACTTAGAGATTCCTAGAGAAGTGTTCTCTCAGGCAAAACAAAACAAACAAAAAAAATTGTGTCTGCAATTTTTATTTATATTTGCAATTTTTCTACTTTCATGAGGGTCTTGCTCCCATACCGCCCCACCCAGAAGTGGAGGCTCAACTGTATAGCTATGTGCAAATGGCTTCTTGAAATGGTCCATATTATTTGTCAGGGAAAGAGGGCAGATTTCTGATAGAAATGTTTAAATCACTTTCTGTCTGATCATTTTGAAGCCAGTCATTCTGTGGTAGGCCTGGGTCAAGATATCTGAGGTAAAGGACAAGATAGTGCAGAATCCAAATGGATGTGCTGTTGAATCTTACCTCAGCATGGGGAATGGGGTAGTATCCTCCAATGTAATGGAGACCATTTCCATATGGCATTGCTGTCCCACGATGCAAACACGTTGGCAGTGGTCTATGAGTTGTGCTTTCACACAATGTTGTTGCAGTCCCTCAGCCAGTGCGTCCCCACCCATCATGATCACGGGATAATCATTTAATGGAAAAAAATCTGTTAGGTGTCTGTGACTGTGTGATGCTCCCATCACTGCCAGCCATGTGGAAGGGTGGAAGCTTCCCCAATGCAGCAGGGGAAAGCGACCGGCTGCGCTGCGGAAGGAAGGCACGTGTTGTTCACGCTCCCTTCCTCAGGCAGCCGGCTGGGTGAAGAGGGGAGCATTTGTGTCATGCTCCTATTGTGGCAATGGCACTGCCTGAATGACACTAGGATTATGACAGGAACCAGAAAGGTGCAGAAATAGCCTGAGGTAGCAGACCCCTGTGAGGGCCCTATGTATATCCAGCTCTCCCTACCAATGGAGGGAAACAGCTGGGGCTGCCAGGCTGTCATCTTGCATCAGTGGTCTGAAGCAGTCACCTTGTTCTGCCATTGGTACTACTGAACCTACGCTCTGGAATGGATTGATAATCTCCTATGTGCAAAGCAGAGTCCTTGCTTGATATTCCTTACCACATAGAGTACCTTTATCATTTCTAAAACTTATTCAATATATAATGTACAAAAGAACTGTTTTGAAAATGTTATTATTGCTTCTTTGCAGAGATTTTCATTTTTTTCTTATCCTATTCTTCTTCACTCTGAATTAAGATTCTTTCTCTCTTTTGTTTTTCAGAATCATCAGCATGGGAAAGTATCTGGTGACCTGCTTGATCGTGATTTTTGTTATTCTGCTTCAGACTGATGTTATCATATCCCTTTCCAGGAGAGGAAGCAGCAGACCCAGTAGTGGTGGTAGTAGAGGGAGTCATCATAAACCTAGCAGGCCCGTGCATCAACCTAGTAAACCTAGCAGGCCTGTGCATCAACCTAGTAAACCTAGCAGGCCTGTGCATCAACCTAGTAAACCTAGCAGACCTGTGCAGCAACCTAGTAATCCAAGCAGGCCTGTACATCAACCCAGTAAACCTGTACATCAGCCTATCAAGCCTGTACATCAACCTGTCAAACCAGCACAAAACCCCATCAAACCTGTAAAAGAAGTACCTGTCCAGTCTGCACACCAGCCCGTTCACCCTGTCCAAAATCCAGCCCCACCACAAAACAATCCTGTCAAACCTGCACAAAACCCTGCCTATCCTGCCAACCCTGCACAAAACCCTGCTTACCCACCACAAAATCCTGGCCAGCCCCAACACAACCCTGCCTATCCACCACAAAATCCTGGCTATCCTCAACACAACCCTGCCCATCCACCACAAAATCCTGGCTACCCCCAACACAACCCTGCCTATCCACCACAAAATCCTGGCCAGCCCCAACACAACCCTGCCTATCCACCACAAAATCCCGGCTATCCTCAACACAACCCTGCCTATCCACCACAAAATCCCGGCCAGCCCCAACACAACCCTGCCTATCCACCACAAAATCCCGGCTACCCTCAACACAATCCTGCCTATCCACCACAAAATCCCGGCCAGCCCCAACACAACCCTGCCTATCCACCACAAAATCCTGGCTATCCTCAACACAATCCTGCCTATCCACCACAAAATCCTGGCTATCCCCAACACAACCCGGCCCATCCACCACAAAATCCTGGCTACCCCCAACATAATCCTGCCTATCCACCACAAAATCCTGGCTATCCCCAACACAACCCTGGCTACCCCCATAATCCTAATTACCCACCAAAACCTGCCTACCCCCAGCATAATCCTGGCTACCCACACAACCCAAGCTGGGGCCAATATGATGTGAAGCCATGGAAGCCAAAGCCACCCAAGACCAAACTGAAGTATATGGTGGGAGCCGCTGCTGCAGGAGCTGTGGGTGGCTTCCTCTTAGGTCGTGCCATGTCCAACATGCACTTCCACTTAGAAACCTCGAGGAGGAGCGGTGGTGGTATGCAAATCGTGATCGTTATCCTGATCGAGTCTACTACCCGAGATACAACCAGCCTATTCCAGAGGATGTCTTTGTGAGAGACTGTTGGAATATCACAGTGAGAGAGTTCATTGAGCCCAGTGGGAATGAAACAGCAGATGAGATGGAAACCAGAGTGGTGACTCGAGTGGTACAAGAGATGTGCATTCAGCAGTATCGCAGCTTTTCTGGGCACGCGGAAGGAGGCAGCATCAGCCATTCCGACAGTGATCCTCAGAAGCCAAATCCGTCTAAACCTGTGCTGAAGCAAGTGGAAGGAGAAGCTGTGACAAGCACTGCGGTGGAAGACCGTGGTGCCATCTTAGGCAGCCCAATGGCGAATATGCATTTTCAGTTTAACAACAGTGAGGAGGAACAGTGGTGGAATGAAAACCGTCATCGTTTTATGGAGCATGTTTTCCACCCAAACTACAGCCAGCCTGTCCCCATGGATGTCTTCGTGAGTGACTGTAACAATGCCACGATGGGTGAATACTTCAAACCAAGTGGAAATGAAACAGCCAATGAGACAGAAACCAGGGTTCTGAAACGACTAGTGCCTGAAATGTGCACAGAGGTGTACCATAGTTACTCTAAACATAGAGAAGGAGACAGATTTGGCAACAGTGACAAAAAGCCAGAAGAGCCCATTATGCCAATCAAACTGGTAATGGGGGATATGGCGGTAGCACCTACCAGACGAGCTGCAGCCAAAGGCAGTGGAAGCCCCATCCCAAACAGTGCCATGTCTAATCTGCATTTTCATTTTATTGATGCTCCTCTTCTCACCAGCCCTTCCATGCTTTTGGTCACTGTGCTGTCCACATGTTTCCTGATACCCTGAGGTGAATCTTTTCCATACGCTTGTATTTTGTTGTTGAAGTAGCAAATGTTCAGAACTAAAAGAAATCTATATAAAGCAACCATTTTGTGGAGAATACATTCTTGCATCTTCTTCAATGGAGTGTCTTTAAGAACCTGTTACACGTGCTAAGCATAAATGACCTCAAGTTACTACTTGGGACTTACTCCTTTAGAACTATCTTTGGCATTGTTGGCTGTTTCAAAATAGTTTGTAAGGAAAGAAGTTAACAGATTAGTTTGTAGTGAATGGTTCCAGTCTCTCTCCTCAGTCAGTACCAGTCTTTCTTCACAGCTAGCCAAACCTAAGGTAACTGAATATGAATACAAAACATATCAGAAATCCTAGAAAACATCTTATTTGAAAGCCTATTCCTTATGCAATGGGACTTCAGATAATTAACTTTAAGAACACATTTTATTATGCAATATGTCATTTCAGATTGAATAAAAAGCTGCTTTTGGGGAGAAATTTCTAATCTTACCCAGCTTTGCTGAGAGAGTGCACTCCAACCATCTAGATTTGATAGGGACATTCCTGATTATTCCTCTGTTGCCCTACATTTTCAGCTGCTTTCAAAAGGCCCCCATCTCTGTCTCTTCCCACTTTCCCCTTTTGTCTTTCCTACCATCTGCCATTACTTCACTTGCTACAAATTGAGTTCAGAGAGCAAAAGGGGTTTCCACTCAATTAACTCAGCAGAGAGGAGAGGAGAGGCAGAACCTTGCCTTTCTCTGCATAAAAAAAGCGTACTGCTTCAAGCTCTTCTAGCTTGTGTGTTCTTCCTCATTAGTAACTTCTGCCATCTTGATCACACTCTCATGTTGCCTGACCACACATGCCCCAGTCTGGGAAACGTGGGAGGGTATGTGAGCGTGACTTCCAGTGTTAAGTAACAGAAGAGGAGACAGGAAAAGTGTCTCATGCTTTCTGTTGTCCAAAATACACCTCATTGTGACTTTCTTTTCTTTAATGAGTCATATGAGTCTCATGACAGTGGAAGAAAGTAGGGTGTAAGAGTTCTACTTTGGGAGTTACTGAAAGATGCCAAGAACTCGTTTGGTGTTGTAAACTGCCTTGAGAGTTTGATTTATTCAGGAAGGGAACAAGAATGAGAGCAGAACAGTAAATGAAGTAGCAAGAGGCAATGCCAAGTTCCCTCTTACAATCATGTGTGACATTTCTTGGATGTTCCTTATTTGAAGAAAAAGTTCAGGCAGAGAGCCATGTTAGCCTAATGGAGCTAGGCAAAATGTTAGATTTTGGAATGATGGTGAAGTGGAAGAAAAGATAGTGGTGCGCTCTTGCTTTAGTGCCTTTGCAAATGTGGCTGCTGTTTGGAGAGATGAAGGACATTCTGTGTTTTGTATATTTGCCACAGGGCTTATGGTGATGTGGTGCACTAAAATAGTCCACTAAGAGCCCTACGAATACTTATGAGAATGCGCCCATTGCATGGCACAGTTTACTGTAGCCTACATTTTTGCTTATGCATTATAAAACAGCTGCCTGTGAAACCCAATTTTTGCTTGTGCAGGTTCATGTTTGTTCTGTAAGATCATACAACAACACGTTCTATCTTGTTGAGTCAGTCGGTTTGTGCTGAGGAAGTGGATCAGGATGCAAATTCTCTGTAGGGTACTTGATGCTCCCACACCCTGATCTCTGCTAGGCTGTCACAGAGCTCCTGTGCTCTTGGTGGAGGTGTTTTTTCCTCACAAGAACTGGGCCTGGTTAGCCTCACAGCAGGCAGAAGGGCATAAGAAGAGCCGTGCTGGTTCAGCTCACGGGCTTAGTGCATCCAGCATCCTGTTCACATCCTGGAGAACTAGTTGCCTGAAGAAATCCCACCAACAGGACTTGAAAGCAACAGTATTCTCCCATTTATGCTCCTCAGCAATTAAATACCTTCAGTATTAGAGGTTTAGTGCTTCTGGTACTGGGCAGTATATGCATGTTTCTGTGTGCGCGCATATATACCTGTGGGGTGGGGGGAGACACAGAGGGAGAGAACAAGAGAGAAGCTTTGAAAATTCTACACCATCCATGAATTTTTCAACCTTTTTTAAATCCTCAGGGAGGTGACAGCACCAGTTAGTGGCCTTCTCTGCATTTGAGCAGTTGAACGATAAACATATCTGACTTTTCTGGGTTTAAAACTATTTTATTTATAATTTCAAGTGGCTGTCAGAAGAGAGAGACCAATATCTGTCTACCATTCTGTCAGTCAATCAATCAATCAATCAATCAATCAATCAATCATCTATGTATCTACTTATGTACAGAAAGCAAAGCTTGTTTTGACTGTAAAATGAAATTGAAAACAAATTAGCTTAAATGACTATATCAATCTGTTGTGCCTTCCGTGTTGTATTCCATATAAACAGCAAATACTGAAAGCTTGAGGTACCCAGGACTGGATTTTTTTTTTTTTTTTTTGTATTGAAAGTCTGTGAGCTCTGGTACTGAAAAATAAATTCTTGGATGTAAATTCTTTAACTGAAAAACGCTGTCCCATCATTTTGTAATTTCATCTCTTGAAGTAAACGAGGAAACATGCTTAAGTCATACCCTTCAACTATCTCAGTTTGGCAGGGACAGTCCTGATTAATCCCCTATTGTCTCACTTTGTCAGCTGCTTTTAAAATGTCCCAGTTTTCTCTCTTCTCCTTCTCCTTTTTACCTTTGTCCTCAGCTTACTTCAGCTGCTGCAAACTGAATGTAAAGTGCAAAAGTCATTTGCACTCAATTCGGTAGGGAGGAAAGGAGAGGAGGGGCCAAAATCTTATTTTCACCAGTTGCCACAAGCAAAACAAACTGCTGCAGTCTTTGCTAGCTTATGTTTTGTGTGCTAGCTACTCTTTTATTCTTAAGAAAACCCACAGGGTTTTTCCACTGTATATAATGAGGCATTGGAGGCATAGGCCCTTTTCGCACGGGCCTTTTCTCGCGCGACAGCCCCGTGAGCCTCGCGGGAGTGGGAGCGTCGCTCCGCACGACGAACTCCCACTTCCGCCGGACTCACGGGGCTGAAGCGGCGCGAGCGCGGGTTTTTTGATTTTCGCTTCCAAGCGAAAATCACCCACGCTCGCGCAACGCTCCTGGCGCCCGCGCGCACTTACCTCTCGTGCGGAGCGTCCGGGAGCCGGCAGAGTCGCGCTTCCTTCCCTCCACCCCTGCGGAAGGAAGGGACGGGGCGGGACGCTAGCGCGACGGACGCGACACGTCCTGCTTCGCGCGCGCAGGGGGAGGCGGATGGGACGAGCGCCTTTCTCTCTCTCGTGCGCGGGGGGGACGGACGGGACGAGCGCCTTTCTCTCTCGCGTGCCGGGGGGGGAATGGACGGATGCGTGAGCCGCCGCCTTCTCCGGGAGGCTGCCGCTTTCCCCCTCGTTCCTTCGCCTGCAGAAGGAAGGAGGGGAAGCGGCAGCCTCCCGGAGAAGGCTTCTTGCGCGAGCCGCCCTCCCCCGCTCGTGCGAGAAGACTTAATGCGAAAAGGGCCATAGCTTACAACTGTTGCTGGAGCTAACGATCTACAACACGCACTTGGTTATATATACTGATACACACTTTAACACATGCACAATTCCCATTGGTGGATTCTCTGGTTCTTCCCCTCTCCCAAATTTCCAGCAGTTCCCATGGGACTTCATTTCCATACTTTGATCTAATGCATCTCCATTCTTAACACTGGCCAGACGCCTTGATGCCGGCTTTCCCTAACCTATTGGCTTTGATCCCTCTCTACTTGGATGAGATGCCTAGACCCTTTCCATTGATATACAACACATTGTTACCCACAGTTCTAGTCTGGATATCCTAAAGCTGAAACATAGTAAATCACTTGTTGATTGCTATCACTTTTAACTAAACAAAACCATACCTTGGCAGCCTGGCTGAATTCTCACTTACAACTAACATTCAGATTTTAACTGATGTTAAACGTAGAACATATGTGGCTTGTAACACATGATATTTATTCAGGCATTATGTTACATCCAAAGGACAACTTACTACAACATTGTTTTATACTGGCATAATCCACAGGCATACATTTTATTGTGGATCAGTCACACTATCAATTATGTTATGGAGCACAGTCGACATGACATTGTGTGCTCTTCCTCATCTATAATTTTTGACATCTTGGGCCATTTCCGCACGAGACTGTTATAGTACTTTGATTCCACCTTCAACATCCTATGGAATCCTGGGGTTTGCAGTTTCAGGAGGGGCTGGCTGGCAAACCCCAGGATTCCATAGGATGTTGAAAGTGGAATCAAAGTGCTATAACAGTCTCGTGCGGAAATGGCCTTGAACACGTTCTGATATTGCTTGGCCACATGTATCCCAGTTTTCAGATGTGAAATGTTGGACAGCATAGCTTAAAGCTGCCCCACCCCTCCACTACAACATTCTGAGAAGGTCTCAGGGAAGGCCTGAAGGGAAAACATAACTCTGTTGAGCTGTGCATGGTCACAGAGCTCAATGCAATTGGGAATAATGACAAAGCTGGCCTTCAAACTGTTTGGAGCTTTGTCACTATCTTCAGATGAGTATGGATTCATTTTTTCCCCTTCAGATCATTCAGATAAACACACAAAGATCATGGGTTCAGTGGAAAGGGTTACAGTGCATGTTTCTGTCCCCTTGCTTGGATACAGAACAGGGCGTCACAGTATGTCTTTTGTACTAGACTCCAACTGGTGGATTTCAGCATTTGACTATTCTAGCAGAGGAATGTTTTTAAAATGTGTGTATTTCAGTTTTATTGCTAACTAGCGTATATAACTGGCATTGCCCAGGATTTTATTTTCTCATAGGTGATACTTGTTAGAAAGATTTGAGATCCTGTGTCTCTAATTCCCCAAACTGTCTTGTCTATTCAGTACCTGTAACTTTTCCTCATATTTCCCAATCCAATCTGTATTCAGAGTTGTTAACATACAAAGGTTGGGTTTCTGAGGGAATACACTGCCTTCCTCCTTGCTGCCAGGTCTCATCTCCATAGCAACCGACCTGAGCTCTCTGGCTGAGAATTCTAAAGGCTCCTCCCTGAACTGTCAACCCCAGGATTTCATAGAATCTTCACAGCCAGCCAATCATATGAGGTCTTCACCTCACACAGCCAATCATATGAGGTCTTCACCTGCCTGACACAGACAAACAGACAAACTCACAAACTCACAAACTCCAACATTTATATAGTAGATAAAAAGTGATTTCCTCCACAGAAATCTCCCTGCACTCCACTTTTCTGACCATAATGATCTATAATATCTCTTTTTTTGGGTGTGTGTGTGTCACTGATTCGCATGGAAGTGAGCAAAGTACATTGGCCCAAAATACTTTTCTATCTCAGGCAAGGGACACTCCCACTGTTCTATGTACAAAAACTGACTGGATTGGCATTTGAATCTTATTTCCATGCTGCTGACAGTAAAGGTACTCTGCTGCCTGAAGCGAAGAGCCGGATGGCATGACCCCTACTGCATGTTACGAGCCCATTTCCGCACTAGCCTGTTATAGCGCGATGATTCCACTTTCAACATCCTCTGGAATCCTGGGGTTTGCAGTTTCGGGAGGGGCTGGCTGGCCCCTCCCGAAACTGCAAACCCCAGGATTCTAGAGGATGTTGAAAGTGGAATCATCGCGCAATAACAGGCTAGTGCGGAAATGGCCCAAGTTGGGTTGACAGTTGAATCTGCTTTAGCAGTGGAAGGAGACATCATTCTCCTCTGCGTCTGAAGACAGCACAGTAGTTGGGGGTTTGTGGGATGAGCCGTTTGGTACATAGTTTTTCAATGGTAGGAAGTCCTGGGCCTTAACTCCACCTGAGAGCAGTAGAGAAGCATAAGGGGTACAGAGCAGGCCATGTGGCATATTGAACACTACGCATCCTGCACCGCTTAGCATCTGATGCCCGGGTTGGCTGCCTCACTGTGCCTAATGGGAGGACCATTGAATTCAATGAAGACTAATTCTGTGTAGACCTACATAGGAGTCTGTTGTTTGGCTGGAAATTTCACTGGGAGAAAGGCCCATTCAGTGAGGCAGTGGCAATGTCAGAACATTTGGCTGAATTAAGGAAAAGATTTGCAACACAGTAAGAGTCTGAATGGATTTTGAAAAGCAGTGGTCTGAAGCTGACTCATGGAAGTTTTAAAGAATGGGATGACTGACACAAAAAGCAGATTTCATAAATGCATGTATGTAACCAGCTGTCCTACTGTGCCTAAAACAATAGATTTCCCAGGATGATTTTTTTCCTTTTCAGTGGCCTCTACTTTTCTTATGATTCTCAATTTGGCAGCTAAACTTACAGATCAACACTTTTTCAACCTGCCAGGGTAGCTGGTGAAGCACGCTAACCTGCTTTCCCTCTTTCTTTCTGTTTTGCTCTTCAAACATACTCTTCAAACATGATTCTGGAGGCGGCTGCTGTTTTCCTTTGCCTTGCTATATGTAAACTCACCCAGCTACAGTAGAATCACAGAGAGCAGAATCCCATTCTTTCCCAGGTTAAGCTTTATTGTGTGGTTCACTGGCATGCTGCTGCAACCTAACACCAAAAGTGTGCCTTTTCCCATTTCTCCTTTGCCATCCTCCTAAAGCCAACAGCTCCAGCAAGACAGAAGACAAGAAGAGGGGAACTGGGCTGAGTGCCCATAAAAATACTTTGTAAAAAGGAGCTTCTTTGTCAAAGGCTTTGATAACTGAGGTATGTCTGTACTCTGTGTGTTTGTGTGTCTTCATCCGTAGGCCTATAGCATAATTAACAATAAATATAGACCAAGATGAGAGCCAGCATGGTGTAGTGGTTTGAAAGCTGGACTATAACCCTAGAGACCAGGGTTCTATTCCCCACTTGGCCATGGAAACCTACTGGGTGACCTTGGGTGCATTATATGATCTCAGCCCCAAAAAGCCATGATAGCTTTGGGGTTGACAGAAGTCAGAAATGACTTGAAGGCCAACAACAACAACAACAACAACAACAACAGGTTTAGATCTCGCATTGTCAATGTAACTACTATGACTGATCTCCATCACCGAGCTCCATCACTGTAGTTACGTCTGATGATCCACCTCCTCAAAATCCTACATTTCCAACTTGACAACACCCCAGCTTATTGGGGCACTGGGGAATGACATCTACAGTGCTCTTGCAGTTGTAGGATGTGCTGTGAATGGACAGTTGTAAAGACCCTTTGGTGTCCTTCCACAACCTCTTTTGTTCCAAGTTGACTCTTGGGTGCTGCTGATGTCATCTCCCAAAGCCCTGATCTCCAGTGTCTTGAAAACACTTTGATTGGGGCACTGCCAGGCTGCAAATTCAGGTTATTGGGGTTACATTTGGCTATACTGACTGTAAATGTAAGTCTTGAGCAGTTCCAAGAGTCCAGTTTATGATGTTGTAGCTGTTGAACAGGATGCCAGCCATAATGTATAGTATATTACTGTAAAATCAAAATGCCTTATCAGACTGTGTTCAAAACCACAGCTTTCTCTCAAATCCATAGTCACTGCATGAGCTCTGAGTTCACATCCACCCGCTTAGATTCAATGTGAATTCTATATCAGGTCAAATTCCAGCTTCCACAAACTACTCTAGAGGCCTGGACCCAATCATAGCCTCTCAAACTAACCTACTTTTACAGGATTGCTGTAAAAGTAGGTTAATGGGGGTGTGTGTGGATGGGAGTAGGGAAAAAATGTATAGGCTTCCCCAACGCATTTTTTCAACCATTGTAAATTATAGATATGTACTGTTCTTTGTACACAGAGTCCACTCTTTCATCAGTTCTTGCCTTCTTCCTGTAGGGGCCATGAAGGAATTACAGAGACTTGCTCGGGGAGCCTGTATAATTTCTTCATGTTCCCTACAGGAAAAACAAAAGGAAAAGAACTGAGGAAAGACTGGGTTCTGTTTTTCAAGCAATTCCACTTTCTGACCATGGTCTGTTTGCTAACCCATCAGATATGTGGCAAATGCCTGCATAATGCTTTCAGATCCAGAAAATAAACAGAATGAAATTAGTTAATAAAATTATAGTTGGAAAAGTATGATTACCATGAAGAAACCAATGCATCCCAATGGCCTTTTGTACAAGATTATAGTCCATTTACCTAGGGATAGATGCAACTGAAAACACTGACAGTTACTACTGCATCGATCCTGTATGTGCATTGTTAACATAAAAAGAACATTGTTCTTATTAACCAGTTAAATTCTCCCTGTGCTGGACCTCTACAACTTCCAGTCTGACGCTGTGCTGCACTTATGTATATTCATATGCACACGTACACAGAATCAGTAAATCAAAAGGAACAGGTAGAGAAGAAAATCAGGAAATAAACCTTAAAATATTAAGTGTTTATGACAATTTCAATAAATCTACAGACAGAACTGAAGAGAGGATTAAAATAAATCATTGGGCATCCTTCACTGCAATATTGGTCCTTGTTACTTACTGAAATAAGCTGCTTGGTTCTCACAACCAAAGTAGGACAAAGTTCTGAGGGGCTGTAGCCCTCTACCCTTTTACTTACTTTACTTGTTTATACCCTTTTACTAGCTCCTTCCAGCTGAATAGTGCAAGGTTTTGAGCAAGTGCAAAACTTTCCTTACAAATTCATCTTAAATTAGCAAGAGAAAGGCGAGGCGAAACCTCTAAATAAGATCTTGTTGAAACCAGCATTAGGCACGCATCGGCAGCTGGCAGGGTTTCAACATTTCAGCAATAGTCACTGGCTCTGAAATTTGCTCTGGGGTTGTGAATGGCTCTTTTAAAGTCTTCATAATACAGTGGAGAAAGAATGTGTTGCAAATACTGTTGAAAGTTACATTGCTAATAACAAATCCCCACAGACAAATGTCTTTTTGTCACATTTTATTTTTGCTAGATATCAAACACTTAATTTTTTTTTAAAAAAAGCATTTGAAACTCAAAATTAAGCACATGCAAAATTACAAAGTTACCCAATTATTTTCAGGACATCATTTGTCTCAAGGCAGAGCCTCCATGGTATTTTTTCCACTTTTATCAGATTTAAAGGTGGCATCATCTAGCAAAACGTACAGCGTATATTAGGATATGTACTCAGAAACATAATTGCACATTTTAATTCCACTTAAAAATCTATACTCCATACAAATGCAGTGTCATCAGCAAGTACGAAAATACAGACGAGCCTTTATTAATACAGTATAATCTTTACCCTTTATAAAGCCAACAGGCCATAAGCAGTAAGACAGAATATGGTAGGTAAAGTCCAACACATAGCCTTCTGTTAAAACATCTGCCTGAAGCTTAAATGTGGCATGTTCAAACCAACTAAATTACTGAAATGGATTTATCCAACTGACTGTTGATGTGTTCCTAAAACCCAATTCCCAGGCATGCTGTATAAATCAGAATGGACAAAATTAAGCACAGCAGCTCACACAAATGAAAGGTAAATCAAGAAAGGTGGGAGAACAACGTGGGAGCAGAATGTTTATGGCAGTATGAAGAATAACTTCCTCCCCATCTAAACAGATGCTATCTACTAATAGGCCTTCATGTGCTTAGAATGAAGCTACATACTTGCACGTGTTTACCTGGAAGCAAGTTTCTTGAACTCAAGAGAATTGCGTAAATATGATTAGTATTCCAGATCACATTGCTCCCATTATTATCCTAGAAGCACTTTGCCAAAGACTATGCTTACCCTGGAAACTTGTTGAAAACTAAGAGAGTGCTTCGTGTTGCTTAACTGCTTTTAGGACAGCATGGGAATCATCCCCCTTTCTGCATATTTTTTGGCAAATTATGCAGAATTTGACTCCACAAAGATCCAGGGACTCTTCTAAATGTCCAATTACTCTTTATTCAACAGATGTAGCCTTTGGAATGCTTCAGAGTCCACTGAAGTACCATAAATTCGATTTCAAATTTTTGCAGGGCTAAGAAGATAAATTTTGTAGACCAAAGACAAGACGAGTTGGGTGCTACCATCTACAGAAATTCCACAATAGTAGCTGAATGATTAATGCGAGTTCTGGAATTATGTTTCTGTTCATGAGCTAGAATTCTATTCCATGTACATATATGCAGCTATTAATATAACCATTAGGCAGAGGCATATGTGAATCTAAGAAGGTAAAATGGAATCCTGCTTGATAAAAGGTCCATTAATGTGCAAAGTCAAAAATATACCACGCACATATTCCATATTTCCATGCTAGTAAACAGAAATGCAGTTTTCTACAGTCTATGAAATCCTAAGTGTTATTGTGACTACAAGAGATTTGCCTCTCCTTAAATGGTTCCAGTAACAATAAAGAAAAGGATATTTAGGTTCCTCCTCACCAGAATGAGAGAAGAAATTTGGGGTGCCATCAATAGCACATGGTGGACTAGCCTAATGGACGAAGAGAATTATTCCCATGAACCACTCCCTCAACATGAGACCAATTCTGCCTCAGTAAAAAAGACTAAACATACTGTGCAACACTCTAGGCAAAATGATCCATTCCAGTGTGAGGTCAGTTAGGCAACAATTGTGCCTAGTAGGCAAGTAGGCTTATTATTACACAGAAAACAATATACAAAAAACTTACACTAAAATGGATCACATTCACCTGAGAATTTAGTGCTGAAAAGTGATGGATCGCTCTCTCTCTCTATCTAACAAATAAAATAAACAAACACATTTGTGTGGGGTGTTCTAATCTCTGACTGCTAGGAGGTCCTTACCAAAAGGATCCACACAGCAGACTAATTTGTGATAGCACTGAATCAGAAGTGCCAGATACTTTCCTTGGAAAAATAATCTGTGCTTTTAAGAATCCCAGCTGCCATTTTTTTTCTCATTTTCGGGCTACAATGATTCTACTTTTGAAATTCTACCCAACTGGAACCATCAGAGAAGGTTTAAGTGTTATGTAATGTGGGAATACATTCTGCTCCTCCATACAGTAGACCCTGTATATCTGTGGGGGTTCTGTTTCAGGAATGTCTGCAAATGGGGAAAATCATGACTGCTCACATCTCATATTATTAAATGGTGGCAACATGTGTGCGGATGCTTCAGTGTGTTTGTGCTCGTGTCACTGCCATTTTAGGTACAGGACGCAAAACTCCGTGATCACTTAAATTTGCAGATCCTGAGGTCACTGATATGGAGAGTCCACTGTGCTCATTACACTGGAAACCAGTCTCAGTGAAGGTAGACAACCACTGGAAAGCCTTTCTGACTTCCAAAGCCAGTCTTCTGTATCATGAGACATGGCTTAGTCCATCCTAAAATTATTCTCTTTAGATCAAAATAAGAGGAGCAGGAATAGGCAAAGAAAATACTTCAGTTTGTGGAACCATGTTCTTATGCACATTAAGCTCAGTGACCTATGAAGACAGATGTGATTGGTTGGGTAGCTAGTTCCCCCCTCCTCCATTTTCTAACAAAATAATCCCATGTCTTCTTTCCCTACAAAATACATTCCACAAAATACAGTACCACTAAAAACAACAGGAACAAAGATGGCTATAGAAGGAGCATGTGGGGTGGAAACCTGTGTATTCATTAAAATGTAGCAGGTGTGACAGCTCTTAAAGACAACCCTCCGAAGAGGTGCATTATCAAGACTGTACTCTCCTCCAAAACTGTTGCTTTGTGTAGATCCCTTTTCTTTTCCACCATTAGTACCTTGCCAAGGTGGAGACTTAAGGAGTTTGATCTCAGACAAGCTCAGTGTAACAGGAAACACATGGCTAGTGTGACGATGAAGACCAGGGAAGGGTTGGCAAGAAGGACAGCCACCCCTGAGAGCAACCGGTATTGTTCTGTGCACATTTCACGAACCACCTGGGGCACAACTTTCATCTCCATCTCATCTGCTGTTTTATTCCCAGTTGGCTGGATGTATTCCGTCACTGTGACATTCACGCAGTCTCTTACAAAGACTTCCTTTGAAACAGATGGGTTGTAGGGTGGATGGTATACTTGGTCTGAATAACGATCGCGGTTTTCGTACCACCACCGTTCCTCGTATGGGTTGTGAAAGCCAAACTGCATGTTGGACATGGACCTGCCTAAGAGGTAGCCACCAAGGGCTCCCACTGCAGCTCCTCCAACTGCTGCTCCTGCCATGTGCTTCAGTTTGGGTTTGGGTGGCTTAGGTTTCCATGGCTTAGCCCCATATGGACTTCCATAGCCCCCTCCATAGCCCCCACCGTAGCCCCCACCATAGCCTCCACCATAGCCAGGTTGTTGGGGGTAGCCAGGATTGCGGGGATAGCCAGGCTGTTGGGGATAGCCTGGCTGTTGGGGATAGCCAGGGTTGCGGGGATAGCCAGGCTGTTGGGGATAGCCAGGCTGCTGGGGATAGCCGGGGTGACGCTGCCCCCCTGTGTTCCAGCCACCACCACTGGGCTTGGGCTTCTTTTTGGAAAGGGACACATCAGTTTGCAGCAGCAGAAGGAAAACGGCAAGCCAGCAAGTCATCAGGTACTTCCCCATCGTGGCTGTTCTGTAAAAAAACAACAACAACACAATGGCGTGCAGTTAGAAAGAGTTCTTTTGGATTGTATACTGAGCAAACTTTGGATTAACACTCACTGTCAGTATTGAACAATGTATTGAATGGATATTAAAAATGGCACAACACAATCATAAATCCAAACAAAACATAACAAATTCCGCCAGACTGGGCAGCCACCAACAGCTTTCATATACAGAAGCAGGTGGTTATGCCCACTGCATAAAGGTTTTTGAACAAATTGTTGGAGAGCATCCATCATTGGTATTACCCATATCCAAAGTAGCACAGCAGTTATAGTTATTATCATTTTACTCATTTATATCTTATATTTTCCCCAATATTTGAGCCATTAAAACATAACATCATACAAACAGAATATACAAAATACAGAAACACTGAAACCCCATTGCAATGATTTCCTGAAAGCCTGCTAGAATAGTAAAATTGCACTTGCTGGAAGAATGAGAGCAAGGAGAGAGTCATTTTATTCTCTCTAGAGAGCGAGCTCCAAAGTCTGGGAGCAGCCACTGAGAAGTCCTTGTCTTGTATCCATGAAGTTTGGCTGGGAAGGTGGGAAGATGGGTTGAAGGGTGTTCCCTGAAGATCTTAGAGCTTGGCCAGGCTCGGATGGGGAGATATGGTCCTTCAGATATCCTGGATCCAAGACCTATGAACATTTCTAGATTATAACAATCACTTTGGATTGTGCCTGGAAAAGCAATGTTAGTTCTTGTCTATGATACATCCATTTCCAGCAGCGAAGGCACTAAACCCTTTGAACAGGTTGCTCTCCCACTCACTCTGACAGACATGTCCACTATGAAGAGCAACCTCAGAAATGTCAAACAATATTGCAGCTGAGGAATGCTGCAAGGAGAAAAGAACCTCTCCTTCTCTCTCTCCTCTCTCTCTTTTTTTTGAAGGACTGAATAGCATCTAAGGAGGAAAGAGGGCCCCCTCCTTAAGTAACTATCTACATGTAGTTTTTGTGGTCATGTCAGTACATCCCTGGGTGGGTAGGATATTTGTCCCTTCCCTGCTAGAAATGAATGTATAACAAGTAAGGGCCAACATTGCTTTTCCCAGCAGCGAAAGGAAGAACATCTTTTGGATGGGATATAACAAAGCTGCCCAGGGAAGGGTGGAGTGCTCAAAGGCCCCTCCCTAACTGCAAACCCCAGCATTCCATAGGATGTTGGAAGTGGAATAATAGCACTATGACAGTCTTAGTGTGGAAATGGCCCTAGAGTCTGTAAATTCAGTTGTTCCACTGCTTGCTGCAGCAGCTTCCATATGAAAATCAAATACATTTGGGACAGTACAAGAGTGCCAGCACTTGCAACAATTATTTCCTTTTTAACAGAACTGTTGAGCTAGCAGCGACAGCCAATATGGCACAGTGATTTGATGGCTGGACTAGGGCTCTCTCTGATAGATCTGCATTTCAATCACTGCCACAAAAATCCACCAGGTGACCTTGAGTGGCAATGCTCTTCTTTTTTTCTGGTTCCGGAAACTATCCTTAGTCTTTCCATATTATTTTTAACTCTAGAACCAAATTTTCTTTTAGGAAAGTAATGCCCAGGAATACATCCACTTTGGTAACTGAAGCACAGCGGCATTGCCAAAATGAAACTAGTTATTGTGTCTTTCAAACATCTGTGAAATCATTTTAGGCATGTTGTCATCTCTCATCATTGGCACCATTACCAATCACAACTGTATGAAGAAACAAGGATACAGGCAACACATGGTAAGGCACTTAACAGTATACCACATTTACTCCTGCATGAGAGCAGGCCTCTTCTGCTAATCTTCTGCCATTGAAGCCAACCTGCCACAATGATATAAGCAAAAAACACACGTTGGCCAGACCATAGGATTTATGTAGCAATACAGTAAGCCTTAGTTGCTTCATAAAGCAATCAAAGACCAGGGTAATTTAGGAGGGCATCTTTGGTAGGGCTCCACACACTCTATCTCTTCTTTCTGGATTCAAGTCTGAAAGAGGAAGGCAAAGTGAAGGCCTGCAGAAAGTAACTTATAAGCAAGGTCATTCTGTGATACTGCACCACATTGTTTATGATCATGGAATATGTTTTTTAGGGATTAGTCTTATAATAATATTAATAATATTTATTTATTTGTATCCCGCCTCTCCACACGGATCGAGGCGGCGAACAACATGAAATACATTATACATTACAAATAGCACGTATGGTTTACAATGTGTTTTTTAGCTAATTGCCGCCAACAAGCTGGGTACTCATTTTACCAACCTGCGGAAGGATGGAAGGCTGAGTCAACCTAGAGCCCGGCAGGACTGAACTCACAACCTTGTGGCTGCAGCTTTGTGGAGTATGAGCCAACTTCAACCCTGGTCTTAAAATAGCAAGTTCTGTTTTATATCGCTGGAGCCAGCATCATGTAGTGGTTTGAGAATTGGATTAATGACCCTGGAGACCAAGACTAGATTCCCTGCTTGGCCATGGAAACCTTGGGCATATCACACACTCTTTGCCCCAGAAAACCTCAAGATAGGTTGCCTTAGGATACCATAAGATGGAAATGACTTTTTTTAAATGATTTTTATTAATTTTTTAAACTACATAACAATACAGAACACTACAAAACACACAACACAATATCTAATAAACATACAAACCGCTTACAGCATATATTCTTAAACTTAATCTATTCTACAATTAAATCATAAGTGCTCCCCATCACCATTCGAGTTATAACCACTTCTGTTCACTTCAGATAGTTCCACTCCCCTTCCAAAACTGTGACGATTCTTCAGTTGGTTTACTTCCTTTCCCCTTTATTAACACATAATCAATAAATTCCACCCAAATATCTATAAAAACATCTTTTTAATTCCCCCTTCTTTACTTTGATATTACAAGTCAGTTTATCATTAATAGTTATATCCCATGCCTCTTTATATCATTAATTTAAATGAGTGTCTTGCTTTATTTTCCATTTCTTAGCTGTCCTTAGTCTTGCTACAGTTAATAAAATGGAAATTAATTCTCTTGTTGGCCACTTACTTTGTTCCTTATCATATATTGGTAACAAGGCTAGATTTAACTGTATGTTTTGATTTGTTATTTCCTCTGTTTCTGTAAAAACTAATTGCCAAAATTTCAACACGCTATTACATTCCCACCACATGTGAAAGTAGGAGCCAGTTTCTTGGCATCCCCTCCAGCACAGATTAGAATGATAAGCTGGAAATGACTTGAAGGCACACAACAGCAGCAACAACCCTTGTAAGATCTGGCCATATAGGACAATCTGGTCCACTATCGTGAAACCTGGACAGCAATGACAGTTGTCTACTGGGAAATTAAGAATCTTTGCTGATTCTGATGTCACCTCTTGGTAGTTTGGGATTTGATAGGAAATGTAATTGATGATTAACGCATTCCTGTGCATGTATTTCAGGAGACCAATCAAACATAATCTGGATGTGTACCTAGGAATACCCAGGAATACATTACTGAATAACTGTACTAGCACTCTTGAGGACAAACTGGAATGTTTAACTGAATTAGCCCTATACTTTAATCTGATCCATGCCAACATACCAGGTGTCTTTCCATGCTGATATTAGTGTATACAGGGGAGCACCTGTTCAACCATGTCAACACTTGTATCACTTCTTTAGAACATACCTATCCTCTTTCAGAATGAAATTAGCTTATGAATGTGCTCCTCCCTTTTTAAAATAGGGCATGAACATGTGCAGAGATGTGGAGAAGAGAAAAAAAGAGAGAGAGGTCCTTTCCGCATGTGGGGGGGAACACCCAAAAACGGAGCTTACCAGTGGCTGAGAGAGTCCGTCGCCATGCGGAGCAGCATGAGTTCGCTGCTCCGCAGTCCTCCAGCATCCCAAATAGCGGCTTCCAGCTGGTGGAGAAGCTTGCCTGCTGGAAGGCCACTCCCGGCAGATCTGCAGGCACACACTTGCGCGCGCCTGCAAATCTTCTTCGGAGCTGGGTGACGGAGCAGCATGGGGTTGCGCGCTCCGTGCTTTTTAAAAACCTCTAAAAAGAGGTTTTTAAAAAACATGCCACGTGACCAGTTCTGGTCACTCCTGCGTGGATTGAGGTGTGGGACTACAAAAAGTAGTCCACCCCAGTCCACTCTATGGTGCAGAAGACCTCCGTTGGAGGTCGCTCTGCACCATTTAAAAATACTAATGCGGAAATAGCCAGAGAATTCTAATGAGAGGGAGAAGGAGAGAGAAACACAGAGAAAAGAAGGATGGTTGCAGAGGAGAATGTGGAGACAGAACCAGAAGACAATAGAGCACTCAGAAAATGGCATTAGATAGGGGGTGGGTGGGCTGGAGCTGGAAGTGATGAGCAAATGACTAGGAAGCTTGGAAAAAATGTACACAAAAGGACATTTGAAAAAGGGTCATGCCTCCAAAAATAATTTATTCCAGTTAAAGAAACACACCAGTGAATCAAAAGGAATAAATCAGAGTTACGCAGAAAAATAATAAATAAAAGTGGTGTAGTTAATACCAATTTAAAATAGCATTTACTGGTGGTTTGGGTTGCAAAGGTGCTTGAGTTAAGCATGCTAAGACAATTAGAATTCATCTAAAATGGACTCTCCCCCCCAATAGTGTAGCTCTCCCTACAGTGAGATTCAAAGGGGGGGGCAAAGCCAGGAGTAGTGGGCTCATAACTAGCTAGCAGACAAGATGCCTTTGGAGAACTTACACATAGTGGTTATATTTTCATGGTTGCTGTTCTCACAATAAGCTTATCTCAGAGGCTGTCAATGTTACTGCTAGTACAGAATCCTCCTAGGGCGTGAGATCTCCAAGCCACAATCTGAGATGTACGGCCAATGGCCCTGGTGATATCATTGAGCATTCTGCATTAAATACATACCACAGTGGTTCAAAACCTGTCATTCAAACTTACACACACGCATAATACATTTTCCTTTTTGGAAATTAGAGCAGAAATCTTACCTAAAGCAGCTGTTACCAGATGAGGGTGAAATAAGGGGATTATTGCTTCTCACTTATTTAGGGACACAAGATAAAGAACCTTTAATGTAAGCGACTTGTTTCTAGCCAGAAAGTAGCTTCAGAGCAGAGTGGAGGGGGAACCCTGGAAGTACAAAACCTGGGAAGGAAGATGGAATACAACTGTGACAGATTCTGGGGGAGTGTCTCTCCTGAATGGTACAGCCACCCAGCAACAACCAGAATAGCCACTCCAGAGAGAAACCCAGCCCATCAGTGGGAAGGAGGGGTTGGAGGCCTGGGAGGAAAATGTATATATAGCAGGCGTGCTACACTGGGTTTTGTCAGACTTCAGGGAGGAAGGGCTAAGAGTCAGTCCTTCAGCCAGAGAGGTTCTCAAGTCAATCAGGGGCACTGAGTGAGGAGGGTGTTTTCTCAGAGAAGGTCTAGAGAGAGAGAAACAGAAGAGAAATCAACCCACTTTTGAATCTGTTCAGAAAGTGTAACATTTCCGCACTAGCCTGTTATAGCGCGATCATTCCACTTTCAACATCCTCTGGAATCCTGGGGTTTGCAGTTCGGGAGGGGCCGGCTGGCCTCTCCCGAAACTGCAAACCCCAGGATTCCAGAGGATGTTGAAAGTGGAATCATCGCGCTATAACAGGCTAGTGCGGAAATGGCCATAGATCTGGGAACTGAGCATTTAGCAAAGGGTATAGAATCATAGAATCATAGAAGTTCAGAGTTGGAAGAGATCACATGGGCCATCCAGTCCAACCCCCTGCCATGCAGGAACACCCTCAAATCAATCCTGACAGATGGCCATCAAGCCTCTGCTTAAAAACCTCCCAAGGAAGTAGCCTCCACTACACTCCGAGGCAGCAGATTCCACTGCCGGACAGCCCTGACTGTCAGGAAGTTCTTCCTGAGGTTCAGGGGGAATCTCCTTTCCTGCAGCTTGAATCCATTGCTCCTTGTCCTGGTCTCTGGAGCAGCAGAAAACAAGTCCCCTCCTTCCTCTACGTGGCATCCCTTCAAATACTTAAACATGGCTATCATGTCCCCTCTTAACCTCCTCTTCTGCAGACTAAACATACCCAGCTCTCTAAGTCTATCCTCATAGGGCATGGCTTCCAGGCCTCTCACCATTTTGGTCGCCCTCCTCTGGACTTGCTCCAGCTTGTCAATATCCTTCTTGAATTGGGGTGCCCAGAACTGGACACAGTATTCAAGATGGGGTCTAACCAAAGCAGAGTAGAGTGGTACCAGTACCTCCCTCGATCTAGACACCATACTCCTATTGATGCAGCCGAGGATTGCATTGGCTTTCTTGGCTGCCGCATCACACTGCTGACTCATGTTCAGCTTGTGGTCTATGAAGACTCCTAGATCCCTTTCACACGTACTGCTATTCAGCCACGTGTCCCCCATCCTATATTTGTGGATTCCATAATTCCTGCCTAAGTGTAGGACCTTACATTTCTCTCTGTTGAATTTCATTTTGTTCGCCCTGGCCCAGCTCTCCAATCTATCCAGGTCATTTTGAATTTTGATCCTGTCCTCTGGCGTATTAGCAACCCCTCCCAATTTGGTGTCATCTGCAAATTTGATGAGCATGCCCTCTACTCCTTCATCCAAGTCATTGATAAAAATATTGAACAGCACTGGGCCCAGGACAGAACCCTGTGGCACCCCACTAGTCACTTCTCTTCAGGATGAAAAGCAGCCATTCGTGATCACCCTTTGGGTTTGGTCAGTCAACCAATTACAAATCCAACTAACTGTAGCCCTGTCCAGTCCACATTTTACCAGCTTCTTTGCAAGAATGTCATGGGGAACTTTGTCGAAGGCCTTACTGAAATCAAGGTATGCTACATCCACAGCACTCCCTTCATCTATCAAGCTAGTAACTCTATCATAAAAAGAGATAAGATTAGTCTGGCATGACTTATTTTTGAGAAATCCATGTTGACTTCTTGTGATTCCCGCGTTGCTTTCTAAATGATTAGAAACTGACTGCTTAATGATCTGCTCCAGGATCTTTCCGGGTACTGATGTCAGGCTGACTGGGCGATAATTATTTGGGTCCTCTTTTTTTCCCTTCTTGAAGATGGGGATAACATTTGCTCTCTTCCAACCTGCTGGAACTTCTCCTGTCCTCCAAGATTTCTCAAAAATTATAGCAAGCGGTTCCGAAATGACCTCTGCAAGCTCTTTTAATATCCTAGGATGCAATTCATCTGGCCCTGGAAACTTGAATTCATCCAATGCGGCCAGGTATTCCTGTACCACCTCTCTACCTATTATGTGCCTCATTTCTAATGCTTCCTCCCCTGCTCCCCAACCACCAGGTTGAGTGCTTGTATCCTTCTGGGAAAAAACGGAGGCAAAGAAGGTGTTAAGTAGGTCTGCCTTTTCTCTTCCCCCGTGTGAGTAATTCGCCATCTTCTCTGCGTAGCGACCCTACTGTCTCCTTCTTTTTCCTTTTGCTGCGGACATATTTGAAAAAACCCTTTTTATTGTTTTTAATGTCTCTGGCCAGCCTAAGTTCGTTCTGTGCTTTAGCCTTTCTGACTTCCTCCCTGCATCTCCTGGCTACTTGCTTAAATTCTTCTTTGGTGGTTTCCCCCATCTTCCATTTCCTATACATGTTTCTCTTAACTCTTAGCTCAGCTGAGAGTTCTTTAGTCAACCGTTCTGGTTTCTTCAGATGCCTTCCATTTTTCCTCCTTAATGGCACAGTTTTAGACTGCGCCTTCAGTATCTCCCTTTTTAAGGAACTCCCATGCCTCCTGAACTCCTTTCCCTTTCACTGTTCCTGACCACGGAATTCCAGCCAGCAGCTCCCGAAGTTTACAGAAGTCCGCTTTTTTAAAATCTAAGATGAGTGTCTGGCTACCCTTATCTTCTCCTTCCCACTGAATGCTAAATTCCAACAGGGCATGGTCACTCCCCCCTAAAGATCCAACCACTTCTACCTCATTCACAAGGTCATCCCTGTTGGTCAAGACCAGATCTAGAGTATTTGATCCCCTTGTGGCCTCTTCCACCTTCTGGACCATGAAGTTGTCTGCAAGACAAGCAAGAAACTTGCTGGACCTTGCTGTCTTGGCAGAGTTTGACTGCCAGCATATATCCGGGTAATTGAAATCTCCTATTATTACTGTATCCCTCCTCTTTGAATGTGCAGTCATTTGGTTGAGGAAGGCGTCATCCAAGTCCTCAGCCTGGGTTGGAGGTCTGTAGTAAACCCCCACCAGAATATCCCTATTGTTTCTCACTGCCTTAATTCTTACCCAAATGCTCTCTACCTGGCTTTCTGGGTTTAAGTCCTGGATCTCTTCACAGGTGAAAACATCCTTGACATACAAGGCTACTCCTCCTCCTTTCTTGTTTGGTCTATTTTTACAAAATAGGCTATACCCCTCTATTCCTGTATTCCAATCATGAGACTCATCCCACCAGGTCTCAGTGATGCCTATCAAATCGTATTTATTTTCTTGTACTAGGAGTACAAGCTCATCCTGCTTGTTTCCCATACTCCTTGCATTAGTGTAGAGACACTTAAGTCCCTGGGCCCTTCCTGCAAGTCCTGTACTATTGATTCTACTCCTCCCGCCATTGGCCACTTGTACTACTTGTCTAGTATCATTTGGGCCTTTTACCCCTGTGTTCTCTGAGTCCTTGCCCTGAATAATATTGTCTCCCTCCCCAGTGGAACTTAGTTTAAAGACCTCTTAATCTTCCTTGCAAGACTGTTAGCAAAAACATTCCTGCCCAGTTTTGTGAGGTGCAGCCCATCCCTCACCAGAAGCCCATGTTCATGGAAATTCAGGCCATGTTCCAAAAACCCAAACCGTTGTTGGCGACACCATGTGCAGAGCCAGCTGTTGACCTCTACTATTGCCCTTTCCCTACGTGCGCCGTATCCTTGAACAGGGAGGAGAGACGAAATGACCACCTGCGCACCAAGGTCCTTAAGCTTCGTCCCCATACGCTCGTAGTCCTTTGCAATGTGGTTTAAGCTGCTCCTCGCAGTGTCATTGGTTCCGACATGAACCAAAATGAGGGGCTTATAGTCAGTGGGTTTGACTAGCCTGGTTAGCCTCTCCGTTATGTGGTTGATCCTGGCCCCAGGAAGACAACAGACCTCTCGATTGAGCTTGTCCGTTTTGCAGATTGCTGTTTCAGTTCCTCTTAGCAAAGAGTCCCCAACAACCAGAACTCGCCTCTTCTGAGGCTTCCCCTGGGCTCCTCGATAAGCGTGTTTTACTAGGACTGCCTGAGCATTCTGTTGAGGTTGGGAGTGTTGATCTAGTTCCTGTTGCCGATGTTGGATTCTTTCTTGTTGACATTCTGTTCCCTCTGCGTAGTGCTCCTCATTGTCCGTAAGTCCAAGTACATCAAAGCGATTGTGTAGGTTAAGAGTCTCTGTTACCTTTTTACTCCTCCGTGTGACATTCGCCCAAGCCTCCGTTTCCTGGCGCTGTGTACTGGCTTCCTGATCTGGCAGCTCCTCCGTGTATTTCGAGTTCTGGTAGGTCTTCTCTACCCTATCCAAAAACTCCTCCCCTTCCCTGATAAGGTGGAGATCAGAAACTCGTGCCTCCAGCTGGCGAACCTTCTCCTCCAAGAAGGTGACCAGCTTGTACTTGGTGCAGGTGTATCCGAGAACCTCTTGTGGCAAGAAAAGGAACATGCCACAAGTGTTACAGGTGACTACAGCAGCTCCCTCTCCTTCCATCCTTGAAACTACAGAGAGTAGTACAGGAGAAGCTCGAGAAAGTAAAGGAGTTCAAGTGCGTGCGCCGAAGGCTGTGTGTGGGAGAGACCTGTGCCTTTATACCGATGTAAAGATACAAGAAACTGCCTAAACACATTCTGAAGATTTGTTTGAGCTTGGGCATGCCTATGAAAACCAATACTTTATTCTAGCTGTTGTTTTAATAAAGGTTATATTACATTTTTGTTAAAAAGATTTATACATTTGGCTACCAAAACAGAAATCATAATTAGTGCAGGCTAACAAGGTAAAACAAAATCATTGCTGGATGCACTTTGGAAGAAGCTTTCATGGGTCTCTTGAGGATTCAAAATGTTTTTCTCTACTTATGCAAGCCCCACCCAAGTCAGCTGCTAAAGTATACTTGTGTATGTTGTTAGTTTTGGATGCAAAATTTGCCGAAAGATGTTGAACGGTTCTTTTTTTGTGGTGAAGAGACCTATCCCTATTCTTTCCATGTCAGTTCTGTTTCTGGTACCAAATTTCCTATTAAAGAAATATTGACCAGAAACACATCTACCTCATTAACTGAGGTATACTTGTGGTGAGTTGTACAGAAATGCTCAGCTCCGACATAGATTCTTTAAGGCAAACAACTTGGTGTGCTCCTGGAAGAACCAGTCACACAAAGCAAATGGCTGCAACACTTACAATGTTACACTTCAGAACCATTTCTTCACTTTTGTTTGGGAGAGACTGAACCTTTCATAATGATTTCTTCCTGAACAGTTAATATATGAACTGCATAATGGTGGGACTGCCACGGCAGGAAAAGAGCCTCACTCCAGTTATTCAATATGCTGTTAAGCAGAACAGGAAATAATGGCATTAAATCTGTATAACCACTAATGGCTTAAAGACCCAAATACCTCCTTGTGAAATAATTTTTTTTTAAATGCCTGAAACGTATACCTCATCTAAGCGGATTACAACATAAACCTTTCAAACTCAATTCTCATCTTCCAGGGGATGATAGTGTACGGTTGCATAACAGAGAGGCATTTCTGCAGGGAAATTAGCTGTGCTGGCAAATTGATAGTACAGAATGTACTGCTAAACATGAAGGAACCCTTACCTGAAGTTTAAAGCACTGGAAGAATCATTTAACGCTTTGCTGGGTTGAAGCTTTCAGTTCCAGAGAGGACTGCTAGATTGCCCAATCTCACTTCTCTGCCAAGGGCAGCAGAAAGATTAAAAATAGCTCCTATGGCATGATGTATTTTGTGACAGGCAAAAAACCGCATGACAAAACAGATGTTGCTAGTAGGCACCTAGGGCAGATGCCTTATTTTGTCTTGACTAACAGTGCTTTTCTTTATCTGCAGTTCTTCACAAATACACACATAAACCTATACCTACAGAGAAATATTTCTCTATTCCAAATTCCCAACACAGTTTATAATAACATGACAAAACAATAAATAAAAATGAGAGTGAGGACACATGAAAGAGTTCCAAACATCCTGTGGATCAAGGAAAGCCAAAGATCCTTTTCAAAACGGGGACAAAATATGTTAGCCTTTAGGCTTAGTATAATGCAGAGGGAGGGATCATTCCTGAGGTTGGGCATCACTCTAGAAGAGGCCTGGTCTCTAAGCCTTGGAAGACTGCAGTGCCCTGGGAGGCTAGGCTGAGAGCAGGCATTCCTGGAGGTGAAGTATGAGCACACATACACACCAGAGCTAGAAAATATTCCTTTCATTGGACTACAACTCTGAAAATCCCCAACCAGCCCAGGGATTATTTACTCAATTAACAATTAGTTTGTTTCATTTATGGGATTATAGATTTCCAACCCTTGCATCCTATATGGAGAAAGGCAGGATATGGATAAAAAATAATAACAACACACCATGATTTGAAACTCAAAATTAACACTGAAAACCACCCAGGCACTTTAAAATATTCTATGTTCTATAAATACCACCTTGGGCACAGCTTACTTTTATTTAAGGTATCGGAAGAAGTCAGAGGCCAAAACAACTTGCTATAATAGAACACACACACACACACACAGTTAGTCACTTTAAATACACACATGCACAAAATGTCTATTTAAGTTTAGGATTCAAAGCTTTCCTTAAATGTATTCTTGCTTTCAGTCAAGAAGTATAATCTGTGGGGGGAGGACTGCATTTACAACATTAAAACAATTTAAAAAATATAATAAAAATGATGGCCAAGATCCTACATCTTACATCTCATAACCTTGTGAATCCATAGTCACATTGCAATGAAACCTTATTAGTGAATTCCACAGATGTGCATCCAGGTGCACACTGGGCACCTCGGATGCACATGAGGTACTCCTGTTGTGGTCCAGCACTTCCTAGCTGGTGCTTGGATGTTCATTGGGGAGCACCCTGATGTTCATTGATTACCACTGTGCATTGGGCCATGGTGCATCAATTACTCCACTCATTACTACTGCGTAATGGATGCCCATACATTGTAACATCACAGCATCCCCTAGGTCAGGGCTTTCCAGACTTTTCATGTTGGTGACACACTTTTTAGACATGAATCATTTTGTGATACAGTAATTCAGTAAGTAATCCAGTACATGGAGGCAGCCCCTCCACCTGGCCCTGGCCCACCGCTGCCCTCATGGGGGTCTTCCTCAGCTCAAGGTGGCAGTGGCAGGAGAGGCAGCCCCTCCACACATTACATTCATGCGACACACCTATACACTGCAGCCAACACACTAACGTGTCATGATACAGTTTGGAAAGTTCTGCCCTAGGTGAATATGGATGCTGTAAAACTACAGGAGCCCTGCTGATGCAGTGGTTAAATGCCAGTACTGCAGCCACAAGGTTGTGAGTTCGATCCTGCCGGGCTCCAGGTTGACACAGCCTTCCATCTTTCCACAGGTCGGTAAAATGAGTACTCAGCTTATTGAGAGCAATTAGCTAACACATTGTAAACCGCTTAGAGAGCACTTAGATGATAAGCAGTATAGAAGTACACATGCTATTGCTATTTGATTTTCTGCACATGTAAAGCCATTTATGAAGACCCAAGTCCCAAGCAGAATGCCAGCCATTAAAAAGCCATTTAAAACAGTACAATTACAAAGCAGCAACTTTTAAAAGCCCTATCTTTTTTCTTTTCTTTTAAAAAAACCTTTAAAAATGCTGTGCTTATCATCTCCCAGTCCGCCGTAGGAAACTGGCAGGCAAGGCTTTGGCTGTGACACCACGACAAAATCATCTCCCCCCGCCACTACCAGATTGTTCCGCATGTCTTTCACATGCAGAAAACACAGATTCAGTATAAGCATGCTTCAAAGTAGCTTGTTATGTATGTGAAATCTCATTTAAGAAAAAAAGATTGTGGAATGGGTTGATTCTTTGTGTGGAAGGATTGCTTTTCATTTATTAATGTTAATGCTATCAGATTATACACAAGTTGGGAAAGACTGCAGCCAAAAAAAATACAGCAAGCTGTGTTGAGCCATTATCAACAGATTAATTACAGCACTTTTCATCTCCATTAAGGAGGGACTTTTGTAAGCCTAATGTTTCTTAATTGCTTATGCAAGACTAAGTAATTCCCGGATATTCTGCATTAAATTAAAGCAGATGTCTCTCACGTCAATATATTGTTGCCGTTGTTGTTCATTTCAAAGCCCTACCAGTTGATCCCTGTTCGGATGCAGCTGATTAACAATTTTAGTAAAACATCTGGGTGTTCGGTTAACTGGTCCAAGTCAGGAATACTGCCCATGGCAGACAAGATGGAATATTTCAAAAATGGCAGTTTTGATATTGCCCAAATTCTATTGCTTTTTGGGGTATATTTATCCTTAGGGACTTATCTCAGATAACATAAGTAAGATGATAAAGGATATTGCACAAGATTTAGAGAGCTGGGAGGGCTTAAAGATGAGTCTGTGGGGTAAGGTAAACATAATTAAAATGAATTTTATACTTAGTATTGTTTATGTTATTTGTGGAATTCCTCCAATATACCTTGCGAATATATTCAAAAACTAAACACATTATTCAGGAGATGGTTCTTCCTATAATTTCAGTGAAAAGGATGCAAATTCCAAGGGGGAAGGAAGTTTGCTCTTCCAAATTTTCCTACATATCATCGGGCACATCTGTTATGTTGTATTAATTTTTGGACATATCCATGCCCATGTATTCCACAATGGTCAGCCTTGGAGTTTTCATTAATGGCACTTCGGTTCAAACGGACAGTATTTGATTCTCATTTTGTAAAGAAGGGCAATGTTTTGCCAACAATTTCAGCAGTTTGAACTGTGTGGCAAATACTACCTCATCAATTGCAACTTATGGGGGAATCTAGATTTAAAAATTGGTACAGTATCTTTTTTTATGGAAAACATGGACCAAAAATGGGATTGTTACCTTAAATCAGATACTCCGTGTTGATGATAGGTTCTCTTCCCCACTTTTTCAATTTTGCAAGAGCTGTTTAAGCTACTTCTACCAGCTGAATGGCAAAATCTACAACTGAAATATGTATTACAATCCAGATTTGGCCCTGCAGTTTTAAGTGCATCTGAGTTTTCCTTAATGTTAAAGATCAACGGCTCTTAATCTGGGGTCTGTAGACCCCCCAGGGGGCCGCGATGGCCTCACGGGGGGTCTGTGAAGGTGAAGGTTTGAAGAAATGTTATAAGTTTTTACAGTTAAAACAGAAACACGGGAAAGGGAAAGGGAAAGGGAAAGGGAAAGGGAAAGGGAAAGGGAAAGGGAAAGGGAAAGGGAAAGGGAAAGGGAAAGGGAAAGACAAATTTGTATGGAAACATTGCAATAAAAATATTATAATAGGAGGGTATGCATTTATTTATTTCTCCCCTCTCTTCAAACCTGAAGATCCTTGATGAGAAATTTTAAATAAATATTTGATGCACTGTAGGGTTTTAAATCTTATGTTAAATCTTGGTGGTCGTGCGCAACAAAATATATTTAAAGGGGGTCTATAGTAAAGAAAAGGTTAAGAACTGCTGTTATAGACATTAATTGAGGCCAACCAAGTATCCAAACCAAAAATTTATACATTTCTGTTATCGATAAATATATATGACATGCGAGGTGTACAGCAAGAATGAAAGCGAGAACTTGACTATCTAGTTCTGACTAAACAACAGCCATTGGTTTTAACATGTATAACTAGTATCGCTACAGATCCCTGACTGCAGCTTAAACAGCAAATTGCTCTTTCGGATATAGTGGTTGCCACACCTGTTCAAGAAAGGTCTTTGTAAATCAGCAGACTGTTGGAAATACAATACTGCTAACGCTTCCTTAATGCATATGTTTTGAAGTTGTCCCATAGCAGCTAAATTTTGAGAGGAAGTAATCACAAGAGTAAATTTGATTTTGGAAAGTTTGATATTCAGGTATGCGCACAACCTTTCAAATTATTTACTTGTTTCTTGGAAATTAACAAATGGCCAACAGAAGTAGCTTTTTCATGCCCTTTTGACTGCTAAAAGATTGAAACTTCATTACTGTAAAGATAATTTTTCTCCACTTGTGATCCAATGGGTAGAAGATTTAACAAAGTTTGCAAGACTTGAAAGAATGATGCATGAATGAATTTACAAATGGACTTATATTCAGACATTTGGTCAGCTTTTATAGAAACTTATAACTGATGTGATTATTTTTCCTTGTATTCTGTTTTAATTTTCCAGTTTTTGTTACACTGAAACATTATTGTACATAACTGAGATCCCCTCTGAATGTAAATAAAAAAAGAAAAGAAACACATACACATACACATATCTATTGTTACTATGAAAATCACTTTCTCTCCAGCAACTGTGAAAACTCTGGCTAAGCTGAGAGGAACAAATGAGGCTTGAGAGGAATGGCAGGTGACATCATCATATTTTCTGTCCAAAAAGATCCAGTACTTTGGCCCTGCAAAGCCTGAAACCGTTGCATACCCTCCAACACTTCACAGATGAACATCTGGACATGTGTGGCCCAGCATCTTCAGAATGTGGTCAAGATGGCAAAACTTATTAACGAAGAAGAACAAGTATGCTAGTAAAGCCTGAAGCAGTTTGCTTTTGCCTGAGCCTACTAGGAAAGAGAAGATGGCATCCCCACCTCTCCTCTCCTTCCTGCTGAGTTAATTATGTGCAAACTACTTTTGCCATTTGAGCTCAGCTTGCAGCACCTGAAGTCAGCTCAGGGCAAAGGGGGAAAGTGGGAGGAGGGGAGAGAAACTGGGACATTTTCAGAACTACTAGAAAAGTGGGACAACAGAGGATTAATTGGGACTTCCCCTGCCAGTTGGAGGGCACTGAGAACCAGTGTTGTGTAGTGAGTGTTGGAATGGTATTCTAAGACAGCAGTTCTTAACCTGGGGTCCATGGACCCCCAGGGGCTCTGATGTCCTCATAGGGGGTCCATGAAGGCTTAAGGAAATGTTATGAGCTTTTACAGTTGAAATAGAAAGGAAGGAAGGAAGGAAGGAAGGAAGGAAGGAAGGAAGGGACACATTTCTGTGGAATTGTTCCAATAAAAATATTTTAATGGGACTATCTGCGCTTACTTATTTCTCCCTTCTCTCCAAATCTGAAAATCCTTGATGAGCAACTTTAAATAAATATTAGATGCACTTTAGCATTTTAAATCTTGGTCCACAGCAACAAAAGACATTTAACAGGGGTCCATGGCAAAGAAAAGATTAAGAACCACCACTCCAAGGCACTAGGGTTCAAATCCCCACTCAGCCATGGAAACCCACTAGGTGACATTGGGCAAGTCACCTGCTCTGAGACTCAAAAGAAGGCAATGGCAACTTCCCTCTGAAAATATCTAGCTAAGAAACCTCTGTGACAGTCAGCCTTAGGGTGATCGTAAGCCAGAAACAACTTGAGGGCAGACTTGAAATAATACGGGTAGGGGAGGGTTCTCATGGGGCTGAAAAAGTGTGGTTGGGCATGGCATGTGGTTCTAGCCTGCACTTTCTTAACTCCAGATTTAGGGTTAAGAATATGCAAGGGTCTGAGCAGAATCAAGAATCCATGTCATCCCTTTCTGGAGGTCATGCATCTATATTAGACAAAAAGGATCTTTAGAGAGGTGGAGGAGGTCTGAAATTAGAAAACGAGAAATAAAGATGTTCCAAGAGCCAGATGGCAATGGCTTCAACAGTCAGGATATGCAGGGAAAGATTACATTGAGATATGTTTTCCCTAATCAGGTCTATTGGACAGTTAAGTGGTTTTTAATTAAATGCCCAGATTTTATAAGATCAGTCTACTGAGGCTTCAACATATATAATCTTATCTAGAGGTCCTTCAATACTCACATCTAAGGAGACATGCATACCTTTGTACTACAAAATAAACCCCACCATATGCAAAAAAAATCTTAAATCAATTACAATATGTATTTCATGGACATTAAGAAAAATCCTACATGCTAACTGTGAACTCTTCCTTCAAATATGGATCTTTATGCAACCAAAATAGGGTAGTATCAAGGGACTTGAATATGATCCTTATATTTGCAGAAGTACATTTTAAAAAAATACCACCATCCCAGATAAACCTTCAAAATATCCATTGAGAACTGGGCATGCTCAATGGTAAAAACAAATCCTGGACTCAATGTGAAGTGGGTTGGGGGACAGAAAACCAAAGGCAGGGGAGGAGGGATGGATTGGAATATCCTTGAATTGGACAAAGCAGGCAGGCTAGATAGAAAAATGAACAGAAGCCATCCCAACGGCAACATTGTTTTGTGATTGGTCAAATTTGTTTTCTTACACAAAAGAGAAATTAATATTTCACTGAGAAAGTTACTACCCTTTACTAGAAGTAAAGACAGCCTTAGTTATGTCCTTTCTCATCACATCTGAATCTTAGGACACTTCCTATGCATTATTTTACATGCTTATAATTCCCACCAGAATCACTGGTCAACGCATTGAGGTTGCAGCATTGATCTCTCCTCTAATGGCAGGAGAAAATGGAAATGGAGGATCATTTAGACTCAGGCCTCTTTTAGCCTACAACTCCCATACTCCTCATGCTTGTTAAAAGATAAGAGACTGTGGCAGCTGTTTCTGTTTAAAACAACTGGATGACCTACAGCTCCCCAGTCCTGTTATAGCCATTGCACCACACGGGTTCTGCTAAATTAGTGCAGCAATTATCCATGCTTTGGAAGCACTCCTCAGATCCAGAGATAAACAGAATAGGTTCTGAACCACCTTCCATCTGGACAGCTTGGTCTCAAAGACCATGTTTTTAAAATCCTTAATGTAAATCCATTATTTCCTTAATGGATCCATTTGATTAATGTCTTTAATTCTGTTTTCAAACAAAGCACAAGAGAGTTTTCTAGCAAATGACTGGAGGACATTCTGTAGAGAAGAATCAAGCAATAATCAGAGAAGGAGGGGCTTCGGTTACCAGCTGGGTTCCTAAGAAGAGACATGCAGAATGAAACTGGGGTTTGGAACTGGGTACCAACCCTGCAGCTGCTTCCTGGAAAGAAGACCTGACTTCTCATGCCAAGAGAAATGAAATGCAACAGGGAAGACAAAAGCTGCACACATGCATTTTATCACTTCCTAGGCATGCAATGAATCCAGCTTCCCACTAAATATATAATCCTAACAAAAACATGTGGTGACCTCTTTAGTGCTTACTGTGATACGATCACTGTTAGGCACCACTCAACCTGTAGGAACTTCCTTCTAGTCCCTTGCACAGGTCATCTCAGGGTGCAATGCAATTCATCAGAAAGCAACATTTCAGCAACAGTGCTGTACCAACATGGCTTTAAAAAAGAAGGAAGGAAGGAAGGAAGGAAGGAAGGAAGGAAGGAAGGAAGGAAGGAAGGAAGGAAGGAAGGAAATGGTATTAACTATTGTTTTTTTCTGAGAAACATTGCAAGGGCTTTGCAACCTACATACAAAATTCCATTAATCCCTGAACACTGCAAATTATCCCACTGAATCCTAGCTGCAGATGGGGGCAGGAAAAATTTCATGGTATGTTATGTGGGAAGGATCACGGTTAGGGGAAGAGCACATACTTTGTATATGCAATGTTAAATTCTCAAGAAAAACAGAAAAAGAAAAAGCTGTTTCCCTTCTCTCCTAACTTCTTTACAGTTTTAGGTGGGCAAGAGAGAAAACTACCAGTCAGAGCAGAAAATACTGAGTTAAATGGACAACTAATCTGACATAGTGTAAGAATGCAAGAAGAGCTTTGCAAGATCCTAACAAAGGCCTGCCTAGGCCAGCATTCTGTTCATGCACAGTGGCCAATCAGTTGCCTATGGGAAGCCTACCAGTGGGACATGAAGGCAGCTAAACCTTTCAGTTGCCCTCCACTATCCCTCTGCCACTGATACACAAACCATACTGTTCTTAGTACTAGAAGGAATATAGATGTTCATCAAGACTGGTAGATAAATATAAAATAAAATAAAATAAAATTCATGCTAGCTCTTGAAGCTCACCATCTTCTTCATCAGGCAAAGATGTTTAAGTAGACATGATAATGTAGGGGAAACAAAAGAGACATGGTTGGGAGTCACAAAAGCCTGCAGGTCTGCATCTTTGGTTTTGGATGTTACAATGGGAACGTTTTCATGAGGGCAGAAAGCTGTGTCCGCACCTTCCTCAATGTGTACTTTGAATTTTGCTTAAAGGACAACACAACTAATCATACTGTTGTCATCTTAGTGGACACTTAACTCAGCCATAAACAGGAAAATCCTATAATCAAAAGGGTGGACTGTCCGTCATCCTACACTGATTTTCAAGAGTAACATAAAGCATTCTAAATTGGTTTCTGTTAACATACCGGCCTGTTACCCCTAAATTTATTTCTAGATCTGGGAACATGTGATCCTCCTGGGAAGATTACTGAACTCTTCTGAAATAAGGACAAAATATCACCAGTGAGGATTGGAAAAGATTTCAAAGGAAGTGATCTTCTGTGTACAACAGAGAACTGAAATTTTATGGCCATCTGTAATTATTCCAAAGCCTTGCTCCACCCATCTGAGACCAACTAAGGCTTGATGGTCTTTCAGAATGAAACAGAGGGCTTTTCTGCCCAACACTGTTATAGTGCTATTGTTCGACTTTCAACATCTTGTGGAATTCTGAGGTTTGCAGTTTACTGAGCCCAAAGAGCTCTCTGGCTGAGAATTCTAAAGGCCCCTCCCTAAACTGCAAACCCCAGAATTCCATAGGATGTTGAAAGCGGAATAAAAGCACTGTGACAGTGTAGTGCAGAAAGGCCCAGAGTCAAGGGTGCACCAAAACAATAGTTGGTTGATTAAGTAGGATGCAGCGATAAAGCCCAAGGCAAAAGGAAAGCTAGCTCACGTTTCTCAGATTATCAGAGCAATCCTTCATCACAGTTGCTGTTTCCTGGGGACCTCATGATGAACTAGAATCTGCTCCAAATCAAACTGGTTTCCTGAGTTGTAATACGACTGAATTAACCTCTCCTCCCAGATGAGATAGACAATCTGATCTTTCCTGGTCTTTAAATATTCTTTCTGCTGTATTCTAGGAAGTGTTGATATGTTCACAGACAAAAGGTGGCAGGAGATCACACCATCCTAACAAGGGAATAGCTTTCTAGGCATTCTGAGTTAAAAACATTCTTACGTATCCCTTTAGCATGAACTGAACTTGCACAGCTTGCTAGAAAAATCACAACTTCTGAAAGCAACTCATTCTTTTTGACAGAAGCCTGCTTGACTAACCAGTACTGTAAATGCCCAGGTACTATGTTACAAATCCCTTAAGCATATAAAATATGTAAAGGGTAAGAGTGAGAATCAACGGACACTTCTTCCCACTCTTCTGGAAATTACCCACTTCTTCTTTGACAGGTTTTGTTTCTGTTAGTCATCAATATCTTTGGGAGGCAGGGAGACTGGGAACCCTTTTTTTTTCTGCCTTCAAGAAAACACTCTTGCCCTAACATCCAAAAGCCGAAGATGTAGACCTGTAAGCTTTTAGGACTCCAACCTCATTCTTTTCTGTTTACTGTGCATGATGTTTTTTTCAAAAAAAATCTTAGCCCAGTGAAGAAACTAGCGAGCTTCGAAAGCCAGCATAAATTTTTATGCCATTGGATTGGTTTAATAAAGGGATAACCAATTTTGATTTAGCTACAGATTGCTAGTGATGACCAGCAGCCACATGACTAGCAGCCCTCATTCTCCATTAACTGGGGCCATTTCTGCTCTACACAGTGATAGTGCTATTATTCCATTTTCAACATCCTATGGAATCCTGGGGTTTGCAGTTTAGGGAGGGATATTTACAATTCTCAGTCAGAGAGCTCTTGGGCCTCAGTAAACTACAAACCCCAGAATTCCACAGGATGTTGAAAGTGGAATAACAGCGCTATCACAGTGTGGTGTGGAAATGGCCTAAGTCAAATTCCTATGCTGCTGAGACACTATGCTGTTGGGGGATCAACCTCATGAAGCTCAAATCCTTAGCAGTCTAAAGCATGATTCCACCTTTTTTTTTTTTGCTATTATGAAAAAGCAAAATCCTGTATAGGGTTTTATTCTGGAGGACGGGAGAGGCGGTGGCATTCTCCATGGAGACGCCACCCTGTAATTCTAGGTGTCTTGCTGAGATCCATGATCCTTCCAGAAGGTTTCGGATGTTTGCCTGCGCTTTGGCCTTCCTTTCGTCCTTTTTCCCTCCCGAGGAGGCGCCAGCCACATGATCGCCCATCTAGGCTTCCGAAGGGCAGCCCCCGGGTGCATATTTTTAGCCACATTAACAATAAGAGCATTGAGTCTCGCTGAGCGGATTTCGGAGTCAAAGCCACCAACGCGCGAGGCCGTTGCTTTCCATCATGTGCGATTTCCGTACTAGCCTGTTATAGCGCGATGATTCCACTTTCAACATCCTCTGGAATCCTGGGGTTTGCAGTTTCGGGAGGGGCCGGCCGGCCCCTCCGAAACTGCAAACCCCAGGATTCCAGAGGATGTTGAAAGTGGAATCATCGCGCTATAACAGGCTAGTGCGGAAATGGCCATGGTGATCCCCCGCGCCAACCCTCCCTTTCGCCCTCAGTCCTTTCCTCCGAGACCCCCTCCCCAAATCTCCCCTTACTGGAACACAGGCAGCTGTGTCAACAATCCGAACGGGGCTGGATCCCTGGCCTCTTGCGAGCCCCTGTCCCCTTCTCCTAGCTCGATGGCCGCGTTTCCTGCCCCGTTCCCTGCATCTCCTTGGGATGCAAATTCCTGGCCCATCCCTCCCGCATCTCGGTCGCCATCATCACCGTTTTTCCCCCTCCTGCCCAGATGAGTTACTGCTGCTGCTGCACTCACCTTCGTCTTTCCTCTTATGGGAGCCGGGGGTGGGGAGAACGAGGCGAGCGCAAAGCGGACCCGGGCTCTGCGGTTTGGCTAGCGCGCAAAAAGACGCGCGCTCCTGGGACCGGGGGCCGCGGCCACTCAGCTCCGCCAGGCTCGACGCTTGGTACCCAGGGGGCGGCGGGAGGGAGTAAACAAGCCGGGAAGGAGGAGTTTCGGAGGTCGGTAAGCTTCGCCCTCCGCCTCCTCTCCGCTCGGCGATTGGCCTCAGGTGAGGCGCGGCAGCATCACAAGCACCTCGTCAGCGTGACGCAGTGGTACAGCCTGGGTTGGGCGCCTCTGGCCACAGTTTGGATGGGGGGATGCTATTTCCGCACTAGGCTGTTAGGATGCTATTATTCCACTTTCAACATCCTATGGAGTCCTGGGGTTTGCAGTTCAGGGAGGGGCCTATGAGCCCCCTCCCTAAATTGCTGTCTCCAGGATTCCATAGGATCTTGGCCATTTCCGCACTAGCCCGTTATAGCGCGATGATTCCACTTTCAACCTCCTCTGGAATCCTGGGGTTTGCAGTTTCGGGAGGGGCCGCCCGGCCCCTCCCGAAACTGCAAACCCCAGGATTCCAGAGGAGGTTGAAAGTGGAATCATCGCGCTAGAACAGGCTAGTGCGGAAATGGCCCTTGAAAATGGAATATTAGCACTCTAACAGCCTAGTGTGGAAATGACCTGAGAGTGAGGACTACACCCTCCAAATGTCCCTCTTTTACAGAGCCAGTGCCTGCTTGAAGGCTCACAACAACACATCACTTGCTGTAGAGGAGAATCCTCTGCCATCCCACTTTTCCAGTCGCTTTTGATATGTCCCATTTTTCTATCCTTCTCCCACTTTACTCCTTTGTCCCCATAGAATCATAGACCTGGAAGAGACCACAAAGACCATCAAATCCAACCCCTTGACACACCATACACCATCAAATAATTCCGGATAGATGGCCATCCAGACTCTGTTTAAAAACCTGCAAAGAAGGAGACTCCACCACACCCCCAGGCAGCATATTCCACTGCTGGACAGCTCTGACCATCAAGAAGTTCATCCCAATGTTAAGGTGGAATCTTTTCCTGAAGCTTGAAGCCATTGCTCTGTGTCTTAATCTCTGGAGCGGCAGAAAACAGGTTTGCTCCATCTTCCAGCTTGTTCCAGTTGCAGCAAACTGAGGGCAAAGTAGTTTGAACTCAATGAACTCAGCAGCAGGGGAGTACAGTCTTGCCCTTCTCAGTTGACTCTGGCAAAAGCAAATTGCTGCAGCCTCTCTCACTTTGTATGTTATTTCTCATTAATAACCTTTGCCATTTTGAGCATTTTGGGCTGGCCACACATGCCTTGATTTCCATCTGTGAAATGTTGGAAAGTATGAAGGACCACATGCATGTGTGTCCCCCCAGGGTTGTCAAAGTGCAAATTGGAGAGGGCTCCTGTCTTCAATGGCTGCATAGAAGAGAGAATTTTCAGCATGTGTTGCTTGTCATGCAAGCAGCGAACTAGCAATGCCTGCTGAAATTCCCTTTTCTATGCAACCATTAAAGAGACAGGAGCCCTCTCCAGTTTTTACACTGGCAACCTGGGTTCCCTTTTGTGGCCTTTAGTTTATGGTAACATGGATTTTTTTATTTTTAAAATCACTTTTTTTAATTTAATGAGTTCAGCTTATTTAAAAATATTTTTATACCAGGCAAAGCCTCTACAAGATGATTCACAGAAGGGGCAAACACTTTAAAATCAAGCTGCCCCCCAGTTAATTATATCTGTATAGTGAACCAATGTGGTGTAGTGGTTTGAATGATGGATTAGCACTCTGGGAGACCAGGAACCAAATCTCTATCAGCTATGGAAACCTGCTAGTTGACCATGAGCAGATCACACTCTCTCAGCCTCAGGGCAAACCCTCTCTGAACAAATCTTGCAAGAAAACACCATGATAGGTTCATCTTAGGGTATCCCTAAGTCGGAAACAACTTGAAGGCTCAGAACAACATATCTCTTTCTGTATGTGTGCCCTCATGAATGCAAGTGTAGAGGAGAAATTGAGTGAGTTCACCTTGCCATATTTACCCACTAGATTATTTACAACACCCATCAGGTGGTTTCTATAGTCATCGTGTTTTACCCAACCCTGTTTTGGCATGTCACACCAAAAGGCCTCAGGGAATAGCTCTGGGTACTGGCATGCACTGGAACTCTGCCCGGCTGTGTGTAATGGCCATAATTACAAAGCTGAGGACTGCCTGCAGTTCTAGTAGGCTGTGCAGACTCCTGGATGCTTCCAGTCTACACTCTGTTTTCTTCAACTGAGTCAGGTGCTCAAGAAGACTCAGTGTTTCCAAGAGAGAATCGAGGAATATGTGATGCATCAAACTCGAATGCAATCCTCTGACCATATTTGGGAACCTTCAAATTTAGTCATAACTTTTCTACCTTCTGCTCTTCCTTCTTCCTCTGACCTGCTTGGGAGATTGTAGAAGCAGAAAGGATGTCAGGCTAGCTGCTTGGTTTGTTTTTAGTGGGTCACTCAATAAGAACAGGCCTGATGGGATTGCTTCAAATTCAGTGGATTGCTTCAAGTTCAGTAGATTGCTCTTTCATATAGGGGTGACCCCTGACTTACTTGATGGGAGCAACAGAAAGTACCCAATCAAGAACTAATATTAAATCAGAGGAATTGTGGTATATTGAAATGGCTGCTCCTGACCACTGCTGCTTTTCAAAGAAGAGGTTGTGAAAGATGTAGGACAGGCAGCAGTGATGGTTCTTTCTGGAGCCCCATTGTTTGCATCAAGATGCCCTTTGTTTGTTTACTAGCATAGCTCTGAAAAAATAACCTTTTTAAAGGATCACTAAAGTCAGAATCACCCAACCAGCATGACCAGCAACCTTTCTAAACTCTGTTGATTGGTTTCGTTAATATTCTGATTGATTGGTTACATTAATATTCTGCCCCGGCTCCAGTGGGCTTTCTTTTTCTCCACTTTATCTTTAGAACAGCAGTGTGGAGTAGATCAGGCTAAGAGACAAGTGTGAGAGAGGTGCTGGTCCCAAATCATCCAGTGATCAGTGGATCAGAGCAGTGATCAGCGCATTTCCCAACTACCGCCCTAGAACTTGAAGTACTGCACCACAGATTGGGAGCTTTATCACACCAGCCTATTGTCTTGCAACAATTACGATGTTTAAGGAAAAGGAAACATATCAGTATAGAAATAATCACCATCACACTGTCTCTGCAATGATGATTTGTTGATGCATGTTCCCATAATTAGTCTTCTGGACACCCCCCCCCCTTCTGGACACTTGCTTGCTTGCTTGCTTGCTTGCTTGCTTGCTTGCTTGCTTGCTTTCTTTCTTTCTTTCTTTCTTTCTTTCTTTCTTTCTTTCTTTCTTTCCTTTTCTGTCCCCAAATTGTGCAACTTCAGCATCTTGTGAGACTTCCTTCTGTCATCCTGTCATTGTTTTCCAGTTATGCCACCATTTCAGCATTTTGCTTTCCAGAGTCATCACACCAAAAGTTAAAAAAATAAAATAAATTGGGGGATGGATTAAAAGTGACACTGCTTACCTGCTCACACTGCTTGGGGATAGGGAGGGGGAAAGAGGAAAACAATACCTACTGGCACCAAATGACTGCCACAATATTGGAACTATAGCAGAATGGAAGGATTTCATGAGTAGGCAATAGTGGAAAAGAAGCATTATTGGAGCCATTAATGGGTATTTCTCATGAATGAAAAGAGACAACCCAATAATGGTGGGAATGATGAACTGCAAAGATTTTCATCCATCCTGGATTCATTTTGTTAGGGTTTCTCAACAATTGAAAAAACCCCAAAACACATTGATTTTTGACCATTTTCCAAATACTTTTGTCTATTCTTTCCATCCCTACTGAATAGTTCCCAGCAGAATGGAACCCCATGTAATCAGACTCATTAGAAACAGCCCACATTTTCCTAACTTAAGCCTGAGAGTCTCTAAACCCAGTTCAAAAAAGTGCAAATGACAACTTGGGAAAGTTGAACTCTCAACCACAGATAGAATCTGGGAAGAATGTGACTATGAGAGGAAGTTTTCAAGAAACTATCGCTTGATTTCTCAGAATGCAGAAGCAAAACATCTCCTTTATTTCAACACAGTGAAAGTGTTTCTTTCCTCTGAACTGGGAGAGAAATGAGAGCACTCATATATTAGCCTGAGTGGAAAATCATCTTAAAAGCATTCACACCTACGTTACTGTAAAACTGAGATCTGATGACTATCAGCCAAGGGTGGTAAAACCACAGAAAGCTTGCCAAGGTACTGATGGGATGATCACTCATATCAGGCTGTGGAAACTCTGAGAGGCAGAAATCTTCTTCAGAAAGTCCCTGGATTTTCATCACCACAAAACACCTGGCTTTTTAACTGTGGGGGGTGGGGGATCATTTTTGAGACAGTCATTGGATTGAGATTAAGTTGAAATAATTTATAAATTCATTTTATACTGAATAAATGCAAAATGAATCCAGTTTATTCTGAATAAATTAGTCTTGAAAGTGCCGCAAGACACATTCATTCTCTTAAATCATTACATTAGGAAACTATGAATAATGCACCGAAGGAAACTAGTGGAACTAGTAATTAAAATGGTTCTGTTTCTGGTTTTCAGTTTTTCATGTTCAGTTTGTTTTCAAACAAAACCAAACATGAAAATACTGGTTTTCACTGAGAAACTTTCTAAACAAGGTTAGGAGAAAGTCAAACAATCAATCAATCAAACAAACCAACCGTGGCCAATGTGATGTAGTGGTTAGAGCATTAAAATGTGCTTGAGAGATCTATGTTCGTATCTTCACTGAGCCATGAAATCAAGCCTCTTCCTGCAGCACTCTCCCATCCTGCAATGGAGACGGGCTTGCGATGGAACAACAACTATGGCTTTGCATGATATCCTGTCACCAACCATTGCAATCATGGAGTAAATCATTGACAGATTTTTTTCTGTCAGTGATACATGATTATGTGACTGTCCCGGACCTACCTGCCCTGCAAAAGCCCTGGAAGCACTTCCTGACCCAGCACAGCTTGGGAAAGTACCCAGCTGCCCTGCAGAAGGAAGAAGAAAGGCCACTGAACTTCCTTGAAGTCAGATGCAGCCGGTGCAGTGCTCCTGTAGTGTTCCCTTCCCAGCATTGCCGATACTGGGATTCCCCCAGGATGGATTTGTGAAAAAGTAGGGCGCAGAAAGGGCCTAACTGGGTGAGCTTAGATGATTATTCTCTCTCAGTCTGACTTACATTTTAGGGTTGTTGTGGGGAGAAGATCTACCACCTTGAGCTCACTTGAAGAAATGGAATATAATCCAGGATGTAGCTGGAGGGGGGGATGTCATGGGGGCTTTGCCTCCCCAAATAAGAACTCTGCCTCTCCCCAGAATGAAATTTTGTTCACTCTCCAATTTTATGGCATTGCAATAACTTAGAACTACATCTAAGCATTTAGAAGTAAAGTTTAGGCATCCAAAGGAAAGGAGTAGACAAAAATCTCAAGGGAATGCAGACACGACAAACAGAAGAGTTCACTTTCTGCAAGGCTAGAAGTTTGGGGACTGGAGGGAGAATTCATGGGGTCAGAATTTTTATGAGGAAAGCCAATGCCTTAATTTTCCAGTTATTCTAGCTACAGCCCTAGATATAATGTATCATAGGTAGGAAGATAGGTAGGTAGGTAGGTAGGGTAGATAGATAGATAGATAGATAGATAGATAGATAGAGTAAAGAAGGAACCAAGGAAGGAACAAGTGAATGAACTAACTATCCAAGGAAGAAAGAGTGGGAAATTAGCATCAATTTATAGATTACTGGATGATTTGCAGTAATTTGCAGAAACAAGGGTTCCCAGTTCCCAGTTGCTAACAACAAAAGGCCTTTTTATGCTCTTAAAATAGGCTAACGAATGAAGTTTTGTGGGAAAAAATAAAAATAATAATAAAAAAAAATAGATCTGTGAATGAAAGGATATATGTGAGAAAAATAATTCTAATGCTGAAAATCAACTCCTGAAGTCAGCATTTGTACAGAACTTGCCTTCCACAATTTCATACCTGGGTCTGTGTTGGGCCTTGCTCTGGGATAGAAGCAGTACATGGGTGTTTGGGGATGGCCTTGGCATACCTGCAGCTTAGGTGGTGCTGCCTCAGACATTCTTGCTGAACAATCAGTTTGCCTAGATAAGACAGGCAAGAAAAACTTGTCAGCTGCTGGAAGCAATGTCTATCTCCCATTCTGTGGAAAAGACACCCAAGCCAGACTGCTGTGCTTTCTGGACCCTTGGAACCGAACCGTGACTATTCTTTTGCTCATTCTTCAGCCTAGCCACAACTCTGGAGACCAGGCTTCGAATCCCCACTCGGCCCTGGAAACCCACTGGGTGACCTTGGGCAAGTCACATTCTCTCAGCCACAGAGGAAGGCAAAAGCAAACTTCTTCTGAGCAAACCTTGCCTAGAAAATCCATGATAGGTTCTTCTTAGGGTCACCATAGGTCGGAAATAACTTGAAGGCACACAACAACAACTGCCTATCTTGATTTTACCACCTAATGACTGATCCCTCAACTTTTTGACCTCTGGATTGCCAATTACTCATGTGGCTTTTCTCCTCTTCCATGAATTACGACACCCTGGATGGTGGACTTCATGGGTATAGTGAAAAACAAAGTAGATCTCACAATGCTAACATGCTTGAAAACGGGTTATCTAATATAGAGAAAGATGCATTCCCTCTAATCCCCAGGTTATTTTAGGTCCACAAGTCAGCTGTGGCACCATGTGTTATGCATTAGAACCTTCCAATCCATTTCCTGCACATATCAAAAATGACTTAAATTCAGAGTAGTATTTAATCTACAGAATGAGAATCTCTCCTGTTTCTTGTTAACCCATGAAGCCGATACTTGTAGCACTGAGCAGTCTGACAATATGCTTGCAGGTATTTCAGTACTGTTTATTCTTGGACCACTGTTCTATGGAATGGACATAAGCTTCTTAAGAAAACTAAAGTTGTCTCCAATTAGGTCAAGGGATAATGATGCCGTAAGAGGCCTATGGTGACTGCCCAAAGTTGCATGGATGACATCTCTGTGGGAACTGCTTTAGGAATACTACTTTGCCGGTGAAGAACACAGCTGGTGTATTTAGTAGCTTTTGAGAACGACTTCATACATATCAGAAAAGTTCAATTCAGAAATGTCTTCATCTTTGGAATTTCAGGACATCAATAATTTGCTTGGGCTGGATTGAACAATTGCCTGCTCTGTGGCAATGTATGGGTGAGCAGACAAACAGCAGTGTATGGGTGAGCAGACAAACAGGATGTTTTTCTTGGCACAGAATACACTGTTGAGCATCTTTGCAGGTGAAGTTCTGATTTGCATTATGGGAACTCAAGCATGAATATTTATTTGTCTTACTATAAATGATTATAGGCTACTTTTCAGAAGAAGTCTTTAGCAAGATTCTTGGAAATATTCTTTTTTTAAAATATAGACAGAATATTAATGCTTGGAACTACATTACAAGATTTTTTTTAAAAAAATTATTTATGTGAGTGAGACTGGGCTGCCACAGTAACTAGTAGGTATAACGTAGCTCCCTCCCTATATTTTCCACCCACAATCCTGAAATGTTAGAACAAAATTTCAAATTACATTGTGTTGGTTATTTGAAAATGGCTGATTTAGCTGATGGCAGATGGCTGATTTGAATGTTCCTTGATTTTGAATGTTCCTATATGCAAATGTTCCTTGATTTTGTTATGACTTTTTAAATTTTATTTAATTTTAAAAGGAGAATCAGCATGGTGTGGTAGTTTGAGTGTTAGACCAGGACTTTGGAGATCAGCATTTGAATCCTTGCTCAACTACAGAAACCCACTGGGTGACTGTGGGCAAGTCACACTCTCTCAGCCTTTGAGACAGCAAAATAACAACAACAACAACAACAATAATAATATTTATTTTTATCCCGCCTCTCCCAGTGGATCGAGGTGGCATTACAACAGTATATAAATACATTAAAAACACTAAAATGTAACCCATCCTCCCCACCCACCAATCCTTCTAACCCCCTAAAACACATTAACTATTAAAACAAATTAAAAATAAATTAAAACCAAGAGGACAGTTGATGAGAGGCGGTGGAACACTAGTCTGGGAAGGCTTGTCGGAAGAGAACAGTCTTGACCACTTTTTTAAAGCGGTCAAGACTGGTAGTATGCCGGGTCTCTTCCGGCAGGCCATTCCATAACTTTCTCCAGAGAAATCTTACCAAGAAAACCTTAGGGTTGCCATAAGTCAGCAACAACAGTTTTTTAAAAGTTGTGTCCCTTTTCTTTTCTGCTAAAAAGAAATGAATAAAGAAAGAAGAAAAATAGAAAGAACAAAAAATATCACTCAGAAGAATCCAGTGGTAATGTTCAAATAAAAAGCAAATACAATTTAAATATAAATGCAAGTTATTTTTTAAAAATTTTGCTGGAAAACAACTATAGCACTCCTTTCTGCTTTAACTGAGTTTAGATGCCAAAGGCTGTTATGAATAAAATGGTTTTTGCCATTGGAAAAGGATGATGATGATTGGCCAGTGTTCAATATCAACTATTGAGTGAAAAATACTAAGTAGCCTCTTCTGGCTCAACCATCCAAATGTGATGGAAAAGTTATTCACCCATGCTCTGTTAGGAGGCATAATGGACTTTCTTCTCCTCAGATGATGCCCGGTAAAGTGGGTTGGGAGAAGTTACAATTTCGATAATAGTGTCACAATTGTGATTAACTAGTGATCATAATTATAGAACAACAAGCACATTTACCAGGCATTGTCCAGCATTTTATTTTCTCATAGGTAACACTGATTAGAAATACCTTAGGAATTATCTTATCTTATTTTAGGAATTAGATGCGGTTGAAATACACAGATTTGATATCCTATGTCTCTAATTCCCCAAACTATGTTGTCCAGTACCTGTAACTTTTCCCCATAGTCCCCAATCCAATCTGTATTCAGAGTTGTTAACATACAGAGGTTTGGTTTCTGAGGGAATACACTCTGCTCCTCCTTCTTGCTGCTAGGCCTTGCCTCCATAGCAACTAGCCAAGCCCAAGAGCTCTCTGGCTGAGAATTCTAAAGGCCCCTCCCTAAACTGCAAACCCCAGGATTCCATAGAATCTTCACAGGCAGCCAATCATATAAGGTCTTCTTGGCTGACATAGCCAATCATATGAGGTCTTCACCTGCCTGACACAGACGAATTCACAAACTCACAAAGTTTGACTTTTACATATTAGATTATGGATGAGTAAACCTATGTACTTGATATAGGATACTGCCCAATAATATTATTATTTATATCTGTTAGGAGGCTAGTGTTACTGCAGGTTAGGCCTCCTTGGAGATAGCATAAAGATATCATTTTGATATCAGTAATTTGGCTGTCTTCCACCACCCCTCTCCACATGTTTGAGAGGCCCCCGGACAAACACAGAAATAGGCTCGGCCATCAAACGCTGCAATATCCCAACATAATACAGGCAGACCTGAAATAGCCAGATCACCGCTTTAGGAAACCTCTCTGCAAACACCCTTATTATGTATGCACCCTGTTTACAAAGGACTCCTTGCCCTGAGGAGGCAACTTGACAAGCTGAATACTCAATGCCAAGCACTGAGTATTTGCATACCGTCTACCTCTTTGTCAGTTTGGACTTAATCATGTTAAATTTTGACCTTTCCAAAGCTTTGTCTCACACCCGAAACTCATTGTTTTCCCTAAGTATGGAATAGCCTGCAGTTACATTTCTCCCTATAAAAATCCCTGATTCTGAGACCTTCCTCGGATCGCTCCGGACTTCCATCCAGCCTTGCTGCCACTTTGTTTGGTGAGCTGTCCCCTCAGTCCCACATACTGAGACTCCATACCAACGAACTCAATCTGTAGACTATCTAGGCTTCAGGACAGGTTTCGTATCAGCCAAATCTACTATCCCTCTGAAAAATCCCTCTATACCACTCCAACCTTTATTTTCCTTAGTTGCTTGTGTAATTGTGTGCTGCATACACTGTGTGTCTGTATTTAATAAAAATCTCAATTATTCTTAAACTTGGTGTGCCCCTTGGCTTGGCCTGACCCCATAGACATTGGGTAAAAGATTCCACTGCGTTGCCCTGCCTCTCGCATTGCTAGCTTGTGCTCTTTGACTAATTTCCCCAACTTGTTTAATTGTGAGCGCATTTAGGTGTCCCTCACGGGACCCCCAGTAAACAGGGTAACACTAGGCTCCTGACATGCTGTGGAGCAGGGGGAATAGACTTAGCACTCCCAAATTTGTGCACTAGTTGTTCTCTTAGTTGGTTTTTCTTACAGATGCATGTGTTCCTCTCCCCTATTTCCTTAAAACAGGTTCAGTGTTGCAGGAAAGATTTCTAGATTTGATTTTTCCTTCCTTAAGTTCTGAAGATATGTAAATGTGCACAGAGTTGTAGCCGAAGACATCCTGTTTGTTCAAATCTTTTTATTAACCAATATAACATTATGACTGCTTCATTTATCTTTACATCCTTGTAAATTACAAACAAATTAAAAACATAAACCATAAGCTTAACCTAAAAAGAAACCATAGAATAAAGTCAAATTTCCTGTATTTGTCATCTGTACCTTTCTTCTTTCCATCTATAAATACTTTGCTTCTCGTATTCTTTCCTAAATGATTCCCTAACTTAACATTCCATTACCCGGCTACATAGTTACATAGTTATTTCCTCTTGAAAAACTCTTCCCTATTCTCTTTTCCCGTTCATGTTGGTTATTCCTTAGTTAGTAATGCCCAACGATAATTTATCTAATATATTTCTATCAGTAAATTTCTACTTTCTTATAATTTACTGAATTCTATATTACCCTATGATGAATTCCTCTCAGGGTCAGCTACTTCTTCCTTTATATTTCTGCTTATCCTCATGGTTTCTCTTATTTAGATTATATATCTTTTATTTCTTCCTTTCCACACTTTTCTTTTTATGATCAAACTTCCATATTATTTGTGAGATCACCTTCCATCTTATCCTTTAATTTCTTATTTCCTATCTTAGTGGGTTATTTTCACCATTTCACTTCCGCCTTTCTCTTTTAGATTATTTTGTGCGTACGGTCCTTATTCTTCTATTCCTTTTGTAGCTAAATTTCCCCAAGTAGTTTCTAATATTGGTAGGATTAGTTCCCAATTTTGCTAAATTGTTTCATGGAATTTTTAGACAATATTGTTGTTAGTTTATCCATTTCTATTAGATCATATATTTTAATTAACCAATCTTGCATTTCTGGTATTTCCTCCTGTTTCCATTTACTCGCACAGGTCATTCTAGCTGCTATGATCATATGGATTAGTAACTTTCTTTGGGATCTTTTTTTTAACGATCTTATTCCTTCATATATGTTCAACAAGTATAGTTCTGGTTGCATCGGAAACTCAATCTTTAAGATTTTTGTTGTATTACTATGTATTTGCTTCCAGATTTTTTTTGCCTTCATCATCATCATCATCATCATCATCATCATCATCATCATCATCATCATTATTTATTTGTATCCCGCCTCTCCATATGGATCGAGGCGGCAAACAACTTACAAATAGCATGTATTTCGAAACATTTCTATACATTTTTTTACAGGTCCACCATAGGTGATATAGGGTTCCTTTTGAACTGCATTTCCAGCATTTGTTATTCTTAGTTTTAATTGTTTTTGCTATTTGAACTGCAGTATAATACCAACTATCAAATATCTTATAGTAATTTTCCCTTAGGGATACACTTTTTAATAATCTAAGTGCTATTTTCCAGGAGCTTTCCCAACTTTCTAGTTGTATTGGGTGTCCAATATTCTGTGCCCATTTTATCATGTTTTCTTTTATGGTTTCTTTTTCCGATTCTTTTTTCCAATAAAATCTTGTATAGCTTTGCAATCAAGTGTTCTGCTCCAGGTTTTAACAATTTATCCAGATCATTCTCCTTAGTTTCTATCCCTATTATTCTTTGGTCTATTTTAAACTTCTCCACTAATTGTCTTTGTAATAACCAATGAGTTGACATTCCACTTGCATTCAGCTTTTCTTTACTTTTTAAAAGTATCCTATCTCCTTGGAATTTCACTATATCCTTATATGTGATCCACTTATTTAATCTCAGTTTTTCTCTCCTGTAAAATGCTTCGTGAGGGGTAGCCTGAGACATTCTGAAAGGCCTTTGGGATGCATGGATTTCTTTATAATGACCATCAGGACAACTATGCCTTTCTCATCTCTTTACAATCTGTTATCTCCTGGAGCTAAAAGTGTTGCACATTATTCTGCCCCCCATGAAGTTGATTAGGCTGAGAAACTGTAGTTGGCTTAAATAAGATGACCACATAAATGTTGTGAGAAAACTGTGATATGACCTTATATGCATCGGGCAGGGAGTGGATCATACAGTGTTCTTACAGTGGATTGGAGAAGAAGGTGTCATTCTGAGCAAATCTAATAAAGGCATTGCAATTTTAGAATAATGTTATATGAGAACCAGTTTGGTGTAGTGATTTCAGCATTGAACAATGACCTTGGAGACAAGGGTTTGATTCCCCGCTCAGCTGTGGAAACCCACTGGGTAATCTTGGGCACATCATATACTCTCAGCCCCCAGAAAACCCCATGATAGCTTCATCTCAGGGTTGTTATAACTCAGAAACAACTTAAAGGGACAGAATGACAACAAATAATATTCTATTTATTGTTAATGATCCTGTGTGCACACATGCATGCACAAATTATTAAAATTATTGATTTAGGTCTACTTCCCCCCACTTTTTCAGGCTTTCCTGAACTCAGTTCATAAGTTCCAAGATTTTAGTCCTTAAAATAATAGTTTTGCATATTCTTCCTTATTAACAACTTTTGCACTCTTGTTTCCTGCTTTTGACCACACTCTGATGTTGCTTGGTCACACATGTCCCAATATTCATTAGTGAAATGTTGAAGAGTAAGCACTTCTTTCTTTTTGTTGATTAAAATGTTAGTTACTCCTATGTGAACCTTTGTCAGCAAAATTATATCCTTAGGCAGCATAAGATTGTGGAATATGCAAGCCTAAGTAAAATGTATGGATTTTTTTCCCCTGTCCCAATTCGTTAACAAAGACCCAAAGCTCCAAAAGTAGTTTGTTTTGGGAAAAGCTTTCTGTTTGTTCTGTTCAAAAATCCCATCTATAATCCAAAGACCAAGGCCATTTCTGCATGGTGTCGCAGTCTTGGGTCGTGCTTTTGTACAATGTCGTTGCGGTCCCACTGCCATCCTGACCCCACCCATTGCGATCACAGGAATAAATCCATTAAGTGCCCACAATTGCTCAATGTTCCCATCACTCCCGGCCATGTGGAGAGAGTGGAAGTGCGATGGAGGTACTTCCTTTCCCGGTGCAGCATGGGAAAGAGGCCGGCTGCACTGTGGAAGGAAGACGTGTTGCTCGCACTCCCTTCTGCAGCAAGCTGGCTGGGTGTGGAGGGGAGCATTCCCATCATGCTCTCTTCTCGGCAAAGGTGCTGCTGGGATCGCAATGGGAGGACGATGGAAGGAGGTATGTTGTGGAAACGGCCCAAGGGATCATTCTTAAAATATCCATCTAAAGTTCTCCAGTTCCTGAGTTACTGACTGGGCTTGTACTTCCCTCCTTTCACTCTCTCAAGCCCACTCTCATTCAGGATTAAGGTAAAAAAAATCTCATTATCTTATTCTTATTCCTTATCTTATTCTCTTCCTTAAAGTCCTGACTGGTTCAGAGGACTGTGGTTAGCCTATTCTCTTCTTTGCACTGTTCCAGCCAGGAGCACAACACTCCCCAACTTCTCCTTAGGAAAACTGTGTGAAACTTCCAGAGAGCTAAATTCTATCAGCCCTAAAAATCTAACTTCCAGGGAGTATTTTTCCTGTACACAGGCAATTCCTCTCTCTAGTATGCATGTAATATATTGCTGATATTTTTTGAAGCCCTCTTTCTCTTTTCTTTCCCTCCTTTTAGCAAACCATGAACTTCAGATTGCTTAGCTCCAAACCCTTTCAGCCTTATTGGCTTGCTTGCTGAGATAATATTTTCCCCATTCTGAAGCAACTATGCTCAGCTAGCTATTATTTGTTTTTTGCATGTACTGTTTGCTATTGATGGAAGTCTGCCATAGTATTTGCGATTGTCCAGTACAATCATTGTATGTCTATATTGATTTTTTAGACAGTAATTAAAGCTGAGGATTATTGACTTCAATCTGCCCAAGATGCACTATCGTTAAGATCACAAAATAGTATTTACCACACACAAAAAAAACTATTTTCTGTACAGACAATTTTGTAATTGGGGACTGCACAAAATTCACACATCGTTGATTGGTATTGAAAACATCATTTTCTGCACAGGGAACAGCCTTCTGTAAGGAAAAAATGCTATTTTTCTGTGCAAAGAACCCTGCAGAAATTTTGCACAGAGTAAGTCCCAAATTGCAAGTCAGTTTTTAAAATTGTATGGGTTTCAAATATTTTCTTGCTGTGGGAAGAAAACTACTAAAATTACTCTTTATTTCTTTTGAGAAGAAAATTGGTGAACAATTGCATCTCTAATGCTTGTTGTTGTTATATGCCTGTAAATCATTTCCAGCTTACAGTGACCCTAAGGTGAATCTATCATAGGGTTTTCTGGGGCCGAGAGTGTGTGACATGTCCAAGGTCACTTAGTGGGTATCTATGGCCAAGCAGGTCATTGAATGCTGGTCTGCAGGGTCATAGTCCAGCTCTAAAATCACTATGGCCATTCCGCACGAGACTGTTATAGTGCTATGATTCCACTTTCAGCATCCTATGGAATCCTGGGTTTGCAGTTTTGGGAGAGGCCGGCTGGCCCCTCCTGAAACTTCAAACCCCAGGATTCCATAGGATGTTGAAAGTGGAATCATAGCGCTATAACAGTCTCGTGCAGAAATGGCCTATAACAGACTGGGTCTAATGCTAACCAAGAAGCAAAGTTGAATTCAGAGTAGAGCAAGCAGACCTATAGAACTTGCAATCCTATGCCCTCTTAGCTAGTAACAGATTCCAATTAATGTACTGGGATTTTCTTCTGCACAGATGAGGCTTAATAAAACTACATGATGGTGCAAACCTCCCCCCCCCGCTAAAAATACAGGCTAGGATTATAATGAGTTATCCACCTATATTTCCACGGTGTGAAAGAGCAGGGCAGAGAATGACTAAAATGTCTTTTCAGACAGGCTTTTGTGTGAAGTTGAGACTGTTTGGAGGCAGTACTAGAATATTCAGGCTTTTTGCTGGAAAGAAAGGAGCTATATTGTTCCAGCACACAGGAAGTGTTTCTTAGCAACTCAAGTAAGGAGGAGAAGAGGTGGTTGACTATAATTCAAAGTCATTTGGGGCTGTGATGACACAAATTGTATACAGAGCATAACACGTGAATGAGAAAATGTTAGGTACAGGCTGGGGTTAGTCTGCTACCCAAAAGGATGATGGATATGACATAATTCTGCTTCAGATTCAGTGCTAACAGTGCTATACAAGTTCAGTTCAAGATGTTTGCTTGCCTGAAGCAGAGTAGCAAATGGCACCCATTTCAAGTCTGGATGGATGCTGAACTATTTGCAGTTCTTGGTAATGTAATTCAATATCAATTGTCCAAGATTTAAATTCCATGCTGCATCAAATGTACATCATGAAACTGAAAGTTGATTTTTTTTTAAAAAAAATGTGGATTGAAAAAAAACAGCTGGGGCAGGGTTCTTGTGAGTATTGGAAGACCCAGGACACCATAGTAATTTCTGCACTAGACTGTTATAGTGCTGTTATTCCACTTGCAACATCCTATGGAATCCTGGAGTTTGCAGTTTCAGGAGGGGCCAGGATTCCATAGGATGTTGCATCTGGCCAGTCTGTGTTGTGAACTGAGCAGGAATGTTCAGCTTGTCACGTTTAGGACTTCTGTTTCATTTAATAATCTTGGCTGAATATCACTTAGGATGTTTTTGTAACTTTGTAATTACTCCTAAATAGTACCTGAAGAAAGGTACCTTCATGTACAAGATACGTTTTTGCTAATGTAAGATTGCTTGCTTAGAATAAAAGCTTTCTGCAGAAGTTCCCTTTTCTGTACTCTCTTCAAGTGCCTTTATTCAGTGTATGCATGCATATGCATCTAGGGTTCTCATGTCCCGTCAGAAAGGGAGGGAAGTCAGAGGGCAAAAAAATGCAAGTTAATCTGCACAGTAACTCCCACTAGGTTACTAAGGGCCTTTCCACCCCATACTATTATAGTGCTATTATTCCACTTTTAACATCCTATGTGACCCGAGGGCTTGCATTTTAGGGAGGGGCATTTAGAATTCTCAGCCAGAGAGCTCTTTGGCTTCAGTGAACTACAAACCACAGAATTCCACAGGATGTTGAAAGTGGAATAATAGCACTGTAACAGAGTAGTGTGGAAAGGCCCTGAGTCATGTGAGTTAAGTGGTAGTGGCAGGGGATAGAATTTGGGCCCCCCTCTTCTTCTCAAGAGCAGAAGATGGGACCAGAGGCCATTATAGCTGCTCATATAAAGTGCTATGTACACAGATGTTACTAAATAAATAAAACTATAGCATAGGTCATACAGACACTTACTCGTGAGTAATAAAGAAAATAATTTTCAGCTGTATGCTACACATTTAATGTACCATATAATTCAATGCCAAGGCTGTAGCCTCACTCTGCTTAATAGTAGGGCTGCTTTTCTAAGAGAAAATGGGAATAGCTGACAAATTCAAAGGATCTTTAGTCTCGTCAAATATGTATGTAGACATTCCTCATACAAACTTGTAACATTTGATGTCTAGTATGTGTAGCAATTTGCAATATCATTCTTTAGGTAACAGGGGGACATGTGAGTGTGAACCGAATTAAAGTGTGAACCAAATGATATCATTTAGAAGAACTTTCTACCAATGTTTACAGGCTCACGCAGGAAAAGAACCAGCCAGAGATTCAAAAGGAAACTAAAATGTGTTTTATTAAGGAGAATTCACTCATACACACACACAGTCACACATTCACACAAGAGCTAACTGAAGGATAAAGGAAGGAAAAATTATGGATAGAGAGGCTGAGGGTTTATAATTACTGATCCAGAAGAGCAGTGAAGAAATTGAAATGTGGCTTAGACTTAAGTCTAAGGGCAGACCAGATCAGGATACAGGGTGACATAATGGGGTCCAGCATTTCATCTGACGGCATCTGACTTCTCAAAACCAAGAGTTCATATACTCTATCTCCCTCCCTGGAGGGTGTGAGTTAATTGGTCTCCCTGCCTAGTGGACAGTGGAATTTGCAACACAAACAATGGGCACTGGATGGTGCTAATAGTTCCAATGTCTTGGTTGATTGTGGGTTTCTGGGCCAAGCTTCAGTAGAATATGCAAGCAGCAGGAGTCCTTGCCTCTGCACCTGGGCATTGTATTGTTTTCTGAGGCTGGCAGCTGGTAGGATTAGCTCTGAGCTATTAAGTCAAGCTTTCTTGACTAATTCTTATGGCCTGATCATGTTAGGGTCACCTCTGACCTATTCCCAGTCAGCATCCCTTTCACATGGCCTGTCCAGCCATAAAGAGTTATAATTTATATTTTATGCCAATTAATACATTTAGCTAATTAGACCATATCAAAATGTGGAGGTGTATGGCCTGGTAACATTGGACTACAATCCTGGAGATCATAGTTCAATTCCCTGCTCACCATGGAAACCCATTAAGTGCTCTTGGTTGTGTCGCACACTCTCAGCCCAGAAAATCCCAGGATAGCTTCATCTTAGGGTTGCCATAAGTTGAAAACTCCTTGAAGTCATACAGCAACAACTTCCCTATGATGGCAGTGAAATCTGCTGTAGATTCTTATGATACTGACTTCTCCTTCTCTCAAATGGATGGAATCCAACAGATCCCTTGTGATATCAGACTGATTTTTCCCCCTTGAGAGGACAGGAAGGATCAGTTTGTCACCAAAGTTTACATAGATAGTTGTGTGATTTCTGCTGAAAATACTGTGCCACTTTTGCAGATTTCCATACAAATCAGGATGTGTAGGGAATGTGCTAATTCTGTCTCCCATAGCAGCCACACTGTGCAATTATTGCCGTAATTGCCATTTCCATCATCTTTTCCATTCCCATCTTAGGCATCACATAAACTGCAGATACATGTGCAGACACATGCATATATAACAATATTAAAGAGGTGACACCCTTCACCCATATTTATATTTTCTTCACTGAACAGATGGATTTCTCTGTAGTATCTGTTTAGTGTTTAGCTGTCTCCCAAACATACAACTATTTCAAAATAAAGGTGAGAAAAGGAGCAAGGGTATATAAAGCAATTCTGCGGGCACCTGGGAGAAAAAGAAGGCAGTTATGATGCTGGATGATGACAAAAGAGATGTAAAAAAAAGGAGAATGTTAGGAAGCACCTTTGTGTACAAAGTGGTGTATAAGTAGGAAAATAGACATACAATATCACATATTAATTTGTATATTATTTGTAAACCAAATCTGCTCATGCGGGAACAAGAATCTGAAAAAATTACCCAGCAGATGACAGAATGGAAGAGAAAGCTAGAATGCCAAAACACTTGCGAGGCAGAAGATAAGGAATTTGTACATCCCTCATCACTACTGCTTTGCAATTGAAATGACTTCTCAACTTGCTGGGAATATCCCGGTTGCTGTAAATTTCACAGATGTGGTGGAGATTTGGGTTGGGAATCATGTGACCCTCCAGATGTCTTTGGACTTCATCTCCCACCATTCTTCACCATTGTCCCTGCAGGCTAGGGCTTCTGAGACTTGTAGTCTAACAACATCTTTCAGGTTGCATGGTTCCTATCCCTGAAGTAGAGATGCCTGCTTGCTTCTTTCTCTGCTTCTTTCTTCCAAGCTCTTGTTTGTTAAACAGTCTCCTAATTTCATCTGAAGAAGAAGTCTATTACTCCCTTGTGTGTATTTATGTAATCAGCTTGTAAATCTCTTTGGGATTCATTACCACAAAGCTGCATTTGATTCTACTTTGTTCATCTTTGTCCTTAAGACAAGCCAAGGGACTGTCCTTGTCTCATCTCATCTCATGTAATCAGGAAGACTACAGTTGACAAATTGCTAACTGGGACTAGGCCGTGGGAGAATATCTTGTTTATTCTTAAACAGCTGCTTGTGCTCCTGCAGTCTGTGCTGGGGTCATCTTTTATAAGGCTTTCATAGCCTAGAAGCAAAGCACATGAATCTTTTCTGGTCTCCATATCATTGCCTTACCTGTCCCATTGGCGTCACCTTTGGAAACTCCTACCTGATAGGTGAGAGGCAACTGATGAAAGAGTCTTCCTGGTGGTGGCACCCTGTTTGTGGAATGTTATTCTACATCTGATACTTATCCAACATTTTTATTGTTACCCTTTTGCAGGGGAGTGCTAGTGAACGAGAACTTTTCAAAGCTTTTCAACACAGTTGCATAGAGACGGGAGGGCGGTTTGCCCTGGTTGGCAATGTTTTTGGGGTGTCCCAGCTCGTAGCCATGCCCCCATACCCCTTGGCCATGCCCCACACCCTGAAGCTGTGCCCCCCCACACAGTGGCCACACCCCTTGTGCTGTAGCCCTTCCCGCCTCCCGCTCCCCTTGCACACTCCAAGCTCTGCCACTGTTTCAACAGCATGACTACGCCTAAAATATGACTGATCATATGATTGCTTTTAGGAGGTCAAGATTGTTCTGACTAATTGCTCTGTGTAGCACTAATAGAAATGGAAAAGAACCAGAAGAAGTTAGAAGAAAAAAGGCTCTATGTTGTGTGTGAAAAATGTATGACATAGTGATGAGGTAAACAACCACAACTCTTGTCTTCTGCTCTTAGGAAATGTTTTAGAAGGCTCCTCCGATATGCAGCAGGGACAGGCTGATAAGCAGACCTCAAGCCCATTGCCTAATCTGTTTGCTGTTCCTCTCTGAAAAATGCATCCACACTTTAGGCTTGAGAGAGATTGTCATGTGACTGGCAAAAGGAGATGAAGGCGTAAGGTTTCTGGATGAATGTGTTATGTTACTGAATGAAGGGCATCAAGTCAGCCATTAAAAATATACAAGTCTCTAGTCAAGTTGAGTCAGTGCATCATTTATGGCCAAGTTGAGTCCAAGTAGAGTCACTGAAGTGACTCAGGTCCGACTTGAGTCCGAGTCTATCAACTCAAGTCTACATCACTGGTAGGGACCATGAAGGATTTATGGAGGCTCACTTGAGACTGACCACACGTGTGCTGCTTGCAAAGTATCTCAACCAGCTTGGCACCTTTCCCCCCTCTCAGTTCACTTTGGAAGCAGTGCACAAGCATGAGCAGCCCCAAGTGAGCTTCCATAGGCAAGAATAACTGACGAGAGAGTGGAACCCTCATAGATTTAATGGAATTTAATTTGGAAGTGTCAAAAGAGTGAGTCATCAGATAACAAGGAATCAAAAGGTGGCAGTTTCCTGTATATCCATGGCTAAGAAAAAGCCTATGGTTATGCTTAATTTCTCCAGTTTTAGTTTTGCAGATATTCTGACAGGAATGAGAAGACCACATATGCAGAATCATAGAATGATCAAGTTGGGAAGAACCACAAAGGCCATCTAGTCCAACCTCTTGGCTATACTACTCTTGTTTAAAGACTTCCAAAAAAGGAGAGTCTACCACCTTGCAAGGCAGGTTGTTCCACTATTGAAAGCTCTTACTGTTGGGGTGGTCATTCTAATGTTTAGGTGAAATCTTTCTTTTCCTTGAAATTAGTAATCATTGGTCTATGTTCTGGTTTCTGGAGTTGCAGAAAACATGTTTCCTCCATCATCTACATGACAGCCCTTCAAATATTTAATAATGGCTATCATGTGACCTCTAAATATTTTTTTCTCCAAGATGAACTCAGTCCAGCTTCCTAAAGCTCTTCCTCATAGGGCTTGTTTTTTTTAGATCTTTTATCTTTTTGGTTGCCTTCCTCTGAACACTTTCCAGCTTGTGCTTTTGCACTTGCACTTCCTCCTCCTCCACCCCTTCCCCCCTCCTCCTCCTCCTCCTCCTCCGTGTACTGCAGTGTCCAGAACTTGAATTGGACACAGTATCCTAGGTGAGCTCTGCTCAAAGAAAAATAGAGTGATACCCTCAGCCTGTACACTATATTCCTGATGATGCAGCCTAGAATTGCATTGGTTTTTTGGCTGCCACATTACATTATTGGGGTCTTCTAGAAACCCCAAGCTTGGGGTCTTCTAAAAACCCCAAGACACTTTGCACAGGTACTGATCTCAAGTCAGTTATCACCTAGCCTATATGTGTGTCTCATTTTCTCTGCTCAAATGCGATGCCTTACATTTGTTCCTGTCAAAAGTTATGTTGTTCCAGGTCAAAAGTCATCTTGATCCAGGTCTTTGAGTCATTTTGAATCTCTGACCCTGTGCTCTGATCTTGGTGAGAGCAATTTCATTTTTCTTTGCTATGGGAATTGTTTGTTTCTTGTTTTAAACATACCTTTCTAACTACAGTTGCTACTTTTTTTCCAATACTGACATCTATAGACAAACATAGGTATTATTTTAAAAAACTAAGAAAAGCTGCTCCTTAACTGATACTCTGGGATAGTTGTTAAGTTGGTGTCCCATTTAGTTGTGTAGGCTTACAGGACATATCAATTGGTAGGGAGAGTGATGACATCTGCAGTCCTCCTCAGATTTGCCAATCCCCCAAATCTATATGCAATCCCCGTACAAGTGAGGGGAAATGGGTATTCTGAGCAACAGATATATTGCCCATCCAAATGGAAGAAAGAGACACAGGGCTTTATCACAGCCTGGTTTGTTGAATGATTGTACTGGCTGAGTTCCATTTTTGATATCTCCTTATCACATGGTATCTCACTTTCTGGCCATTTCCATCCTACACTGTTATAGTGCTATTATTCCACTTTCAACATGCTGTCAGCCAGAGAGCAATTTGGCTTCAGTAAACTACAAACCCCAGAATTCCACAGGATGCTGAAAGTGGAACAATAGCACAACAGCAGTGTAGTGTGGGAATGGCCTCTGTTGTTCAATTGCATCCCCATCATTTTTGGGTCATCTCTTTTCATTCATGGGAAATACCTATGAATAGCTGCAATAGTGCTGCATTTCCACTATTGTGTATTGGTGAGATGGTATCATTCCACCGTAGTTCCATTACTGCAGCAGTCTTGTGGTGTCAGTGTGTGTTATTCTCCCCTTTCCACCTCTCTATTCCCAAGCAGGTTGGACTCATTGCATGTGGAAATGTCAACAGTAAAAGAAAATTGCAATGCCAGAAGACCAAAATGGCAAAGTTCCCTGATGGACATAAGCAAAGTAATGCTTGGCAGGACAGAGAAAAAGCACTGTGGAAGGGTGAAACACTGAAGTGCTCCAATGCTGTAATGTCAAATGTGATGTTCTAATTGTGGAATGGTGGCAGCACAGGAAACTGACTTTGGAAGAGAGCAATGCAGGAATTGGCAGCTTGGCAGTATTGCATGAACTAGGTAGCCCGAAAAGGAAAAGGAAGTTGGAGTTGGTTAGGGTGGTGTAGAAGACTCTTTCTCTACCAGTGTGTTTAAGCTTGGCTTGTTTCATACGTTCCGTCTAGGAATTTGAGATCCACAGGCAAAGGATTATTGTCTGTTCCACCAATGTGTACAGCTCTGTCAAGGTTGTGAACCTTTCAAGATCTGGCTTTGCATTTGTGGAAAGGTCTTCCTTTGGATCTCTGGCTGGAGGAGGATCTCACCTGTTTTTATAAATGGTTGAAGACCTTCCTCTTTGACTTTCCATCTTAAGTCATTGGGATGTGTTTAAGGTGCTGAGATGGGTAGGAACTGGTGGGGTGTTGGCGATTTCATGCCATGTATTGTTGTGGATTTTTGTTTTAATGTCTTTGTCCTTGATTGTATATGTCACTGTTCTGTTCACTACTGGTGAAAGTCATAAATGTCACATTAACCCACCAGAACCAGATTTTCCCAGATCTTTCCAATATCTATGTATCTTTCATCTTGGAAGCAAGATAAAGTTCCTGTATTCTTATCTTTGACCTGTCTGTTCCCATAACACCTTGTTACTGCGGTCCAGGCCTATCCGGAGATAGCACTTGATATCATTTTGATATCAAATAATTCGGTTTTCCTCTGCCACTCCACTCCACGTGTTTGCGAGGCCTCCAGACAAGCATGTAAACAGGCACGGCCGATAATTGCTGGACATTCCTCTCTCCACCTAGGCAGGCCAGACAGAGCTGGTTCGTCGCTTCAGGGACCTCTCCGGCAAACACCCTTTTGCTTATGTGTGATACTAACAAAGGCACCCTGCCCCGAGCAGGTAGCCTCACAAAGCTGTACTAAGCGCTCCGCATTTGCATACTGGCTACACTATTGTTAAATTGGCGCTAAACCAATCATGCTAAACTCTGACCTTTCCAAAGCTTTGTCCCGCTCCTAAATCACATTGTTCTCACTGAATAAGGTATGGCCTGCAGTCACAATTCACCCTATAAAAGCCTCCGATTCTGAGACCATCCTCGGATCGCTCCTGAGTTCCAGACCACCTTGCTGCCGCTTTGTTCGGCCAGCTCCCCTCAGCGAACTGCCCTAAGCTTCTTCCCTGCACCCCAACGAACTTTATCCTCATATCTCTCCAGGACTACAAGACAGGTGTCATATCACCCATTTCCCTCCGAAAATCCCTATTTCCTATTCTTTAGTTAGCTTTGTGACTGTGTTATCTTTAATGTTTGTCTGTACTTAATAAAACATCATTTTTGCCATTTTAAACTGTCTGACTACTTGACTGACCTGACCCTGTAGATGCTGGGTTGCAAGATCCTGCTAAGTTACTCTGCCTCTCGCTAGCTTTAATGAGTGCTCCAGCTAATTTCCCCAAGTTGTGTTGTTGTTTGGTTATTTGGGTGCCCTCCCGGGACCCCCAGAGAACAGGGTAACAACCTTCCCACTAGTTTTTCTTTCTACTCTTCTGATCTCCCCTTCTTGCTGACACCCAATGATATCAAACATTGCAGCAATTTCCCTTTTGGTGCCTTTCAAACCTACAACTGGATTTTCATAGGGCACTTCTCATGCACCTTGGGGACCTCTGAGATCCATTGTGCACTTCTAATGTGCATTGGAAACTTCTGGTGCCTATTGAACATTTCTGATGTGCATTGGGCACTCCTATTGTGTTCTGGCACTTCCTACCTGATGCCTGGATGCACATCTGGACTATATCTATGTGCATCCGTGCCCACTGCACACCTGGACTATGGTGCATCATTCTATTGGCAACCATTGTGCAATAGATACCCATACATTGCAACATCACAGCATCTCCTGGATGGACATTATGGAACTACTCAATTCTATTTTCTACACACGTAAGTCCACTTACGAAAATGTAAGTCTGATGCTAAATTCTAGCCCTATTTCCATTGTTTATGAATTATGAATACTGCACCCCTGTCTGAAGGAACTCCTTTGAAGAATTGTACCCGTATATAGATCAGTAATCTGTGTACATTGTTCAGACATTTAATGTTATATGTGATTGGCCGTATACACATATACATACATACACACAGTTTTTACCTGTGTTGAATGTTACATGTATTAGAGCAAATACAGCTGAAATGACTCAGTTCAAAGAAGCTGAATTAGTTTTTATCTGGGTTGATGGTTACATGTACTCAAATAAATACAGCGGAAATAGCTCAGTTTCAAAAAGCTGAATTAGTGTTTGTGCTACCCACACGCCACTAGTTTGAGCTCTTAGGAAACTGGAAACAATAACTTGGAGATTTCTCATGATGATTAATTGCTGGATGAAAAACATAAATCATGATTGTTTCTCTAAGTAAAACACAGAGTAATAGGAATTAATAAGAATGTTAATTGCATGCCTAGGGGCTGCTAGACTGGTGTTTCAGCAGTTATCCCAATGATCACTCATTGCCAACCCTGGCTGCATTTTCGTTGTTGTACAATAATAATGTACATTGCTTAATACTGTAATATGCCCAAGGCTGTGTTGGCGGAATGGTAATAGCTTTAGGTTGCAATTCTAAATGTACTTACTAGGCAATAATCTCCACTAAATTCAGAGGGATTTGCTTCTGAGTAAACATGCATAGGATTATATTGCCTGTGTGGGTAGCAACGGAATAGCTCCAGCTCTTTTCTAAAAACTAATATATATATTTTAAAAAGTGTAGAGTAGGATGCTCTGGTTCAGGAGCTGAAGAGGACAGTTTCTTGTGCGGACTACCCCACTGGCTGTGACTATCAGTGGAAATTTTATAACGGAGCGCAACAGCTGGAAGCTGCATTCAGCTCCTTGAAGAAACAAATTGCAAACTAGAATGCCCGCGAACTAGTAATGTGGAAATCTTTAAGCTTCCAGGAGTCTGCTTCATGTTTCACTGATGCCCTGAGTCTTGCCAATTGGAGCCACAGCTGAAGCTGGATAAAGAATTGTAGAACAAATGAACCTCTGAGCACAAGTTCAGCCTGGGAAATGGTATCCTTCCAACATTTCATAGATCAGAAACAGGACACATGTAGCCGAGCACCATCGGAATGAGATTAAGAGGGCAAATGTTATTTATAAGGAAAAACACACAAGCCTAGGAGAGGCTGTAGCAATTTCCTTTTGCCTGAGCTTATAGGGAAGAGCAGGATTTCACCCATCCCCTCCTCTCCATCCTGCCATGCCTTATATTCATCATAATTCAGAAACAACTTGAAGGCACACAACAACAAATATCTATATAAATCTCTCTAGAACTCAGAAATCACTCATTATAAATAATGAATAATTTCCTTTTGCAGTAACTATGCCATGACTGAATTATATTATGACAGTAACGTAACCATGGATGACATCATGCCTTTTGAGGAATTTGTGGGTTGGCGAGTTTAATTTTATAGGTACAGTGTGTGTGTGTGGCCTCACTTACTTTGACATGTTCTGAAGGAAAGGCCACATGCTTATAGGATTCTGATTTTTTTAAAAAATGGATTAAATAGTAACTAGCTTGATTATTTTGGAAAAAAGAGAAATTAAATAATAACTTTGAAATGAAAGTATATGATATGATAGTTGTCTGATGACTATATGATAATTGAGGGATTGGCATTACAAATGTTACTACTTACTTTTGAGATGTAACTTCCCAAGCTCTGTCTCTGATTAATCTCTTTATGTTTGAAATCTGGAAGCGCAATCTGGAAGGTGTATTTTTGTTTACAGATGACCCAATAAGCAAAGCAAGTGAAGAAACAACCCATCAGTTTTTCCTTCTGAAAGGAAGCTGATGACCAGTAGATGTCAGTGTTCTTTCAGATTTCAGGAAGAAGACACACACGCAAAAAAATAAAAATAAAAAAATATATAAAAAAAGAATGCTATCAAAGAGGAAGGTGGTTGCCTCTTTGTTTCAGAGGGTAGAAATGCAAAGAAATGGTGCCCTTACAACTCCCATGTGGTTGGTTGGGTTTTTTTAGGCTTCCTGTTAGTGGAAAGTGTTGAAAGAAGTTTTGGAGTTTTTTAAAAAATAAAATGAAATCAAATAACAAAGTCTGAGAGACAGAGACATGTTTTTGAATGCATATTAAAGGTCAGAACTCTGTTGAATTAAAAACACAGGGTTTGTCCCCCTTTCAACTATTCCTCCACCTCCACTTGTGCTGTTTTCAAATCAAGGCTGCTATTCTTAGTAAAGCTGCAACATGAGAACAGAATAGGGTGTGGATTTTCAGTTGTATGGAAAGAAGTCCTGCTTCATTGCAGTGATGTAATTTAAGTCTTTTACTCCAAGTCTCAAGTCAAGTCTCAAGTCTCTACCTTCAAGTCTCAAGTCGAGTCTCAAGTCCTTGCAAGATACTTTTAAGTCAAGTCTCAAGTCTGGGAGCCAACTTTATACCCCAATCTGTATTCCAGAATTTCTGGACAGAGTTGAATAAAGTCAGTTTGAACAATTTAATTAGAGACAGCCCTCTGCTTTTGTAATTTTGCCACATGCAGCTTCCGAATTGGGGAACAGATTCTTCTTACTTCCCATTTGCAAAGCTGGAGGCTTTGTCAGAAGTGGGGAATAGGGTCTTTCTTATTCCCCATTACTGAAACTTCAAGACATTTAGAAGGAAGGATCCTTCCTCCTCAAGCTCATTGCCTAACACATTTTCTGTTCCCCTCTGAGATATGCGACCTGCAGTCTGGGCATGAGTCTTGCCTTCTGCTCTTAGGAAAAGTTTTAGAAAGCTTCTCCTATATATAGTGGGGACAGGCTGCTGAGCAGACCTTAACCCCACCTCAAGCCTGTTGCCTAACCCATTTGCTGTTCCCTCAGAGAAATGTGTCCACACTTTGAGCTTGAGATAGATTGTCATGTGACCAGCAATTCGTAAGGTTTCTGGATGAAAGTTTTATGTTACTGAACCAAGTGCAGCAAGTCAGTCACTAATAATATGCAAGTCTCAAGTCAAGCTGAGTCAGCGTGTAATTTTTGTCGAATCAAGTCCAAGTCAAGTCATTGCAGTGACTTAAGTCTGACTTGAGTCCAAGTCTATCGACTCAAGTCTACTTCACTGCTTTATTGTACCCAAAATCTCTGTGGTTTGGGACTGTGAGTTGTGGTATCAGGAAGCTGTAATCTTCTGATTATGGCCCAGGTTTTATATTGAGTCGATACATTCAATAGGAGTAGTGATAGCTACCTCTTTTTCACATGCTGGTTCATGTAATGCCTATCCATTCTTTGTGGCCATTCACACTACAGAATTATAGTACCATTATTCCACTTTAATTGCCATGTCCACACTGAATGTAAACCTGGAGTTTGTAGTTTAGTGAGATGCTAGAGCTCTCTGGCTGAGATTTCTAGAAACCCCCCTATAAACCACCAGACTCGGGATTCTGTAGGATGGAACTGTGGCAGTTGGAGTGGGAAAATAGCATTATAATTCTATAGTGTAAACGACCCCCGGTCAAATGGAGCCAGCAGAAGGAGTAAGCAGATAAAGGAGCCCACAGATGGGCCATGGAGATTTTCACTTGTGCATTCTACCATATCTTTAAAAAAAAACCCTAAAGTTTTTAAAATCAAATTTGTAAAAATGTTTGTGGATTTGGCATATTCTTATAAAAAACAACCAAATTAACTTCTAAATCATTTGAAAATTCAGTCAGTACAGTAAATTGTGAATGTCCCCCAAAGATGAGGATATATATATATACACAAAGAACAGATGGCAACCCCAACTCCACATCACAAATGTGGTTGACTGCATAGGTATTGAACGCCAGACTTGAACTAAACACTCAAAGCCATATGCCGATATGCATGTTGTCTTCCAAATCTGAATTTTTAACATCTCAAATTATTTTTGTAGAATGAATGAAGAAATGAGTGAATTGCGGGAAAGTTCTTATCAAAGAACCCAAACAAAACTCTCAAACACATCCCTAGCTGTAGGCAGCCTTTCTAGTACCCTGGACAGAAACCAAGGAGGTAATTACTTGGGTGCCTTTCACACCACACTAATGTGATTTCACATTATAATAAAGTCCTCCCTTCATGTTCGTGAGTTTGACCTTTGTGAATTTGCTTATTCACAAGGAATGTGCATACCTTTCCCCCATTCCCCTCCTCCCATTCCCTTCCATTTTGCCAGATGCAGAGAAGGAAGGCAAGTGCCTGGGTCAAAGGCCAGGGAATGGGAGGGAGGCATGCATGGACTGTCCTTCTCTCCTCCAGGACTCCCGTCCCCGTTCCTTTGCCCTTGTCCTTGGTGCTGACAACTCTTGACTGGTTTGTATTCATGATCCCTATATATTCACTGCGTTAGAGAACATGAGAAAGTCCCCCAGTCCCCACTTATCAGGCTGCAGCCACTGCAGGCAATGGGAGTCTGTTCTTTTGTCAATGAATAAGCAGCTGACTGATGTTTCCACCCTTCTTTGCATGAGCAATCTCCAGTGCAAGGAGAGATTGCAGTAGGGACCTTGTTTCTGCATATTGCAATGGAGATCGCTCATGGGAGAGAATGGAAACATCAGTCAGCTGCCTCCTAATTCAGAGGGGAACAGACCTCCACTGCTCACAGCAGCTGCTGCCAGGTAAGTGTAGATTGGGAAAGCTGGGGTGAAAAGCACTAAGTAGCTATGTAGCTAATGTGGTTCCAGCCTACAATATTAAAGCATAATTGAATAAGAAATAATTAAAAGTACAGCCATAAAATGCAGCACTCACTCCTTAAAGTCCCTTCCTCAGCAACCCATCATTTGCCCCAAACCTACCAGTATAAAATGTTATTTGCCTGTTGGCAGAGGTGAGGAAGGGATCAGTCTCTCTTCTCTCATCAGGAAACATCACAGCCTGGGAACAAGGACTGTGAAAATCCTGTCTCACATCCTCATTAAACATGCTCTGAGAGTGTCAGGATGATAGAAGGGCCTCCTCTGAAGATCTCAAAACCTAGGAAAATATGGTCTTTCAGTGAGCCTTGACCCGATTTATATAGTATCAGTGCTAAGAACACTTAGGCCATTTCTGCTGCAGTCCCAGGTCCAGAAGGGAGTGTGCCAGCAACGCACCCTCTGCACCTGCTGGGTTGATGTGAAAGGGGGCATAATGGTGCCACCTCTTCCTTCTGCAGCACCATCAGGCACTTTCTATTTCCACATTACAGAAGGAAGCATTGCTGTTGTGGTTCCTAAGCTTCTGAATGACTGGGAGTGATGGGAGCACCATGCAATCACTGGCCCAAAATGGATTTTTTTTCCATTTTGTGCAAACTGTGTGGGCGCAACACTTGGGGACAGGATTGCAACAGGCCAGTGATGACACCATGTGGAAGCATGACCTGCTGACTGCTGCCATCCTGTCCCAGAAGCGGCTCAGCTCCATTGTGTGGAAATGGCCTTAATCTTACAGTATTTGAATAAATAAACTTTATATCACAAAAATGCCACTTGTGATTTCCCCCTAAGGAAACTGAATCCTGAGTGAGCACTGGAACCCCTGATATTCTCATGGTGTAGTCTTGGGGTACACACATGTGACATATGTGATGGCTTTCTTGAAATATCTGAAGGGATGTTAAGTAGAAAATAGAGCAAGCTTGCTTTCTGCTGCCCTAGAAACTAGGATAGAAACCCATTCCACCTGACATTGGTGGAATGATGGTAAGAGCTGCTCACCAATAGAACAGATACTCCCAGAAAGTGATGGACTTGCCTTCTTTCAAATTTTTTTTGGAAGAGGCTGAATGGCTATCTCTCAGGAGTTCCTTAGCTATGGCTTCCTGCATGAGATCCCTTTCTGGTCTACGGCCATTTTCGCACTAGACTGTTATAGTGCTATTATTCCATGTTCAACATCCTATGGAATCGTGGGGTTTGACGTTTAGGGAGGGGGTCTCAAAGGTGGAAATGGCCTATGATTCCATGACAAGATATGAACTGTTGATGCATATGAAACTGTATCAGAGGAAAGCATCATTCTCAGCCATGGTTCCTCTGATCCTTTCTAGACAGCATTCTTTTTTGGCTTCCCTAATCTTGAGAAAAAGATCATCATCTTTACCTACTGCAGTTTCTGCTAGAATTGTGAGAATTGGTTTACACATTTTCTAGGTCTCCCACTGCTGCGTTAGCTGGGGGAGCATTCTTCACATCGTGTTATGAACTTTCCCAGCAATTACAGCCCACAGCAGTCAATTTAGTGGTTTTGCATAAAATATGGGGTGAAAATACACAGGCATGCAGCTTGGTGCTTCGGTAATTAAGGCACTGTGTGTACAAGAGCATCTCTGGCAAGGGAGTGGGGATTTATAATGACACAAACCATCTTTACACACAAAGAACTCTCAAATCTGCTGCTTCCTAGAGGGATGTCCATGCACCCACTGCCTGGCATTATCTCATTTCACAGTGGCATGAAGAGTCTGAACAAACACAACCTGGGAGCTTTGAAAAATGTTACGAGCACCACCTACACCTCGTCTGCAAATGTCAACAGAAATCAAGGGTTCATTTCCTATGCAAGCAAAATGTTCAAAGCGAGCATCCCTGCTGTTTAAACTGTAGGGAAATAATTCTTTACTGCTGCTGTGTGTTGCTCCAGGATCTGCAATACAACTGCAAAACGAATCAAACAAAGGAACGTCGCGTCTGGGCAGGTGTCTCATAAACAAAAAATTGCCTTTTTCCTTGCAGGTTGAATCTTTTGATTCCTGACAAATTTGTTCCAAATGCTTTCACTAGAATGGAAAAGCTGGGGCTTAATTCACTCTGTGTTGAAACATATATATCTGCAATGAGCAATTATGCAAAAAATGATCCTACTAAAAGGTCAAGTTGCTTGTTTCCATTTTCAGCTGTGCATTGCAGAAAGCAAAATCTGGGCCATTTCTACATGACACTGTTATAGTGCTATTATTCCACTTGTAACATCCTATGGAATCCTGGGGTTTTCAGTATAGGGAGGCGCATTTGGAATTCTCAGCCAGGAAGCTCTTTGACCTCAGTAAACCACAAACCCCAGAATTCCACAGGATGTTGAAAGTGGAATAATAGCACTATAACACTGTAGTGCAGAACTAGACCTGGGGTTAGAATGGATACTAAAAAAAAGAGAAGGTCTCCTCAAATAAAGAACTTCAACAAATGATCTCAAACCAAGATTTTATGAACTTGTGCCAATCTATCTCGACCAGTGTCCAGAGTACATAACTTGTGGTACTCCAGATATTGGTTGATTGCACCTCGCATCAGCCCTAACAAGTATAGCCAAAAGTGAGGAGTGATAGAAATTGTAGTCCAGTAACATCTGGAAGGGACCAAGTTGTCCAACCCAATCTATGCAATGACTCAGATAAACCTTTTGTTAAACCACATTATTATAATTATTGACTTAGCTATTTCTGATAGTATAGCTCAGAGTTTAAGACACAAGAGAAAGTGAGAACTTTCCCAACATATCTCTGAAAGAGCAGATCATTAAACAGACAGTTTGTAATTGCTTAGAAAGGAATGCCGTAATCACTAAAAGTCAGCATAGATTTCTCAAAAATAAGTCAGACTAATCTTATCTCTTTTTATGATAGGGGTACAAGTTTGATAGATGAAGGGAATGCCGTAGATGTAGCACATCTTGATTTCAGTAAGACCTTTGACAAAGTTCCCCATGACATTTTTTGCAAAGAAGCTAGTAAAATGAAGGCTGGACAGGGCTACTGTTAGGTGGATTTGTAATTGGTTGACCAACTGAACTCAAAGGGTGCTCACCAATGGCTGCTATTCATCCTGGAGAGAAGTGACTAGTGGGGTGCCACAAGGTTCTGTCCTGGGCCCAGTGCTATTCAACATCTTCATCAACGACTTGGATGAAGGACATACTGATCAAATTTGGAGGGCATACTGATGGAGGGCATACTGATCAAATTTGCAGATGATATCAAATTGGGAGGAATTGCTAATACACCAGAGGACAGGATCAAATTTCAAAATGACCTTGACAGATTGGAGAGCTGAGCCAATGCTAACAAAATGAATTTCGACAGAGAGAAATGTAAGGTCCTACCCCTAGGCAGAAAAAATGGAATGCATAAATACAGGATGGGGGATGCGTGGTGGCTGGAAAACAGTATGTGTGAAAGGGATCTAGGAGTCTTGGTAGATCACAAGCTGAACATGAGTCAGCAGTGTGATGTGTCAGCCAAGAAAGCCAAAGCGATTCTTAGTTGCATCAATAGGAGTATGGTGTCTAGACTGAGAGAGGTAATGGTACCACTCTATTCTGCATTGGTTAGACATCATTTGGAATACTATGTCCAGTTCTGGGCACCTCATCTCAAGAATGATATCGACAAGCTGGAGTGTGTCCAGAGGAGGGCGACCAAAATGGTGAAGGGTCTGGAAGACATACCCTATGAGGAACGGCTTAGGGAGCTGGGTATGTTTAGACATGATAGCCATGTTTAAATATTTGAAAAGAAGTCATGTCGAGGAGGGAGAGGGTTTGTTTTCTACTGTTCCAGTGACCAGGACAAGGAGCAATGGATTCAAGCTGCAGGAAAGGAGATTCCACCTGAGCCTCAGGAAGAACTTCCTGACAGTCAGAGCTGTCCGGCAGTGAAATATGCTGCCTCAGTGGAGTGTGGTGGAGTCTCCTTCTTTGGAGATTTTTAAGTAGAGGCTGGATGGCCATCTGTTGGGAGTGCTTTGATGGGGGTTCCTGCATGGCAGGGGGTTGGACTGGATGGCCCTTGGGATCTCTTCCAACTCTGTGATTCTATGATTCTATGAAGATGAGTCCAAATCTGTATGGCTTTATTTCATCATTTACTGATTTTGTGTGGGATGCATGGGCATGCAGAAATGATGAATGGGACTGGAATGAAGGGTGGAACTTTGGAGCTGAATTTAACTGGCTTTCTACCTTAGGGCCTGGAACTTGAGAGTTAGGGTGGTATTGTGCAGATTTCCTGGGAATAAGTAGGCTGATTACAAGGTGAAATGGTTGGTTTGGTCCTGTGATCTGTATTGCTCACTCTTGACATGGCAGAGAAGAAGTAGATTTTATACTTCAACATATGATGCACTATGCAGCACTCTGCAAATCAGATTAAAATATTTAATAAACTGCCCCTTAGTTTAGCCAAACATTTGTATGTCTGTGTCTTTCTTCCAAGTTGCTCAGCAAAAGTTATATGATAGGATGTATCATAGTATATTGCACTATTATCAGAAAATATTTACATATAACAGAGAACTAGAAATAATAAAGTAGCATAGGTCTGTTCTGAAGAATGCAATTGCAAATAGAAGTAGTATAATAGTATATGAACCAAATTTCATATAAACCAATTTTATTCCTAGAATTTTATTCCTAGAATAAATTAAATTAGAATAAATTAAAATATTAAAATCTTACAGCCAGTGCCAAAAGAAAGAACATACTAAGGAACACCAAAAATGTAGTTTGCTTTTAGATAGCAGATTGTATTGGTTTGTGTGCCTTCAAATCATTTCAGACTTATGGTGACCTTAAGATGACCCTGTTACAGGGTTTTCTGGGGCTGAGAGTACGTCACTAGTATATCCAAAGAGCTGCACGCATAAATAAAGTTTTCAAAGAAGTAGCCATGGCAGTCTCTTGCAACATAAAAAGGAGGAAGGAAGGAGGAGGCAAAAAAGAAAGAAATGTGGCAGCACTTTTAAGACTAACTTGCTTTTATTTTCACATGAGCTCTCAAGGAAATAAAACCACTTCATCTGATGCAGTACTAAGTGGAGTGGGTTTGATATCTGCAAAAGATCATGCAAAAATAAAAACCAATTCGTGTTAAAGATGCTGCCACATTTCATTTTCATTTCACCCCATTTCCCCCTCCTCCTTCCTTTTCATACATATATAAAGGAACTATTTCCAGAGTTATCATTGTTTCCTCTCTACAAAATAGAGACTGGCTCCTCATGCTGGCGGTGACCTGAAACATACTCTGTGAAAATTTCTTGGGAGTATATAATGGTATCTGATACTATTAGCTGGAATGTAAGTTTGACATTGTGTTTCCCACCCCACAAACTCTCAGAACGGGCTCATTTGCTGGATCCTACCCACCCAGGACTCCAATAAGTAATGCATGGATGGAGACTCCATATTCCTCTTTCAGCCAGAGAAGCACATTTCTGGTGTTCATGTGCTCTGGCCTCTCTCATGGCTGATCTTCTGTTCTTAGGGGGGATCAGAGGGGATCATGATATCCATAACGCTCATCTTCTTCTGACCTTTGTCCATGACAACTATGTCTGATGTCAGCTGGCTACATGTCTTGGGCACAGTTTGATACATGGAAATGCTGCCCATTGAGGCTGGAATGGCTTCAACCAGTTGGTACATTTGTGTATCTGCCTCTTTCTTCCAAGTGGGGGAGCAAATGATACATGCTATTATATATGCCTGAAATTAACCAGAACGCCAAGAAGCCAACAGACGTTTGGATGACCTGATAGATTTACAGTTTTTACTGCCCAAAACTCAGAACTAAGAAACCTGTGAAAATAAAGCAGGTGAGTTAATTATTAAAGCCAAAATTATAGAGAAGTTGAGATGCTGCTGAAACAGGCATGGTTCATCCACCCCTATTTCTTTGTAAAGGATTGTAGGCTCTTTGTTGTATGATTGCCAGTCAGTATCTAGCTAATGTTCCTTGGAGCTTACCATTTTGATTATTTGGACTCCCAAGGCTGCAAGCAGCAGTATTGTCTCATAGATAGATCAAAATCAGCATTTCCCTTAATAGTTTCTTATGTTTTGAACTTTTAGGGAATTTAGATTACAGGAGGATAAATGTAGCTTTATTATTTTTTAAAAAATATTTAGAATGTAAAACAATTCACTTACACAGTTACACTCCTTGTGGAGGTTCAGCATATCATTTAGACATTTCCATTCTAGGTACATTCTCTCTCATAGACATTATATAGTCCAAGCAGTTATCTTATAAGAAGAGTTTCTCTTATCAGTAAGAGATATGGTACTTGTAGTAGTTCGACATGGCATTTGTGGTACATTCTAGTGATAAAAATATCACCTTACACAATATTTGTACTGAGATACAATATATCTCTCCTATCATCTACTGAGGAATTTCATACAGACAAGATACAGAGGATTCTTGTAGCACCTTTAACAGTCACTGAGACAAAGAAGCTTTCAACATAAGCCATTTCTGCACAAGGTTGATATCTAGTAGCAGCGTTGAATTCTTACCCTCTGGTCTGCACATTGTACCATTTTAGCATTGTAGTTTTCTTCATGGTTCTGCACGTTTTCAGCTCCTAGAACGATTCACTGCAGTTCACCGCAATGCGAAACTGCTGTATGTGAAAACTGGAAAAACTCCGATGTAAACCTCCCAAACCGGTTCTGCTTTGATTTTTGCCTACATGCAGAAATGTAGCATTGATTCACATCGCAGAAGTGGCCAGCTATGGGCAGTCCCAGGCTGTCCCTTCCATCATTTCCATCCCTATCTCTCTCCGTCCATCAAAGGACAGGCTGCTGTCATTATTGTCTTCATGTGTTAAACAGACAGCAGGAAGAGAGTGGATCTGGTAATGGACTGTTAAGACTGTTTTTTTCCATGTATCAACAAACATGCATACCTACACACAGAAATGTGTTAAAATGTGTGTGTGTGTGTTTTTTAAAAAACAGTCCAATCAGCGATGGTGGGGTGGGGTGGGGTGAGGGTGGGGAATGGATGTGGTCAGGGATTTGCTGTTGTGGATGCAGCAACCACTGTTCTCCACAGTAGTATGATGTAAATGGGGAAATTCAACAAAGTTTCTAAATTTCTGAATTCAGTTTCCAAATCAGAGTATAAAAACACTGCTCTTGACATGCAGTGAACTGCTCCTCCACTCTTGTGTGGAAATTTGCATAGACTCAGGCCATTTCCACATGATGATGCTGTCCCAGCATGGGGATACATTGCTCCTGGTTCTCAAGTCATGCTTTCACACAACGTTGTCACAGTCCCACTGCCCATAAGTCCCCAGTGGTCACAACCCCAAGAGATACTGGTAATAGGAAAAAAATCTGGTAGTAGCCTCTGATCATGTAATGCTTCTGTCACTGGTGGCCATGCAGAAAGGGCGGAAGTGTGATCAAGCACTTCCTTCCCCCACGCAGCACAGAAAGGGGCTGATTACACTGAGGAAGGAAGAAGTGTATCCCTTGTGCTGTCTTTTACAGGCACCTGGTTGGGTGCAAATGGGAGCATTTGGGTCGCACTCCCATCCCGGCAGCAGCTCTGCCAGGATCACAATGGGAAACACAGGATGCCAGTAAGGTGTGGAAGGGGCCTCAGTCTACTTCAACAGATGTAACAAGAGGCAGTGATACTATACAGCTGACAACATCCTTTCAAGCATGCAGGCCCCGTGATTATGATCACAGTAAGCAAGTATAGTGTCAGGATGTGGATCCCAGAAGGCACGATTGTTGTTAATGTCATCAAGTTGGCTTCGATTTATGGTGACCTAATGAATAAGAAAGCTCCAAGACACACTGTTATTAACAGTCAGACTCAGGGTCTGTGGCTTCCTTGACTGAGTCTATCCATTTGCAGTACTGTCTTCCTTTTTTCTGATGCCCTTCCACTTTGCTGATTTCATTGTTTATTCTAATGAGTGATATCATGTCATGATATGTCCAAAGTACAGTGGTCTCAGTTTAGCCATTTTGGTTTCTGGGGAAGTTTTGGGCTTGAAAGGATCCATTAACAAAAAAAGCATTCAGGCACCTAACAACACTGGACTTTGCACTGAACAGAGGTATCCATATGTATACTTGTCACATATATGACTTGCAAATAGATTGGCCCAACAGTGTTGGATGTCAGAGCAATGTAGGAGCTAAAACCACTTTTGTTTCTGTCCCCAGTGGGCAATAGAAACCAGGAAATGGGATTCTCAACTAAAGCCTTCCAGGCTTTCTAAACAGAAGACATATTGAGTTCTGGTCTAATTCAGCTTGGGGCATTTGCCAAATTTCATTTTGAAAGAAGTCAGTGTTCGACTTTCCACAGATATTTGTCTGCTAGCATGGTTGGAACACAAAGGACAATGTGGTGCTTCTGTGTGAGATGCTTAGCACCATAATGTGCTCAGTTCTACAGCAGGGGCAGTAAACTTATAACCTTCTGGATGTTATCAGAATGCAACTCAGCTCTGCCTTAATCAGTCTTACCAATAGTGAGGGATGATGGGAGTTGCCTTTTGACAACATCTGGAGGCTGAGTGGCTGGTCATAAGATGCCAGTGGACACACTGAGAGAAGAGATGACTTCCACCTTCATCTCCTTCTCCTGAGCTCTCCTTCTTTCTTGCCCATTCCAATATTCCAATTCCTTCTGATACCTGCTAATTTGCTTCATCCTTGCCAAGGGTGCTTCTCTCCTGCTGCCCTCTCTTCTGTTGTTCTTTCTCAGCTGCTTACCAAAAATCAGAGTAGGCAGGCATGTCAAGAAAGAAAGACAATACAGGTTCAGAGCCCAGAGAGTTTATGAAGCCAGTTGTGCCAACTAAATAAAACAGTCCAGAAAGTGCAGCAAAGTGAGAGGGGGAATAATAGGAGAGGAGCGTCTGTGGAGGGGATGAAGTGAACTAGCAGGGATGAGAAAAAATCCAGGAATCAGAGTAGACAGGTGGTTCCAGAAAGAAGACAAGCACAGAGTCAGAGCCCAGAGAGTTCAAGAAGTAAGTTGCACAAAGAACCAGCTGAGAAAGAGTGGTGGAGGAGGGGGATAAAGTAAATTAGATGAAAAAAATGAGTTGCGGTTTTCATGGTTAAGGGATGAAGCTTAAAGGCTTTAGTGTTCAGGTAAAGTTCTACTCTGTTCTCCCCTATTCAATGTTGAACCATTCAGATTTTATAAAAATTGCACTTTTTTAAAATATAGGTGCACGACTTTGCCTTGGGGAGTTGTGCACAATATACAAAGTTGTGCTGTTTTGCTGTGCTGAGAACAACAACAAGAAAAAGTTCTTTCAAGTTGCGGGAACTTTCCAAGCAGTGCTTTTCTTCTCCACTGTCAGTTTTTCCCAAGGGGCTGGAAACAAATTTTGATCACATTAGGGAATTGTCTAATACCCATTCCATCACCACACCACAGCAGCACTTCCTCTTGAATAGATTGTATAGGATTACAGGATAGATCATTTGGCACATTTAACACATCAGTAGATGGAGCTTTGGTTTCATCCAGCCAGGTTCTTCTTGGGGGTACTTACGACATAACAAAATGAAGCAAGATAATACAAAACACAGCAGATGGATTAGCAGATATTGCCACAACTGGGAGCTCTGAATATATGCCAAGAACATTTTGAGTAATTTTCAAAACCTGTGTGTGCTGGATGAGAAGGGATTCAAATAAATCCCTTGAACATATAAATCCTCTTAGCAGCACTGCTGGAAGCAGGAAAATGGTGGTAAGGCTCAGGTTAATGTAGCAATCCAGGCATATCCATGTACCAAAGACTCTTATTATGGAGACACTGCTTCTCTACTCCATCCCCTGTCATCTATCTTTTTTCCATATGCTATCTTCTGCTTTGCATTAAGTGAATCTCTGATGAACCCAACCCTTTTCTGCATGAGCTAAATAAGCCAGTGTGGTGGTAAGAGTAAAAGTGGTTGGGTAAGATCCAAAAAAGTGTGCAGATTAAAAGGAAAGTCTGCCAGGAACATTTACCAAATGAAAGACATAGGTCTACTCTGCCTCCCAGAGTTCATGCCAGTAACCAAATCTATAGCTATTTCCACACTAGACTGTTACAGTGCTATTATCCCACTTTCAACATCCTACGGAATCCTGGGGTTTGCAGTTTAGAGAGGGGGGCCTTTGAGGCAACTCTCTAAACTGCATACCCCAGGATTATGCAGTATGTTGAAAGTGGAATAATAGCACTATAACAGTCTAGTGCAAAAATGGCCCTTGTTTCATATCTTTATAAATCTATAGCCGTGTTGCAGAAATAGAACAAAATCATGTTGGTGAATTGCAAAGATATAGGTCTGGATACTGGCTAGAGTGCTCCAATACACACAGGGTATTTGTGATATACACTGGGCACTTCTGATATGCATCAGGTTCTTATCTTGTGCCCTGGTACTTCCTAGCTGGTGTCTAGGTGTACATTTGGGAGTGCTCCAATACATATCAGTGCCCATTTCATAGAGGACCATGGTGCATCAGTCACTCTGCAAGTTACCATTGCCCAATGCATGCCCCGTAAATTGTACTGTCATGACAGCTCGTGGGTGAATATGGGCACTGCGAAATGACTCTGTTCAATTTTGTGCACACATGCCTGCTTACATGGACTTACATCCCAAGCAGAATGCCAATCTCTGCTTTTATTTTTCTTTAGCTCCAGAAACTTATTTTTATTAACATTTAATACAAATAGATAACTTCAAGTTTACTAGACTCTCTGTAAGGAGTAGGGCTGAAAAATAAATAAATAAGATGGGCTAATTTTGTGACTGCCAGGAATTCACATTTATGGTAATGACCCCCAAACCTTACTTTCTCATCCTGGCAGCCCCTGATGGAAGCCTTTATGAGGTGATGGAAAGCAAGGTGTTAGGAAATGACATCTGCAGCATTCTCCTGGTCATACGTGCCTTGGGACAAATAGTTTTGGCAAGACCCCAAGGGGCCACTCCTGCTGCTTGTTCTCAAGACACCCCATGGCTGGGAGTGTGCTGTAGATGTCATTTTTGAGGGCTTGGATCTCTAGACCTTTGGAAATGCTTTGGTTGGGAAGAGGGGTTCCAGACTGTGAAGGCTTGGGGAGGGCATCGTCAGCTGTAATTATGATTACAGATCTCTATCACCATAGTTACAGTGACAGTGTAGGACAATGCCAGCACATTATTTTAAAGGAATGTGCCTTGTTATGAGGGGAACATGTCATGGACACTAGTCTAGGGCATCGGCTACTATGGTAGAACTTCAAACAGGCATGGGAAAAGTTAGTTTAGGCAAGGGACCACCTTACACTACTCACTCCAGCCTACCATGAGTACACGACTTTCTTGTGGGAACCTGGGGAAGGTACATAGATGGGATCCTACATTATGCTTCAATGTACTTATAGGAAGCCGTGGAGAGGATGGAGATTTTTCCTTCTATCTCACTGCTTCCTGTCATTGCAGCAACAGTTGCCAGGAGCTGTCAGTCACAGCTCCATTTTTCTAGCTACCAATAGGCTGCAAGGGTGTGTCTGGGTTTATTCTGGCTACTATTCAGCACCAAAGGAAGAAAGAGTGGCTTCTATCTCCCCTGGAAGCTGGTCCATCCTCCCTTGACACTCAAAAGCAACCAGAATGAGCCTAGGCAAACCAACCAGTGGTCTGGGGACAGAGCTGGGACTAGCAGTGCCCTGTTTGTTCTTGTACTCCAGAGTGAGGCCTTGAAGAAGTATGAATGTCTCTTCCCACAAGATCTGAAAAAGCATATAAGCAGGTGCCTGTCACCAACAATATGCCAGCTACCATCTCTTTCCTCGTTGCTTCTATAAAGGGAGAGAGAAAACTTGTTTCTGTACAGTAGAGATTTCTTTGACCAAAGTTTGACTTTATAAATCTCTTGCCTGGGACCACACCTTCAGGTTTCAGTCAGGTGGAGGGGCATGAACTAGCAGCCTGGGGAAGTTTTGCTGGTCTGTGGATCAAAGTCTTGATGCAGTTCAGGGATGCCAATGCATCACTGTCCACGAGGAATTCTGAAAGTCATCAGCCAAGGGCATGTGCAAGCTGTTTTTTTGGTGTGAAAACCCTGCTGCAACCATTAATTACGAATAAAATCTCCTTTTACATCAGTGGCTCATGAGAGCTGGAGTGGTTCAGAACAATGTCTCCTCCCATTCCATATCTAGAAACCAACTGGACTGGCAGCTGAAACTTTCTTCAGCAAGGAGAATGGGGCAATGTCTTCTACTGCATTAGAAAGAAGCAATTTGGCTTAGGGAATAGAGGGCAAGTCACATAGCACATAACACACAATCCCATACCCTCCAACTATCTTGATTCAACAGGGACATTCCTGATTAATCCTTTGCCACCTCACTTTTTCAGTTGCTTTTAAAATGCCCTAGTTTCTCCCTTCTCCTGCCACTTTCCTCCTTTTCTTTTTTACTTAAACGCAAGCTGAGATCAAAATTCAAAAATCTTCTGTTCTCAGTTAACTCAGCAGGTGGAGAGGATGGGAGGCAGTGGAACAAAGCAAACTATTGTTGTCTCTTCTAGCTTGCGTGTTCTTCCTCATAAATAACTTCTGCCATCTTGATCCCATTTCAGTGTTGCTTCACCATGCGTCCCAGTTTCCGTATGTGAAATGTTGGAGAGTATGCAACTCTGTCCACCAACACCTTGCAGTCAGCTCCCAGCAACTTCTGCCTAAGGTGATTGCCTCACTCCGCCTAATGGTACGGCTGGCCCTAGTTCTGGATGAGGAATTATTCTGCAACAGTTCTTTACTCCTTATTTGATCTGATTGTGTTTTATTTTATTTTATTTGCAATAGGACCAACAGCCAACATCTACTTTGGCTCTCGAGAATGGAAAAAGGAAACATGACTTTTCTTTCCTTAGACATTATGTGTTCCCACTGGAAGCAACAGTATTTTAGATGGAGTTTGTCTAACTACTAAAACTGTTTTGAGTAAATACCAGTCAAACACCAGGGCCTTGCTAGCAAACAGTCTTCAATTAATTTTAATTTATGTTGCAAACTAAAACAATGCTCATATATTTGGATTATCAGCCCCTTCTGCCCACTGCAATTAAAATACAAATTGCATAGTGGATACTTGAGGAAGCTGCTTTTTCAGCTAAGCCAAAGTGCTGAAGCTGCTCCCACGGTGTTATCAAAGTCCAGCCATTTTACTGAAATGCTTTACACTGCAGGTGCTAGCCTTAGGGTGTGATCACGTACTTGAGATATGTCAGCTGAGGGACTATAGGTTACAGCCAAAGCCTCCCTATGCAAACAGAACTCCTCAGATATACTGGTACAATCTTGTGCTAACATATTTATTAATGTATTCATTGAGCTATTTCTATATCACTTTTCATTTTAAAAATTCAGATGTGGCTTGCGATATCGCAATATTAAAATCCATAAATACAATAAAGATGAGTAATTTAATAAGCAGTAAAAACAGAAACAAAAGCCACTGTGGTTTAGTGGTTTGAATGTTGCGCCACAACCCTGGAGACCGGGGGTTCATTCCATGCTCAGCTATCGAAACCCACTGGGTGACCATGGGCGCATCACACACTCTCAACCCCAGAATATCCTGTGGTAGGTTCACCTTAGAGTCACTCAGAAAAGACTAGAAGGCACACAACAACAACAACAACAACAACCAACACCACCATAAATAATACAATATTTCACTAAAGCCCCTAAAATAACTAGTTTGGTGACTGGAGAAACAAGTCTTTAGCTCATGGCTGAAACATGCCACAACCTGTCTGAACTAATTGAGGAGATTGTTCCATAAAGTGGGTGCCACAACACAGAAAGTCCTCCTTTGTACTGCAATAAAATTAACTTCACTAGGCCATGGTACAGTAAGCAAGCTTCCTCCACTCAACTGAGAGACTGGGTCATCTATATGTACAATGATGGTCTCAGATATCAGCTTTCCTGGTATAGTTTTGTCAGTGGTTTAGCCAAAATAGGATAAGAAATAGGTGGGACATGGGCAACAGAGACAGAAACAGAATTACACAGAGTCCCATATTACTTCAGGCCTTGACTTGGTGTCAGTGTTGCTTTATATTGTTGATGGAATAAGTAAGAGGAAAACTTCTCCTAGTGAAAAAACAAACCCTAAAGCTACAAATCCCAAGTTTCCATAGGATACAACCATGACAGTTAAAGTGGAATCATAGTGCTATAACTGTGTAATAGACAAGACCCCCTCATTTCCAGCTTCTATATGTTAGTTGTGAATATCTGAAGAGGCAAAACACAGACACAGATTGCCCGTGTATGTAGCATGGAAATAAGGAAATGCATCAGCCCTCCCACTAAAAAAATGTAGAACACAACGGTACATAAAATATGCACATGCTAATTCATATCCATATTAATATTACAAATTTGGAAATAACAATTGTGATGTAATTAGTGGAAAAGACTGATCAGTGACCTGGATGTTCATTCAGTCTGCTTCATGGTTCCTACTCTAGTGGCTTATGGCTTCCCTGTCAGTACAGCAGTGAATGAAGGTATCTGTCCAGATGAGTGGCTCTCCAACTTTTTACTCTTTATATGTGGATATTGTGCCCCCTTTGATGTCACCCCCTGTGTCCTCTCCTATACCCTCTCCTTCTCTCTCTCACGGGCTCCTTGTGCCACACGTGCCCTCTGTCTTAACACTGAGTTCTTGCACTCTCTGCCTCCTCTCTTCACTTCCCTTTTCTGCCATCCAAGAAACTGCCTTGTGGTTGCTAAGGGGTGTGTGCCTGCTGTGCTAAAGATGGAACATTCAGACAAGCTTAGTGGGAAAAGCAGAAAAAAAAGTGTCAAGGGGAAAGCTGATTTTGGCTGTGTCTGAAGTTGGAGGAAGGTGTCCTATCCCAGAAGCCAGCCAAGGTTCACAGCAATTCCAATTAGAGCCTTTATCAGCAGCCACAGACAAAGTTTACAATAGTTTACAACAGTTTAAAACAGTTTCTCAGCGATTTACCATCTGTTGTTTCAGTAGTCCAAGTCAATAATAAATTCAGACCATTTCTGGGGTTTGCAGTTGAGGGAGAATTTAGCATTCTAAACCTTTTAGAATTCTCAACCAGAGAGCTCTTTGGCCTCAGTAAACTACAAATCCACAGGATGTTGAAAGGGGAATAATAGCACTATAACAGTGTAGGGTGGAAATGGCTTTGGAGTAACAGTCCAAAGGAGTATCCAGTAGTGAAGTCAGCACACAAGGCAAGGGTCAAGGTTTCCAGGAACACAAGTCAGAGGACACTTTGCTTCCCCCATGACACCAGTTGACTGCAACGGATTTCTCCCTATCCTCTCCCCTGCATATATGGGCTGACAGCCTCCTCCAGCTGTTTGCCTAATTAATGCATCTTCTTTATATAAATGCTCTGAGTCTTGTGGGCTCTCCCTTTTTGATCTTTGCTGACTGTGGTAAGTATTGTCCTCCTCATGTCTCTGTGTTGTGGCTGTTGGGGAGGGTCCTGTCTGTGTTTGCACCTGAGTCCTGGGACTGGGGCATGACAGAAGACAACAAGGGGGAAGATGCTTTACTCTTTTGCAGGCACCAGTTAATCCTCAATGGTGCACACAGAAATGCACAGTGTCCCATTCTTTTTCCACATTTGCTGTACTTGCAGGCTGACTTTTCTTGCTCATCTCCCACTTGACCAACTATCACATTGCCTTGTTTTCCTTTGGATGGTTCTTCAAACTAGACTTGGGCCCTTTTCGCATGCTTTTTTTTTTGCACGGGCGCCCCTTGCGTGAGTGGGAGTGCCGCTCCGTATGACGCACTCCCACTCACGTCGTGTGAGTGGAAGCGCCGCTCCGTATGACGCACTCCCACTCACGTGACACTCACGAGGCTGAAGTGGGGCGCGCGCACATTTTTTTTATTTTTGGCTGTAAGCTGAAAATACTGCGTGCTCGTGCAATGCTAGCAGTGCCTTCTCGCATTTACCTGCGTGCGGTGCTTCGGTGAGCCGGGGTGGTCGTGCTTCCTTCCCCCAGCACAGCCTACAGCTCCCAGACTGCGCTGCGGAAGAAAGGGGCGGGACGCGAGTGCGACGGTAGTGCTACGAGGAAGCTGATGCGGGAGGCAAGAAGGGCTGTCATGAGCAGCTCATGTGAGTGGCTGCTCGCGCAAGCGCAGCTCCCCACTTCTGCGACGAGGTAAGGTGCGAAAAGGGCCTTGGACTGGACAGTCCTTCAGACAGAGGACACTTTAAAATAGAGATGTGCCCTGTGACTGCCCTTCAAATACTAGGATGTCCTCTGTAAAACAGGGCATATGGCAACCATACTTAGACGTGTAAACTTCTTCTGTGTATAAATCCATGCTTAAAGTGTGAGTGATAGAACAAGGGTTGAGGAATCAGCACAAGTTCAAGCAGTGCTGCCACAGAATCTTCTTGTAATTAACATGTTCAGTAGTCATCAGATGACTTCTTTGTCTGTTGTTTTTAAGCTCCAAGGCACAGCACACAAAGTGGGAGGTTCCATTCAAAGGCATGCTAGGAGATTGTTGGATTTTATAATAAACCAAGAAGGAAGGATATCTCATAAGGAATCTCCCTACTCCAGAGGAAACTCCCTTGTCCTAAACAGTTGTGCTTTGCAAAAGGGGATCCAGTAGAGCAGCTACCATGCTTTCATGTTCTTGCACTTTCTGGGTCTAGATTACTCCCACCTTATCCTCTGCATTGTGAACTGGACTCTCCACCTCTTGGAGAGGAGATTCCATCACACTTTCATTCACAGGGCCAGGAGCTCCATAGTGACCAGTTCTAGGAGCTTTGAATTGTCCTCGGAAGAGTATCTCCTGAGCGACAGCATGACGGGTCTCCAGACATATTGCCTTACGTACCCAGAGGGGAGGAAGGAACAGAAGGGGAAGCTCTTTCTCTCCCTTCTTTCCTGTGTCATTAGTGAGGTAAGCAAGAAGGTGCAGAGGTAGAATTCTCCATCTGTCCATCCATTCATCCAGGGTTCCAGGATGCCTTAATGCTTACTTTTCATGTTGAAGATAAACATAATTAGTTGCCATGTTTTGTACTGTGAATCAAAGGAAAACAGACTTCAGGGAAGAATTGTTAAAACAACCCCACTGCTTGCCAAAAGCTAGTTTTGATGATTCTTTCATAGCTTTAAGTACATCTTTTTCTTGTGCAAGTTAGATAAATTTAGAACTCTGTATCACACAGGGCTTCCATTTCTACCCCATCATTTTGGGGGCAATGACACTATTTTCAGAAAGGGCATTATTGTGAATAATTTCCAAGTGGGACAAGGTTTATAAGAATAAGTCACACTGGAACAGCTACTGCCTATAAACTGACCAGTTGTGTCCAGTGGGTGCAATTCTCTGCAAATTTATGCAAGAGCAACCCTGGTTAAATATGGTGGGATGCACTTGTGTCACACACAATCCCAACAGCTAGGTACCTGTAGCAATGTATGCATTTAATTATTTCAAATCAGCATGCAGATCTATAGCTTCTATCTTCTCAGCAATTTCAGGGGATATTAGTGGAATGTGGCCAAATCTGGGTGGGTGAGGAAAGTCTTGCATCCTGATCTTTATTTTTTAAAAATCCTATTACATAATCTGTGTCATAGCAAAGGATTTTGTGAGTCTGACAGATCCTGCAAACTGTCTTGCATCCAAAGGTATCAGGGAAAACAAAGACATTTCCTGAAGTTTGGCCACTGCTGTGATTCTCAAAGGCAAAGACCCTTCTGTTTTGTCTGACATTCGGAGCTCTGTGGGTTGGCAGTTCTGTAAGACAGTTCTGGCAAAGATTCTGAAGGCTGAACTCTCCTGCAGCCTTCTGGGGAGCGTGGCAGCCAAACAATTTTTAAAGTGCAAATATTTGTTTGATTACACATCAGTCAGACTTGGGGGACAAGGGCATCTCTTGCCACTCCACTGATTAAATTGCTGGCAGATGTAAAGAGGGGGAAAAGTAGAGGAGGGAAGGATCCAGCTATGCAATCTGTGTTCCTGGATGTCACAACACTGAGAAGCTGAGCAGGAGAATTAATTTGCATCATCAGTAAAGTTTCATTCAGCTGTGAAATAGAAGGGTACTCCCTCCATTATTCTCTTTCCAACGGAACTCTTAACATACCCTTAGCAAAGCAATTTAGAAATGGCAGGACACCTTCAAAACAATGACTATCCTAGCCTATATATGGCGTACTGGCTTCAGTCACAAGAAGAGTATGGTGCTGCTAACAGTTCATCTACCCTAGCACTGTGTCCCACAGAGACCAAACAGGTTCCTCTAGGAAGCTGTCCTTCCAATCATCATCACCAGCACCACAGACTTCTGGCACCAAATATTAAACCACATAAGTCAGATTTGCAATTGTCCCTCTTTGTGGAAAAAAAGGGTTGTGGCTGGAATTTATGAGTGCAGTTACATGGGTTTTATCTAGTGTTACACATGCATAACTGATTTGTATTCATGATCTCTACACATTTCCTATACTTGACTTGTTGGGCAGCAGTCACTGTGAGTGCTGGGATCTTTTCTATTTTGATGCAGCTGATTGATGATTCCACTCTCCTCCCATCTGCAAATTTCCAGTAAGAAGAGGAATAGTGACAGGGGTCCTGCTTCTAACTGTTGTGCTGGAGATCACTTGTGGGAGGTGTGTTGATGTCCCAATTGACAGGACAATAGACCTCTGTTGCTCACAGTGGGTGCTGCCCAGTAAGTCAAGACTGGGGGAATGTATAGGGATCATGAATATAAACCAGTTACAGTTACAGTTAAGTCAGGATGAGTTTGGGTCAGGCCAGAAGATGCTACTTAGCTACTTAACTAAGGTAGTTTCAGGGTTAAGTAGTTGATCTAGAATACCAGCCAAGGATCTTAAGCACAAAAAAACCTGTTTCTCTGTGGCTGTCCCTAGCAAGACTAATGGTAGCTAAACCCTGGAAATCTGAAGGGAAGACAGACTTGTTTATGTGCTGGGGAAAAGTATGGGATTTGGTTTTGAATGAAAAATGGACTGAAAGTAACATTAAGAGGCCAAAAACTCCAGCACACTTATTGCAACATTTGCTGAGTTTACGAGATCTGGAAGTGTACATCACTGTGGACTGCACTGACAATTTTGTAAAGAATGTTGGCTGTGGCTTGAACTTAGAGGGAAGAGCAGCAAATGCCATATTTGGATTCTTAAAAATTGAAGACAATGTACCACTATTACTGATAACTAAAATTACTGATTGACATAGCAAGGATAATAACAACAACAACAGTAACTTACCTGCATCTACCCATGGATTAAGGTGGGAAACACCAAATTAACGCACAACATGTATCAGTTAAAAGTGGAACATCAATTAAAAACAAAAGTTAAAATGCATATCAATTTAAAAGAACAAATAATGCAAATATCTAATTAAAACAGTCAATATATTTAAAATATACGGTTAAAATTCCTTATTTAAATTCAACTAGTTAGGCCTGCCTGAAGAGACTGGTCTTTAATGACATTTTAAATGTGGACGGTGTATTCAGTGGTCAAATCTCTTCGAGCAGTTCATTCCACAGCCTAGGAGCGGCTGAAGAAAAAGTCTTCCGGGTGACCATTGCCAGTCTCATCCTGGCTGCCTTGAGTAAATGTCCCCCAGAGGTCCTGAATGTATGGGGCAGATTATATGGGAACCCTGCATTGTTTCAGTCCAGGTTACCTACAGGATCACCTCCTCCCACATAGATGTGCATGCTTTGCAGATCATATAGATACTATTCTTTATGTGCATATGGATGCCTGTTTAGGTTGTGTTATAAATAAATTTAAAGTAAAAATCTTCAAATAATTATCTTCATCATAATCACCACCACCACTCCCATCACCACCACCAAGAAATATTCATTTTCTGTGCCATTCTCCCCACAAAGTGTCCAATGAAGTTCATCACCCAAGGAAAGTAACACAAAAACAAGGAAAAATATCAATAAGTAAGTAGTATAGTGATATGGTAAGAACATAATTTATTTTACAGATCCCAACATTGTAACATTTCAATTAATTACCAAAAAAACCCAATACCGTTATCAACCATTAAAAGACAATGGGCCTCTCTGCACTACACTGTTATAGTGTTATTATTCTACTTTCAACATCCTGTGGAATTCTGGGGTTTGTAGTTTACTGAGGCCAGAGACCTCTCTGGAGGAGGATTCTAAATGCTCTTCCTTGAACTGCAAACCCCAGGATTCCATAGGATGTTAAAAGTGGAATAACAGCACTATGAGAGTGTAGTACAGAAATGGCCATAGAGTAAGTTGGATGCATGCTATCATAAGTCACTACTAGCATGCCAGCCAATGCCTCTGCACTCATGCTGTGGAAATTTTTAAGGCTGATGAAGTTTTATTCCTTACAATGAACAGGTGGCCCCTCCCGGAACTGCAAACCCCAGGATTCCATAGGAGGTTGAAAGTGAAATCATCGCGCTATAAGAGTGCCGTGCGGAAATGGCCAATGTTACTGCATATCTTTAATCACAGATGTATGCAAATATTCACCCATATACCTGCTTGAAACAAATACAAATACGAAACATGCAAATACAAAGTTTCCCAACAGTGGTATTGTGTAATGCATCATATCATATGCTGTGCAAATTTAAATAGCTTGTTGTTGTTGTTGTTGTTGTGTGTCTTCAAGTCATTTCTGGCATATCATTACCCTAAGGGGTTTTTACCCTAAGGGGTATCATTACCTATCGGGGTTTTTCTAGGGCTGAGAGTATGTGACATGCCTAAGGCCACCCAGTGGGTTTTTATTGCTGAGTAGGGAATTGAACCCTGATTTCCAAGGTTGTGGTCCAACATTCAAACCACTACATCACACTGGTTCTGTAAGGTATGGATAGGGCTATTATAAATATGGAATTAGGGCTTTTCAACAGTGTCAATTAGATTGCAAATTGACTTCCTTATGCAATCTACCAGCTACATATTTTTCCAGATTTGCTTGTTTGTGGATTGTGTCGTTTCTTTGTATTTCTGCTCTTTGTAGCCTCAGGAACATAGTTGTTTGGCTAAAGGGAAGAGGAGGAGCTCTGATTTGCAGTCAGCTTTCTGTGTCCAGAAATGGGGATCCACCTGTGTTTCTCCAGTCCACTATTTGAGTCTAGGCATAAATGGATACCCCTGCACCTAGCAGTGACTCATTCAAACAACCATTTCCACCTTGGGACAGAATGTAACTTACATTTGGCCTAACTTTTAGATTTTCCTGTTTCTCCTCCCACATTCTAATTTTTGTACCACAGGTTGTACCAGACAAAAATAAAGAGATCTGGGGAACATGACAGAGAGCTTACGTTGGTGATATTCTGGTTGGTTTTTAATGAAGTTATTGTCCAAATGCAAATGTTAGGTTTTTCTCCCTATAGACTAACATCACTATGTTTGTTTTGGTATTTAGAAATATATGTTCTGTTGACTCTGTATAACATCCTGATCTTCTAGAAAGAACATGATTTGGTTTATTTTTATTTTTTAAATGGAAAGAATGGCTGTAAACATTTCCAGCAGATGCATGCTGAGCAGTGAGAATGAATTTTTATCAGACATTGCCAAATCTGATAAAACTTGTAATAGTTCTCCATATGGATAATTGATGATCCCTCTGTTTGCTGTTCCCTAATAGCAAGCCTGCTGAGAGACACAATAACCTACTGATTGTCCTTCCTGTTTTATGGTCCTTATTGTTTCTCGGCTCTTTGCTTTCCAGAAGGCTGTCAGACGGGAAGGGATAAATATCTCTTTGCAGAAGTCTAAACTTATCACATGCAGAGGTACACTGATCCTAGACTGAGGGCTATAGCAGCAGAGCTGGGCGGAATGGTGACAGTGGAACACTGAATCTGCTCTCGATTTCAATCTGGGTATTTAAGGAGCTATCCAAAAACCCTGAAACTTATCCCCTAAATAAGTTCAACATCTTAGATAGTTCTTTTAAACTTTGAAGTAAAACCTAGAGGGGCTTTAATGCCTCACTGACAAAATGGAGCCACCAGCTTCCAGTGAGTGCCAGGTTGCCCACTCTTAGACCTCATTTACAATACCTAGTTATAGCATTATTATCAGTGGTGGAGCTTGGAGCGTGTGGAGGGAGGGTGGGGGGCGGCACTCTGGCATGAGGGGTGTAGCCACTGTGTGTGTATGTGTGTGTGTGTGTGGCCAGGGCACGTGGGGGCATGGCTATGGACTGGGACACCCAAAAAACATTGCTGCACAGGGCAAACCCCTCCCCGCCCCCCATCTCTATGTGACTAACTGTTATTCCACTTTAATTGCCATGGTTCCATCCTATGAAATCCTGGGCTTTGCAGTTTAGATATAGGCAATCAGAATTTTTATTCTGAAAGCTGCAGTGGGGCCTCACCAAACTAGAGGCCCAATCACACTACACAGTTATAGCACTATTATTCCACTTTAACTGCCATGGTTCCATCTGGTGGAATCTTGGGTGTTGTAGTTTGGTGAGACACTGGAGTGTTCTGGGTGAGAATTCTAAATGCCCTTCCCTACTCTGCCAGTCTCAGGATTTCATGGGAAGGAGCCATGGAAGTTAAAGTGGAATCATAACGCTATAATTTTGCAGTGTGAATGGCCCCCTGTTCTGTGTTGCTAAATTTATGAAGCTGTCTTGTATTTCCTTGTGTCTTTGATCTGTTTCCCTCATTGCTGTCTCTGATTCCTCTTATTTCTTATATGGAGATGCCAAAGACTGAGCTGGAATCTTCCGCATGCTCTGTTATAGAACTATTGACTAGCTAGTCCCAAAGCATACTTAACCGTATTGGAAGAAAGACAATAAGAACAATAGCAGCAAGGATACCAACAACTGTGGCAGCAACAACAATTCAATGTGGTAATTAGTTCAGCTTCAGATTGGCAGTAATGGTACCCACCAACAGGTTACACATTTGCATAAGAAACAAACGTCTATTGACACTACTGTCAATACATGAAAATTGTTTGTTCAAAAAGGGTTATCTTCCTGAAATTGAATTTTGCTAAAATAAAACAAGACAGGTATGATAATTAACCTACTTCCAGCTAATTGATTTCCTATTAACCTGCCACAGGTGCCGGTGTGTTTTCTTTAGTGCCTAAATATATGCTGGTGCTTTAATCAATGGTGAAGATTGTAATTACACCTTTATTGCACCTTTAATTTTGAGTTAATTATAATCCCACTTGACTAATGCCTCATAAATATTAAAGCTCAAAATTGTGGTCCTTTAATCATTTGAACATTAAGATTTGATAACCTCAATAAACTCAGTCTAAATGTTTATTTGAACTTGTAAAAAGATCTTTAAAAGATTGTAATGGCTAGGTAAATTGTCTTCTCGCACTGTTTCCCTGTGGTGCAGATGAAGACCCACTGGTTAAAGTAAGGGCCATTTGGATTAATTAAGCAGACATTAATTGAAGAATAATAATCTGTGAAGCACATTTTAGGTTTTCCAGGCTGAAAACAATCACTGATTGATCTTTGGTAAATTATTCTCTCACTTTAGCCCAACTTTCTGCAACCTTATGTCCTCCCAGATGTGTTTTAACTATTAACCAACACAGCCAGAGGTTGTTGAAGCTGTAACTCAGAACATCTGGAGGACAGTAGGTTGAGGACATTGGCTTGAGGACACTGGCTGAAGAGTACTAGGTTGGACAAACTGGCTTAAATTTGAGACAAACCCACTGACCTGGGAGCCATTCATACTAAAACAACATACTACAACAGTGGTTCTTAACCTTTTCTTTACCAGGGACTCCCTGTAAATACAATTTGTTGCCTGGGATCCTCAAGATTTAACTCAAGATTTAAATATTTATTTATTTATAAGGCTTCCAGAAACTAGGATTCAAATCTCTGTTCAGATACTGGGGCCATTTCCTCACTACACTGTTATTGTGCTATTATTCCACTTTTAACATCCTATGGAATTCTGGGGTTTGTCATTTGCTGAGGCCAAAGAGGTCTCTGGCTGAGAATTCTAAATGCCCCTCCCTAAACTGCAAACCTCAGGATTCCATAGGATGTCGAAAGTGGAATGACAACGCTCTAACAGTCTAGCGTGGAAATGACCTGAGAGATAAAAAAGTAAGCTCTTTTCACACTTGCCTTCAGCCAGTCTTTGTCTCGCAGTCTAACCTGCTTCATGGGAAATTAGGGTTACTATTTTGAAATCTCGGGAGGGGTTCCTGTACCAACACTCTCAGACTCCCCCCCACAAAAAAGGACATCCACATGTAAAAGAGAGATGTCCACATGTATATGTCCCTAACAGAGTTCTGGACAAAGTCATTCAACAGCTCTTCCACATTTTTCTTAAATCTGTTCACAGACCTTGGTTTCTCTATATCCTGAAGCAAGCAGAGAAAAATATGCAAAGGTTTTCTTTGGAAGTTTACCATCTACCCAACCCTTGCAACCAAAATCCCAATTTCCAGTAGGGTACTTTGGTATCCAATACCAGTAGATTGGAGGCTTCCTGTGCACATTTCAGTAATGCAAAATACCTGCTCCATAGGGTTTCTCTCCAAAGCAGGACTTTTGGAGGGGGAGTCTGGAAAAGAAAGAGGGGAGTCTGACAGAAACCAGTGGAGGTGTACCACGGGAACTTGGCCAGTATGTTTTACTGAGCACTTCATGGATGTTTTTAAACGTAGAAAAAGCAAACAGTATTCCAGCTGTTTCTATGTTTTACTACCTTAAAGGGACTGTTTTTTTAAAATGTTATTATGCTTATTTGAACACTGATTTAATTTTTAATTAGGCTCCTTTGCCTAATTGTCATTGAAAGACACCTCTGAGTTATAAAGTGCAGTTATAATAAATTTCTCACCATGGCAATATGTATAAATGTCTTGAGTTCTGTCTCATTAGGCTTAAAACAATATATTTTTTCAATTAAAGCTGAGCAAAGGACAATGTTTGCATGAAGAGGCAAGACTGAATATGGAAAACAGTAATTTGTTATTATTTTAGCTCTGACAAGCTGGGTATTAATTTGGTGTTTGTTCAACTTGGATAGTGCATACATTAACACCACCCCCTCACTCCAGGATAACAGATGAGTTCAGACTTTTTTCATTAGATGCATCATTAATTTCTATGGTTAATTTGGATTACTTCCACAACCGTGACTAGCTTCAATATATATCTGACCTCAGGTAACAGAACCATTTGGCTGAATTCAGAGAATCACATGGCTAACAGTGCAATTCTGTCTGTGTTTATTCAGGTGTCACGTCCACTGTCTTACTCTGCAGTAAACCTATTTAGAGATGTAGCCTAAATATCTATGTGGAAAGGCTGGTATAAAGACCCTACATGTATTTATCATAATGGGGCAAAATGAAAATGAGAAACTTCCAAGACAAATGAATGTTTTGGATCGCTTCATATTACGGCATACTTCCTACAGTGTAGTTAAATTCTGTGGGGAAACTAGAGTTTAGTTTCTTTATGATTAAAGCATGGTAAGAACCTATATTTTTCTGTTTTACACCCCCCCCCACATATACCTGTCATGTGAATATATCATACCCTCCAACTGTCCCAATTTTGCAGGGACAATTCTTTGTCATTCTACTTTTTCAGCTGCTTTAAAACTCTCCCGGTCCCACTTTTCTCCTCCTCCTTTTTCCCATGGTCCTAGGACCTGTTGCTCAATACAAAGTCTTGTTTCAAAGTTACTTTGTTTTTGCTCTGCTACTCAGCTACAAAGCCTTTTTCCTTCTTGTGTTGTTTTGCAGACCTATTAAAGCACTCTCCTGCATTTGATAACCTCTTTGTTGATTCCATTTTTAAACAAATAGCAATTCAGAGCAATTGTGTGGTAATAGACCTGTGCCTGCATCAGCTTTCCTGTAGGTTCTCCTTATCTGTGATAATTTAGTATAGCAGACTGTGATGTCCAGTTTATCATACCCAATATAACTCTCTTGGCCACATCCAATTCACTTCTAATCCACCTTTTTATCCTGTCTGATCATTTGAGCCTAGAGTTAGACAAACTACCGCAAGTAGACTGCAATGTCTTTCAAGAAGCACTTGCCAGCTATATACCATCCATCTTGCTTGCCTCCATGGAGAAAAGGTTGCTCCAGTAATGATAAGGGAGACTGGAGGTCACATTGCATCACAGTTTCATTCATTTCATTTTATTTTTTTTAATACCCTGTCATCTAACGTTACATTTTCAGATGTCTTTCATCCCGTGTGTATCGCTCTATCTATCTATATATCAGTTTCTTGCCATCAATCCTTTTATACGCCGAGGTCTTAAAGCACTGATTGATTCATTAGATCTCTCTGAAGTCAAACAATTCATCTTTCACTTTCTGTTTTATCATCTCAGTTTTTTTCATAGCTATCATCCTGCAGATCTTGAGGAGTTTATCCTTTAAATTCTGCACAAGTCAGTTATGCTGAGATCTTTCATCATATATAGTGCTTTGGGAGGGGGAAGTTGGAGAGAATTTAACCATGAAACCTCACAAAGCTGTATCTCATGAGTGAGAGATCATGTCTAATATGGGTTAAGAATAATTGTAATAAAGCACGCAGCTCCATGTGTGGCAGGAGGAACAAGCACTAGTTTGATTGGGAAAGTGGTACTGGGTTGAGGAGATTGAATGCTTTCTCTCATGACCCTTTCCCTTGTCCAATTGTCTCTCCACTCCTCTCATCCCCTGACAGAAAATAGCAGCAAAAGGAGGGATCCATTTTGATTGGCAAAACAGTGCAAAGAAAAGGGCATATTCTCCCATCTGCAGTACCCCTCCCTCCACTCATTCTTTCCTCTGCAGCCATTTCCCCCTGCTATCATGTGCTAGTGACTCTTTTACTCTCAAGAAAACACACAGAGTTTTTCTACTACATTTAATGATGTATCAGAGGCATAGATTATAACTATTGCTGGAGCTAACAATCTACAACACACTCTTGGTTATATACTGGCACACACTTTAACACATGCACAATTCCCATTAGTGGATTCTCTGGTTCTTCCCTTCTCCCAAACTTCCAGCAGTGCCCATGGGACTTCATTTCCATACTTTGATCTAATGCATCTCCTTTGTGCATCTACCTTACCACTGGCAAGACACCTTGAGGCTGGCTTTTCCCAACACTCTTCACTAGGATGAGATGCCTAGACCCTTTCCATTGATACACAACACATTGTTACCTACAATTCTAACCTAGATACGCTAAAGCTCATACATAGTAAGTCATTTGTCGATTGCTATCAGTTTTAAGTAAACAGAGCCATCAGTTTTAAGTAAACAGAGCCATGGCTGAATACTCCCTTACAACTAACATCCAGATTTTAACCTATGTTAAATATGGAACATATGGTTTTTAACATACTAGCATATTTACCCAGTGTTACCCAGGGATTTTATTTTCCTCTTAAGAACTCAACAAACTGTCTTCTCCATTTCCTGTAACTTTGCTCTGTATTTCCCAATGCAATCTGTATTCAGAGTTATTTACATACACAGTTTGGGTTCCTGAAGGAGTACTCTGTCCTCTTCCTTGCTGCTAGGCCTTGTGTCCATAGCAACTGGCCTGTTCCAGTACCTGTAACTTTTTCCCATAGTCCCCAATCCAATCTGTGTTGTCTGGCAACGTTGCTGTACTGGCTTTTGATTTTTTTTTGCTTTCTGCTGAATTTGTGCAATGGCTTTAAGTTTTTCCGGAAGCATTTTTTTGTTTTGAATTTCAACTTTAAGGTTCCTCAGATATGGAACCCATACAATCTACTGCGTGAGGTGAGAAGGCCTTGTAGCTATGTTGTGTTATGTCGCTTTAATCTTTCTTACATTTGCCTCCCAAATGTTTTCTGGCATCCTTATTGATGGTGGGCCTCGTCACCATAGCAACTGGCCTGAGGCTCAAGAGCTCTCTGGCTGAGAATTCTAAAGGCTTCTCCCTAAACTGCCAACCCCAGGATTCTTCACAGTCAGCCAATCATAGGAGGTCTTCTCTCCCCACTCAGCCAATCGTATGAGGTCATTGCCTGCCCAACGTGGACAAACAGGCAAACTCACGAACAAACATTGACTTTTATATAGTAGATGATATTCATTCAGGCCTTATGTTACATCCAGAGGATAACTTGCTGCAACCATGTTTTTATGCTAGCATAATCCACAGGTATGTATTATCGTGGGTGAGTCACACTATCAATGATGTCATGGAGCACAGCCGACATGACACCTGCGCTGCATGAATTCTTCTCCTAAATATTATGCCACTACCTTGGTTTCTCTCTTTTGTCATTCCCGGTGATCGAAGAATGATCACTAAACCATTAGATGATACAGAAAAGGCTGTGGAACTTGTGAAATGGATGGCTATTTTTCACTCACTGTTCTCAGGAGGAAAAGTTTGCTTGTAACTCACACAAAAAGTTCCTCTATGAATATATTAAAATTGAGACTGTCCTGTTACTTTGCTTTCTTTTCCTATGTTGTTACAGACTCTGTAGCACCAGCCTATTGAAAATGACAAAGATGTGGATGGTGGCGGGGGGAGGGAAGGAAGGAGAAAGGAGAGGGAGAGGGACAGAGAGAGAAATGGTAGCTCTGGAAACGTTGCAGACTCATTGTCGCTTTTCATTGTGAGCTTTCTTTTTAAAGAGAGCCTGGCTTTTCTTGTTGCTTTTGTATTTCTGATTAATGTCCTTGCCTGGTTTATTCTGCAAGCAGTTGCCAGTTCTTGGCTCAAATGGTCTGTATGTGAAGCATGTGTTCCCTTGAAAAATTTCAAAGGTTGCTTTGAAAATACCCCAGAAAAATGACATTTCTGTTAAAGCTGAAGTTTCTTGCCTCCCATTATTGGGATATAAGAGAGGTCTAATGTGGTGACGTTCTAAATAAAATAAGGCTAAAGCTTTTTTTATTTTTTTGGTACAAAGAGAAGCATAGAAAATCACCAGAGCAATATATCAAAGGACTGCTTGTGCTCAGAATGGAGAAAAATTCAACACACATACACACACTCACACACACACAGAGAGATTAAACAATTGGCAAGATTTAATATCTGAACAAAAGTTTTTTGGGTTCAGTTGCCATGCTGTGAATAGATATAGCAATGATTATCTAGAGTGGAGTGGCCATCTTGTTCAATGTCTAAAATCCAGTTTGATCTCTAAAGACCATTACAGTAAATGTGTTATTGCATTGAACATGTTTGCTTTAGAAAGAGAAAAAAGGAAAAAGAAAAGAAAAAGATCAGGCACAAGAAGAGGATTAGGCAGTGGCGTAGCTTGGCACAAGCAAGGGAGAGATGGGGGGTGGCAGGGATGACGGTGCACAAGGAAGGGGTGATGGTTCACGGGGGACAGGCAAGGAGTGGCAGCACCCCCAAAAGTGTCACCCAGGGTGCACCGCCCCCTTGCCCCCTCTCTTCCTATGCCACAGGGATTAGGGTCAGAACTGTGGCAGGTGGGTCAAAGTTTAACCCTTTCCTGTCTGTTGTCATCTTGGTGAAACTCAGCCCTCACCTGCATCACTGCTTTTTTTATTGTCTTGGAACCACCCATTGGTGCCAATGGAAATGCTTCTCCTAAAGCAAATAGCAGCATTAGGGGTTGGGCGTGTGTGCGTGTGCGTGTGCGTGTGCATGTGTCATAGTACTGGGGGAAAAAATTAACTGCTCTTAACTGCCTACCATTGTCACAATTATGATCACTCTTCCATGTGCTGGCTACCATTTTGAAAACAGTCACTGATGTGCACCTTGGGTCTAACATTCAGTTTTTAACCTTACCTGAGCAGTGATCTTCCTTTGTCTGGTGGGCAAGCATGCCTTTGTCACAGCTCCAACAGTCTGTGGAACAGTTGTTTTTCGAACAACAACTTTCAAAAACTCCAGCCAGCCTGGTCAGTGGTCACATTGTCTGACAGCTTCAAGGAGGTATATGTGATAAAGTTATGAGCCCTCAAGAAGAATGTAAAAGACCAGTCCAATTCCCCCTCTGGTATGTTCATGAATTATCCCCACTCAGCCCTAGGAACCCACTGGGTGATTTTAGACAGGTCACACTCTCTCAGCATCAGAGGAAGGGAAAGGCAAATCCTCTGTGAACAAATCTGACCAAGAAAACTCCATGATACGTTTGCTTGAAGGAACACAACAACAACAGAGTTTGGAATAATTCTGCTTCCACATACATAGTGCTTGTTAGTAGGTGTATTTTATCCTCCTTTGAATTAATAAACAGAGGTGTTTTTTTAAAACTACCTATGTGCTGAGTACTGATCTTAGGGTTTAAAGCCCTGGAGTTGGGAAGCTGAATGAGGATTGTGCTCCAGTGGAAGAAGGTATATCACAGTGAAGTCCATTTTTCCCAAGCTCTAATGTCTGTCATTCACATGGCCAGGTTCTTCCTCAAGGGCCTTAATATTTAGGCTGTTGACAGGGACTATTGTTGTTAATAGGCATCAAATCAGTTTTGACTTATGGTGTCCCAAAGAAATGAGAGACCACTAAGACACCATGTCATCAACAGCTCTGCTCATGTCCTGTGGACTCAGGGCTGTGGCTTCCTTCATTGAGTCTATACATCTGTAATGCAGTCTTTTTTCCTACTGCTGCTTTCTTTGCCATTATCATTTTTTTAATTAGTCATGTCATCTCAAGACTGGACAAGTATGATGCCCTCAGTTCGGTCATTTTGGCTTCTAGAGAAAGTTCAGACTTGATTTGATGATTTTTGAAGTCCATAGTTTTGGTAGTACTCTCCTCCAGTACCACATTTCAAATGAATTGATTCTACTCCTGTCAGCTTTCTTCACTGTTCAGCTTTCAGAGCTATGTATAGAATTCAGACATACTATGGCATGGATGATCCTGATTTTGGTATTCAGTGACATATCTTCACACTTAAGCATCCTCTCTAGTTTTTTCACAGTTGCCTTTCTAAATCTTATCTTCTTCTGATTTCTTGACTAAGGTGTCCATTATGATTTATGACTTAGGCCATTTTTGCCCTACACAGTTATAGTGATGTTATTCCACTTTCAACATCCTATGGAATCGTGGGGTTTGTAGTTTAGGGAGGCGCATTTAGAATTCTCAGCCAGAGAGCTCTTTGGCCTACAAATCCCAGAATTCTACAAGATGTTCAAAGTGGAATAATAGCACTATATCAATGTAGTGTGGAAATGGCCTCAGCCAAGCGGAGTGTGTATGTCCATTTATTTTGTCTGCATTTTTAAAAGAACTGGTCTAATGCATACTCAACTGACTAATATATTATGCTGGTTAATATATGGTTGGAACACAGTTATCCATTTTGCTATATATTTCTTTTTATGTTGCAATGCTGTTCTAGGCTTTAACCCTTTGTATAAAAATGTTCATGCTTAGGAAAGCTAAGTTCACATTAAGGGGAGTAATGCACAGAATTTTGTGTGTTAGGGAAAGCTGCATATAAAAAGGCATATATTAGGGAAAGATGAATAAGTGTAGAGATGTATGTTCTCCCTTGTCTTCCATTCATCTACAAGTAAGAGAACTCTTATTCTTGTACTGGAGGCAAGAAATCTTGGGGAGGTAATGAGTTCTTAATAGCCTGTCTTATTGAGTAATCAGCAAGATTTTTCCCATTCCTGCTAAAAAAATAAAATAAATATGTTAGTGTACAAAAGCAAATACAACTTTTCATTTTTTAGAAAATATTTGCACATTAATGCAGAAATTGGAAAGAACAGACATAAAAATGAAAACATATAGTGCTTACAAGAGAATTCATGAACCGCATATATGCCAGCATGCTGTTAGTGTCTTATGTATCCGTAGGTTCACCTACAGAAGTAGTTGGACATTTTTAGTCCAATGTGGAACATCTACATTCGTTAAAGTACTCAGAAGTGGAGTAGCAGATGTGGTACCATGGTTGTTGTTGCAGTTGTGTCCCTTCAAATTATTTCTGACTTATTGAGATCTATCATGGAGGTTTCTTAGCAAGATTTGTATAGAGGGGGGTTTGCTTTTGCCTTCCTTTCAGGTTGAGAGACTTGCCCAAGGTCACTTAGTGAGTTTCCATGGCTAAATGGGGATTTGAACCTTGAGCTCCAGAGTCATGTGCCCTTTTCGTATGGCATTTTCCATGCGAAAGGGCCCCTTGAGTGTCATGCAAATGTGAGGAGCGGTCCACACAACGCACTCACATTTGCACGACATTCCAGGGCCTGGCTGGCACCGCTCGTGCACTTTTTCATTTTTGGCTTTAAGCCGAAAATGGTGCATGGTTGTGCTTTGCTCCCAGGCCCCGCACACACTTACCTTGCATGTGGAGCCTTGGGAGCTGGACTGGTCATGCTTCCTGTCTCAGTGCAGCCTGGGAAGGTCCCAGGCTGCACTGTGAAAGGAAGATGTGGGACTCTCATGTGAGCAGGAAGCTCATGCGGAGCTGAAGAAAGCTGGACGTGAGGGCCTGTCACAAGAGGATGATCGCGCGAGCACCACACACGGGCTCCAAGATGCGAAAAGGGCCATAGACCAATGTTCAAACCCACTACATCATGAAGCTTTTCTGGTGCCATGGTGCATGCGTGTATGTGCACACACATTCAATTGTCATTTGATTGCACATTGGGTCATGGTTTCAGTTACACAATATTGTCATTCAATGCTAGAATGATATGGCCTTATCAATGCAGAACTCCACATGCACAGATTTATGCCACACAAACCTAATGTAGGATCACAGCTGTAGAGTGAGTCAGTCATCCCTAGCTACAGATTTCAATAATTCTCTTCACAGAACATGGGCTTCAATGTTTTATAAGATTTAATATCTTCTAAGTATAGATTTAGAAGCTTAATACTAAATAGACAATGGCCTATATTCTACATTGCCTAGGTTTGGAAGGGCATTCAAGATTGTGGTAATAGTGCAGTAATAGTACACAGTGCTAGTAAATAAGGAGCTCTTATGGATCTGTAACTCAAGGATCTGTAAGAAGCAGTTACAAGTCTGTAACTGCAATGCAGAATGGCAGTCTGTATTTTTCAAATTCTTGTATCTCTTTAAGAAGATGAGAGAAAATCTCAGTGGAAAAGATGCTATTGGGATCATTGAATAAATATGGTGAAAAGTTAATTTGTGGGTTTCATTATGTATTATTTCTCTCCTTCAAAATCTTTAATTATAAAATAAACTCTGGAGACATCTTTTAACCCTGAAACCATCCCTTTCTTTACTTTCGTATCCTGGGAAAGAAGTTTAGTTTGGTCTTTGCTCTGAAAGAAGAATGATTTATCACTTAAATCTGTACAATTTTGGTGTTATGCAGGTTTCTTGATATAATAAGTAGTTTATGGCTGTGGCTGGGATATGTTTCCAATATAGCTATGTAATGGCAATCACTGTGAAATGTTACAGATTGTTGATGTTGTTGCCTTAGAGGTGACACAATAACTTAGTAGTGCAATACAATGACAATCTTTTTATATGGCAAATAGGATCTGGATAAAGAACTTTAGAAGCTTTTTTTTTTAATACAGTGGGCCTTCTGAAAGTCTTTGTTCCTTGGAGTTTTTTTTTTAAACATTGATTTGTGTTGTTGTATAAAAACTTATAATATGATTCATCCAAAAGTGCACCAAATAAACATTCACGATCAATCAATCGTGATTACTTGCTTAAAAAGGTTTATAGACAAAATACAGAGAAACTTACCCCAAGACTTTTTCCCCGAGATGTCCAAGAAATATCCTCAGGGCAAGAGAGAGCAGGACACAACAGTTCAAAAAGAAGCATTTTTAAAACCTTTGTTGAGAAAGCCGTCATTGGACCCCACCTGGCAACACAACTCCAGGCTTCTTGGATGGAACAAATATCTGAATCCATTCCAATCTGGGTTCAGGCCCACTTATGGGATAGAAACACCCTTGGTTGCCTTGGTGGATGGCCTACATGACAGGTTGCGCAGCAAGAGTAAGTCCTCTTAGATCTTTCAGCAGCTTTTTATACCATTGATCACTGTATCCTTCTGGGTCATCTGGTTGATAGGAGACTCGGCGCCACTGCCTTGCAGTAGTCACAGTCTCTCTTGGCTGAATGTTCTCAAAGTGTGGGGCTGGAAGACTATTGTTCAGCCTTTTGGCCATTAGCCTGTGGGGTTCCACAGGGGTCAATACTGTCCCCTAGGCTTTTCAACATCTACATGAAGCAGTTGTCTGGATGCACAGAAAATGCTGTAATGGGATACTTACTCTGTGTAAAATTTGACCTGGTTAATTTGCACAGAAAACAGCATTTTTTGCTCATGAATTAGTATTTCTGCATTTAAAAAATGTTTGCCATGAAGAAAATGCTGCTTCCTGTTTAGAAAGTGCTGTTTTCTGTGCAAAACAACCGTGTGTGAATTTTGCACAGAATAAGATCTGTATTGCAAATACCCTCAAGAAACCAAGTGGTTTTTGAAGACTTTCTTGCATCAGGAAGAAAACTGCTGAAATCACTCACTGCTACCATCAAGAAGAAACATAATGAAAAATTATGTCCCTACTTATGCATAAATACTTGCTATACCAGTCATTGAAGCTCTGTAGGCTAATGAGTGAAATGAAAGCCAGATCTCTGAAGTTCCTTTTCAAGCACAAGATGGCACTAAGGGACCAACTGTTCTATCTTCTCTCTCAATCTCTCTCTCTCTCCCCCACATCTCTCTCCTATGTGTCACAGAAAATACTATCTACAGGCAGTGAAAAATATTTTTTCTTTTAACAGAATGAATAAACTAAGTATTCTTTCCCAATGTGTATGTGTGTCTAATCCGAAAACAAGAGAAGAAAATGGTTGTTTTTTGGAGTGTCAGTCTGTCTACAAGTATAAAATACCAAAATGAAGAACGCTGAGGTAATTATAAGCAAACATTGTCCTACCTTGATTCCACCTGGAATTGGGTGGATGGCCAAACTGATTTGCCTTTCTTCTAATGCCAGTTTCAAGAGCTGTGAGGGAAGGAGCTGCCAAGATGGCATCTGTGCTCCCTTGCTCCTCTACACTGTTACTTGCTCATTTCTCAAGAACAAATGGGACTATCTCCCAGACAGACGAGAAAGAATGAGGTTGCCAATCTCACTGCTTGCTTGCCCAGGGAGCCAATAAGCAGAAGGCAATAGCAAGGAGAAAAAGTAGCAGGGTCAGGTGGTGTCAATCTGTGGGTCCCCTTCTGGGATGTGGACCATAGCTGATACATACATGAAAATGTGATCTGAACAAATATTACTCCCGATCCTTGCATGAAAATCTGTATGACATGCATATATAAGATGAGTGAGCATCCTATGCGTGCAACTATCTACTCCCAGGCCATAGTTAATTCCTTCTCAATCGTGATTTACATTACTGTCATGTTTGGGAGATGCACTTCATTTCTGGTTTGTTCTGCTGTTGCTACACAAATTCAGTGACACAACAACCTCGTCTGTTGTGGCTGTTGTGTGCCTTCAAGTTATTTCCGACTTATGGCAACCCTAAGATGAACCTATCATGGAGGGTTCTGGGGCTGAGAGTGTGTGATGCACCCAAGATCACCCTGTGGGTTACTAGAAAACAAAAATCTGCCCACAAGCCAGATCTTTGCACAAAATTAACAACTGGCTAGTTTCCCATTTGTTCTGGAAGTGGGAAGCTCTTTAATTAGTTGGCCTAACAAAATACATTGTCCACATGTCTGTACACCCCTGGCTCTCTTGTATGCTGTTTCCAGATTTGTCTGTGTTGTAACATGAACAACACATATGACTAACAATACTTCTAGTGCTTAAGAGTCCTAGTGAGAGGGAAGCACTTTTTATTCTTTATTGCCAAATGAGAAGGTCTTGACTTTTTGTTTTGTCACAACCTACATGGAAATGAGTGCTGTTCTAGCACAATGTAAACTGTCTCAGAACCCTTCAGAGGGAAATCAGGAAACCATCTGAATGAGCTTGTTGCTTGCTGTGCAGAAAGAAGTTGGCAAAGATGGGGGAAAGCAAATGGAGATGTGTGAGTATCAGTACTGTAGTGGAGACATGGACCGTTTCCACCCTACAGTGTTATAGTGCTATTATTCCACTTTCAACACCCTATGGAATCCTGGGCCTTGCAGTTTAGGGAAGGGCATTTAGAATTCTCAGCCTGAGAGTTTTTGGGCCTCAGTAAACTACAAACCTCAGAATTCCAAAGGAGGTTGAAAGTGGAATAACAGCACTATAACACTGTAGGGTGGAAAGGCCCATGGATAGTGGGGTCCATGGTTTGGGATGTGATTAGGAGAGCTGCCCTCTACCACCATTTTCAGACTTCTCTTTTCTCCATGAGTACAGTAACCATCTTATACCCTCCAACTGTCCCTATTTGGTAAGGGCAGTCCTGATTAATTGTCTGCCATCCCACTTTTTCAGTACTTTTAAAATATCCCATTTTCTTTCTCCTCCTATATTTGTCCTCAGCTTACTTCAATTTCTGCAAACTGAGTTCAAAGTTCAAAAATTGTTTCATTGTGTGTAAGTTTTCCATTTTGTGAGCTACCTAGAATCCTAGTCAGAAAGAAAGGCAGCATATAAATGAAATACATAAAAAAAAAGAGTTTGCACTCAGTTGAGACAGCGGAGGGAGAGAAGAAGGGGAGTAAAGTCTTGCTAGTAGGGTCAGGCAAAGGGAAATTGCTGCAGCCTCTCTTAGCTTGTGTGCCTCTCCACTGATAACTTTTGCCATTTTGATTTCACTGATTTTGTTTGGCCTTACATGTCCCAGTTTTTCTCTGAGAAATGTTGGCGGGTATACAATCTTCACACAATCTGGGGATGAAGTGAACTTATTTTCCCAGCCATAGCATATTGTTATGCATTGTCCCTGTTGTAATGAAAAGTATTTTGTGGTAGCTTGCTCTTGAATGGGCAATTAAGACCCATTCGTTTCCCCAAAACATATTGCCAGTAGAGATGAGAACTGCTAGAACAGGTTTTATCTTAGGGATGCAGATATGGAAACTGAATGCCCACACTTCTAAATGTTACCCCTATAACACAGTAGAGAGAATCCTGAGTGATCTGAAAGGAAGAGGCAAATATGGATGCAGAAAAATAATGCATCATTTTTTTAAAAAAAAAACCCGACTTCACTACTCTGATGATCCTCCAGATATTTTAGACTTCAGCTTTTATTGTCTCTGAAAATTGACCCTGCTGACTGGAATTGATGGGGGTTGTAGCCCAATATCTGGTGTGAGTTTCAGAGGATAGGACCTGAACCAATGGATTCAAATAACAAGAAAGAAGATCCAAACAAATGTTAGGATGAACTTCCCTCATGGCAAGAGCTCTTCAACAGTGGAAAAGACAGTGGAATAAATTGAAGGGTGGTAGACTCTCCTTTAAGAGAAAGGTTTGCTTTCAGTGCTGGAGGTAGACTTCTGGCCACATTAGATTTTGTAGTGGTAGCAATGGGGGTGATGCAGCACATGGTGGGTCTGGGAGAGGATAATTAGTTTGCAGATCTTCTGAAGCTACCCACTCTTAATCTAATGCTTTCCTCATGGTCTTGCTCATTATGCCCATTCACAGTTGGAGTTACCATAATTCAGATTATTTTCCATAAGACCTGACAGTTCCATGATCTCAGGATGATGGAACACAATACATGGCCTGCAGAAGTAGTTGCCAGACAAATGCCATCAGTCTCTTTTGTTGAACCCATATTGTGGCCTGAATATTATCGTATAGTCCCAGGTAGTGTAGACTCATTGAATCAGTAATGGAGCGGTGAGAATATACCCACAATTCTCATTGATTCAATGAGTCTATTTAATTTGGGTCTAATATGACATTCAGACCTCTGCCCCACAGTCATCCTTTTCTTTTATTTTCAGATTTGCCTTACCCCCATCCCCACAGACAAATCCAAGCGTGGGGTAAAATCATAGCCTCCATGGGGTAAGATGACCATGTCTTGAGTATATCTTCTGTGAAGCTATCTTTTCATGGTGGTGGCGATGGGAGACTACATGCTTCCAGAAGTAAAAAAATCTATGCTGATGGTAGCAATGCTAGTGCTAAGGTCTCTTAAGTCAGGCAATCTTTGTTGAGGAACCAGACTAAATGTGCCAAACACCCTAATGCAGTGAAGGAAAGCTCTTGTGCAGCTACATTAGTGGGGTGTGTGTGACACTGTCTCATTCAGAGACTCATTCGGAGACAATAGCAGTGGCCAAGATGAGACAATCCAAAATGAAGCAAGGACTAGAACTGGAAGATAAGACCTCTGGGTTGGAAGGCATACAGCTAGTGACTGTGGAAGATCAAAGAAAAGTATAAATAGTGTTGTGTCGCAAGAGGATGTTTCTAGCTGACATCCTCAAATGTGAAAGAAATGACATTCAAATGATGATGAGGCAATCAGTATATATGGGTAGACCTCAAAGAACCTCATGTGATCCTTTACAAATCCACACACTGCTGTAAAATAATGAGAACACTGGCTGCATGAGAGCAAGAAGATATTTGAGCTGACATCTAATTCATTAGCAAACCCTTATAGTTTACTACAGGATTGCCTCTTCCCAAGTGATTCTGGATTTAATCTTTGACCATCTAATTCTAGAAAGTCACCTTCAGTTCACTTAATTAGAAAGTAAAAGGGATGACACTTTATTGCAAGAGCCGACACCCTGTAAAGGTGTCCCAGAGCTAATTGCCTGGGATGCTTAATTGTTAAGTCCAGCAGGACAAAAGTTCAACGGCTCCTGCCTGATTCTCTGGTATCTTGTGCTAAAACAGCTCACTTTTGGGCAGCAGAAGGCAGAGCTGTTAGCAATTTATAACCCGCATAACATTTTTGCAACCATTGGGGTGGCAATCAAATCCCCGTCTAGTATGTGCAATTATGGAGAATCTGGTTAATCACCAATTAGTGGCCATTCCCTACTAGGACCCTGGAGGGAGCGAATGAGCATGCAGCTTGAGTCAAATCATGATATTTTCACATTAGACAGACCGAGACAGTATATTAAAGTGAGCTGGGAGAAGTCAAATGTCACCCACCTGTCTCCCATGCAAGTTTTAATTACAGCTCTAGATTTGCCCGAGATACGTCATCGGTCTCTCTGTTAAGACACCCCCCTTGTAAAACAAAAATTGGCCTCCAAGGAGCAGACGTATGTAATGGGCAAGCGGCTGTGGAGGTAGCGACTGGTATGTTTAATTTCAGTCAACCAGGAAAGAACTGCCAAATAAAACTAGAGCTCATCAAGATGAAGAGGGAAAGAGAAGAGCCTAACAGAGCAAGTGACCTTGCCCCAAAGGTACATAAAAATCAATAGCACTCTTCTGGTTTCACTTCTTTCCTGATTTCAGTTCAGTAGGGTAGAGGAGATACAGATAAGTCCTTAGTTAAGGATTGACCCTGAAAACTTAAAAGCAGTGAGTGCAGGATCCATGTGAGATCTAGTTAAGAAACAGAGACCAGTACAGGAGAAGCACAGGAAAATAAATTTTGGTTATAGGAAGTCCGCCTGAAAACAGGCTAGTTAGTTAAGATGTTGGCCATTTCCACACTACACTGTTTTAGTGCTATTATTCCACTTTCAACATCCCATGGGATTCTGGGGTTTGCAGTTTAGGGAGGGGCGTTTACAATTCTCAGTCAGACTGCTCTTTGGGCTCAGGAAACTACAAATCAATTTGTAGAATTCCACAAGATGTTGAAAGTGGAATAATAGCACTATAACATTGTGGTGAGGAAATACCCCAAAAGTCTTTTTGTCCAGCTATTCTTCACCTCCTGTCAATGCTGATGCTGTAAAAACCTTCTGGATAGATGTAGGAAGGAGAGAGCTGGCCAGGCATGGAAAGACTTTCCAGAAAGGAGCTTCTTTGTCAGGGGCTTTGTTATGGAGGCATACCTGTACTTTATAGCTACAGGGTGTCTGTGGTCACACTACTTATGTGTACCACAGCTCAGCAGCCAGTAGAATTCTGATTTTTTTAAAAAGTAACTTAAAGGTGGCCATTTCAGTTACTTTCATGAATGAGAAAGTAAAATGTAACTTTTTAAACATTGCAATGACAATGGCAACTAAATATTTTTTGGGGCTGTGGAAAAGTAAGCATAAGAAATTACTTTTAAAATCTTGGAAACAAACAGCCTCACCTCCTCAAAGCACCCTCCTCTTTTGCTTATCTTTAAATAACCTATGATAGCTGTTCAACACCTCCTGTGTGACACTGCTTTGGAAGTCATGAAGCTCTCTTCAGTTCACCAGGGTGAAGAGGGAGAGAAAAGAGCTCCTTCAATGCTCAGTTCCTCCCCAAATTGGCCCTCCAAATGAGCTGTCTGTAATCCAAGCCTTTTCAGGAAGAAATCAGCTAATTTCTCAGTGATACTGGGGTCAGATTGGACAACCTTAATTATCCCTAGTTTGTATGCATGCAAGGTGTGTGTGTTTGTGAGAGAGATATAGCTCACTTCTACATCGAATCACTGTCCCATGATGGAGATGCATTGGTAGTGGGCCGTGGGTCGTGCTTTCACGTGACGTCATCACAGTGCCACTGCCAACGCGTCCCCATCTGTCACGATCACAGAATATTCCATTAACGGAAAAAATCTACGGTATAAATGGCCTGCAATCACGTGATGCTTCCATCAGTGGCGACCATGCAGAACAGGTGAAAGTGCAATCTGGGCACTTCCTTCCTCTGTGCAGCATGGGAAAGAGGCTGGCTGTGCTGCAGAAGGAAGCCACGTGTTACTTGTGCTCTCTTCCACAGGGAGCTGGCTTGGTGTGGAGGGGAGTATTCGCACTGTGCTCCCATCCCAGCAACGGTGCTGCCAGGATCATGATGGGACATCGCTAGAAGGAGGTAAGGTGCAGAAATGGCCATACTCTTAATGCACGTAGGCCAGGGTGGTGCCTGCCAGCTCCCTCAGACATTCAGTGTACACATGTTGGTCCCCTGCTTAGCAATAGACTGTCAAAACTGTGTGGGCTGATAGGAGAGCCAGTGTGGTATTGTGGTCTGAGTGCTGAACTGAGGCAACTTCCGCACTATGCTTTTATAGCGCTATGATTTCACTTCCCACCTCCTATGGAATCCTGGGGTTTGCAGTTTCGGGAGGGGCCAAGTGGCCCCTCCCGAAACTGCAAACCCCAGGATTCCATAGAAGGTGGAAAGTGGAATCATAGCACTATAACAGCCTAGTGTGGAAGTGGCCTAAGACTCTGGGAGACCAGGGTTCAAACTCCTGCTGGGCCATGAAAACACATTGGGTGACTTTGGGCAAGTCAAACTCTCACGGTCTCAGAGGAGGGCAACAGCAACTCCCCTCTGAAGAAATCTTGCCAGGAAAACACTGTGATAGGTTTTGCCTTAGTTAGAAACAGCTTGGAGGTACACAACAACAACAACAACAACAACAACAACAACAACAACGGAGTGGCTTAAAGCAGGGATGGACAACCTATAGTCCTTAGTCTTTTTTATAGTCCATAACCTAATTTCAAAAGCTCTCTGAAATTAGTCAATTCAGGCGCCTGCAAAAGGGATCAGTTTCTGCTGCTGCAGAAAATATACAAAGAGAGTAGAAGGAGAGAAAAAAAGAAGTGGCAGAGGGAAAGAAAATGGCGGAAACAGAAAAAGGAAAAACAAAAACAAAAAATGAGGGTGGTGGTGGACTTGCTTAGCTTTTGCTCTGGACCAATCCTCCATCCCATGCTACCTCCCTCCTATCTTGCCATCAGATTTCAGCTTCTGTCAGATTACCTCTGAGGCAATATGGCCCTCAGCAGAAAGAACAGGTTGTACATTCCTGATTCTATTAAAAGTTAAAAGAAAAAAAGAAGCAAGCCATAAGGGTGCCTTGGTTTCAGCTCTTATTATTTGTCTGTGGGAGTGGAATGAAAAGGGATGAAAACAACCCAGGAAATGCAGGTTATTGCAATTGCGCACATGTAGTTGTTAGTATGACAGGAGCTGTTACAGATTTATTGTACTCCCCATGGATCAGGCATCAAGAGCAGTGTGTTACATTGACTAAGCAGTGGGTCACCTGTACATCTTTAGATGAAAGCAGTTAATTTGCTTTGTGCTTCTTCGGTGAGCTGTTCCAACATGTCTATTTCCTTCCTCCTGCTTTTCTCCTGCACTCTGGGAGAATGATACCAAAGTTACTCACTCAAGGTATTTGCAGAGGTTACTTCAGGACAAACTCCCAGCAAGCTGAAAAAGCACAGCAAACTGTCAACAGAGCCTCTTTTTTTTTTTTATTGTTTCTGACAATCAGTAGTAAAACGTGGTGCTTCCACCAAGGGAGCTTGCCATAGCGTTACTCATTTGATATTCGAATCTGCAGGAATAAATCACTTGAGAGAGCCTTCTGGCATTCAACAAAGGCCTAAGTCAAGATTTGTAAAGGTAACATATTAAGTGGCCGTGAAAAAGCAAGGGAGTGTAAATGATGGGAAGATGAAAAATGCACAACGTATAAAAGTCAAAAATTTCCCTGCTTTTACAAACACAGACACCCTATCAGCATCTTTCTGCTTGCTGAAAAGTGCTCTTGGCCGAGATACATACAAAGCTCATCTGCTGTTGCAAGAGAAACCTGAAGAGCCAGGGCTGGCCCTGCTGTTGGACAGAAGGAGGCAACCAACTCAGTTGATAGGTGCTGTGGTGGGAGAAGCAAACCTCAGAGTCTCCAGTCATCCTTTTGTGTTGAAGGACAGAGTGTGCCTCAAAGTATGTTTCCATGCTCTCTAGCATCTCAGTTTGTTAGGTACGATCCTGATTAATTCTCTGCTGTCCCACTTTGAAGCTGTTTTTAAAATATCCCGCTTTCTCTTTCTTCCTCCCAGGCCCTTTCCACACATGGCGAGGGAAACGCTCCCTGCCGCTACTCACTGGCTTTTTGGTGGGTCCGTTTGGGTCTGTTGGGATGAGGAGCAGTGCGAGCTCGTCACTCCACACTGCTCCGGTGTCCAAAATTGTGGCTTCCAGTTGTGGGAGGCTCTCCACCAACCAGAGAAGCTCTCCAGCTGAAAGCCTGCCCCCAGCAGATCTGCAGGCACGCACTAGTACGCGCCTGCAAATCTGCACCGGAGTGCAGGGACGGAGCAACACAGGATCGTGTGCTCTGTACTTTAAAAAAACCTCTTAAAAGAGATTTTTAAAAAGCATGCTGCACGACCAGGTCGCTCCGGAGCGGACTGAGGTGCGGAACTACGAAAGTAGTCCACCCCAGTCCACTCCACGGTGCAGAAGACCTCCGTTGGAGGTCACTCTGCACCATTTTAATAGGCCCGTGCGGAAAGGACCCCGGTTTCCCCCTTTGTCCTCAGCTTAATTCAATTGTTGCACAATGAAAAAAAATAGTTTGCACTCTAGTAATTCAGGAGGGGAGAAGAGGGCGGAATCTTGCCCTTCCCGGTAGGCTCAGGCTAAAGCAAACTGCTGCAGTCTCTCCTTTTAACTTTTTGTGTTTTTCCTCATTAATAAATTTTGCCATCTCAGCCACACTCTGATGTTGCTGCGTCTCACAAGTCCCAGTTTTCATCTGTGAAATGTTGGAGGGTATGTGTTTCTGTTTTGCACTTCCTAAACTGGCCTAGTGCCTCTAGGTACAACAGAGGACATCACACTGTGACTATTTTTGAACTAAAATCCAGCTACCAATGCTCTTCACTTCTGTATGTGGGAATGCTGGGTGGTGATTACCAACTTTCCCTTTGCCAAAGGAAACAAAATGTCAGAGGCTGGCCTCGTTCAGAATAACCTGCTGTTGCAATGCAATTCTGTTCAAGCTTGAAGGAAGGGATTTAAAAAAACCCCAACAATTTTGTTGGGTCTAATTCAACATTTAAGAATGAGAAGAATTGTTGTTTCGTTTACAATAATCATCACCTCAACCTTACAAGCTGTCATTCTAGAAGAGATGGACAAATCTTTCTTTGGTAGTGAGTCATTCTACTGAATTTTTCTATTAATCAAAAAAAGGCAGGGTGGAGGAGAGAGAGAGAGAATCAGTCCTTCCTTTCATTCCACTTCAGATTCACAAAATATCTGTATTACCTCCTAGAGAGAACCTCTTGATGTGGTGCAGCTGTTTGAGCAGGAGTTACCCCCTCTGCTCCCAAATCAAATTGTCTGTGCTCACCAGACTGAAAGTAAGTGAAAGCCATGCCGGCTGTCAAGGTGAAGGAAGGATACAGCCGGAGACAGGTCAGGGTTTTCAGCAATCTCAAGACACATCAAGAGCACAAGAACAATTACTGTACAAGCAGGTAACATGCTGATGGATACATTCCAAATCTTGCCACCTTCAATGTCACAACAAATATAAAAGAAAGGTAGGAAAGCAATGTCAGCTGCTTTGATTTGATCCCTTTAAAGAGATACAAGTTCGCCCCTAAGATAGAAAAGATAGCCTTCTCCCTATTCCATTCACTATATCCAAGTGTTCTTTAACACTGACACTTTCCATACAGAAAATAAGAAGGAGACGAAAGCAGGAACACAGAACTGAAAGGGCCACAGCTTCCAATGAGACTTTTTATAAAAACCAAAAACAACAACAACAAAAGTCTCACAATGTCTCACAAAGCAGCATAGGAAGGAGATGGCAATTTATTTTCTTTCCAGCTTGATAGAAGAGGGTCAATACTTTTGATGGCATAAAGGTGCCATCCATGCACAGGAAGAGGGTGGGTGGGGGATCAGTAAGATTACTCCAAGATTTGCATCAGCAAAAAGCTTCTGTCTCCAGCGTAAGGAAATCACACACTGAGGTTAAGGGAACATTTCCCCCCAGTTCAAATAGCAGTAGCTTGTGTGTGCACATCTGTAGAAGTGATTTTCTTTGGGATTCAAACAGAGAGAAAAATGTTAAACTTGGACTGCCCACTGGCTGTAATAACAGAAAATAGTAACAAACACCAGTGGCTGCCATTTTTTTTTTAAACATAAAAGTGCAGTGCTGCATTTAACATCATTTCTAGTATGGTCCCTTCTGTCTTCTATGTGTAGAGATTTCTAGCTGAAAATGGCCATGGTACAAGTCTTTCCTTTCCTTGGCCCTTTTCGTATGCAGTTTCTTTTGTGAGAGGGCCCTTTGAGTGTCACATAAATGGGAGCGGCGGTCCATATGATGCACTCCCATTTACGTGACGCTCACGAGCCTAACACAAACCGCGCATGCACCTTTTCATTTTTGGCTTCAAGCTGAAAATGGTGTGCGGTCATGCAAGGCTCCCAGGGCCCGTGCACACTTACCTGCGCTGTGGTACATCGTCCCAGGTGTGCCGATCACACTTCTGCCCCCAGCACAGCCTACAGCTCCCAGGCTGCACCGTGGAAGGAAGGGGCAGGGCGGTTGCACTACCAGGAAGCCAGCTGCGGGATGAAGGAGCAGTGAAGAGAGCGCCTCGCGCAAGAACCTGCTTGCGTGAACAGCATCCCCCACCTCCGCGATAAGGTAACATGCGGAAAAGTCACTTGTCCCATCTCTTCTGTTTGGGCATGATTTTGGCACTGCACAGGAGAGTAATCAAAATGCTCCATATACTGATTTAGACACAGTGATGTCTTGGGCCCTTTTCACACGACATTTGACATGCGAAAGGGCGCCTGGAGTGTTGCACGATTGTGAGGAGTGATCTGCACGATGCACTCACAATTGCACGATGCTCCAGGGGCCGGCAGGGGCCGATCGTGCACCTCTTCATTTTTGGCTGGAAGCCGAAAATGGTGCACGATTGGACATTGCTCCTGGGTCCCACATGCACTTACTTGGCATGTGGAGCCTCTGGAGCCACACCGGTCATACTTCCTGCCCCAGTGCAGCCTGGGAAGGTCCCAGGGTGCACTGTGGAAGGAAGAGGTAGGGTTTTTGCATGAGCAGGCAACTTGTGTGTAGCTGAAGCAGCAGGGATGTGAGAGCCTCTTGCCGGAGGCTGCTTGCATGATCCCTGCACCCCAGTGCAGAAAAAAGGTAAGGTGCAGAAAGGGCCTTTGTTTCTTCATGCTCAGACAGAAGTACATTACAACAGCAAGTTATTGGTGTTAGAAGTGCAACAGTGCTTAGCACTGAAGAATCCAAAATGCTTCACAGTGGGTAGTAGTAACAGAACTAGTTCGTTTGAGTGATCTGACATGTCTTCCTTTCTTGGCTTTACCTATCTTGACCCCTCTGTCATCATTTCTGCATGACAATGCTCTCCTGTGTCATCCTGTTGCAATCCCAGTAGCATCGTTGCCAGGAAGAGAGCGCAATGGGAATGCTCCCCTCCTCACTCAATTGGTTCCCTGTGGAAGGGAGTGCAAGTGACACACACCTGCCTTCTGCAGTGCAGCCAGCTATTTCCCATCCTGCACTGGGGAAGGAAGCACCTCCATCATGTTCCCTGCATGGTTGAGAAGGACAGGATACTCTTAGGGATATTTCTCTGCCTCTTCTCTTCACCATCCTTTATCTTCTCAGTTCTTTCCAATAATACATCTAGATTAGGATAGCACCCTGAGTAACTTTGCCGTCTTAGAATGGAGTTCCTATAATAAAGCCTTTTACTTTGTTTCTTTAAGCCATTGGTGTCTTTGCTCCTTAATCAGTATAAACGCTCTGCTGCAGACACACAAACTATCAATTGGCTCATCACATTTTGAAGTAAGAAGCGTATATACCCGGTGTTGCCGGGGTTTTTATTTTCTCATAGGTAATACTTGTTAGATAGATTTGAGATCCTGTGTCTCTAATTCCCCAAGCTGTCTTGTCCTATATCTGTAACTTTTCCCCAAATTCCCCAATCCAATCTATATCCAGAGTTATTAACATACAGACGTGGGCTTCCTAAGGGAATACACTGTCCTCCTCTGTGCTGCTAGGCCCAAGAGCTCTCTGGCTGAGAAATATGTAGGTCTCACCTTAAACTGCAAAGCCCAGGATTCCATAGAATCTTCTTAGGTCATAGGAAATCTTTGCCTGACAAAGACAAACAAATAAACTTTGACTTTTATATATTAGTAGATAAGTGGAATAACACATGTTACAATCAAACACATCTCTTCACAGTAATGCCACTAACTCCAGAAACTAAAAGAAGATCTAAATACTCCATTGGACCTAGGAGTTTTCCCCCTTAGTTTTCATTCCCAAGTTTCTTTTCCTTAACCTCCCACCCATTATACATCACACTCACACTTATTTTACTATTGCATACTTCAGATCTGACAAGTGCCTATTTATCTGTGCACATATATGTCTGAAACATGCAGCATACACAGATGTTGCTGTGTAAAGAGCAGTAAAGTAAAGGCCAATTATTTGTTATAATCTTTAACTTTTCTAAAAAAAGTCTTGATTTACAATGATGCCTCATACTTCACTAGCTTTGATAAAATCCAAGCACTGAATAAAAAAAGATACATACCACTGGAAGCGACAAGTATCCGTACAATAGGTTCATTGTTGTCATCATCAAGAAGGCATTAAACTGTCTACATTTTATTAATGGAAAATATAGGCCGGGTAAAGTAATCCTGATGTGAAAGCAGAGACCTTAAATAAAATGTTGCATCTTTTTTGTAGATGTATTAAATCAGGCTCCAATGTATGCAAAAGAACTGTATCTGAGCGGGGAAAAAAATTGTACCATAGCTGCTTCATTATTCATTACCCACTATTTGCATTTCTTTATTTCCACATTTACTTCCTCTAAAGAATATCTATGAAAACTATAATAAATAAAAATTATTGTAGCATTTTTGTAGATATGCATACCGAGTGTAAGCTATCCATCTGCCATTGCAAGGAAGCTCTAGCCACCACATTATTATGGCTGAAGTTTCCATGGTATCTCCCCTCTCAAAGAAAGGCAGATGCTATGCTTTCTCCCCTCTCTTTTAACCACCTTTTTATTTAATGCTGTTAGTAACTGATGCTTTGCTTCTATGTTGACATCGCATCACCTTTTGAAAGCCTGAAGTCTATACCTGTAACTTTTTACCTGAGTGGATAATATAGGGTGGAAATTCTGGGTACAAAAATGAGCTTTTATAACCTCATCCCCATCCGAAAGTAAGGTTAGCTTTTGCTGGAATGTTTCTGATCTTGACAGGAGGCAGAGCACTGAAGACCAGCAAATTCACTGCCAAAACGACGGGAAGATGGCAGCATCTACTGGTCAGCTTCCCATCCTGAGTGGCTACTTCAGTCATTTCCAGCCACACCATGATGCAACACTCCTTCCATCACGAGGAATATTAACCTCCCTCTCAACCTTTAGAAGGTCATGCAAAATCTTTCCGGTCAGTAATTTCAGGACTTTGCACAAAAATTCATACATTGCATTTTGGTGCAGCAATTTCTATGCAGGAAACAGCATTTTATGCACAGAAATATTATTTCAGAAATACTACCTTTCGTGCAGAACAATATATTTTCTGCATAGAGATTACTATTTTCTGCACAAAACAGCCATGGGTAAGTTTGCACAGCATAATTTCCCAATTGCAGCATTTTCTGTGTAGGAAACAGCATTTTCTGCTGTTTTATGTGCAAAAACTCCATGTGTGAGTTTTGCATAGAATAAATCTTGGCTGGCAAAGATTTTTGCCAGTCCACAATTCTTCTTGCCAGGATTTCTCAATGCTTGAGAAATATGTTTTTCAACCATTTTTTGAACGATGTAGGGAGACTATATTGCTTTCTCCTCCAACTTTTGCAGAGACTCAGCATGGTATAGTGGTTTGAGCACTGGACTATGATTCTGGAAACTGGGTGTGATGGTTGCTTTGGGGGTCAGCTGATTGGACAACTTGATAGTGGATTGCTAGGCAACAGGAGTAATACTTTTAGAGTGAAACCCAGTACAACGATTTGTGTGGGGAGGGGCTTATGGATGATAGGAATTATATATAGGGCAATTATATAATTATACATATTTGATTTATATATATATCGCAATTATACAATTATATATATTTGAAAAGAGAGCCTTCAGTGAGATCTTGGCCAGAGAGGGTGGGATGGTTGTATTTAAGCAGCTGAGAAAAAGAAACAGAAAGCTGGCATCTGAGGCTGGGAGTTACTCGCATAGACAGTCAGAAGTTTAAATTGGTTAGTGTAACAACACTGCATTTTACCTGAACTTTAACAAGATACTTCATTTCTGCTGTTACTCCAATAAAGAAAACGGTTTTCTCTTCGGGCAGCAGGAGAGCATGGGTTGGCACTGTTACCTATAGATTGATATTATGTGGCTTGACTTCAGTTCCTTCTGATTTCAAACTCCTCTCTCAGTATCTGTCAGTCTGGTTGTGCTTTCCCTGCCGTGTTTTTGGGTAACTGACTTTATTCCAGTGTTTGTGTGTTCTGCCATAGAGATGGGGGATGATGGGATCTGTCAACGGCTAGGTGAGCTGGGTGAGCAGGACATCATGAAGAGGAGTGTGGTGCCAGACCCATCAGCCACCCTCAGCGGGTGGGTGAGCCTGACCGAGGAGATGGAGATGGCAAAGCAGATGGTGGAACTGGCTAAATAGTGGCAAGGGAAGACCTTGTGCCAAGGTGTTACATTGTTTCTTCAGTGTTCCTGAATAAAGCTTTTGAAACCTCTAAGCTCAATTCTGAACTTGAGCTATCCTGTATATCACAGAATCAATCTTTCTCAATCAATCAGTCTCTCAATCACTCTCTCAGTATCTCCTCTCCTACCAATAAAGTTCATTTTAATAAACTTTCTCTTCACTGAAGTTAGTTTAAAATGTATGATTCCAAGCACCAATTTCAATGTATGTTAACACTTCCTACTGTTTATGTTATGTGATTTAAAAGTCAAATAACACACAAGATTTGGGTATTCTGTGACTAAAACTCACAGCATCTTTTAATTTTGCCAGCTGCAGGATCTTGTGTCTATCTGACTAGTTTGCTGCTAGGGAGATCTAAGTTATCACCCTCACTCCAGTTTTCAGTGCAGAATGATGGGAATTGAATTCCATAACATGTGAAGGGCCACAATATGTTTTCCCAGGCCAGATATTCCAAATGATATTCTATTGTTTAGAGAGCTGCAGAATCCTTGAAGGAGGGCTGGCATCCAACTGTTATTTTCAAGAAAGTTGTGGCCAAGATCAGAGAAAATGAGATTCTTAATTAACACTGCAGCCACCGGCACAAAGCAAGCTTAGCAGCATGATCACTAATCTCCGTCTCTCTGTCTCTGTTCATGCGCAATGGGTGTGGTAACATTTCAGTGCCTTCCTTAATGAAGATACCTAGCAATCATGAATGTTTCTTAATACTAATTAAATGTTAATGAACTTTAATGAGCTCATTCGGAAGAGGGCTTGGGTTTGGTAGCCACCTCCAGAAAAAAGCCTCCAGTCTAGCTGAACTAGAAGGAAAATGCAGCACAGAATGAACCCATTGAGTTGATTGCCACTGCTGAGAAGCTCCAATGACAGCAACTCCAAGCCCATTCGGAGCATATTTAAGGAAGAAAATGGATATAATGTGCAGCAGTGACACCGTGTTATTGTTACATGGCCCTTAACAGAACATAACATAAATGCGCAGGCTGGTAAAGCATTGTTCAGCAGTCAGTGGAGCAGATGTAACATGAAGGCTTTTCAAGACCTGTGCATGGTACTTTATTGCTTATGATGTGGTGCTAGTTTCCATTAGGTCAGATCTTGCGTTCTATGCAGATAGTAAAAATGAAGAGTATTTTCCCCTCCCTATATGGTAGAATAGCAAGATAATGTTCAGCTGTGAACACAGAACTATCCAACCTCCAAGGCTTCTCATGTAAAGGCATACCCACTGGGGACTTTTTGGCTTTAGTAAAAAGTGAGTAAGGCAGGAGAAATGAAGGAAAAGGGTTTATAAATTGAGGCATGCTGTGGGAAATTGACCAGAGAGATGCTTTTTAGGATTAGCCAAGAAAGCTGATTGATGGTAGATTCAGAACTGTACTGTACTTCACACACTACACCAGTAATCTGTGGAATTCATTGCCACAAGATGTTGTGATTTGCACTTAGATAGCTGGAACAAATTCACGGAGAAGTCTATCAGTAGCTGCTTATCCTCTATCAGGCTCCAGAGATAGTGTGTTTTTGAATCCAAGTAGCAGCTCGGGTAGTTATCTCATGGAACTGAGCTCTGTTTTGCAGCCCTTGATGTATTTGCATTGCAGTTTACTCATGGATAGACTTGCCTAGAGCTGAGCAGTGCTGCAAACGTGTGTTGGAAAAATGTCCAAATCAGTAAGAAATATGGATGGAATTCACTATTGCACTTATGGATGCGTAATCTAGAGTTATGCATCTGGGTAACTGATTGGTATTCATGTCCTTTTGTTGCAACTGTAAAAGTTCCTCATTCCTGCTTTACCAGGCAGCACTCACTGCAAGCAATTGAGGTCTGTTCTTTTATCAGTCCTACCAAAATACTGTTGTTTTTCACCTCTTTCCTGCCAGCGATTGCCAGTGTAAGGAGGAAGTGCAACAAAGATCCTGCTTTTTTTTCTTTTTTTGGCTGTTGCATCAGAGATTTCTGGTGGGAGGGGTTAGTGTGCTCTGCCCTGATAGGAGAACAGACCTCCATTGCTTGCAGTGAGGGCAGTCTGGTAAAGCAGGATGAGGGGAGGTCAGCCCAAGTGACAATACTTTGTTAAATATACAGTGAGCTTTGTGGGAATTAAGGGCACAAGAATCCCATGAAAGTGGAAAAAATGAATAAAACTAAAAAACACCATTTTTCTTATCTGAGAATACTTCCCTAGGAAGCCCTAGGTCTTCCTGCACAATTCTAGGGTCAGCTTCTGCTGGAAGTGGGCATAGAGTCATGATGAAGGACCTAGCAATGCCTAGAGAAGTCTTCTCTCTAGACATCTCTAACTCATCAAGAGTGACTCCGTCTTCACTTCCTGTGGAAGCTGACCATAGAATCATGTTGGAGGACTTAGAGAGTCCTAAAGAGGATATTTTTTTTTTCCTGTAGCAGGGTCAAATAGAGTAAAAATTTTGAATAAATAAATTAAATAAAAACCCCCACAAATAATCAAATTTATGAATGCTGAACCTGTGACACTAGAAGGCCAACTATGCTTAGTTAAATGCATATAGTTAATTACATTGCTGATCTAGGATCTCAGCCTACATCTAGCCTTGTCCAATTTGTCTGTGTTCAGGGTCATCCCTGCAGCACGACCCACTTCCAGGATCTGCACCTTAAGATTCATCCCAAATCGGAATTTGACCTTCAGGCTGAAAAAGATGGCTCATTTCTGAGAGACTCTTTAGGCTGATCCAGCAGGAACCTCCTTGTGTTTTTCTTGTGCGCCTTCTGCCCACTTGAATAGGATAAAAGAAAGGGAATAGAAGAAAGCTTTGGTTTTGGTAAACTGGTCCAGGCCACCCTCTGTAGGGAGGGTGTTTCACAACCAGGATGCCATGAGAGTAAAACCTTGGCCCTCATAGGCACACGCTGAGCCTCTTAAGGGTGGAGGGCATTCAGAATCGGCTGAGAGGCTGAAAAGGATCAGTTAATAAGGAAGCAAGAACAGATTTCTTACCCAAGAATAACTACATGAAAAGACTTTGTGTCGCTTCTGTGCTGAGAAGGGAATAAGGCAAGTGTCATTAGTTATTGATGGGCTTGATTGTCTAATATAATGTTCCACAGGTGTCCTTTTCTTCTCCATCACTTGCTCATATATTGAAACTCTCAGTAAAACCTCTGGGGCTGTTCCTTTTGCAAATCCATCCATCACTACCATTCTGATGATAAATTTTCTAGCTAAATGCTCCTCTTTGGTGTTTTGAAAGAATATTGTGTTGGCAGCTGAAGGCTTTGCTTTCAGAATCCACTTTCTCTGGGTTTATTCAGATTTATGAGAATTCCCTCCTTCACTGATGGGGGGGACCTGTACCCCTAAAAGAAGATTGAGATCTGGCTATAAAAGGGGAGGGGGCATTGCCACATTTTCTTTCCAGAGGAAACGCTACAGAGCTTTAGTGCCACAAGACAGGAACGCATCTTATTTTTGAATTGCAATTTATGTTATAGCACATTTAGAGTTGAAGTAATGAATGCAGTTGCCCCAAAGGTAAGCTACTGACAGTGCATTCAGAAAACACTAGCAGAAGAAAAACAAAAGCAAAACAACCAAACTCAATTTATGTTGGCATGATGCTTGAGGGGCACGTCTGATCAGTAGGCAGATTATAGTGTATAACAGGAAATTTTTAGATTATCTGGGAATATTTTAAGCAGTCTGATGTATTAGACAATAGACTGATTTAGACAAATAGTTAGTAAAAATTGCTTTGAGTGGAAGCCAAAGACTCCCACCTCCAACCCATGCTGCCTTTCTCGACTTGGTTTTCTCTGTATATTTTGACTATAAATCCCTGCAGGCATGAACATTAGCAATTCTCAGTGGGACAAATGGGAGTTGTAGTTCAAAATGTCTGAAGATAACGCTGTGTGAGAAAAGTTATTCCAACAAAAGATTTTTCCAATGGAGAAACACTTTCTATTTAAGATTTTTTTTCCCCCATTAGAACAAGACTCCTTTAATCAGGGAAGTTCCTTCTGATGGAGGAAGCAAAACTTCAAATTCAGTCCCCCATGAACAATTCTGGAATGTAAATGATTCAGTCTCACCATATTAAAATACAAATTTATAGGCAATACTTACACATGTCTATTCAGAAGTAACACTCACTGGCTGGAATCCTGTTGGTTTGATCCAGCTAAAATAGACCCATTCAATCAATTGTTGGATGGTGTGTCAACAAATACATAAATCCAACTTCAATAGCTTCTATTCCAGTTTAGACTAGATAGGATCTAGCTTATTTACTTCTATGAGATTTATTTCAGGGTGAGACTATTGCAGCATTAGATACAAGTTTTGAGAGAAAAGACACATTTTTGAACACAAGTTTTGAGAGAAAGTGCAAAGACAAGGTTACAGCTGATCACTCAGGAAACAAAAATAGTGACCACAGATGATTTACACAACTTTAAAGAAGACAACCAAGAAACTGAAATAGTCAAAGATTTTCTGTACCTGGGCTCAGTCATTAATCAAAATGGAGACTGTGATCAAGGAAAGCAAGGATGATTAAGAATTGGAAGGGTGGCTATAAAAGGAGCTAGACAAGATCCTCAAGTGTAAAGATATATTATTGAATAACCAAGTCAGAATTGTCCATGCTATCATATTTCTAATTTCTATTCGTGGTTGTAAAGGCTGGAGAGTGAAGAAAACTGACAGGAAGAAAATCAATTCATTTGAAATTGGGTGCTGGAGGAAAGTTCTTTGGATACAATGCACTGTCAAAAAGACAAGTGACTGTTGAACAGCTGTATGAGTTAGACACCAGTAGGTACCACTGGGGATGAGTAGAATTGTAGAGTCAACAATGAAGGTGTGGAATACAACAGTCATTTTTATGTAAGTCTGAAATTGCTGTGTATCTACCTATGGTTATTTTAGCAGTAGATACTCATCTGAAATGTAGTGCTGGAGAAGAGTTCCGTGGATACCATTCCCTGTTAAACAGACCAGTGAATGAGTCTTAGAGCAAACTGAGCCTGAACGTTTCTTATAAGTGAAGATGACTCAGGCTGTCCTAATTTGAACATATCATGCATGGATATATCATGACTCATTAGAAGAGCCAATATAATGCTTGCTAAGTTAGAAGGGAGTAGGAAAAGAGGTGGACCACATTACAGATGGATAAACACTATCAAGGAAGTCACATTCCTGATCCTGCAAGACCTGAGCAGGCTTCTGCTAACAAGGTGATTTGGAGGTATTTCATTAATAGAGTCCCCAGAAGTCAAAACTGATGCTAACAAATTCTTTTTTAATCTGCAGACTGATGTGGAAGTGGAACAGGATGGGCTTATGGGTAAAGTCATGCAGACGTGGTATGGACTGGAATCCTGTTGAAATATTAGTGGTTGCTTTTTTTCCAGGGTTAGGCAGTGGTGGTAAAGGAAAGGAAACAAATCTGCTGTTTCTGAAGCCATTTCTGTATTACACTGTTGGAATACTATTATTCCACATTCAACATCCGATGGAATCCTGAGGTTTGCAGTTTAGGGAGGGACTTTTAGGATTCTCAGCCAGAGAGCTCTTTGGCTTCAGTAAACTACAAACCCCAGAATTCCACAGGATGTGGAAAGTGGAATAATAGCACTATAACTGTGTAATGCAGAAATGGCCTAAGTCTACTGTTTCTCCTAAGCCTTACTTCCTACACAAACCACTGCACCCACAACCTTTTCTCTTTTGCTGCTACTGCTTGTGTCAGTACCGCTACATGGACACAATGCACCAGCAAGATTATGTAGTCTGAAGCAGGGATTGGGAACATGTGGTCCTCCAGATGTTTGCTAGACTACAACTTCCATCTTGCACTTCCATCCTGCACAGTTGTCTACTCTGGTCAGAACTGTGCAAAATTTCAGACCATCAATGTACACAGGGCTGCATGTTCCCCATTTTTGGACTGGAGAAAAATAGATTTCTGATTGCCTTTAGCCTCCCAAAGCATGACCACTCTGAAACACAGCCCACTCTGTGACTTTGTTGAGAATCTGAAGCTTTGTGAAGAGTAACCTTACTTTAAAGTTTCCAGTCTGGTCATCCACCTGTCTAAAAATGTTCCCATCACAGAGAAACCATTCTCCAAAGGTTGCTGCAAGGATTTTATATTTGGCTTCTCCATTCACATTGAACAAAACATCTAAGCGCTTAAGATCTAATATTCCACCTGTCCTTTGTGTTGTTCACTTTAGGAAGACAAATGGAGATGAAAATCACCAGAAGTGTTGGAAGTAACATGACGAGAGTTGACATTTCTGGGTTGTTGAGCATCCAGAGTAATAGATGGTTCTGTGATAACAGTCACTTCCCATCTTCATCTCCTGTAACAAAGCTTCATTCCAAAGATGCAGCAGGACTTCCTGAAGTTTTGTTCTATAGAATACTGCTGTGGCCAGATTCCACCCCCCACCCCTATGTACACACAATCTTCCTGTTGCTTCGTCTGAGTGGAGATGCACTTGCTGGGTCATTGTACCAACACGGACAATTCTAAATAATTGAGGAGCTGACAAGGAAAGAGTACAGTTTGATTTGCCTCAGTAAGCCTTACAGTGTTTGTGTGCATTGTAGTAGCAGCAGGCAGATTATAGCCGATCTAAAGGGCATTTGGAAAGTCAAAGAAGAAAGTAAAGTCTTGTATTAATACAGGAGAGAAAATGCGTAAAATAAAATAGATAGAGAACTCCAGAACTCTTGGTCCCATGGATACTATTTAAGGAGGCAAGAGAGGACAAATTATTCCCCTCTATGTATCATCTTAATCTTCATTATCTTTCTATCTGTTTATAACCAGAATTTCTGTCAAAAGTGACATTCAGGATGGCTAAAAAGAGTAAAGGCCTTTCTGCATTACTGTGTTATAGTACTATTACTCCACTTTCAATATCCCGTGGAATTCTGGAGTTTGTTGTTTTCTTAGGCCAAAGAGCTCTCTAGCTGAGAATTCTCAGTGCCCCTCCCTAAACTCCAAACCTCAGGATTCCATAGGATGTCGAAAGGGGAATAATAGCACTACAACAATGCTCTTTTCTGAACTTGCTCCAACTTGTCTCTACTCTACTGTACAGAGTATAGTGGGACTATTACTTCCCTTGTCTTAGAAGCTATGCTTCAATTAATGCAGGCTAAAAAACCATTTGCCTTCTTTGCTGCAGGATCACATTGCTGGCTCATGTTCAACTTATCAACAATAATTCCAGGGTCCTTTTCACATGTAGTACTGCTGAGCCATGCACCCTGCCCCCATCTTATACTTGTGCATTGTGGTCTAAAAGTAGATTTTCACATTTGTATCTGTTGAATTTCATTTTATTAATTTCAGTCCAGTTTTCTAATTTATCAGGGTTCTTTTGAATTCTGTTCCTATCTTCCAATGTGTTAGACAATTCTCCTAAATTTGTATCATTTGCAAACTTGATAAAGATTCCCTCCACCCCATCATCTAAGTCATTGATAAAAATGTTGCCTTAAGACAGAACTCTGAAGCACTCCATTCAAGAACTTCTTCCAGTTTGAAGCACAGCCATTGATGATGACTCTTTGAGCATGGTTTTCCAACAAGTTATGGATCTGACTGACAGTGTTGCCATCTTTTTCAGATTTAGTCAGTTTGCTAATCAAAATATTATAGAGGATCTTATCAAATGCTTTGCTGAAATTCAGATAAATGACCTCCACAGAATTCCTACCATATACTAACCTAGTGACCCGATCAAAAAAAGATCTATGATTAGTTTGGCAGGATTTGTTCTTAATAGACTTATGTTGGCTTTTATTAGTCATTTAACAATTAAGTGACCAATAGAAGCCAACATAAATCTGTTAAGATACTTGCAGACCTATATAAATCCACTGTAATATTTTTCCTTGCCATTTTTGAAGAGAGTGACAATGTTTGCCCTTTACCAGTCCTCTGGTACCTCACCTATTCTCCAAAGTTTCTCAGAATTGACAGAAAATGGTTCAGAGAGTATATCAGCAAGTTTCTTCAGTATTCTGGAATGCAGTTCATCTGACCCTGCAGATTTGAACTCATACAGGTTAGCTAGGTGATTCCTAACTCCCTGTCAATCTTTATTTGCAATCCAGATCCCTTCCCAAGGTCTCTGTTTCTGTATGGAAGTACAGAATTCTCCTTTGATGAGAAAAGTGAAGCAAAATAGATACTGAGCAGTTCTGCCTTTTTGGTTTGATCTGTTAGCATTTTATCATTCTTACTGAACAGTGGCTCTTTATCTCTTTGGCCACCCTCTTGCCTCAAATGTATCTGACCATCCCCCCTTTTTGTTTTGTTTTGTTTTGTTATTTGTTTGCCTAACTATTCTCAGCTCAAATTGAGCTTTTGCTGTTCTTTTACTAGTCCTGTAAGGTTGGGCTGCACATCCACATTCTTTGTTGGTGATTCAGCCTTCCTTCCATTCTTAGGCCATTTCCGCCCTACACTGTTATAGTGCTATTATTCCACTGTCAACATCCTGTGGAATTCTGTTTTTTTTTTTTCTTACTGAGGCCGAAGAGCTCTCTGGCTGAGAATTCTAAATGCCTTCCCTACCGGAAACCCCAGGATTCCATAGGATGTTGGAAGTGGAATAATAGCTCTATAACAGTGTAGCACAGAAATGGCTTTATGCATATTCTTTTTTCTTTTCACTTCCTCCTTGAGTTTGTTGTGCAGCCACATTGGCTTCTTCAGACATTTCCCATTTTCCTTCTTCCATGGAATTGTTTGTGATTGTGCTTTTTTGCAACTCCTTCAAGAACCTCTACTCTTGTTGGGTGTCTTTTTCCTTCAGCAGCTAACTATGGGATTCCACCCAGTGTTTCCTTGAACTTGTTAAAATCTACTTTCCTGAAACTGAAGGTCCATGTTTGACTATACTCTTCTTTGCCTTGTTCCACAATTCTGAATTCTAGCATGACATGGTCACTTCCCCCTACAGTACTAAACTACTTTCATTTCAGTGACCAGCTTCTCTCCACTGTTTAGGATCAAACTGAGGATTGCTGATCCCTTTGCTCCTTCTTTTACCTTTCAAAATAGGAAATTATCTGCAAGGCCCACCAGGAACTTATTGGACAGCCTGTGCTTAGCAGATCTAGTTTCCTAGCAAATATCAGGATAATTGAAGCCCTCATAAATAATAATTCTTGCATGTTTGAGATTTCTGAGATTTGTTTCTGAAGGGCAGCATCCACCACCCCCTCTTGACCTGGGAGCCTGTAGTAAATACCCACCATAATGTTGTAGTTATTTCTTTCTCCATTTATTTTTACCCAAATGCTCTCATTTTTACCCAAATCACTCTGATCACTCCCCTGGATTTCTGTACAACTGAATTTGTCTTTGAAATATTGTGTTATTCCTCTTCCTTTTCTGCCACATCTGTTGTTTTTGAAATGGTTATACATTTCAGTTGTAATATTCCAGTAAGGGGAGTCATCCCACCTATGCCAATAAAGCCATATTTACTTTCCTGAACTAGGAATTCAAGCTCATCTTGTTTGCTTCCCAGACTCTGCATAGGTGTATAGATATCTGACACATTGCTCGTTCTCATCTACTAATTTACTGACAGTTTTTTGTGGGTGCCATTCTCTCTCTCAGTGTCTCCTCTAGAATTCACATCTTTATGTTCAGAGCTTGCCTTTGTGCTGACATTTAAGCTATCATCTCCACTTCCCCAAGGATTTAGTTTAAAACTGTCTTGACCAGATGTGACATGCTATTTGCCATATCCAACCTAAAAAACAAACAAATCTACTATGAATCTTGCCACTTCCAAACTAAAGAAGAGTGCCTCATTTCAGAAATGCACTAACTGAAATTCTACATAGTGGTCAGTCCTGCATAACTTTATAAATCCTTAGCTACATTGCAGGGGTGCAATGAATCCCTGTTGATGAATTGCAAAGATGTATCTCAGAGCACATAGGAAGAGTGCTGCAATGTTCCTCAGGCATGTCTGGTGCTCATTGGGCACATCCAATGTGCTTTGGGCGTGTCTGATGTATATTGGACTCTTCTGATACACATAGAATAGTCTTGTGCTTCAGCACTACCATGCCAGTGTCTGGATGTGCACTGGGGAGCATCCCATTGGTTCCCATTGTTCAATGGGCCCACGGTGCATCAACGACACCACTATTGTTCAAAGAATGTGTTTGGAATTACAGTTTCCCAGAGTGTTTGTTAGCCCTATTGGGAAATTCTATGAAAACTAAACTGTAAGAATTCAGCCTTCTTTTAGTAGAGTCACAGAAAAAGCATGCCCAAATTTCTGTGTGGCTTTTCTGATCTGAAACTGACTATCAAGACAAAACAAACACAGGCAGTTTCAGATTACAAACTTAGAAAAGTTTACTAATGGCTTCTACATTTACCTATGCATTGGGGAACGTACATCCTAACTAGCTAATGAATAGTATTAGCTTCGTTGTTAACTCACCATCTTCTTATGGAGATGTGAAGCATGGTCGGAGAGGAGGAAGAGGAAGCAAACATGGAGAAGAAGAAGTATATCTGAGAAGGGGTCTCTTTCTTTTATAAGATTGATGACCCTAGCAACTGTCCTGGGTCACATGATTTGGTCACCTGAACACCAAAGGTACTTATGATCATGCAATTAAATGACACAAAGGCAAATAGTGAAGTTTTGTCATGAAAAAGAGAAAGGAAATCCTATTCTAACTATGCCCACTTGCTCTAAGAACAAGATGTGGAGGAGAGAGAATGCTGGAATGCTTCCAACAGGACACTCATATGTAGTAATGTCACAGCAGTTGCTAGCTGAATACAGACACTACAAAACTCCTTATTTTTATTTCCTATACACCTAAGTCCACTAACAAAGATATGAGATCCATTCTGAATTCCAGCCCCTGTTTTTTTTTTTTAAAGGGTATAAAAAAATTGACAGTTCAAAGTATGATGCCCAGGTAGTGGGTTATGCATTTGTCAATTAAAAAAAGGAGGGGAAGTAATCAATTAATTTGACTGATTAACCAGTTAAAGCTTCAAGCCCTGGACTTTACTATTGAGAGAGTGAATTTGGAAAGAAAGGACAGAATTAAGCAGCATTCCTCTAAATTGGAATGCCCTGTGTCCATGATTTTTAATATCTTGAAAACAACAACCAGTAGGTTTTCAGAAATGTGCTCAGTGACATAAGCCAGCAGTCCTATGCATGTTATCAGGAGAGTGAACATGAAAGAGTGAGGAACAGCCTTTGGGGAAAACTAATATGCAGATAACTTAACAGAAGAGATTTATGGAGAGTGTAATGAGCAGAGATAGATGCTTTGCCAGTTAACTTATAAATCAGTCTCCCTGGGTACTGATAATATTGCACATGCCTGCTTGAAGTTTATAATACCATCAGCAGCTGGAGATTGATTTACAGTCAAGCACAGTCTATCCATTATTGCTTAGCATTAATAGAAAAGATTTAGAGGGAGATTTTGAAAGGCAAAAATGGAACTTAAGACACCCAGTTGGCACTGACTGTCAATTGCCCTTCAGTGTCTTAGGGAATTCAAGGAGAAGAGTTTCAGAGCACCTTGTGATAAGATCAGATGGCTACCTGCCTTGATCCAGATAGGATGTAACAGTACAATATAGGGAGGAGCTATAGATCAATGGTAAAGGGCATGCATAGCATGCACATTTTTCACCCCCAGCACCTTCAGGTACAGCTGGAAAAGTATTTTATCTGGACCTCTAGAAAACTGCTGCCAGTCAGTGTCAAGAACACTGGGGCTAGTTGGGTCAATGGTTTGACTCAATATAAGGCAGCTTCCTATGTTGCTCAAATATCTGAAAGATTAGAGATATCCTTAAGTTTCCCTGGTGGTCTGAGAAGCAATAGATAAATGCTTTAACTAGTGAAAGAATTTCCTGGCTCTCAACATAATATTTTGGTGCAAGGAGAATTACAGCCTCAAAAGTTCTCTGTTTTTGATCTTAATTTGTGCTGGGATGGGAGTCAAGCCTGACCTTTTTACCTTGAAACACAATCAAACTCTATTCCATCTAAACATTCACCTTCCTTGTTGCTCTGGTGGTAGTTCTCCTATGCAACTTTCATTCTGGCACTGAGTCCTGGAGGTCTGTGCACTCCTGATTCTAGTGAAGCAAAAATGGGAAAAGTAGTGACACGTACATCATTCATGGTCTGTTGCAAGTGTATTAATATCTGTCCCCAGTCTTCTGGTGGCATGTTTTTTTCTAACAAAAATTAGAGAGCTTCAAACCAGGCCTGAGGTAGCTGGGTCAAATTCATATCGAGAAAAATTACCTAGTGACGTTCCAGGGAACAACAATGCAGAATATTTTATAAGGTAAGATATGATAATATTAGGCATGATCCAGTCAAAATGAATCCTTTAATTCCCATTGATTTCACTTGAAGGGTTGAACATAACCTTCTTGCAAATGGTCCCATCATGCCTTCAGGGCTTTAGGGCTTCAACGTCCTCTCAGATCCCAAAGAAAGAGCAATTGATGTCTTGCTCCATTGCCAGGTTAAAGATTCCCTAAAAATTGCAAATGACAAATCAAATCCCCTTTGTTCATCAGCTTCATGACCACTGAGCAACCACCTCGTGATGTTAACATTTTTTCTTACCAAGCAAAACATCTAAGACAGAATCATAGCTATGAAGAAGATGCTACTCTGTCATCACAGTTATCTATATTATTTAACACTTCATTGACACAGTTGTTGCTGTAGTCTCCCAGACTCAGAATTTCAAAGTTCATATTTAAATGACAATAAATAAATAAATCACATGGCAACTGCCTTTTGCATTCAGAAGCAATTTTCACTGTGCTCAGTGGACCTTGTTGTTGGGAAAGCATGCATTAGATTTCACTCTGTTACAGCAGTGGGGTGATGCGATTGTATAGTGGGAAACAAAATTGTATAGTGGGAAATAAAAAGATGCAATTGTATAGTGGGAAACAAAAAGATAATGGCCTCGGTAAGTGATAAGTATAGAGGAACTGGCTCTACTATAATCATGGGGTACTGGTTGAAAATAGATGGGAAATATTTGAAAATGGTTATTTATAAATGGTAGTCATTTTTTTGTTATGGCTATGATGTGGTAATGGACATCATTTTTCATGACTGAGGATTAGCAGTATAAATATGTGTATATTTACACAGCTATGCCTACTGTAGAATTTGAATTATAGAATCATAGAGCTGGAAAGAACCTCATGGGTTATCAAGTCCAGCTTCCTGCTCAGTCCAGGATTTCCAGCTGAAGCGTCTCCAGCAGGTAGCTGTCCAGCCTCTGTCTGAAGATGTCCAGAAAAGGAGGTCCCACCAGTTCTCTAAGCAATCAATTTCCATTGCTGAACTGCTGTTACTGTCACAAGGTTTCTTCTAATGTTCAATTAAAATCTGCCCTCCCTGTAACTTCAAACCATTAGACCTGGTCCTACCACCTGGGGAATCAGAAAACAAACCTGAATCCACCTTTCTGTGACAGTTCTTGAGCTATTTAATGAGTATAATGATGTCACCCCTCAGTCACCAAACTGAAAATGACCAGGCTCCTTCAACCTTTCCTCATATATTTTGTTCTCCATACGTCTTACCACCCTTGTTTCCCTTCTCTGAACCTGCTCCAATTTGTCTATATCTTTCTTAGAATGCAACCAGAACTAAACACAGTACTCCATGTGAAACCTGAGCAGCACAGAATATAGTGGAACTATTACTTCTCCTGACTTGGTGCTTCTATTAATTCAGGCTAAAGTAGCGTTTGCCTTCTTTGATGCAGGATCACACTGCTGGCTCAGGTCTGACTTATGATCAATAATAATGCCAGAGTTCTTTTCACATGTAGTGCTGATAAGCCATGTATTCCCCATCCTAAACGTGTGCATTTGGTTTCTGTGGCCTAAATGTAGAATTTAGCATTTGTCTCTACTGAATTTCATTTAGTTTATTGAGGTCAAAGAGCTCTCTGGCTGAGAATTCTAAATGCCCCTCCCTAAACTGCAAACCTCAGGATTCCATAGGATGTTGAAAGTGGAATAATATCACCACAACAGTCTAGTGCGGAAATGGCCTTAGGATACACCTTTTGATTTCACTGCCCAGGTTTTCCTTTCTCCTCAAAGCCAGTTACCATCCCATGACTGCTGAGCATGTCACAGGTTGTTTCTTGGGATGGGTGTGCTAATTTTTTACAAAGTTGTTTCTGTGGTTTTGTAATACAAAAGCTTATATGCACAAACCTCTTGTGCATGGATGATGCCAATTGGGGTACAACTGGTACACACCTGATAACAGTCATTTCTGCACTACACTCTTATAGCATGATTATTCCACTTTCAACATCCTATGGATAATCCAGCCCCTCCCTAAACTGCAAACCCCAGGATTCCATAGGATGTTGGAAGTGGAATAATAACGCTATAAGAGTGTAATGTGGAAATGGTCGTTGACAACGTTCAAATTAATACAGAATGTAAGGTTCATTTACCATGTGATCTTTTTTTAACAAAATAGCACAAGATTTACAAAAATATCAAGACAATAAAACCAAGATGAACACCTGCATAAACCAAACAGCAATTTATATAGCCAAACACAGCACTATTCAAAACAGAAGCAAGAAACATCCACCCAAATCTAGCTAACTAAAGTTTTGTCTTCAGTCCCCACCCAAAGGCAGACAATGGAACAAAAATACTTCTCTTTAGAAATCATTCCAAATCCTGAATGTTGCAGAAGTAAACACTTTCTCTCAGTGTGACAGAGAGGATTGGAATCCACCTTTTGCTGGGTTCAAGTTTGACAGTTACAAGCAACCAGATAGGAATCTTGTCAGTTGAGAGAGAAGTAGAAATAGGGATTCAGCCAGCTGGAAGGAGGGTACTTGGTGTGAGTGCTGAGTTCAGGAAAAGGTTAGGAGGGGGTGTAAATATATCTGAGTGAACTCTGAAGGAGTGCCAGCCTGTTATTTGTTGAAAAGAAGCCTAGAAATAAAAACCTCTTGTGTTCATTAAATCACAGTCTCAATCTATTTTTCACAAAGGACTTGCTGGTTGCTGGCCAACAACTTACAGAAACGCAGAGATATTGTTGAACTCAACAGTGGGTTCGGGGAATGGTAAAAGTGGAAGATGCGCTTCAGTATAAGTAAAAGATAATCTGGGTCTCTCTTGCACTCAGGTTATCCTCCATGAAGAATAAGAAGGGACTTTAGAAGAGAAACTTGAAATGCAGAGGTGGGGAGCTTGAAAAGTAGGAAAGATCTCAGGCCATTTCCACACTGGACGGTTATAGCGCGATGATTCCACTTGCAACATCCTATGGAACCCTGGGGTTTGCAGTTTTGGGAGGGGCCGGCCGACTCCTCCCAAAACTGCAAACCCCAGGGTTCCATAGGATGTTGCAAGTGGAATCATTGCGCTATAACCGTCCAGTGCGGAAATGGCCCCAGACAGGCAGTGGCAGCTGGGTGGCTATCATATCAGTGGGGAACTGAATTTGCTCCTGGTTTTAGATCGATGACAAGGCACTGACTACAGTACTGAACATAATTTAAGGACTGATTTAAGCACTTGAGACAGCTCTCCTAAAGTATGGATTACAATCCAGAGTGAATTTACTACTCCATTGATATGGAAGCCAAAGGTAGGCAGTTCCCAAGAGATTCTGGCCTCTAACCATTTAAAGTTTTGAAAGTCAAAGTAAGTGCTGTGAATTAATTTGCTGTCAGCCACTGAATCTGATAGAATTCAGAGCCACATTTTGGATGATGTGTAGTTTGTGGAGTGCTTTAAAGGGCAATCCCCATAAAGAATGTGACAATAATCTAACCTGCAAGTATAAGGAAAAGGCCAGAAAAAGAAACATAATACATCACTTCAAAGATATATCACATATTAGTTATGAGTTTATCAAGTGGTGTCCCCCTGTAACCATGTTTACTAGATTTCATATCAATGTTTTATTACTGTCCATTTACTGACGCTTTACATTATTGACCTTTCCTGCCCATTTTATGGAAGATGACCACAGAAAAAACAAGTTTCTTCCCTTGTCTTTGTCCATCTGATCACACTGACCAGTTTACCTTTGAAAATTTGCAGATAAAAGCCTAAGGTTACTTGCTATGGTTAATCTGCTACGTTTTTCCATTTTTCTCTTGGTAGATTACTACAAAGGAGATTACAGTAAACAACACCACAAATGACAAACAGAAAGGTACTGACTGTTCTTTAAAAGATTTGCATCCTGAGAAAGGTTCTCCTTTTGGCTTATACTTCTTACTATGAAATATTAAGGTAAAATTGGTGTACAGCTCCAGTGAAATATTTCACCACGGAATGGCTAATAAAACACTTCTTTACCCCCCCCCATACTTGTTAGATCAGCTCTTATTTAACAATAGGAAATTATGTGCGTGTGAGAAAAGTCCTTTGTATAAGCTTACTTTTATGTTTTAATTATTTGATGACAGTGTCTCAAAGGAAGTTATAAAATAAAATGAAATGAACACAGTAATACCTATCTATCTATCTATCTATCTATCTATCTATCTATCTATCTATCTATCTAGTTAAGAAAGTAGTAGTGATTGGAAATACTTGCACGGGCAGCTGCTGCTCTTTAAGACCATTTCCGCACTAAACTGTTATAGCACTATGATTTCACTTTCAACATCCTATGGAATCCTGGGGTTTGCAGTTTCGGGAGGGGCCAGGTGGCCCCTCCCCTAAACTGCAAGGATTCCATAGGATGTTGAAAGTGGAATCATAGCGCTATAACTGGCTAGTGCGGAAATTCTGAAATGGTCTGCAGTGACAAAGTGGGAAAAGAGAGGATACATACAGATTTGTATAAAAATGTGTACATACTTAAATATGGAAGCACATTTGATGGTTGAAAGGTATTTCTTTCATTTCATTAGACAAACTGTCAATTTTACTTTTCAGAAAAGTTACTTATCAACAGTTATTCCAATGACAAATCAAAAGGAATTATCATCTTAATGTTCTGCTGCTTCCTCCAGATATATTCTATTCCAGTCTTAGCAGCCATTATCGAAGGAAGATATGGGTGGGCATTTCAGAAATATTAATGTGATCCTGTGGGACTTAAGTCAGTGTTGTTGTGACATGGACACTGATCATGAAAGAACAAAACCTTTGCACAAGGTTGCTGAATTAATTGCTGAACTAGGGCTTAGATAGCTGTTAGACCCAGGTGCTCAGATGGTAGAAGAATACAGCTGGTCAAGGTATATTGAAGTCCAATGGGCCAGAGATGGTAGATGTGGTCATGGACAATTAAATAATACAAAGAGGCAGCAGTCAGGAACAAACCAAAACAAATGCTTACAAAGTAACTGACTGCTGAACCAAACATGAAAAACAAAGACAGTGAAATGTTAAAAGTCAAGGACAAAATGCATACAAAACTTTTAGATTGCATCCTATGTGGATGTATCGTCCTCACTGAACTTCCTCTTAAACTGCTAATTGTAAGAAAAAAATGCTAGTTGCCTTGAAACATTAAAAACTATGAGTAAGGGTCAGGAATGATTAATCTTAAAGAATCCACTGAAACACTGCATGTTGATCTTCCAAACTCACCATCTGGTCAGTTTGGAACATAAAGTTACTGACCTCCAGTCTTTCACTGTCTTTGTTTTTCATGTTTGGTTCAGCTTTCCACATAATGTTTTGTAATACATTGATTACTCCTTATACTGTCTGTATCACATTTCATGTTTCCACCTTGGTACCCATTTGTGTTTATATATATTTAGATGGCCAGTGGCCTGGACATTCAATCTACTGTTTGCTTCATATAATCACATTTTTGCAATTATATCAATTTATACCTTTTGCAGTCCTGTTCTTTTTAAGCATTTGTTTTGGTCTGATGTGGGACAGGCTAACCACGAGGCTCTGGATCAGGGTTCATGCCCTCCAGCTGTCCTGATTTGGCATTTAAAATGTCCCAACTTCTTTCTTTCCTCCTCCTACTTTCTTCCTTTGTCCTCAGTTTACTCCTTTTGCTACAAATTGAAATCAGAGTGCACAAGTAGTTTGCACTCAACTTAGTGGAAGAAGAGAAGGGGGTGGAATCTTGTCCTTTCCAGTAGACACAGGCAAAAGCAAACTGCTGGAGCCTTTCTGTGATGTACAGTCTAGCTCTGAGTTCAGAGAATCAGTTAAAAGATTCCAAAAACTTTATTTAGAACATTACAGAAACATCAGTACACCTTGGCAACTACTAAGACTAAGTAACCAGTGGATTTGCAGTGCTATGTATGATATTACACTTCAGAATTAGTGCATGCTTCAACCTCATTTGTTAACAAATCAAAACAACCCATTTCTTGGGCTTTGCCGTCCCTCTTGCAGTTTCTTACCCAGCCTGCCAGTACAGTGATCTTGTGGCTGTGTCTAGCCATTCTTATCATCAACTAGTACTATAACATTCTAGGGTTCTCAGTTCATCCCTCACCACCTCCCATCATCCCTGGCTCCACCTACCAAGTGAAACATCTGTGGTAAAAGCTATTGCCTAAAATATGGCAGGAAAGCATAGCTGGCCTGACATCTATTCCCCCAATACTGTCCCGACTCTCTTTTCTACCCTGGATTATTCATGTAGCAATCATGATACCTGTGAACCAAATGAGGGGCTCTGGTATGCTGGCCATCCACCCATTCTTCTTCACTGGAGGGTAAATGTTTCCAATTGACAAAGTACTGAAGTCATCCCTTGTGCCATCTTGAATCTAGAATTTAAGAAATTTCAAAACTTTGATTCTTCCCCAATACAATTGATGGTGGTTGTGGTCGGGGGTGGGGGTGGGGCTGGCCATGTTGGATGCCGTTTGTCTGGCTTAGCTACTGGTTTGAGAAACTGAAATAAAAAACAGAGTAGATTTGTCTGTGCGACTTGGGCAACTCTAATTCAGCAGTCATACCATTTACTAAGTGAATAATGCAAAATAGTCCAATGTATTTGGGACCCAACTTCTTTGAAGGCTGGGGGCATTTTAAAAGGAAGGCAGCCCTAGGCTTTTTGTGCCCATGCAGCCACTGTGGTTGGGTTGGTCAGGGTGAGATCAAGGGACAAGACTTGCTTCATAGTCTGCCCATGTACAAACTAAGGCCATTTCTGCAAGAGAGGGGAGGAGTGGTGTTTTTATACTCCAATTTAGAAACTGTGCTGTCTGCGGAACCCCCCTTTACATCATACTACTGCGGAGAACAGTGGTTGCTGCATCTGCAACAGCAAGGCCCTGATCATTCCCATTCCCCTCTCTCAGTCTGCCCTGTCATTGCTGATTGGTCTGTTTTTGTTTTTTTTAAAAACACACACACATTTTAAATACATTTCTGCACTGCTACATTTGTGCGTAAGTATGTATGTTCATTGATACGTGGAAAAAAACACTTCTTAACAGTCCATTACCAGATCTGCTCTCTTCTTGCTGTCTGTTTAATGCATGAAGACAATAATGACAGCAGCCTGTCCTTTGATGGGTGGAGAGAGATAGGTACAGAAATGATGGTAGGGACAGCCTGGGAATGCCCATAGCCGGCCACTTCTGCACTATGAATCAATGCTATGCTTCTGCACGTAGGCAAAAAATGAAGCAGAATTAGTTTGGAAGATTTACATTAGAAATTTCCAGTTTTCAGATACAGAGGTTTCTCATTGCAGTGAACAGTTCTAGGAGCTGAAAACGTGCAGAAGCATGAGGAAAACTGTGATGCTAAAATGCTACAATGTGCAGACCAGAGGGTAAAAATTCTATGCTACTGCAATGTATCAACCTCGTGCAGAAATGGCCTAAGGCTAAAAGAAAACTATTGCATCATCTTTCAATTGCTTGTTATATTTAGCTCTTGTTTGGGTGGGTGGAGATCAAGGAGGAGTACCTTAACCATGTGAAGTGGCCAGAAGGATGCCCTTTCTGCTTTTCTTTCTTTCTTTCTTTCTTTCTTTCTTTCTTTCTTTCTTTCTTTCTTTCTTTCTTTTTTCCTCTTGAAAACAATGGTCCCATGCTGCTCAGAGCAACACAGCATGCTGGAAGCATCACTGCAAATCAGATCTGACTACTGTTACTATCATTTTATTTATTACACTTTTGCTCTACCTTTCCACTACAGTAGGGATGGTCAAAGTGCAGGTTTTGGGACCCTAAGTGGCTCGCAGCCCTTGACCCTAGACCAAACTTTTTCTGGCCTTACTGAAAAGATGGAATTGCCTCTCATGTAAGTATGGCTACTACTGAAAGCTTTAAAATAGATTGCAGGTCTCTGCACTGTTTAACATTTGAAAATCCTGCTTTTTTTAAAAAAGGGAACCCTAGAAACTGATTTCTGGCCTCTTTTGCTTTTGTTTTGTGCCTTGTAACATTGCTCTTCGTGGTACATTATTCTGTCTGAAGTCCGCTCCAGCCATCCTTGTAAGGGTAACCGATTGTTCCGTATAGCACCCTTACTGGATTAGTGCTTTAACAGTGTTGTTAAGATGCTGTTTTCAACCTCATTAAGGTGCCATTACTAACTCCTGTACCTCACCCCTCACTTCATGATTGATTTCTGTAGCCATAATAGCATTATAGTGTTACAACATGCCCACGCCACGCCCACTAACGGTTCATCAGCAGAAGAAAGTACCATGAAACATTGACATCCAAGCTGGTTACTGAATGATGGTGGTTACTGAATTATGGATTATTTCCACTGTGAAAAAAGAAACACATTTTCAGTGACTCTGCAATACACGCTATTTCTGCACTACACTGTGATAGTGCTATTATTCCACTTTCAATCTCCTTTGGAATTCTGGGTTTGTAGTTTACTGAGCCCAAAGAGCTCCCTGGCTGAGAATTCTAAATGCCTCTCCCTCAACTGCAAACCCCAGGATTCCACAGGATGTTGAAAGTGGAATAATTGCACTATGGCCATTTCCGCACTATACTGTTATAGTGCTATTTTTCCACTTTCAACATCCTATGGAATCCTGGGGTTTGCAGTTTAGGGAGGGGCCTTTAGAATTCTCAGCTGGAGAGCTCTTTTGCCCCAGTAAGCTACAAACCCCAGAATTCCACGGGATGTTGAAAGTGGAATAATTGCACTGTAACAGTGTACTACGGAAAGGCCTTATAACAGTGTACTGTGGAAATGGCCACAGTGCAACACAATAGCTCCTGGAGGGCAGCAAGTTTGTGCAATAAAGCTGAGGCAAAACTGGGATTATGGTGCAATGAGATTATTCATTTTTTGAGCAGCGAGGCACAGCTCCATTGTGCCTTGTCCCCAGCGGCCGGAGAGAGCTCCTTCCTCTTCCAGCTGCCGTTGCTCAAGACTCTGAAGGAGAAAAAGAGCAGTCAGCCTCTGCCGGATTTAAATTTAAGTGTGAGGTCAGGGAACTGTCAAACTAATAATTTGCATGTCATCCTGGGAGCTGTTTTGGCTGAAGTGTGAGGTATAAACACTCCAAACAAACAAAACAAACAAATTTTGATGTTTTGACAGTTTGTGTGACCCACAGAGTGTCCAAAGGGACAGATCCACTACAATTGCCCTGAACTAAAAAGGAGCACTCATTGGTAAATTAATTATTTTGGATCCTTTAATGCAACCAGTTCATTAATTACATAATGTAAAACCCATTAGAACAATTTAGGAGATAAAGTCACTAAAATACTTTTGCAATCCAAACTATGTAAATCATCATAATAATCAGAAAATATCAATGCTGCCTGCAGTACTCTAGCCCTTCTCGGAAGTGTCACTGACATCCTTTGACAAAAAGAGAGAAGCTCTGGGATTTTCTGTATCAAAATAATTTGACTTTAAGTACTACGCATAGAGCCAGTATAGTGGTTTGAGCATTGGACTTGGAGATCAGAATTGAAATCTCTGCTTGAGCATGTAAAGTCACTGGGTGACCTTGGGCACATCACACACTCTCAGCCCCCCAAAACCCGGAGAGATAGGTTTACCTTAGGGTCACCATAAGTCAGAAGGAGCTTGAAAGCACACAGCAATAGCTTGACTTGGGTAAGCATTTGCAGTTTTGTCTCAGGCAGAAAAAGGTCTTGGTCTGGCTGCAGGCTTGAGGCTTTACATCTTAGTACCTGACTATCTGAAAAGAAAAACTCAGAAGTTTTGAGAACTGGGGGACAGATTGAAATTGAGTTCTCAGATAGATGTGAACTGCTAAACATCCCCATTCCATGTCAGTATTTCCTTTCATGTAATACCACTTAGAGTTTGTTACTGTAAAATGAATTTAATCAAACACTGGCGGTAGCATAGTAAGCTTAATTCTGTTACCTTTCTGTTACCTTTTTTAAAAAGAACATTGCTGTGCTTATAGCAATATAATTGATGGAGCCTGTACTATGAAACAATTAATGATGACATTATTAGCTTATTAATGATCTCTGTTCAGCAGTTGCCTCTTGCTGCAGGGACCCAAGCTATATTTAAATTATGCTGGTTGACCTTCTTTTACATATTTAGCAGGTAAAAGGTTATTAAAGTGCTTAAGAAGAATTACTGTGTCTCTAGCTGACCTGATAATTGGTATCATTGTTTCTTTAAAGGGATAATTGTACTGGTTGACATTCAAATATATAAGCTTGGACATGAACTGTGTATCTATGTAATATGTCTCTGCCTTTGTGTATGTCTGTTTTTGTGTGCATATCTCTGTGTTATAAAGGAACTCTACCATTGTTCCAATATAAGTTCCAATAAGAGTCAAAAGTTGATGGTCAATAGCAGGGCAAAGTGGACAGAGATGCTTGTCACCGAATTTGAAGCTAAGAGAAACCAAGTTGATCATTTGAAGATTTTCAGTGGAGCTGTGTGCTTTTCACACTCATGGTATAAGTGAAGTTTTGTTTTGTTTTTAAAAAAGCTTACAATTAAAAAAAAAAAAGAAGACCAGGATGGGTAGCTGGTTGACCAGAAGACAAATGTCAAAGTCAGTATTAAGGAGTTGCCATCAAGAAGAGGGAGCGAGTTTGTTTCCCACTGTACAAGATACAACTATTGGAAAATGAGAGAGATTTGGCAGATCTCTCAACATGGCATAGCAGTAATCATACCAAGCAGGAATGTGAACAGTTTATTATCCCGCTGTATTGCTCCTCAAATACTTTAGCTGAGAAGTAAACAAAAACTCAGTTTTTGTTTAAAAAGATATACAACAGTAGTTAACTCATAGGTACTTGTCCATAATCTACATGGGTCATGTTCTTGAAGAAAATAAGAAAAAGTAAAAAATTATGTGGTTTCATTGGAGCTTCTTCTCTGGAGTGTTCCTAGATATATGTCTGAAAGAAGGCAGACAGAAGAAGAAGAGGGAGGAAACAGAGATAGGATCCCAAGAACAAAGCGTGCTTATGTGCTGGAGGAGGAGAGTGGGTGTGAACAAACAAAGAGGAAGTAATCTATGGGGTTTTGTGTCCAAACTTACACAGTGATCATGCAAACTAACTAGCAGTGAATTTAGAGTATGCAAAAGTTGCTATTTCCAACAAGAACCAGAACCAAGGGCTTCAAATTACAAGAAAAGAGATTCCACTTAAGCATTAGGAAGAATTCTTGATTGTAAGAACTGTTTGACCGTGGAATAGACTGTCTTAGAGTGTGGTGAAGAGAGGGAGTTTTGTCATTTGCTGAGGTTGGGAACATTTTTATTTGGAATACAAATCCACAAATATCACAGCCAGAATGGCCAGTGGCTATGCTGGCTGGGAATTTAGGGAGTTAAAGTCCCAAAGTGTAACTTCTCAAATCTCTGGTAATATTTGTCTGCAGTGTCTTCCACTAAAAACTAGATCTCAAAGTAAATTACTTCTCAGAACTCTCTACAACATTTGTAGGCAGAGAAATAGGAGAGGGAGAGAGAAAAATTCTTTACTATTAACAGTGATGATAGCCTCCTTTTGTTACCAGATGGGGCTTCAGAGCACATGAATGAATTCATATATGTTCTGAGTACACATGTCTACAAGGGACCTGTGATCTTGGTCAATAGCACATCTTAGGCAAACTGGAATAAATAACTCACATTCACACGTAACTTTCTAAAAGTGGATTTTATTGAACACACAACAGTTGAGATATATACAATTATAGATGATCAACCATGAAATAGCAAAACCAGACAAAGAACATGGGGTTAAATGATGGAAGGCCTAGACTAGACAGTGATTTCAGCAAGAAGCCCTAGAAGGAGAAAGCAGTTCAGAACCAAGGAGATACCACTCACACAACAAGCTAACTTTGAATTTTGAACAATTTTAAACTATCTCAGTCAGGACAATAAGTATGACATTGAGATGTTCTCTAAAACAAAGGAACCTCTTAACACAAAAGATGCATATCTGGTTTTCTCGAGAGACATCACCCCATACTTCCTTTTAAAAAAGGTAGTCATTTCTCAGAGAAACACTCATTTAAGGAGGACACCACAGAAACATCCACTTAATTATTTTTTCCCCAAAGGTCACATTTCTTATCAATGACATTTCATGTCTACAATGCATTGTTTTTAACCACTACAGGGCCACATGTTGAGAGAGGAAACCAGAGGATAATTTAATCAGTAATCTTAGTAAAACTTGGTGATGGGAGATAATAGAGTCTAGTATGGGTGCTAGCTATAAGATTTGACCAGAGGTGTATTGTATAGATATGGACAGACCACAATCTACTAATATATAAAAGTCAAAGTTTCCTAGTTTGTCTGTATCAGGCAAATACCTCATACGATTGGCTGTGTCAGGCAAAGACCTCATGTGATTGGCTGCATAAGAAGATTCTATGGAATCCTGGAGTTTGCAGTTTAGGGAAGGGCCAACAGAATTCTCAGCCAGAGAGCTCTTGGGCCTTAGTCAACTTTGAGGCCCTTTTTGCATGGTATTTACCATGCGAAAGGGTGCCTGGAGCATTGTGCGATTGTGAGGAGCAATCTGCACGATGCACTCACAATTGTCTGATGCTCCAGGGCCTGGCAGGTGATGCTTCAGGCCACTTGTGCACTTTTTCATTTTTGGCTTTCAGCTGAAAATGGTGCATGATCACACATTGCTCCAGGGCCCCATGTGCACTTGCTGTGCATGTGTAGCCGCTGGAGCTGTGGCGGTCATGCTTCCTGCCCCAGCGCAGCCTGGGAAACTCCCAGGCTGCGCTGCAGAAGAAGAGGTGGGGCTCTAGTGTTACCTGCTCGGGAACAGGCAGCTCGTGTGGAGCTGAAGCAGTGGGGACACGAGAGCCTCTCACTGGAGGCTGCTCGTGCGATCCCCGTACCCCAGCACCAAAAAAAGCTAAGGTGCAGAAAGGGTCTAACTGTCTTGAATAGGCCAGTTGCTATGGAGATGAGACCTAGCAGCAAGGAGGGAGGCAGTGTATTCCCCCAGGAAACCAACCTCTGTATGTTAATAACTCTGAATACAGATTGGATTGGGGAATAGGGGCGAAAAGTTACAGGTACAGTACAAGACAGTTTGGAGAATTAGAGACACAGGATCTCAAACCTTTCTAACAGGTATTACCTATGAGAAAATAAAATCCTGGGCAATGCTGGGTATATACACTAACACTTTTTATAATTTATTTTCTTTTCCCACTGTTGCAAGTTAAAGATGGTAGAATCAGTCAGTTTTGCTTTCTTCTCTACTTGATTTTTTTCAGCCTCAAATTGTTTCTTTCCTCTCCTTGTTTATTATTAAAATGTTTATGTATTGCTTCTCAGCCTGCTTAGGTGATAAATAGCAGTTAAAAACCATGACTGCCATCCTTTTAGGCAGTTATGATGCCATAAATGAGAATTATGGCTGTGTAACTGTTTCTTCTTCATAGTTATGATTGTGGTACCATTGCCCTTCCCACAAGATCCAGTGTGATGTAGTGATTTGAGTGTTGGACTAGGATACTTGTAGCCTGGGTTCAAATCCCTGCTTGGCCATGGAAACTTACTGGGTGACTGTGGGCAAGGCAGTCTCTCAGCCTCGGAGTAGGGCAGGGGCAAACCCCCCTCTGAACAAATCTTACCAAGAAAACCCTGTGACAGGCTTACTTTAGGCTCATCATAAGTCAGAAATAACTGACAAATCCTCAAACAGGGAATCTAAGTATGGACCTTGAAAAATCATAATTCATTAGCATATTTACCTAGCATTGCCTGAGATTTTATTTTCTTATAGGTAATACTTGTTAGAAATACCTTAGGAATTACCTTACCTTACCTTAGGAATCAGATGTGGTTGAAATACACAGGTTTGAGATCCTTTGTCTCTAATTCCCCAAACTGTCCAGTACCTGTAACTTTTCCCCATGTTCCCCAATCCAATCTGTATTCAGAGTTGTTAACATACAGAGGTTTGGTTTCTGAGGGAATACAGTGGCCTTTGCCTTGCTTCTAGGCCTCATCTCCATAGCAACTGACTTGAGGCCCAAGAACTCTCTGGCTGAGAATCCTACAGGCCCCTCTCTAAACTGTCAACCCCAGGATTCCATAGAATGTTCACAATCAACCAATCATATGAGGTCTTCTTGCCTGACACAGCCAATTATATGAGGTCTTTGCCTGCCTGACATAGACAAACGGACAAACTCATAGACAAACATTAACTGTTATATATTAGATTTCAGAGTTACAACTTTGGGATCCATGCATTGATATATGCAAGAAGTGCTTCTTCTCCCCTTCCTTGTATCTGCATCTCTTTCTTCGTTTGTAAAGTAATCAGTAATAATGCAACATTTTCCACAGGCATGTATGTAGATATTGACACAGATTTTGAGCACAGCAGACCTTCTTATCCAACCAGAGACTCCACTGAGACAAAGCAGTCCAACATTGTGAGGTCTCCAGTCCTCCAAAACTGGTAAAAATCAGTACTGTAGTGGATTTCATCAGCATCTGGAGGGCTTCATGATTCTCACCCTTGTTTTGAGCACCATAGCTGAATAACCCAGGTTAAAAAAATTCTTAGTTTGTTACAGCATGTTACTTGATTCCTAATCTTAGGACTGGCAAGTGGATGAGCCTGGATACAGGTGCAGATCAAGATATTTTAATGTCTGAGGTTGGAACGGCAAGTGACAGCCCCCACTCACCCAGCTGAAGGTGCATGGTTCTTCACAGCCAGCCCAGTTATTTTGGTACTCAAGACAGAAAGCCTCACAAGCACCTCTTGTCATCCCTGGCAGTTAAAACAGAACACATCAATAGTGAATTCAATAACTGTTAAAGTGCTCCTCTTTCATTACCTGCAAACTCTGCTGCTCACTTTGTATCACAACAGAACCAACCTTGCTTGTAAAAGCTTTATCTCACGAGTTACACTGGAGGCATTCCCAGTTGTGTGATTTGCTCATGTTTGGTGTGAAAACTATAAGAGAGAGAAGATGTCCCTTGACAGAACTGAGGGCTGAATTAAGTGCGATATCTGTCACTTAGTTTGCATTCCTTTTTCCCCTTTCCCCCCTCTTAATACAACCTTCTGTGGGTTGAGAGCAAACTGGATGAAGGAAAATGGGAACTGTCATCAAGCCCATGTGGAGGGCATCAGGTTGGAGAAACCAGGAGAGTATTAACACTACAGAATTATAACAACATTATTCATCTTCAGCTGCCATGGTTTCATCCTATGAAATCCTGGGATTGACTGTTTTATGGAGCAGCATTTACAATTCTCAGCCAGAGCCCTCCTGTGCCTCACCAGAATACAAATCCCAGGATTCCTAGAACAGAACCATAGCAGTTTAAGTGGAATAACAGAGCTATAGTTCTGTAGTATCAATGGGTCCCAGGTTAAAGGGGCATCATTTTAGGGCTATGGCATTGAAAAAATTTTTTTAAAATTGTTTGACCCACCCAGTCTTGTACCCACAATTCACAAGAGCAGGAAAATCTTAATTGGCACTCATGGGCATTTTCCTTCCATTGTAAATAGCAGACGGTGAGAAGGGGATGAAGTATACTAACCAGAATCATGGTAGAGCTCTCTCTCATGCCATGGTCCCAATCCAGCTCCTCATCTGCACTAGCCATTTGTTAAAGGAAAAGTTTCTTTTTAAGGAGCCAGACAAGGGCAAACCTCATGACAAATGTCAAGTCGAGTTTGGCCCTGTGACTATTGGCATGAGGAATTTGGCAGGCTCTCCTTCTCTATTGTTCTTCTGGGTGTAAGCCTGTCAGATTAAACACTTGCCAGTAAGTCCAATTATAATTATGTAAAACATACATTCTGAATTGCAGCAATAAAGAAGAGAGACGGTAAGTATTGTCCTTCTGCCCTTTAGGGTTAAGTGTCTTCTGAGCATCAATCTGTTTAACTGACCACAGATTTTAACTAAAACAAGAGCACTTGCATTTACAGCGCAGCTATAAATCTGCCTGCGGTTATGCTCAGGTCCCCACCTCCAATGGGAGGTAATTTGCTTTTATGTTAGACAGTCTCAAGGATATCACCTTAATGGGGTTCTAGAGAGCTTTTAGAATCTATGGTGGAAAATGGAATGAGGATGAGATGATCGTGTCAGCACTCATATATCTGCCTTCCCTATTTGATCCATCCTTGGCAGATCAAAGATAAGCAAGAACATGTCCAGTTTTTCAGAACAAAGTGTGAGGGAGTATTCTGCTGGGTTTCTTTCCCTTCTTCCTCCTCCTCATGCTTATTTAATATTTCCTTCACTGAGGTCTCGTAGTCACAATAGTTAAGTATGTAGTTCATTAAGGTCCTCTACTTCCAATCATTATTAACATATTTGCTTCTCATCCTGTTTAGGATATCAGAACAGGAGCCAATGAAGTCTGAACGCTCTTCAATGGGATGAGGTTTTAAATATGTTGTGTATATTTGGCAGAGGGAAAGAAAGAAAATATGTTTTAACAGAGAATAGACATATTCCTTTTTGAACTGTAGTTCAAGAATAACCTCAGGCATTCTGATTCCCAGTCTGGAAGAAATGCAGGGTGTCTACAAAGTGATGGATGGGGGGTGCCCGTAGCCCTTTGCTCTCCAGGGTGTGTCTCCAATTCCTCTCCTCTTTCCTGGGGGGAGAAAGAGTGAGAGAGAGCGAGAGGGCGAGAGAACTTTATCACACAATGGTGTTATACCATCATACCAATGCCTTAGTCCTGCTTATTACATGACGTAATTGCTCTCAAGGTGCTATTGCATTGCAGGGGTATTTTTCACAGCAGAAATAGTCTGTCATTGATCCCCTGCCTTTCTTGCAACAATTCAGTAACCATTTTAGGTTTGGATGTCTCATAGCACTTTCTTCCACCAATGGTCCATTAGTGGGTGTGGTGAGGGTGCGGTCAGGTTATCCCTCCCTAAAGCATCATAATGCTGTGGTGTTGTACCATTATTGCACTATTACAGTTAGAGGAATCAAATATGAAGCAAGAACTGGGGTATACCAGTCAGTAATAATGCCTTAATGAGGATGCACAAACTCTGTAAATGACACCATTAAAATGCAAATGTGGCATGGATGTGATGGAGAACATCAACCACCAGCTACCTTCATAACAATGACTGGAGCAGATTACAAATGGAATAACATGGCATATAGGAACGGTGTGATAATGCTCAGGGAGAGAGAAGGATGAAGGGATGGATACAGGGAGAGATTTTGAAATCCTTGGTCTTGTTAAGCTCACCTGTAAACTACCAAACTGGGTTCCTGGTAGACACTTTGCAGTAAAGCAATGGACACAGACCAACACAAAAAAAAGGTTTATTAAGAAAGAAAACAAAACTGCAGTTCATCAACAGACACTAGATTATACAAGCCAGAGTAAAATCCAATAAAACCTAATCCTTGGATACAATTTCAATCATTAAAAGAGTTATATTTCCAGACTGCAGACTTCCCAACAAGGAAATAAAGCAGTAACTTGATCTTATGTAAGGTAGACAAAGAGTCTCATAGGATCGGTGGCTTAAAGTTCCTTCAAACAGTCTAATCAACAACTCCCCATCACTTAATTCTGTCTCACCTTTGTGATGTTAACCGCCTACAGATCTAGGGGCCACACAGACACAGAGACATCAGCTTCTATCATGCCTTTCAAATTATTATTTTTTTAATATTGGTGTGTGTTTGTGTGTGAAAATATCCCCAAACTCTCTAGGGAGAGGGAGCATTTGGGATGAAATAAAATAATGACCAGAATCCTGTTGGGGACCTACAGCTATGCAAGTGGAGTTACATCTGTGGAAATTAGAATTGGGCAGTTCCATAACATCTGTATCCAGTAAGCATCTGCTGTTATGTTGCGAGGTAGGAAATGTGGCAATGTGACCAATGCACAATGGTCCTGATGCACTGGGACTCTAGCTAGGGAATGCCAATGCAAACTAATAGAGCCTGATGTACTTTAGGATTCTGTTGCCAGTATCATAGAATAATAGAGTTGGTAGAGACCACAAAGGGCCATCCATTCCATGCAGATATACATACTCAAACACTCCCAACAGATGGCTATCCAGCCTCTGTTCAAAAGCCTCCAAAGAAGGAGACTCCACCACACTCTGAGGCAGCATATTCCAGCCCTGACTGTCAGAAAGTTCTTCCTGAGGTTTAGGTGGAATCTCTTATCCTGTAGTTTGAATCCATTGCTCCTTGTCCTAATCTTTGGAGCAGTGGAAAACAAGCCCGTTTCCTCTTTGATATGACATCCTTTCAAATATTTAAACATGGCTATCATACCCCCTCTTAATCTTTTTTGCAGACTAAACATACCCAGTTCCCTAAGACGCTTCTCCAGACCCATTATGCATTTCCCATTGTGCCCATTATGCATTTTTCCAATTTGCTAACAGGGGTCTTAGCCACTCTGCCATGTAGCTAAAGCTACATAACATAGACTGTGATTAGAGGATTCTGGCCAATCTGTTTTAAAAATTGGGACCATTAGGAACCTGTGTGGTCACTAAATCTCATCTCTCCTTCTTTCTGCCATTCCTTTTCTTTTCCCCTCTTCATTTTCATCCAATGGATGGGCTACTCTTTCCAGAGGCCTGATCTGATCACTCAGGAAGGAGTTTGGAATAAGGCTAAGGGCTAACATTTACCTGTCCCCATTCTATATCTTCTATGCTAAAGCCACAAGAGTTCAGGAGGAGGCAGAATGCCCCTAACACATCTTTAACCTATATGGGCTGAAGATAAGCCAACAATATTGTAAGTGAAACCAGAAGCTTGTTCCTGACGATAAAATGACACTGTGATTTAAAGCATACCACTCAATAGGGCATGTCATGTCACACTGTGTTGTATTTTAAATTTATTTATTTTCCAAAGGAACAACAATTAACAACAAATGACAATTTCATTGAAACGGTAAGAAGGAAGAAATGGGAGAAGGGGAGAAGATGTCAGTGGAGCAATTATGTAGATTATGTAGAAATACTGTTAAGGTCACTTTGGCAAGACCTTGCATATTTTTTAATTCAAAATCTTTGTAATGTTTTTATGAAATGAGGCCTATCCCTCCTTCTCTCAAAGCAATTTACATTCTGGATGTGTCACGAGGACAGTTATGAGCCAGGCGAGCCTTCTAATATAATAAGTATGAAGAAATCGTCTTGCATTATTCATGTTAATTATGCTGAACCAAACACTCTGGACAGGAAAGTGTATTTGCCAATGAAATATCTTTTTTGGACTCACCGAGATGTTTAAAATTGATTACACCACATTTCTTTTCTGAAGATTAAACCCTGAGGCAATGAGGCCATCAAAGATACATGGGCTAGGGCAAAGAAAGAACTTCTTTCCATCTAAAGCTGGGATTGTCATCTGTGGATGGAATGGGTAGAGGTGGAGTGGAGTCAGGGCTAGGAGGGTCCAAAAGCTAGTACACTTTGATTAGCAGGAATGGTGACATCATAGCCATCTCCCCTCTCCCAGCAGCTTCCTTGTTCCCTCTAGTGATGTAGACTCGAGTCCATAGACTCAGACTCAAGTCAGACTTAAGTTGCTTCAGTGACTCAACTCGGACTTGATTCGGCCATAAACAATGCATTGACTCAGCTCGACTCAAGACTTGTATATTTTTAATGATTGACTTGATGCCCCTGGTTCAGTAACGTAACAGATTCATCCAGAAACCTTACAACTTTGAACTATGCTTCCATCTCTTTTTGCCTACTAGTTAGTCTCTCTCAAGCCCAAAATGTGGGTGCATTTCTCAGAGGGGAATGGCAAACAGGTTAGGCAATGGGCTTGAGGCAGGCTTGAGGTCTGCTCAGCAGTCTGTCTCTGCTGCATATCAGAGGAGCCTTCTAAAACGTTTCCTAAGAGCAAAAGACAAGACTTGCCCCCAGAGTGCAGAATGCGTTTCTCAGAGGGGAACAGCAAATGTGTTAGGCAACAGGCTCAAGGAGGAAGGATCATTCCTTCTAAAACTTTTGAATTTTCAGTAATGGGGAGTAAGAAAGGATCCTATTCCCCACTTCCAAAGCTGCAGATGGCAAAATTGCAAATGTGGAGAGCTGACTCTGCTTAAATTGTTAAAACTGAATTTATTTCTCTCTATCCAATAATTCTGAAATGTTGGTTGGAGTATAAGGTTGACTTCCAGACTTGAGACTTGACTTGAAAGTATCTTCAAGGACTTGAGACTTGACTTGAGACTTGGAGTTAAAGACTTAAAAACATCACCAGTTCCCTCTTAACTGTAGTCCTCATGGTAGCTTGGAAAACATAGTTTTTCATGACCCAACAATATATTGTTGCAAGCAATGCCGGGCAGTGAAAAATATTGGGTAATGTGAAAGATTTTAGTGGATCTCCGAAGCAGAATATCTAAAAGAACCAGGCAGAAGTTGAAGTTGTAACCAGCCCGTTCCTTCCCATATACAATAACTAGCAGAGAAAGAAATCAGAATTAGTTTTCTTCATACGCTATATAAAAGTAGTTTTACACATAATAATTGTGCATAATCAACACAGGTTCACAGGATAAAAATTGATATGACAGCAAAAAAAAAAAGGAAAAAGAAAGAAAGAAAGAAAGAAAGAAAGAAAGAAAGAAGAAAAGAAAAGAAAAAAAAGAAAAAAGAAAAAGAAAAAAAGGGAATTACATTGTGCCAGGAAGTTGGAGCTTCTCAGCCCACTAGCACATGCTTCATGGAGGCAAGCAGGAAAAAAGATGTGTGAGAGCAGATGAGATCCCAGAGAACAAAGGGAATGTCTACGTGATACAGGAAAAGAGTGGATGTGAACAGACACAAAAACAAGCAGGAAGTAAACATAAATACTCCTAGAGAGTTACATGCAATCTAAGTACCACTGAGCATAGCCATGCAGAGGTTGCAGACTCCAACAAAAAATGCTGACAAGAAGAATATCAATCTCATTGGAAATGTGATACTGTGGTTATTTTGCATAGAAAACAGCATCTTCTGCACAGCAAAACAGTGTTTTCTGTGCAGAGATATTATATCTTCTGTGCAGAGATACTAGCCAGGTACTTTCCCAGGCTGCACTGGTGCAGGAAGTGCAACCATTGCGCCTCCTGGGCTTCTGCCTGACAGGTAAGAATGCAATGGCAGCACGATTGTGGGTCAGTGACAGGGGAAACCTATCAATTATTCAATCTGTGAGCTGTGAACTGTGAAACAGCAGACAGAATAGAAATATGTAAATAAAAATCATTTTTTGCCAGGGAGTTGCCAACCACGTGCCTTGCTCTATACTCCCTAAGACAACATGTTGACTTCATATGTGTAACAATGTGCTTCCATCAGCATTGCTAGGAAAAGATGCAGCTGCCAATCTTTTCAGTTTTTATACATGGAATGAGAGGGGAGGCTTCCTGTTATCCTCAGGTTGCAAAATATTTAGGATGCCCTCCCACTAAGACTCCAAATATCATTCAACACATATCATGTTTGTCACACATGTAGGTTTACTTCCTCTCAGACTGCTCAACACAGGGGTTGGGAAAAATTAATAGCTCAGGTGTGTAAGGTAGAATTTTTCCAGTTTCATATTTTTAGGTCATTTAATGCACTAGGTGTTTGTGTTCAGAGGTAAGCTCTGTATGTTTGGTTGGGTTCAGTTGGGTTGTGTTCAGATTTCCTGAGGAAGCCTGTCCAGGAAGCCCTTGCCTTTCAATATCCTGACAACTCAGTCAATACTCTGGCAACTCACTTTTTTTGATGCTTCCAAATTATGGACAAATTCCATCACTTTGACAGAGGTTCTGCACTTTCATCATGGAGTGCCAATGGAGACTCACTTGGGACTTCTCATGCTCCTGCATTCCTTGCAAAGTGAGCTGGCGGGGGGAGGCACCAAGCTGAGAGAATTTGCAAGCAGCACTTGCATGGTCAGCCCCAAGTGAGCCTCCATAAGTCCTTTATGTTCCCTACAGTACAGTAAATGGGTTCCAGTTTTCAACCAATTCCATTATCTGACACTGCTCCAGTCCCTAACCTGTCAGATAAGTAGAGAACTTCAGTGTATAGGACTGTATAAGACTTCAGTGTAAGAAAAGGTTTTCCTTTCCTTTCCTTTCCTTTCCTTTCCTTTCCTTTATTTTGTTCCGTTTCTTTTAAGTCTTACTGTACTCCTTCCCCCCTATTAGTGGTGTCCCAGTGCACACTTATCTTTTCAGTGCTTGCCTCCTTTTTATCTGTCTTTCTTTGCATTAAGAAAATATGACACCCAGAGCAGTATATGACAATGACTTAAAGTCATTATTAAGACACCATTTGTTTTCAGGGGTGCAGTTTTATCACTTATTAATTTTAATGCAAGCCCGGACTATCTGATTGTATGCAAAATATTTCTTTCGATGCAATTAACCATTCCTCCCTAGTTTTATTCTTGCTTATTAGCACTTCAGAACATTTGATGGTGACAGCATAAAGAAATTCAGATTTCTGTTAGGAGGGCACATTATACAGTGATCACCTCCCTTCCTCTCTCAATCAAGGAGTGCTGCTAACATTATCTGAGACATCTTAGCACTGCCGAGTTGCACAACGAATTTCCCCCAACCTTCCTGGTTTGGAAGGGACAACCCCAGATAATCCTGTGTTCCACTTTTTCAACTGTTTTAAAATGTCCCAGTTTTTCTCCTCTTCCTTTCACTTTGTCCTTAGTTTACTTCAACTGAGGCAAATTGAATTCAAACTGCAAAAGTAATTTGCACTCAACTGAGCAGAGGTGAGAGGAGAGAAAGGTTGGAATCTTGTCCTTCCCAGTTGGCTCAGGCAAAAGCAAACTGCTGCAATTTCTCCTAGCTTGTGTCTTCCTTCTCATCAATAACTTTTGACATCTTGACCAGAATTTTGCTTGCCTCTACGTTTCCCCAGTATTCATCTGCAAAATATTGGAGGGTATGACAGCATCACTAAAGAGCAGCAGAAATAGCCAGACTTGAATTAGCACCAGGTTTCAACTGGATCTAAAATGATGAAACAAATGTCACTCCTCCTTCTTGCTAACTTTCTGTATGTGAACACCAGGATGTTCTGCAGTTCAGTCAAAAGTCAAAGTTTCTGGATGACTGTGCTGGATTAGCATCCCAGACTGAGATTTATTCAACCTTGCACTGCACAGAAGTTGGAAGATTACTTTTTTAAAAAAACAAATTGCTTTGTCAACTCTCTATAAAGCCCCCCTCCAAAGTAATTACTTACCTCTAATGGTACAAAAGTACCTCATTACCTTAATTGTTAATTTGTTTTTTCTTTAAATAATGGTTTTAGGATTGATAACAGAAATTGGAAAAAGCTATTCAAAATGCCTCCAATATGTCTGAAAGTGCTCAAAGTTTATTTAAAAATTAACTGAAAAATATCACTTGTTTAATCCCAAAATAACATATGGGTAACAAGGGCCTCAACCCTATTGTTATTCCCAATTAGAATGGATCCAGGAGTGTAGAGGGGAGGGAGGGGAGGATATCATGGTCCCCCAGTGAAATTTTTCTACAATCTCCGAATTTCTAGTATTGCTGAAATGTGAAACTTCAGTTGAGCCTTGAAAAAAAATGGTTAAGACATCTGCAAGTAGATTAAGTTATTAAGGGAATACCAACGCAGTGAATCTAAGCACTTTTTTTTCAACATCTCAATCTCTGTGGTGCCAGAAATTTGGAGATGTGAAGGAAAATTTCATTTGGGGGACAGGATTCCTTTTGAGGGGGCAATTTTCTCACCCCCATCCCCAGGTAGCTACATCCCTGAGTAGACCCTATATATTAACTCACAATTCTACAATTAATTCAATAGGTCTGGTCTAATCTAGCTGGGGCTAATCAACAGCATTCCAGGCAGTGAGTACTCCCACTTATGATATTACCTTTGAAAGATAACTGAGTTACAGGTTACATATAACTTCTTATATCTAACCTCTGGTAGTACATGTAGACCATTTGATTCAATCATGCTTGTTACAAATACTCTGTGTCTTCATTTCTTCTAAGATAGTCATCTTAAGCATCCAGAAGGCAGAGGCAGCTGATGGCTTCCAGGTCACTGGGTTTGTGGCTCCATTCTAGGCTTTCATCTGATTTTTTCAAAGAGCTATCCAAGGTGCTGATCCTCCTATCTCCAAAAAAGGTTCAGCATCTCGGTGAGCTCATTTAGAGTTCAGATTAAAACCTGGAAGGGATTCACTACCCCAACAACATTGGACCTACCAGCCTTCCCTAGTTTCCAGCTCTCTCTGCTTGTGTAGAATCTGCCCCCAAAGCCTTGGAGTCTAAACAGACATGCAACTAAGCTCTCATCTCTGAGCTTTTCTCTAGATCTTCTGCTCGGCATGAGATATAATCAGGCTGAAGCAGCCATTAAACAGCATGTAGTAGACATGGAGTGTCAATTGGATCTAGCCAGAACTCCAGTGTTCATTGCTAGCAAATCTAGTAAGTACTTTGCCTCCCCTATGGCATACTTAACTGATCTGGAAGCACCTAAACTCTGAAGGGCCTCTACTTTGGCATGATGGGATGCTCTCTCCTTAGCTGTCCTTAAAGGCCGACTCCTCCCTTGGAGAGACAATGCCCTTGTGACTCAGGACACATAGAAACAGAAGAACATGCGCTACTCCAGGGTTTGTATTGTAGAGACATTCATTCTAGCCTCATTTCACCCTCACTGCATAAATATCCAGAGAGCACAGGAACAATTCTATACTTTCCTGCTGCTCTCAGACATTAACCTTGGCACAGCATATAATGTTTCCAGGTTCTATGCAGCAGTGCTTAAAATTCATCAGATAATGACCTGTGCCACAGATTAGACCCAAGGATCATCTAGAGTGCTCTAAATCGGTGGATATAGTGTTTATTATATTATCCTTAAAGCTTCCTTATACCAATCTAATGCTGCTACTTTTATATATATAATCCTCTATGATTTTAATGGACTGTACCCCACCCTCCTTATGCTAGTCTATGACTGTAATAAAGATTTGTATTGTGCTGACATACATTTATCTAAGAAAATTCAAGTTAGAAGAAAACAGAAAGGACTCATCCTTGAAATGAATGGGAGTCACCCACTGACCCACTGGAAGAGAAGGTGAAAAGTATTAGGTATAGAGAAATTTGTCAGCTTTGCTTTCTCCCAAGATAGATTTTTAATTCCCTTCCTGCCCCACTTATGGAGAAACTTCAGAATTCTGGAAAAGTCTTAATGTATGTAGTAGGAAAGATGACAACCACAGCCCTGAGTTTACAGGACCTGAACAGGGCTGTGAATAATGATCGTGCTCTCTTGGAGATATCTCAGTGAGTCACCATAAGTCTAATGATAAGCAACTTATTAAAAAAAAGGTAAACCAAAATAAAGATTCTACCATCTGGGGAAATTCAGTAGATACAGTTCTTCCCAGGATAGAGAAGAACAAGTTTTATCTGCCTGACACAGAGCTATTAAAGATGAGGAGCTTCTTAGAGGGGGGAAAAGTCAAAGAGGTAGCAACTCTAACATAGCACTACAAACATGGTTGAACACACTCACTTTAAAGACTAAGCACTCAAAGTCCATGGACTGATGGATGATGAATCATTCACTTTCTCCCCCAATTTAGTTTTCAAAATCTCAAGTTCTTTCCACCAGGTTTGCAGGGGAAAAAAATTGTATTTTGAAAAGTTCTTCTCAAAAAGCAAAAGTCACAAACAGTTTAGTCATCTTTACTCAAGAGGTAGAGTAAATTTAGAAGGCATAAAGTTCATAAAGATTAGAGAAGAACTGACTCATCTCAATATCTGTAAAATGGTTTTACTAACAAAAAGCAGCAAAAACTGGTTCATTTCTTTGCCCTCAGCTGTAACAGCAGTGGTTTACTTCCCACACTCCCACAGATGCAACATAAAACTCCACCTAGACTTGACTGAACTTTGGAATTAATTCCATTCGTATATCCCTATGCACCTCTGGCAGATAATTTGGGCATTGCTTCCCCCCATATCAACAGATGCAGTAATTGTTCTTTAAGCATTTGTATATCTGGCATCTAGCTCAGTACAAGCCATTTTAAGCAACGTGCTTGTATTTTTGAACAGCACCGAGAGAGTTTCCAGGCTTGCCTAAGCCAGGAGCTTCTAAAGTATTGCAAAAATGACATTTCACATGGTGATGTTGATGGGATTGATAGGACTACAGTTGTCAGATCTGCAATGCCATCGTTCAGGCGATGTTTGCCACTGATTTTACCTTTGAAATGTGTCAACCAATTAGGCAGTCTGTCCCTTTTAGTTTAACTATTACAAATTATTGTTATCAAGATATTGTCAAGTCCTACCTGGAGGAGGCCTCCTGGGATGAGGAAAGGAATGAAGAGTGGCAAGATGTGAGGCCCCTGTTGGAACTGCAGAGGCCTGGCAGTCCTGTTGTGGAATCAGGAGAGGCAGAGCCTGGTCCATCCCCAATAGAAGCTCTAGATAGGAAGGAGAAGGCAAAGACACTTCATTTTGTAGAGTAACTGAGTACAGTAGCTGGGAGCAAAGTGTCAAGCAGTGCCCAGTTCCATCCTAAATTCAGGATGCTGAATTAATGAGGCTGGCTGGGCTGATTAACTGCTAACTATAAATTAGCTCAGTTTAAGCCAATCCATGCTGCAGAAAGAAGCTCCAAAAGTTCTGTGCAATCCTGCCTGGCCTATCCGGCTTTGTGGTTCTCTGACCTTTGGCAGGCTTGGACTAATCTTTTTGACACCTCCCTCCTCAGCTTTGGACTGTGGTCAGGACTGCTTTTTCCCTTTAATCCTTGGACTGCCTGGACCATGCTTCTGCTTGTAACTCTGTATAAACCTTGGGACAGGCCGGATTTTCCCATGCCAGTTCCTATAGACTGTAGGAGTGCTCAACTGGGAACTTGCCAGCCTTAAACAGCATCTGCCTGGATATTTGTAGGTTCCACCCAGAAAGATTGAACTGCCTCTCAGTCACTGGGTTAAATACTGCCCACAATTATATTAGAACATTACACAAACTAATATTGTGCAGAAATGGAGTGAAGAAGGAACTATCTCCTTGTCCAATTACTTCTTTATTTTTACTGTATGTGCTATTTATTTGTGTGAACCCCAATTTGTAGAAAGGCAAAACTTGAAAATAACTAGCCAGGTTTCCTTGATGTCCAGCCATGTTCTTTCCTGAGACTTAAATCTGATTTCACAATGTTAATTTCATCTGTGCAGTGATTCTCCACTTCAGCCCAAATATAACACCACAGCAATTGCCTAAATCTTTTGGAGTAACCATCTTGGCTATCCCACCCATCCCTGTATCCTGATGCAAGGCAGTATTAGTCTCTCCCTCTTACACATCATCCCCTGTGCAGCAGGGTATACAAAACTGTGGACATGCTAGAAACTGCGTATCTTAACAACACCATAACCTGCTGTAACATCAGAGAGAAACAGTATGAAGTACAATGTAGTTTTGACATTGCAAAGGAGGTGATACAAGGAAGGTGCAAAAATTGCCAGTGCTCAAATCACTGTGGCATGAGAAGAAATCCTTCCTGATCCTTGATAGGACAACAAGCATCCATCTGCAGTTATTCTGAGACTTAATCCTGTTCATTAGCTGGGAGGACTGTTGTTAAAGGGAACATAGTTGAATGTCTCATTTGTAATGTGGTGCTTAGGAGAGTTCAATGGATACAATGGGACTGCTAAAAGGACAAATAAATGGCTCCTAGAGCAAGCATAGGGTAATGGTTTCAATGTTGAACTATGGCCCTGAAGACAAGGATTCGATCCCAATAGAAGCCTTGTAAGAGTTTTCATAGGAGACAACAGTTTGCTCTACGAACCATTAACATATCTCCCCATCCCCATCTTGATTTCATTATTATGGAAACCTGATTAATTTCATCTCATTCATTGCTGTCCAAACATCTAGCTCTCTCCTGACTGTCTAGATTCCAGTGATGTGGGTGCCTTGTTGTTGTTACTTGCTGTCAATTTAGCTTTGACTTATGGTGCCCCTATGAATGAGAGCTCTCCAAGAGCCCTGGTCACCAGCAGTCCTGCTCAGGTCTTGTACACACAGAGGTACAACTTCCATGATTGAATCAGTCCATTTGTAATGTGGTCTCCTTCTTTTCCTACTGCCTTTCACTTTACCAGGCATTATAATCTTTTGCATCTCATTATATGTCCAAAGGACGACAGGCTGAGCCTCGACTTCTTGTGAGAATTTAGACTTCGTGTGCTTTCAGGTCTATTTATTTATTTCTTTTTAGCAGTCCATGGTATCCGTAGAAGTCTCCTCTGGTACAACATTTCAAATGGGTGCCTACTGCTGGCATAATCATAGGTAGATAGTTAAATGGCAACTTACATTGAACTTACATGTGGTATTCCATGCCTTTATTGTTGTCCTCTAATGCTTACTTACACGAGAGTTCCTACTGCACCCCTGTGGGTTCTACTGGTGTCTACCTCATATTGGCGTTCTATGGTCCTTTCTAAGCAACCATCACTGATAAAGATCTTTCACTAGTTCTCAAACATTCCTTGTACATAGCAAATTTACTCATCTTTCCTAGAGCACTTCCTAATTGAAAATGGAAGGTAGAGATTCTGCAAGAGCATAGCGAATATGTTGGCTTGTTTTAATGCAATCAAAATGTTTGTGATGGCCATTTGTTATCTCAGCTACCAATCAATTGGATTGTGCCTAACAGATTGACTCTTTATGTATAAAGCTGTTGGATCTCAGACTGAGTCTGCTAAAAGCTAATGATACTAAAATGGCATGGCATACTTCCACATGCCATAAAGATATGTTTCTCCACTCATATTTTGCCTTCATAATAAACTGAAGAGATGTTTCTTTTCCTTTCACAATAAATATGCAACGGAGAAATTTAAAATGCAGAACATTTGATGGATCTACTCAAAATGTAAAGATGTTTTAAAATATTACCCAATAAGAGACAGAGTATTCATTAGTATCTTATGCTGAGTAAGGAGTTCTACAACTCACAGTGACTAATCAATCTTAGATATCACTCTATATAATATGGCCAATGACCTTCACATTCACAGTACTTTGCAAATATGATTTTTTTTTTAAGTGGAGCAGGAAAACACTTCACTTTTTCATACCAATTTTGAATAACAGTATTAAAACAAGGCAAGGAATCAGTATTTCTTTCCTTATGAAAACCTTATAACCTATTGTGGACAGGACAGGAAGTTACCTTTTTATGGGGAACAAAGGCAAAAATAAAATTTGTAAAAAATTTTGTTTTATTTATATCCTTTCTGATTTAGAAGCATAAAAAAGATTTATATTTCAGAATTTTTTTGAAAGACTATGCTTCCTGAATTGCCAACGGTGCCTATGCTGAATGTGGGATTTTGGGAGCTGTAGTCCAACTAAGTAACTTTTCCAAGTATAGAACTGTAGACAATACATCATGGCATCATTTGCTGTTATTGTGTGCTCTCAAGTCATTTGTGACTTTTGGTGTCCCTAAAGTGAGCCTATCATGGAGTTTTCATGGCAGGATTTATTCAGAGAGATAAGCAGGGGCCAAGGATACATTCAGCAGAACTGTATCAACCCAGGTGTCTAAGTCAAAGCAAATCCGAGCTGTTTTGTCTGCGAAATGGTGAGCAAATTGTTTTCAGTCAGCTGTCAAGTGGCTTACATTCTCTCTAGAATCAGGTTGTAACAGATCCTTGAGCGATCAAAACATCTCTGCTAAGCGATTCTGTGGAGTTGCCTTTCCATTTCTGGGCACAATTCAAAGTGCAGGTGATGATCTCTAGAACCCTATACGGGCTATTTGAAGGACTGTAGACTGCTGTTTGAACCTTCTAGCTTTTTGAGAACTTCTGGGGAGAGCTTACTCTTTGCCATACCACTCTCAAAGGCACATTGCTAGGAAAACAGGAGAGGACCTTCTCAGTGGCTGCTCCCAGGCTCTGGAACCCCCTTCTCAGAGGCTGCTCTCCTTGCTATGTTTCTACAAGCAGGTAAAACTTTTTTATTTCACCAGGCCTTTGGGAATTTATTTTACAGTGGAAGCAGGCCTTGTATAATGTGTTGGACTTTTTATTTGTTGTTGTTTCAGTTTCAAATTTTATGATGCTTTAATTGCTTTTTACATTTTGTTGCTATTAATTTTTAACTATTTACCTTTCCACAGGTTATCAGATCCTGATGGCATCCCGTGGGGATCTCAGTAGAGCCTGTCCCAAGAGGGGAGCATGACAGGAGTGCTCCCTTCTGCACCAGCTGCTTGCAGGAATGGAGGAGGTGCGATGCCTACACCTCTTCCTTTTGCAGTGCAACCAGGCACTGTCCCAGGCTGCACTGGGGCAGAAAGTGTGGCCATTGTGCTTCCTGATCCTCCGTGGCTCAGGTAAGTGTGGGAAAGTGGTGGGAGGGCAGTGCGATTGTGTCATGCCCTGCTTCCAGAGCATGGACTCTGACTCAGAGTCTGAAACAGAGTACATGCCAGAGACTTTATTTATGACTCCTTGCTTAATGTGTGGAAGTAACAAGCTGGGCTATATTCAGTTTGTTTTGTTTGATTTATCAGCTGTGCCAGGACTGAGATAGGACAGATTGCCAGTCATTGATGGGAAAAACCTGTCAATGATTTGCAGCATAATCATGCTGCCCAGAGATGGGAGAATGATGAGACATGGATGACATCATGGAGAACCGTCATCCAGGTCCCATACTTCTCCCGTAAGCTGGCTTGACACTTGAAGTGAGGGATAACAACAATGACAACAGATCTAGATCCAAGCATTGGTCAATGCACCTGCCAACCAGTGGAAATCAATCATTCATCCCACTGGCTGTGTACAGCAGTCATCTCACCCTGCCTGCCTAATGGGTGCTCCTCTGGAGGCCACTGTGTGGGTCCCTTATTCCTAGTTGTCTACCCTAAGGTCAGATAACAAGACCCTCAATTGGGTCTTGTGGGCACTCAAGCTTTGTCTACCTCTAACTGTATCTGGACCCCATGATAAAACCCACCCAAATTTGCAATGAGATAAATGTACTGAAAAGATTCAGGTCTGCTACAAAAAGAGTTGCAAAGCTATCAACAGGAAGAAACAAGAGGGAGAGAGAATGGGGATGAAGTTTTGTGCAGACCGTTGAGGGGAGCACAACAGGCTGGCAACTGGCTGGGCTGCAAACTGGCTTTAAGCCTCTGCAGGTTGGATTTAAGCCTTCTCCAGTTCCACCCACTGGCCAACAGGTAGAACTTGATAGAAAGGCTTTTCCTTCTTTCTCCAAAGCCCAGGAAATTGCACAGGCTTCTGGGAGGGGAAACTCAATACCCAAGAAGATAAATGCTGCCTTGCTCCGACTAACTGCACCTTAGAAATGATGCTCCCCCAATGCATCAGGAAATGCTCTTCAAGGAAGTGGTGTTATTGTAAAAGTTTAAACCTCACCCTTCCCTGTGTGGTGTCACTGACATAAACTGCATCCCCATGGACTTGCTTGTAAGTAGGGAAAAAGAGAGATTCACCTGCATGCTAAGTATTCAACATGCTGTGTAATTTGACCTTTAGTGCTACAGTTAATTCAGATCTGCCAAAATGACTTTGGTGTTCGCTAAATGACATTATAGAACTTTGTGTTCCTGTGTAATGACTATTTATATCACTGACTTTACACAATCTTGGAAAACTGTTAATTACACCAATTAGGTTTTTGTGGATGGAGAGGTTGTTTTATGCATTCAGCAGTAAGCTATGAGAAGGAACTGTTGATGCTTGGTAGAAACAAAGAAATAATCTGACCTCTTAGAATTCATTAAGAGGGCTAAATGTAACTACATGCTGTAAGTGGTAAAGATTACTCACAATAAATGGACCTAAAATGAATTTAATTGCATTAGTATAATGCAAAGGAGTATAAGAGATTTGCGTGGAGGTCTGCTTACATGGATTCTCACAAAGCTACTCTCATGTTCTCTGTGTCAGTATTTAGTTGTAAAGTTGGCCCTCCACATTTGCTAGGTTTAGGGGCATGAGATCCCTGCAAAAGCGGAAAAATCACAAATATCAAAATGTGTGTGTGTATCTATGGGAATGGGGCTGATGCATGTTGGGGAGAGTACCCAGAGTCCAAGCCAGATTAAGGGAAAAGGGTGGGTTTTCATGGTGGCCCTATACTTCCTCTCTCTCACTCACCTCCTTCCTTGAGTGTGGGTGTGGATGTGCCTGGGGAGAGGGTTTGTGGTGCTGGGAAACTGGGCTGCAAGCTGTCCTTAGCTGGCCAGGCAATGGCTGGTAGTGGTGGTGGAGGTGGAGGCAGAGAAGAAAGATCAGAAGTGGATTTTTTAAAAACTGTGCAGTCTGTATGTAGAGTCAAAGGCTTTCACGATCAGAATCCATTAGTTCTTGAGGGTTTTTCGGGCTTTGAGACTGTGTTCTGGTTGTATTTTCTCCTGATGTTTCACCTGCATCTGTGGCTGGCATCTTCAGAGGAAAGGTGAATTGGAAGTGGAGTGGAGAATATATATGCCAGTCTCCTCCTCCAGAGAGGAGGGAGCAATTAGCATAATAGTCCTATTGTGTGTATTGAATACTTGTTCCTGGAGGGAGACTTCCTGAGCCCAGGTGGGGCTCGTTAGTATCTTTTGTGTTTTGATTTTGGTGTTTTTCAATACCGGCAGCCAAATTTTGTTTGTTTGTTGTTTTGTCTCAAAGCCTGAAAAACCCACAAGAACCAACTGTGCAGTCTGCTTGGAACTGCTAAGAGGTAAGGTTCTCCTAGAAAAGAAGTGGGGGCAGAGGTTGAAGAAACTCACAATCAAAGCCATGAAAGTCAAACCCACAAATGTGATGGGCTGACTGTACTGGCTCCTAAGGCAGGCAATGTCATCAGCTGTCAAGGTCTTCTTACTGCAGCAAACATACCTCAGAGGGATTGACATATGATTTTTGCTGGTGAGATTATTGCTATAGCTTTAACCCAGGGATGGGTAAAGTGCAACCTGTAGGGACACATATCCACCTCCAGACTTGTTTTATAGTCTCTATCCTTCTTCAGACTCCACTGGCCTTCTGCATGCTACAAGTGTATATTCTAGCCTCTATCTATGGCCATTTCCATACTACACTGTGATAGTGCTATTATTTCACTTTCAGCCCCCTGTGGAATTTTGGGGTTTGTAGTTTACTGAGGCCCAAGAGCTCTCTGGCTGAGAATTCTTAAGGCCCCTCCCTAAACTGCAAACCCCAGGATTCCCTAAGATGTTGAAAGTGGAATAATAGCACTAGAACAGTGTAGTGCGGAAATGGCCTATGCTTTTCATGTGGGCAGGTCCAGCCAAGATGTCTGACTGTCTACGATGAAGAATAAGATGGTACCTATGGGGGTTTACCACTTAGCCCATTGCTTTTACACCATGTTTGAAGTTCTACCTATACCTTTGCTAACACCAAATTTGAAGACTTCCACAAAGCTCACTGTTACCATCAAGAGTGAGGGTTTCCTTTGTCACCACTGTTGCCACCAGTGTAAGGACCTTTTCCTATCCTACTGTTGCAACCACTATTTGTGGGAATCTCCTAGTTGCCCTCAAGGTGTGAGATATACAGTTTATATTCCCACTGAACACACACCTCTTTATTCACTGCTGATACCACAGATACCTTATCCAAATCCAGCCTTTCTAATATATAGCATTCCTGGAGGGCAAAAGCATATAAATATGAAAACAACACTTTATTAACAGAAATTGAACACAACTAGATGGATTTATTATTTAATGCATCTAAAACCAGAGGCATATCTAGGGTGGGGCAACTGGGGTGTGTGCCCTGGGTGCCAATACCAGGGGAGCACAAAAAAAGCCAAAACCTCCTCCCACCTAGGTCTGGCTTGCCTCCACCCCCGCCAGGGTCCTTCCTGGCGTGGGGTCCTTCTTGAACCTGGCCCCTTTTATACTCCAAAGCCCATGACATCACACTATCCCCTTTTATTCTGCGTCCAAATGCCAACTGGACTGGCAGATGAATCTTTCTTCAACCCTGGTTGAAGGCCATAGCATCCTGTTCTACCATATCTGAAAGCAGCAACCTAGCTTAGAAGGTACAAGGTAAACTGCTTGGTACAGAGCACTCTCTTCCCACATCTTGCCATTTCTTCTTCCAGCCATTGGCTTCCTAAGGTATCTGCTTCCCTCTGCCTAATGGTAGGGCTGGCTCCAACCAGATATTTGTAAATAAAGCAAAAAAGTCAGTAATGGGAAAGCTAAACCCAGCTTGCATTGCCCATGAAACTGCTCACCACTTAGGAAAGTACTACTTTCAAACCTCACAGCAAAATGATAAGCCTAACTGAACACACACACACACACACATGCCACACGAAGAAACTTAGAGACACCATAATTTGTAACAATCGTTAACTAGGGCAAGTGTTTTATTTTGGGGAATCAAAACCAGCTAATTGTATGTTTTTGCTCTTGAAAGCACTTAAAAGATCTCACTGTTCCTATGGTTGTGTGTGATGGCCTCTTTTTGTTTTAATACAAAGCTCAAAGCTATAGATATAGTGTGTGAAACTTTAATGAGACAGAACTCATGGAAACCATTGTTAGTCATACTGATCTCTATGCAGTTTTTCCTATGTCAGATTTACACACATGCAAACACACACACACACGAACACACATACATACACAGAGGTGGCCCAGAGAACATTTCTAGGTCATGTCTGTGATTGAGCTTTGATAATCATAATAAAACAAACATTCAATTGAAACCATAAGTAGTAACAGTTGAAAACATCAACAACAATTCATAAAAACAGTGATTAACCCCCCCCCCAGCAAATTGTAATAAAACATTATTTCAAATTTTGATGCATTTCTCAGGACTGGAGTCTTATTTTAATTTTCAGTTTGAGATTTACCTGTAATTGGTATGTAAAAAATGCCCTTTTCACTACAGGAGCCCAGAAACAGAATGCCATTCCACACTACACTGTTATAGTGCTATGATTCCACTTTCAACCTCCTATGGAATCCTGGGCTTTGCAGTTTAGGGAAGGGCATTGAGAATTATCAGCCAGAGAGCTCTTTGGCCTCAATGAACTACAAACCCCAGAATTCCACAGGATGTTGAAAGTGGAATAATAGCACTATAACAGTGTGGTGCAGAAATGGCCAGAGTTGTGATACATTCCAAGTGTGTGAGCACTTGCCTGCTGTACTTTTTGTCCTTGACAGTTTTAGAAAGACTAGTGTTGACCTTGCCAACTGTCTTTCAGGGTTTGTCTTCAAACCTCATGAATTTTCTGCATTCATGGATAAAGTTAAGAAAATCTGCAGCTGAAGCAGAGCAAAATTGCTCTTTTAACCCTGTCGTTAATTAGATCACTACATCTTTTTTTTTGCTCTCTGCTACACTGCAACAAAGAAGGGTTAGCACTTTGTCTTCAAGCAACCAGCAGGCCAGAGTCCCTAATCTGTCTCTCTACATTTTTTTTTCTGGGCCAGATATTTAATTGCTGATTCTATTGTTCTTCCGCACCCTTTGCAGTTCTGATGCTGTCTTTGTGATGGAAGACTTTTCCTCAAGATGGTCTTTTTTTTTTTTAATTTGGCAAACATAATGTGATTTTTACAACAGCACGACAGACAGAAATTCAACTGGTAAAGCTTAGTCTACCAATGTGCATATGTATAATATATGTATTATAACACACTATGAAATACTATGAGAGCCAGTGTGATGTGTTGATTTGACCTTTGGACAATGACTCTACAGATTAGTGTTTGAATTCCTGTTCAGCAATGGAAACACATTAGGTTACCTTGGGCAAGTCACACTTTCTCAGCCTCAGAGGAGAGCAAAGGTAAACACATTCTGAACAAATCTTGCAAAGAAAATCCTGTGCACCATGAGCTGAAAATGACTTGAAGATGCACAGCAACAATGACATACAGTGATAATCTAATCTAAACATATTGGATCCATAGACTTAAGACCTTGATACCATATGGTGTCACCTAGAAGGTAATATACAACACCAGACTTGTGCTGTTTGATGGTTTTTAAATCATATAAGTACATATGACAGAGTTCCATTGCTGAGCAGTTGTGTCTGATGGTATCAGCTCCCAGAATCTCAGGGTTCTTCCACAACCATTTGTCTCAAAGCACCTATGGACTGAAAGAGCATGGGAGACACCATTTCCCAGTGCTTAGATCTGTAGGGCCTCAGAAACTCTTTGGTTGGGGCACTGTCAACCTAAAAAAGGTAAGGTTTTGAGATCATGTTTGGTGTTACCAATTGTAAATATGAAGCTCTAGCAGTTACGAGATTGTAAGCTTTTGATCTCTTATTTATTTATTGGATTTGATTTATAGCGCACTTTTCTCCCTGTGCAGCACCTAAGGCAGCCTTTAGCATTTGAAAAACATGATACTCTTAAAACAGTATTGATACCAAAGTTTTAAAACAATTAAACAACAGTATAATTAAAAAAAAGATTGAAACAATAAGAAAAAAAGTGATTATGATTTATAAAAATAAGAAAGAAAATTTAACCCACTCCCAGATCCTTTTTCTTACATAGACCATTTCTGCACTAGATTGTTATAGTGCTATTATTCCACTTTCAACATCCTGTGGAATTCTGGGATTTGCAGTTTCCTGAGGCCCAAGAGCTCTCTGGCTGAGAATTCTAAATGCCCCTCCCCTAAACTGCAAACCCCAGGATTTCCTAAGATGTTGAAAGTGGAATAATAGCACTATAACAGTGTAATGCGGAAATGGCCATAGATTTTTAACGAAGGGCTTTTCTCAATACAAAAGTCTTAGCCTGCCAGAGAAAGGAAAGAAGAGGGCAGATGACTGAACTTCCTACAGGGGGGAATTCCACAATTTGAGAGTGGCACTGAGAAGGCTGTCTCTCGGGTCCTCCCCAAATGTGTCTGGGATGGTGGAGAGAATGAGAGAGAACCTTCCCCTAAAAATATTAAAACTTGGGCAGGCCCATATAGGGCAATAATGTGGACCCAAGCCATATAGGACTTTAAAGGTCATAAGCAGTGCTTTGAATTCTGTGGACTGATCGCCAGTGAAGCTGTTTCAGTGCAGGTAGGGGAAAATGTTCTCTGTCGCAGTCAACAGTCTGGCCACAGAATTTTGTACCTTCTAGTTTCCAAAGGCAGCCCCATGCAAACTACAGTACAGTTACCCAATTGGGATTCAATTAAAGGCATGTGTTAATGTGGTCAGATAAATATCTCAAGGAACAAGTGCAACTGGTGTATTAGTTTTAACTGTGCAAATGCATTCCTTGCTTCAGCTGAAACCCGGACATCCAAGCTCAAATCAGAGTCCAGGAGTATGTCCAAGCTCCAAACTTGAGATCTCAGAGGGAATGCAACCCCATCCTCCACAGGCTGAATCCTTATTCCCTGATTTGCTTTCCGATTGACCAGAAGCACCTCTTGTCTTGACTGGATTCAGCTTTAGTTTGTTCTCATTCAGCCCATTATTGACAACAAAATTGGTTTAGCACTGAAACCACTTCCTTTGATTTAGATGGAATGGAGAGATAGAGCTGGGTGAAATTAACATACTGGTGGCACTTACCTCCAAAGCTCTGGATGAACTATCCCAGTGTTTTCATGTAGACATTAAATAGCTTATGGAATAAAACTGATTTCCAAGGAATCTCATAGGCAAAAGGCTAAGGGGAAATCCCCCAGCAGTACTTCCTCAGTTTTCCCATCCAAGAAGGACTGGGACAACTATAAAATAGTGCCCACAAGTCCCCTCCCAGAGAGATTTCCCAGAAGGATATTATGGTCAATAGTACTGAAAGCTGTGGAGAGGTGCAGAACCTAGCCCAAAACTGAGATGCTGGACTGGCTGGTAATTATCTAGTGCAATTGGGATCATCCCCCCCCCAAATGCTCATCAAAGCCTATTTTAGACAGGATGACACTCTGCTTTGTTATGGTGAAACATTCTCCTCTTTTTTTTTATTCCATGTATTGTTGTGGTGTTCTGTATTTTAATCTTTGTCCCTGCTTGTGTATGTCAACGTTCCACTGTTCTGTTATATTATATACATATGTGTGTGTGTGTGTGTGCGCGTGCGCGCGTGTGTGTATATATATATATTACTATAAATATATAATAATAATAATAATATAAACCAAACAGAAGCTAAGGCCATTTCCGCACTGGGAATTTAAAATGGTGCAGAGCGACCTCCAACGGAGGTATTATGCACCGTAGTGTGGACTGGGGTGGACTACTTTCTGTAGATCCACACCTCAGTCCGGTTCTGCGTGACCAGATCTGTGTGCCTGCAGTGCATGCCTGTAGATCTTCTGGGGGTGGGCTTTCAGTTGGTGAGCTTCTCCGGTTGGTGGAGAGCCTCCACCAACTGGAAGCTGCCATTTGGGACGCCGGAGGACTGCGGAGCAGCGAACTCGCGCTGCTCCTCATGGCGACGGACTCGGCCGGTCGGAAAACAAAGCCGGTAAGCTCCGTTTTCGGGCGTTCCCCCCCCCATATGCGGAAAGGGCCTAAGATTACATCTACTGGATCTTTATTAACCGCAGCATCCAAGTTGGGATGGATCTGAATTATTTTATCTGCAGAATGTCTATTAGATAACTAATGCTATCTAACACATAAATATGGTCCCCTGCAAAATAAAGTTCTTTGCATCTTTTTAATGAAGAAACTCATGAATTTTGATAAGTTCTTGTCAAAAACCAATGGAACAAAACTATCAGCCACCTGAACTGGCCAAATTCAATAGGTACAGCAATTACCAGCATGGAGAGGATCATATTGTACTTTCCTGCAATGTAGCTATTAAAGATGAAAACCCTGGCAGCAAGTGGAAAAAAGGTGGTGATCCTTATGTTGAGCACCACAAATATAATTGAATATGTCAGGATTTGAAGTGAGACTTTTAAGAGCTAATCACTAAAAACCCTCTGCCTGGAATGAAATTCTCAGCCATCCCTAATAGTCATCCACTTCGCTGCAAAACGAGGCCTAATGAGAAGATCAGATTCCCTGTACGGTCTGGGTAAATGGCACATGTGAATATTGGGAGAAAGCTGTGGGCTCAAACCAGTCAGCTGTCTCCACATATTGATTTATGCTCAAATGAATTCAGACAAGAACAACACAAACTTTTTAGAAAGGCATGCTCTAAGTTATGTGCCTTGGTAAAATTAGGGATGCTTGAGAATGTTGATCCTTTTGGATGCTTACATGAAATGACACTGACTTGGGCCATTTCCGAACGAGAGGGGGGGAGTAGTTCACTGCATGTCAAGAGTGGTGTTTTTATACTTTGATTCAGAAACTGAATTCAGAAATTCAGAAATTGTGCTGTCTGAATCCCCCTTTTACATCATACTACTGCAGAGAACAGTGGTTGCTGCATCCACAACAGCAAGTCTCTGGCCACTCCCATTCCCCTCCCTCACCCCATCCTGCCATCATTGATTGGTCTGTTTTCTAAAAAAAAGCACACATTTTCAACACATTTCTGCATTGCTACATTTGTGTACAGGTATGTATGTTCGTTGATACGTGAAAAACAACCATGTCTTAACAGTCCATTACCAGATCCATTCTCTTCCTGTTGTCTGTTTAATGTATGAAGATGATAATGACAGCAGCCTGTCCTTTGATGGGCAGAGAGAGATAGGGATAGAAATGATGGAAGGGACAGCCTGGGAACACCCATAGCCGTCCACTTCTGTGATGTGAATTGATGCTACACTTCTGCATGTAGGTGAAAACCGAAGCAAAACCGGTTTGGGAGATTTGCATCAAATTTTTTCCATTTTTCACATACAGAGGTTTCTCATTGCAGTGAATGGCAGTGAACTGTTCTAGGAGCTGAAAACATGCAGAACCATGAGGAAAACTACAAAGCTAAAATGGTTCAATGTGCAGATGGGAGGATAAGAATTCGAAGTGACTACGATGTATTGGCCTCATGCAGAAATGGCTTTGGACTAATATCTGGATCATATACTCTCCAACTGTCCTGATTTGGCAGGAACAGTCCCAATTAATCCTTGGTCATCTCACTTTTTCAGCTGCACTTACAGTGCCACAGTTTCTTTCTCCTCCTCCCAGTTTTCCCTTTTACCCCCAGCTTACTTCAATTGCTTCAAACTGAGTTCAAAGTGGGAGTGGGATGCCATCCTTATGCTGATGACACTCAGCATTATTTATCCTTGTCACTGGAGTCAGCTAGGGCTGTGCAGGTGCTGTATCAGTACCTGAATGCTGTAATGTGTAATGTGGGCTAATAAACTGAAGCTGAATCCTGATAAGACAGAGGCTTTGTGGATTGGCAGTTCTTGGGTCTGGGAATTAGTTAAACAGCCTGTTTTGGATGGGCTTGCACCCCTCTGAAGGAGCAGGTACATAGTTGGGAATGCTCCAAGATCCATTCCTCTCATTGAAGGTTCTGTGGCTTGGAGTGCTTGGTGCCAGCTTCAACTGCCAGAGATAATGTGGACAGAGATAACCTAGTCACATAGTCCATGTATGCATTACCTCTTGGTTAGACTACTGTAATTCACTCTACATGGGACTGTCCTTGAAGAACCCTTGGAAGCTGCAGCTAGTGAAAATGCAGCAGCTTGACTGTTGACTGGAATATGACATAGATAGCATGTAATGCCAGTCTTAAAGGAACTGGACTGGCTTCCAACATATTTCTTTTCTTCATGGCTTAGAACCTCAATATTTGAGGAAGTGCCGCTCTCCATATGTGCCGGGCCATGGCTTAAGACCTGCTGGGGGAGGTCCATGTTCCAGTAGTGAGGTCAATATACTGTGTTGGGACGTAGGAGAGGGTCTTCTCAGCCATAGCAATCCGACTGTGGAATGCTCTCCCCCGGAGGCCTGACTGGTGCCAACATTTCTGTCATTTAGGCACCAGGATAAAACCTGTTTGTTCATCAAAGCCTTTGGGTCTCATTAACTCAACTCAAAAAACTGTTATGTATAGTTCTAAAAACTTAACTTTTAAGACATATTTTAACACATTATATTGTTTAATATGTTTTTAGCTGATTTAAATTATTTATAAGCTGTTTATAAGCTGTCTTGAGATTCTTTAATATAGGGAGAGGTATGAATATTTTAATAAATAATCAGGACTGACCTGCTTAACTTCTAAGATCAGACAGAATCTGTTCCTTTTAGATATTTAGGCTGTTTCATCTAACCTAAACATATGAAAAGTGGTACAAAACAGCGTTGCCAGGCATCCCATATTTTAAGAGATGTCCTTGATCTGAGGTCCAGAAAATGCATCCCTATTAGATTGGCAGGTGTCCCTTATTATAGGGATGTCCCTTATTTGAGGGTTGGAAAGCTTTATCTTCCATTAGACTGAACAAGATGTACAAAAATCCTGCATTTTGGGGTGTGAGCCCTTCATAAATTCATGAGTGTGGATCATGTATGTGTGTATGTATATATAGATATAGATATATATTACAGATCAATTAATTGAAATCAATACTTTCATTTAGTATTTAGGCAGAGCACTAACCTGTTCATAGCTGCTTCCTGATTGTCCACTTTGCACGTCATGAACTTCAACTGCCTTTTGTTCTTTGGAAAACCTGTAACACTACTTTACATAAAATAAATAAATCTACATGCTAGATTTTTTCCCCAATTTTCTCTCATTTTCATTTTGGAAGAGCAACTCCAAATTAGCAACTGGCAGAACTTCCTGGAAAATCCCAACAGAGCTTCCCCTTTTTCCTTCTCTATTGAGCAGTGCCTTTTAAGTGGGCAAAATATTTCATCAGGAGGAAACCCCCCCCCTACTTTTTTAAGATAAAATGCCAGTTCACAAAAGACACCTGGTTAAAATGACATCCATGGAAGAGACACTTTCAGGTTTGTATGCATATTCACTGTACAGCATAACGTCTAATTTATGTCCTGAGATTCTTGACTATTTTGTACACACAAAAGAACCTGCTACTGTTGTTCACATCATTACAGTTAAAGCAAAAATGACTCTGTGTGAGTAGGGCTCCATTCAGGGGGTCTGAGATAGGAAAAGGAGACTCCCTCCCACTACAAAAAATCAGAGGGGCTGGAGCAAATGTCTGAAAAAAAAAAAAGCTCACTGTGTTTGGGGGCCTTTTCGTTTAGCAAAAAAGCAGCAATTGGAAAGTTACTTTGTAAGAGGAATGAATTTAAGTATTCTGAAGCTGTCCATAACTGGAATAGGATGAAAGTGTTCTGCTTACTGCTGTTCAGCCAGTTCATGGCTTTTGCAGGTCATTATCTTCCTTCTTCTTAACACTTCTTAACAAGCTTGAGCAGGGGGAACAGAAGCAAGAATTTGGTAAGGGTATATACAATTCTGTATGGTATGGCAAGAATAATTTTTTTCCTGTACTCTCTGAGAATATTAGATTTTGGGATTGTCTAATGAAGCTGATCAATTTTAAGACTGATAAAAAGAGGTGTTCACACACTGCCTAGTTAAACTACAGAGTTCACTTCTGTAGAATCTCGGGATGGTTATCTGTGAGAGTTTCAAAGGCGAATCAGGCAAATTCATGATAGATAAAGGCTGTTGCTGACTACCGGATGTGATGGCCATTAAAGATGGAAAGTATTACTGTAGTTTCTAGTCTGGGCCTGTGGTATATTAGATATCATTTGATATCAAGAATTTGGACATCACAAACCATTCCTCTCCACGTGCGTGCGAGGCCCCCGGACAAGCACGCACACGGGCACGGCTGAAAATAGCTGAACAATACAAAATAAATCCAGGCAGGCCAGCAGTTGCCGGAATGCCACTTCAGGAGACCTCCAGGCAAGTACGCTTTAAAGTCACATTATGTATGCAGGCAGCGTGCAAAAGATCCCCTGACCTGAGCAGACAGCTTGAAGAGCTGAATATCCAACTGTCAAGCACTCCTCATTTGCATACTGTCTGCGCTATTGACAACTCTGTCATAATTCAATCATGCTAAATGCTCACCTTTCGGAGGCTTTGTCTCCAGCCCGAAACCCACTGTTTTCCCTGGGAACGGACTAGCCCACAGGCACATTTTCCCCTATAAGACTCCCTGATTTTGAGCACCTCTTCAGATCGCTCCTGGCTTCCATCCCGCCTTGCTGCCTGTCAGGAACAGATTCATGCTCACACGTATTCAATAAACTTGATAGAAGATTTATTGAAACATAGCAAGGGATGCTGTCTTACAGACGTCAAAGCTCGAGAATGGGATCTGTTTCCCACACTCTACACTTAAACAGACAGTTTCTCCTGAGATATTTGTAAAAGGACAAACGACCCCAATCACCATGACTAGTATCTGACCAAACGGTTTCTGTGAAATTCCAGCCGGAAGGAATGTTCAGCACCTAGAAATAACCTAACATTCTACTATCACTATTCCCTCAGGCTACTGCCATACAAAAGCAATAAAATGTGGGGGAACCCCGACACTGCCACTCTGTTTGCCGAGCCTTCCCCTCAGCTTCCACGTGCTGAGACTCTCCGCTCCAACAGACTTTTCTTCAGACTACCCGGGCTTCAGGAACAGGTGTAGTATTTCCCCTGCAAAATCCCTCTTAGAATCCTCTATCCAACTCCTACCTTTCTTTCATTAGGTCTGTGTGAGTGTTTGCATACATACGTATTGACTGTGTTTCAAAATAAAGGAAAACAATTATTATTTACTTCTGTTTGATTATTGACTCGGCCTGACCCTGCAGACATTGGATTCAAGATCTTGCTAGGTTGCCCTGCCTCTTGCATTGCTTAGCTTGTGATCTTGCTAATTCCCATTCCCCAATATTTGGAGCACATTGAGGTGTCCTTCATGGGATCACAGAAACCAGGGTAACAAAAAAAAAATTGAAAATATTTGCAAAATGATAGAAAACATATTTGTCAAATATCAAGAAACCCTGAGGAGAAGAGTCCTGAACTGACAAGAATCTTCACAGTTTGGGACGGTTGATTTGCAAAGAAAACAGCATTTCTGTGCGTTGAAGCATTCCATGCAAAATTCACAGGTGGTTTGCACTGAAAAAGGCATTTTTTTTTCTCTTGAAAGGAAACAGCTTTTTCTGTGCAGAAAATACTTAATGTGTAGAAAAATTATTTTCTGCATAGAAAATCTGTTTCCTGCACTGAAAATGCCGTTGTGCAGTATCAACCCTGAATTGTGAACAAGCTTCAAAAAGTGCATGATTTTTACAAATATTTTCTTGCAACAGGAAGAAAATGGTTAAAATGACTAATTGCTTCCTTCAAAAAGAAAATTATTGACTAATTACACCCCCAGTTCGGCTATATATTAGCTTTAGTAGCAAAGGCCTTATACTTATGGACCCCAGCTTTCAGGACACATTAGCAGGAAGATACTATTGGGTCTCTATTGTGGGCTTTCCAATGGCAGGATGCTGGACTACCCATTCTGTGAACTAATCCACTATTACTGTTATTGTAAACCCTGTTTAGGCTTTCTACAGTGTAGCAGAAGCAAGTATGTGACTGTGTCATGTGGAGAGTGGAAGTCTGAAGAACAAAGCCTCTTCTGCCTGTATCTTTGATTTTTCAGGAGTTTGCATGCCAGTATAACCTCTACGAGTAATTGGTTTGCCACAGCTGGTGGAAAAACCCCAAGGAAAGGGCTGTACTTGCTGGCTGAGTTAAGAAATAGAGGAAGAGCTGGAGAGGAAAGGAGCTGAAATTGGTAGGGACAAAGAGTAGCCCCTTTTACATCTTGAATCTTTTGCATCCAAATATTGCAATACAACTAAGTAGCGTAAGCAGAAGAGTCTTGCAATCAAATCCTGCACTAGCACCTTATTGGATGTATGGAATTTTGGAGACAGTGCATACATTTTAAATAGAATATATAATTTGTTGTATTATTGTTAAATATATGTATGTATGCATGTATGTGTGTGTGCATGTGTATATACACACACATATATATACATACACATACATATTGGGTCTTAAACTGTGATTGTGTTTGCAATATTCAATTACAGTTGGGTCCATAGAACCCAGAATGAAGTCTGTCAGCACATTCCCTTTCTCATCTATTGCCTTTCACTTCATTATAGAATGCCTGTATGTGGTTATATCCTCTTCTTTATCTAGTTTTCAGGTTTTGCTCCTATTACACCTTCCTTTCTTGGCTTTCTTTCTTAACTCCAGACAAGAAAAAACTCACTAGCTTTTGTCGCGTTCTGTTCCTATTCAGCTCTTGAACTCTGTTTGCTTTGTCCACTGGTCTAGTACCTTTTAAAAATGTCTTTTCCAGTGTTGGTTGTGTTAAGGTGCTACAAAAGTATTCCAAAAAATCAATGTACAAACAATTCTGCAATGGACCAGCAGAGGGCACTACAGCAATGCGATTGCTCCAGTGATGTTTTGAGGCCTCCAAACACATCTAAATCATATTAAAATAAATAAGTTGAACCTTATTCAAGTTACGTGTGTGTATGTGTGTGTATAGAAATAAATATATGAAAATCATGCAGATGATGTAGCTGAATCGCAACTGATTTAACTAAATGAGAAGCTTTGTAAATGGTAAATTAAATTTTTATTACATTTAGCGTCATCTTAATGTTGTGTGAGACTCATTTGGTTGAATGAAAGAAAAAAAGAGGGGGAAGCTCAAGCTATTTGCTGTGTGTGATTAGGTGCATAGCTCTCACATGACAGAGAAAACCTTCAGTACAATAATAAAGCAAGTTGCTAGCACTACCTTTCTTCAAGTCATTGCTAGCACTTATTTCTGTGGCCTAATGTTGGTTGGTATGTATTTTTTTCTCCTTGAAGTTCAAACCTGGACCTCGATCCTCCCTTTCCTTTTCTTTCATTCTATTTATTCTCTGATTAAGTTGTTCTTTCGAGAGGGCAAAAATATGAATTCCTTGCAGTTTGTAAGCATCTGTGGCTAATAACAGTGGCAACTAGTGGATTTTATTTCTGTAGAGTGGAGGCTCGATCCCAGGTTTTAAACTAAACTTGAAAGGAGCCATTGAAGGTACCAAGTCTATTTTTTTTTTGGGTGGGGGGAAGGTTTCAGTACCTTGGACAAGTCCCTCCATCTTTGGATTATATGGATTTGCCACCTTGCTGAGCTGGAGGCCACTAGCTGTCCCTTGATGGCTATGGAACTAAAAAGCACCTAACATAATGGACTTTAAGCATTGCTTAATTGATCAATCGGCTATCTTGGAACTCAAAAAACATGGTTCTTGGCCGTTTCAGGAGCATATTTTTGCATATTAATTCCATCACTACTTGCAAATAGATGACCCACCTTTCTCCTGGCATGGAACCCAAAATACCCTGCACACCCCGTTCCAGTGGTTGACCACTTAGCTTGTAATTTCTTCCTTGAACACTTTGCTCTTTCATTCATTTTTCAGTGTCCTTGGCTGATCTGTTGCAATCTCACAGTGGAACAGCAAATGATATGTGTAGCAGGCACGTCCATGATTCCTTTGGGTGTTACTAGCTGAACTGCTCTGATGTCTCTTTTTTTGGCAGGGGCACCATTGAGTGTAGTGTAGTGGTAGTGATGTAGTGATTTGAGCATTAGACAATGGCCCTGCATACCAGGGTTCAACTCTCTGCTCATCCATGAAAACTCATTGGGTAATCTTGGGGGCATCATCCTTTCTCAGTCCCAGAAAATCCCATGATTGCTTCACCTTAGAGTCATCATAAGTTGGAAATGAAATCAAGGCACACAACCACAACAGCTGTCATTTTGGATTTTCATAGCATGATTCTAAATTCTCTGGCTCTTGATCTATTTTGGGTATGTGGAATCCCTTTATTGAAGATGATAGACCAAACATTTTAGAGTCCCATCAAACCAGCTGCAATCAAAACAAAAAGAATTAGAAACTATTGAGACTTTCAGAGCCTTTTTCCTCCTTCTGAAAGTGCCTGCAAACAATTATTTACACAGCTATAGATGGTTCATCCAAGACTAATTCGGAAAGACACATGGTTACCCATCTGGAAAAATCAAGCTCTGGCTAGTAAATTTCTCTATCACATAATACAGAGCTATGCTAGTTGTTACTGGGTGCCTTCAAGTCTATTTTGATTTATGGTGACCTTGAGGCAAACCTATCATGGAGTTTTCTGGGGTTGAGAGTGTGTAATACACCCAAGGTCACATAGCAGGTTTCCATGACTGGACAGGGAACTGAATCCTGATCTCCAGGGTCATAGTCCAATGCTCAAACCACTAGAAATATACTACTTTGCAACAAAGCAGGTGCTTGATCTAGTCAATGAGAGAAGCCCTTCCTTGCCCCCTTCTCCTGGAAGTCCATTTCTGCCCTTCATTTAAAATCCGTTCCACCACAGCAATAAAATATTAGGATTCAAGACACAGGAGGTCTAATCGCTCAGTGTACCAATGCAATTAGCAGCCTAATTCATGCTGAAGGAAAGCCCTTACCTAAGACCAGAACAAATATACATTGAATGGCTTGATTCAGCTGTTTTGGTAGCTTAGAGGCATTAATGTAACAGGAGAAACAAACAGTCTTACATGACTACAGGGCAAATTGAAACTGAAGGGAAAATTGACTGTACTAGCAAATGAGGAAAGAGAAGAAAATGCTTTTGGCCACAAGGTCTCACTGAGCACAACCAGGGCATTCCTGAGGGTTTACAGCAAAGTCCTTTGCTTTCTTAACAAAAGATTTCCCCCCCTATATCTTTCATGTAAATGAATACCTCTCAAATAATTAGACAGCATTTTCCCTGCTGAAGTATTTCAGTGACTGTTGCATGGTCAAAGACCTGGAAACCATGGCCTACAAGAAGCGGCTCAGATAACTGAGTATATTTAGCCTGGAGAAGAAGAGGTTAAGAGATGATATGGCAGCCATGTTTAAATATTAGAAAGGATGTCATACGGAAGATGGGGCATGCTCATTTTCTGCAGCTCTAGACTCTAGATACAGAGCAATGGATTCAAACTACAATAAAAGAGCTTCCACCTAAACATTAGGAAGAACTTCTTGATGGTAAGAGAACAGAGGTTGGATGGCCATCTGTCAGGAGTGCTTTGACTGTGTATTCCTGCATGGCAGGGGGTTGGACTGGATGGCCCTTGGACTGGATAATCAAACTAGTCTGAGCAGTTTGAGACATCACTTTGGGACAAGGGCGGATATTTTTTTAACAGGACAGTGGCCCATGTTTTGATATTGCACTAGCACCAAAATTCCAAGAAAAACTGAGAACAAGGAGTTGTCAGAAGCCCATTCTAGGTAGTATTGGAAGTGAGAGTCAAAATGTCCTGGATGGGACATCAAGTCTATGGATTCTACTTGGCCCACCTGCTTTAGATGCTCTATAGGAAGTGAGACAACCACTAAGCTTCCTGAGTCACTTTGCTCTCTTGATCATTACATGTTGCAAGCACATGTAATGACCAACTGATGGATTTTTCACTTGTTAGATCCATTCTGGGTAGCAGTTCGTGGCCCATCATTCCTGATTGTGCTGGATGGGACTGATGGGAACTGAGGTCAAACAACATTTGGGAGACCACAGGCTCCCAACTCTTGGGTTTTGTAGGAAATATACTATACAAATAGGACCTTATTAAGGGCAAGATGACCTTTTAATTACCCCCCTTGTGACAGATTTGTTATTAATACCCTTATTTTCAAAGGAGAGATGTATATACTGGGACTATTCAGGGAGTTTATGATTAAGAGGAAGTGGCTTGAACATTCCATTTGTGAACTAAGTGTTCCATGTTCTCCAACTGTCCAAATTTGGTAGGGACAGTCCTGATTAATCCACTGTCATTTCACTTTCTCAGCTGCTTTTAAAATGTTCCACTTTTTCTCCTTCTCAGTTTCCATCTTTGTTCTTAGCCTATTCCAATTGTTGCCAACTGAGTTCAAAGTGCAAAAGTAGCTTGCACTTGATAAACAAAGCAGAGGGCAGAGGAGAGGAGGGTGGAATCTTGCCCTTCCCAGTAGGCTCAGGCAAAAGTCAATTGCTGAAGCCTCTCCTAGTTTGTGTGTTCTCCCTCACTAACAATGTTTGCCATTTTGACCTCACTCTGATGTTCTTTGGCTGCATGTGTCCTGGTTTTCATCTGTAAAATGCTGTGAAATGGTTTGTGGTCTGCATTTGGGAAAGGGCTCAGGCACATCTGAGTGGTAGCACCTTATCTTGTCATTGTGAACAGCCATTTTAGAGATTTTGCGTACCATATTTAATGGCTAGATCACTGGGGAATTCCATTCTAATGTCAGTGGGAGCATTTCTGGTGCTGTCACTGACCTGTCAATGTCCCATCAAATATCTTTAAACATAATGTCTCTTTTGTGCTGCTATGATGTCTAATTTGTGCTGGCTGGGAACAATATTCTCCTAAGGTATCTGGCTATATAGAGACTTGCAACAAATTGCAGGCCATGAAAGGGGGTTGACATGTCAGAAAAGAAGATTAAGTGAAAAGCTAATTGAAATTAGGACATTTGACCAATGATAGAAAAGATAGGCAGAGAATCAGCATCCATACTGATGGATTAATTTTGCAAGAGGGACTTTGCTCCTCACTATCCCCATGTGCTTGTGCCTACTTTAATCTAATGCTTTGGTTGCTCATTCAGTACCAAGATGTGCAGTCCTATACTGAGTGTAGTAATGGAATCAGGGTTTACAGGGCTGAATTGCAAGGACTTTTTGATTATTAGGATGCTCTGTTCCTTCTGAGATAGCTGCAACCCTTTATGCCTCTGGGAGGAAATTGATGTTCTCAGTGACAGTGAATTGTTATGATCTAGCCATTCTGCAATGCAAATAAATAAATAAAAATTACAGCATTTGGCTCTTGACTAAGCAATGAAGATCTGTTAACTTTACAGATGATCTGCCCTTAGTGGAGATAAAAACTACTAAAATTGGGTTCTTGATACATACCTGTGAAGTTGCTTGATTTTTAGGGAAGAGGGAACTGTCATTGAGGGCTCAGCTATGAAGATTTTTGTGGTGAGTGGTTACATTTCTAAATCGCTCACTGCTGCGTGCTCCCACTTATCAGGGAGGGAGTCCCACTGAACTCAATGGGACTTACTTTTGGATCGAAATATACAGGACTCAGTGGTCTCGTGGTACAATCTGTAGTCCAGGCACTCATCATGACAGTGACACCTGGGCCCTTTCCACATGTTACCTGCTCGTGGACATGGGGGGTGCCGTTTGCGCAAGCAGCCTCTTGCGCGAGGCACTTGCATCACTCCTCTGTTCTCCTGCAGCTGGGTTGCGGTCGCGCGGCCGTTGCATGAACGCCCCGCCCCTTCCTTCTTCAGTGCAGCCTGGGAGCTGTAGGCTGTGCTGGGGGAGGAAGCGCGACCGGCCCAGCTCGCCCGACGCACTGCAGGGCAGGTAAGTGCATGAGGGTCCCAGGAGCGTTGCGCGACTGAGCAGCATTTTCGGCTTAGAGATGAAAATAAAAAAATCCGTGAGCGGCCCGCTTTAGGCTCGTGAGCGTCGCGTAAATGGGAGTGTGTCATACGGACTGCCGCTCCCATTAACACGATGCTCAAGGGGCTCTCTCGCAAAAGAAACTGCGGGAGAAAAGGGCCCTGGAGAAGAATTGAAAAAAGGAGGCAGCTGTGTTGCTCCACATCAACTAACCAGTTTAAACAGTTTGCATCCAGTAGGAGCAGGTCATTTAAATAGCTTTCAGTTGCTCACTCAAGACATAAAGCATTGTATTACACTTTGCATTACAGTGAAGATAGTTTGAAGCAGTTCAGCATTACTTGAATCATCTCCTCCCCTGCAGTTACCATGAGCAGTGAAGCTCAGAGAAAACAAGGGATAAGAAGAGGACTGGATGTTATCAAAAAAGTGCCAGTGGTCTGGCTGTATTACACTGCTGCAGAATTGCACTGTTAAGCAATTTAATTAACACCAAATGCACCCCAATTAATCACTCACAAGATTTTTTTCTCCAAAAGAATCATTTGAAATGCAAGTACTGATAAGGAAAAAAGTTCACATGGAGAGTTCTGCCTTAAAAGGAAGCCATCCCTCCTGTGGATCTGGGAAGGCCTCTTCTAAGTCAGTACCGTCCGCTCTCATATATCAATTGGTGCTCATTAAAATGATAGATCAACCAAAGCTGTTATCTTGTACCCGCTTACCTGGAAGTTAGCACTATTGAATTACAATAGGTCTTTCTTTTGACTAAATATATGTGATAGGAATGAGCGGTAGAACTCATATGACCAATCACGTAGGATTCTTTGCTTGTATGACTGCCCCAAATCTATTTCATTTCTTCCATGATCTACAACTACCTGGATTTTCCCTATCCAAAAACTAACTCACAGTGGCTAGGAACTTTTTCAACTGAAACAAAAGGGTTGGATCGAGGCTTAGCTAGGCTTAGAGGAAACCCAGTTAAATCAATGAAGCCTACGTTATTCCTAACTCATTCACGATCAACTAATTTCAACTGGTCTTCAGTAAATATGATTAAGCCTGCCTCAGACCCAATAAATCTAGGATCAGCACACACTCAATTGTATAATGGTAGCAATTTAGCAACAAATAATCATGGGCATTGACAGAATGGTAGGAATTAAAGTCAAATGAACAGCATGCAAATAAAAAAATTAATACACTTTTTCAGTGGCTGGTTGCAGCAGCTAAGAGGGAATCTGATGACAGAGGACTGAATGGTTCAGCAGTTTCACCTTAGCAGCTTGTTCCCTGGTGAGCCATATTTCTTAATCTGACAAGACTGTATTAATAGCAGCTTCCCCAGCTGAAGGTAAATACAGTATAAATTGTCGCTTCAGCATGTCACCCTCTTTGGTAGCATGCTGAATAATGAATTTTAACATATTGTCATGATGTACCTGTTCCATGCCAAATGGTTGGAATCACATGCAACACTCTATATTTGAAGGAACCGCTGTCTTTGAATGCAGCTATTTGCTAATGGGGACACATTTAATGGCCTTCTATGAATGGTGTCATTGTCCTCCTAGATGGGAAAGATGAGGATGGATGAATTGGGTGTGGAAATGAGGGTTGGAATGATCCTATAAATAAAACAGAAGGACATGGTTCCAACAGATTTTGTGTGATCTTTAAAAACTACACCAGGAAATATAGAAACACTGGTTATGGGGCTTGAATACTCAAGTACGATTACAAAGTCTGGGAAGAGTCAAGAAAAGGACCATATGGGAAATAGAGAATGCTGTTTTCACCCCACTTTCTGAAATAACAGCCCAGATCAAGTGAGACTGTATAGGTACTTGAGGGCTCATATATTCCTAAGAGCTGAGACAAATACTCTTGTCAGTGTTTCAGTGCTTCTGTGGGTCACTTTAGGGGGATTATAGACCACCAGTGGCCTATAGACAACATCTATATATCTCATGAATGCCTTCTCTTCCCCACCTCTCCCCATCCCTAATTCCATCTTTATTTTAGGGACCTCCCTTCTTTGTGTATTTTTCCAGATATTTTAAATGGTATGCATTGCTTGAATAAATTCATCCCATTTGTTAGTGTATTTAAAGCAGTGTTTTGGACCCAACTAAAATATGCATGCTTTTCAGATGTGTACCTTGCTTTCCTAGAAACATTATCCTCACTCTATTGACATATAGTTGCCAGAGCATGGATGGCATCCACTCCATGAACATTCTGCAAAGTATGTATTGAGGTAAGTTTGCTGAATTTTTAACTGAAATCAGATATCCTCCACATGAACCTCTGTTGCAGTTAGTGGTCCAGACCTAAGAGGTATACTGTGTTACCCTAAAAGGTGGTGGACACCCATTGTGGGGTCCACCCACAATGCCAGTGCCTCATTAGAATTTGGAGAAATTACAGCTCAAAGAAGGCCTGCAAGAGGAGGGTAACAGTGGGATCTTTTCACTGATATATACCAGTACTAACTGTGGAAAGGCTCCAGTTAAAGAGAAACAAATTATTTTATTTAGGATCAGCAAACAAACAGGAACTCAGGCACTCTAAGTACCATGCAAGGCTGTTGAAAAGTAAGGCATGAAAGGTAGAAAGAGAAATTGTGGGAAAAGGGTGATAGTTACTAATCTTGGAGAATGAGGATGAAGCAGAGAGGCTCAGACAGCATCTGAGGGTAGCATGGCTGAACAGCAATCTGGGTGCCACATATGATGTCCAAAATGCTACAAGTTGCTAGGATCAAAGTTACCCTTTTTCCTATCCTGAAGGGGTGTTCTGGCAAAGCCTTAAAACTTTCTCATGGGGCTGACAAATGGTTCCAGAATAAGTGATGGTTCTGTTACCAGAGTGACAATATTTATGGGAATCGTGATAACCTCTTGAAATCTGGACTGGAAGGGAATGTAGCAAAGGTCTCCATAGGGTGAGATCAAAAGGGATGGTCTCAGTCTTATTTAGGCCCATTTGGAAATGCAAAGATCTGAGATCAATGAAGAGAGTAGCTTGAACCTCTTTTATGCCAGGGTTTTCTGCCTTTCCATTGTCATAGTCATTGACTGGAGGCAAAGCTGTATCCAGATGCTCTCCAATTGCTTTTGCACACATGGAAGAGAAGGAGCATATTCTCCTCTCAGTGTATGGTTGCTTCTTCTTCACTGGATATTTGAGGATGGTTGGAACATGCCTGGGTGCAACTCAATCAATGGGTAGGAGAACAGAAGCCTTGTGTATTGGGCACAGCAATATCGCAAAGGAAGATGCAGGATACCTATTTGCACAATGTCATGCAAAGTATGTACTCTGGTGTAACCCAGGGATACTACAATGTATGTCACCAATAGAATCCTGGTTAATGTATACCACATGCTCCAATCACATTGCCCAGTAGTGGAATGTATGAGAGAGTCACTAGTTTCAAGAAATTCCATGCTCATATCAGAGGCCTTTGATAAGTGTGCATACATACGTGTTAGACAGAGAGGAGATGAAGCAAGCTGAGTAACCTGTAATCAGAAAATTTGTCTCATTTGTAATAGAGTTAATTTGCATAGCAAATCAATGAAGCATCTCAGCCATCTCCCTGTAACTGGTTTCTGTGCCTAAGACTTCATACTCACTTCCAACATAGCTGGCAACAGCAAAGTTCAAGGCTACATTCCAGAAGAGACACTGTAAAGAGTGTAGAAGCAATTAAGAGACTGCTAAAACTGGTCCATGAACTACTGGAAGGCATTGGGGAAACTGACTATATTCAGCCATCAGTGTCCAAATCTCCCAGAAGTAAACCCCAAACAATTAAAAAAATAGCTGACCAGACTGTTAATTAGTTTCAGTCGGCACATTTCTAAATGCAATGGTTTGTGCATGAGCCAAGGAAAGAGTTGGCTTGGACCAATGATGGCCTTGTCACCTAGGGAAAGTATCTATCTGCCAGCTGAGTAGGCCTAATGCAACAATATTCCTGTCTCTGAATCACACATTTAAGTTGAATCAGAGAATCATTTCTGAGGTTTGTGTTCATTGCATCCTTTCCCCAGAAAGACAATGAGAGAATGATGTTACTTATGTTGTATTTTGTGGTTGTGTTAACACATATACAATTGCACAGGAGTGCTGTATTTTGATGAGACTGACCTTGTTCCCAAGGGGATCATGTTAATACTCTGTCATATAGCTGTGAACATTAAATGTCCATCCATCAATGTTTCTTTAATGATCTGCAGCAGCTCTTGCATCACTTGAAAATTGTTGCCTCTATTCTTTGGAATTGTTTAGTTTACTCAGCTAGATGCCTCTGTATGAGTAGATCTCAATGAAATTTATTTTTCAAGGCAAGCTGTGCCAGTACACCTTTCCAAAGGAGGAATGCAGGACCAAAAGTTATTTTTCTGACAAACGCTATGCTGAAACCATCCCTAAGTGAGCAATGGTATAATGTCCTTCTCAGCCATCATTCTTCCACTGCACAGTTGTAGATAGCTTTAATGTGTCATTATATTCATTATTCTTAAAAATATTTTTCAAGCATTACCTGCAGCTGTTTAAGAATCACAGATTCTAACCAACAGTTGCAATTGGACTTAAGCTTCTTTGCTGCTTTACTGCAGAGAATATACTTTTTGATACTCTCCAGCACAGTTCACTGAATTATTTTGAGGCTATAGTCTAATGGAATATTGAAGACACAAACTTAGCTTAGAAGTGGATTTAAAAGACAGGAGTCGGTCCTGTTGAATTCTCATTCACCCCTGTTGTGAAGTAAGTGCTCTCATCTACATCAGAACCAGTCTGAATGTCATAGAGTCAAAGAAGCATTGTACTGGGAGGGGTCCCAAGTGTTTCTAGCTCAAAGCCCTGTACGAATCTGTGATGTGTCCATACAACCTTTGTATAAAAATCTCCAAACAAATGGGAATCCACCATCTTTGAAGTATTCTATTCCACTGTCAAACAGGAAGGAAGATCATCCTAGTGTTCAGGTGGAATTTCTTTTCTTGTTGCTTGGTTGTGATTCATCTTCTTGCAATATTGCACTCAGTATTCAATATTCAATTGCAATATTGAAAGCATTTCAAAGTTTAGTTATGAGAGAGGCTGAATACATGGCAGTGATTGGTGAATGTGTCAGTTCACTTTTGCCCATTTTGCTGATTTCCTAGCAAAGATGGAACAGAGATGTATCTTCTCATTTCTGCATCAATTTATGTTTTGTTTAAAAACTTTGTAAAACAAAGAAACATAGATTTTAATGCACATTTCACCTAATAGAAATATTTGTGGATGCACAGTTTTAGTTGTGTCCATACCTTGTATGTTTTTGTATTGATTTTCCACTTACATGCACAGCCTTTGTTCACTTTTTCTTAATACGTTCTGTATGGGAAATAACTGGAAGACCATTATAATGTTGAGGACATGTAAGGTTTGACCTGACTTCAGTTTGTTCCTCCATGATCTAAATTTCTCCATTCTGCTCCTAAGAAAGGTCTAGAAAATTCTTCTAGTTTGCTAAGCACACTGTTTTTTGCTTTCATTTCTGTATTTTGCTTTGAGTTTGCTTTGATGTACTCTGTATGCTTGTTAGCTTAATAAATGCAGACAAAACAAAGTTCCAAGTGATGTCTGCTAACTGGCATCTGCTCTTGACTCAGGTTATCTACTAGATAAATGAGTGCTGGGAGGAACCCAAAAGATAGCTCCTAAATTGATGACCTTGCCAGTTGAAAGGAGTTTAGCTCATCCCATGTGTATGAACAATCACAAAGTTCCTATGGGAGCTGGTCAAGTCCTTCGAGACCAAAGAGTATATCACCTGGAATGTGCTCTTAGGGGAAGTTCAGCCTAGGCTATATAGCTAGAGTGCTGTGCAGGTGGCTACAGAGAGGGGAGTCTCCTTAGCTGCTTCTTTCTGGGCTCCTGGGCAGCCAATTGGAGGAATCTTTCTTGGGTGAGATATCCATCTATATGTTACCAGGCATCATAGGTTTCAGTGGGTTTCATCTGTATGCTATAAGTGGGTTTCATCTGTATTCTAAGACTGCTGGTATGCTGTGGTTTTCATTTGTATGCTGATATTGCTTGTATGCTTATGTTGTTTAAGTTGCTTGCTGTTGAATAAATTTGAGGCTTTTCCACTACAACTAGTGTCTTTTGTTGCCTCTGGATCTCTTGCCTTTGGTGAACCGGCCATTCGCTTTTGGCAAGACAGATTTTTTTAGTATGCATTTTTCAATGCTGAGTTGTACACAATGATTGGAAAAAGGGATTTCAAGCACAACTGAATTCCAGTTCTGGCACAAGGTTTCAGAATATGAATTAGATATGTTCACATCAAATTGTTAAGTGAGAAAAAAAGTATCGCATCTTTATTAGTTAGATAAAAAGGGAAGCATACACAGGCTAGGCTCCAGAATGGGATGGTATATATATAAAATATTTCATAAGTAAAAAATGGGCAATCAAATGACAATTATAGTAGGAGATCCTGTAGTGACATAATGGGTGGAGCAACCTGTAATTGACAGCTTCAGTGAAAAACCTAAGCTACTTTATTTGAGGACAAGTTGCAGACAAAACCTTTCAATCTCCTTGTTACAGAGAAAGGGCTTTATCACACACTGGTTTGTGCACAATACCACTGGCTTAGTTCCATTTTTGCTCTCTCCTTACCACATGAAGTCATCACTGTCCCACTGTTAGATTGCACTTCCATAATTATTGGGTCATCTCTTTTCATTCATAGGAAATACCCATGAATGGCTCTCATAATGCAGCTTTTCCACTATTGCCTGTTTGTGTAATCCTTTCATTCTGGTGCAGTTCCAATAGTGTGACAGTCTTGTGGCCAAGGAGGGTGAGCTCATTGTACTTCTGATGTCTAGAGAAAAATGACATTATCGTGCAGGTTGAGACACATTGCTTTTACTCTATTTCCCAGTATCTTTTTTTAAAATTTGGTGTAACTGCATACTTACACTGTGTCAATGGTTGCCAGCATGTCACAATTACACCATTACAGCACACCACAATTACACAATTATGGCATGCCACAATTACACCATTATGACACCATGGAAAACCAACTGTGACTCCCGAAGAGAGAAATATCAAAACAGTGGCATCACTGGAAAACACAATGGCAAACGACAGGGAGGAACTCTTCTGACATGCTGAAACTGCGCAAAGTGAGAAAAAGAAAAAATATATAGTGCATGTGCTAGGTAGCACAGAGAGGGGAAGCAGAGTCAGAGGGATGGCATGGAAGCCCATTGTTGCAATGTGCATCACCAAATTGGCAGGATACCATTATTGCAGAGATGGTGTGATGGTGATTGTTTCTATACTGGTATGTTTTAGTTTCCTTAAATAACATGATTGCTGCGAGACAACAGGCTGGTGCAATAAAGCCCTTAATAGTGAGTGGAAGAGTCAAGAGAAGGCTGAAAAGTTCTCTTGGGAAATTATTTTATTTTGAAAGTTGACTTTGAGGATTGATTTAAGAACTTGGTCGTATTCAGATTCTGACTGATGAAGCCTAACTCTGTGAAGTATGTTCTGTGCTAACATTTTAGTCGAAAGGCCACCCTCCATCAAATTTAAGGGCGAGAGGATTATCCAAATCCAGGACTTTCCAGCTGGGATCCAGACAGAAGACCACACTCATTTATTTGGTCTCCATCATTAGATGAAAATGTACACCTGAGCAAACACAGAGATCACATCAAGGGTTTTATTTGATGTTAAAAGGTTACATGCCCATTGTTCTTGGAAGTTCTATCTGGTATGCAAAACAGGAATATGAAAGCACAGCCAGTCTTAGCTGGCGACGCTTGAATTAAAGACAAAGCTAACATCTGAGTCCAGCACACCACACAAAATGTTGAAAAGAGAACAAAGCCAAGGGCCCTTTACATCAGATGGGTTCACAAGGACACACAACTTGTGTCTAATTAGCAGTACGGAAGAACTACTTTCTAAAATCTTTACCAGAGAATAATCTTAACCCCATAGGATTCTGATGAGAATCCCATATTCTTCTGATGTATTTGGAAAGGGAATAGCAGGATCTGGGAGTGTGGGTATGAGTACCTGCCTTGTGCCCAAAAACAGAGAGGCTTGGTGCTAAGGAAATATATAGAGTTTTTACTTTGACACCATTCCCTGCCCCTCACCTTCAAATCACTATCAGCATCCTATTAATTTCAGCTGCTTCTGTTTCTTTGAGAGTTTATGATACCAGTATTGGTATTCAATCCATCTAAATGGTGTACAGTCAGACAGGTACAGAAATCTATAGAGCGTCATTAATGGCAGAAGATGGTGACTATGCCTGAGCATTGCATAGTCATGTGGCAGAATAAGATATTTTCTTCCACTAAGCACTTGTGGGATGATTTGTTTTCCACAGTGAGAGAATTAATTAAAGATTCTCTGGGAGTTTGTATCACACAGCAACTTGAGCTGGGAGATTGGTTGGCTTTATAATTACACATTGCCTTCTGTTGGGCACTCAAGTAGTTCTTCCAAATAGTTAATTGAAAATACAATACTCCATTTTTAAAAGAAAAAAAAAAAAGCAAAGCAAAGCAGAAGAAGGGTGAAAAGTTTAGTGACTCAAAGCAAAAGCAACTATGGAGATTCTGTATGAAGGTACTTTGAGATGCTTCCACTCAATCTATCAACAACATGGGAAGGTTTTATAGTGTAAGGATGGTTGTGAGAGGAAAGAAAGGTTACTAGTCTTTTTCATGGTGACTGCTTTCAGCAGCAACTCCATTCTTTGTAGATTTTGAGATGCAACTTTATCCTCCTCTTTGCCAATCAGTTTTCTTGTGGTGCTTAGGCTAGGTTTTCTAATCAGTGGATTTTGTCAGATGTTCTGGGGTTGGTTGGTTGGTTGGTTATTTATTTATTTATTTATTGATTGATTGATTGTATTTATTGTATTTCTGTATTGTCTCCCTGCCTACAAGGGCTGTCAAAGGGCTGTCAGAGTGATACAAAACTATACAATAAAAAATAATGCAAACTTAAAAAGCATTTTGAAAACACATTAAAATATTCTTTAAGAACTCCCAAAAGCAGTCTAAAAACAATCCAGCTTTAAAGCAGTTAAAACAGCAGTTTCAAACACTGAATGCCATGTGGAATAGCACTGTTTTGGCAGCCTGCTGGAAGCTCAAAAGAGATGGGGTCAGCCTAACTTCCTTGGTAGGGAGTTCTGCAGTTGAGGCAGTACTACAGAGAAATCCCTGTTATGTGTACTTACCAACCCAACTTCGTGAGGTGTCAGGACATGCAATGGAGCCTCCTCTGGAGGTCTCAAATGTCTGGCAGACTCACATGGGACAAGGTATTCTTTCAGATATCCTGGCCCCAAGTTGTTTAGGGCTTTGTAGGTCAACATCTTGAATTGAGCTTGGAAGCAAACTGGAAGCCAGTGCCAGTCTTGCAAAATGAGTGGCATGTGGTCTCTGAAATGCACACCTGACAGCAATCTAGATGCTGCATTTTGCACTGGCTGTAGCTTCTGAATACTGTTCAAAGGCAGCCTCAGGTAGAGTGCATTACAGTAGTCAAATCCAGATCTGCTTTGCTTAGGACAGGCTGCAGCAGGCACACCAGTTGAAGCTGGGCAAAGGTGTTCCTGAACACCACAGCAGCCTAACTTTCCAGGAGGTATACTGGATTCAAGAGCACTCCCAAGTTATGAATCTGATCTTTCAAAGGGAGTGCAACCACATCCAGAACAGGCTGTGATCCCAATCCCAGATTGGTTTTTCCTACTGACCAGCAGCACATTTGTCTTGCCTGGATTAAGCTTCAGCTTATTCACCCACATCCAGTCTGTTACTGCATCTGTACAATGATTCAGTACTATCACAGCCTCCCTACAGCCTCAGTTGTAAAGGATAGAGTTAGGTATCATCAGCATACTGATGACATCCATCGCCAAAGCTCGAGATGACCTCTCCTTGTGGCTTCATGTAGATGTTAAAAAGCATAGGGGTTGGTATTGATCCCTGTGGAATCCAGCAGGCTTATAGTCAAAAGGCTGAGCAGCAGTGTCCCAGCACCATGTTCTGGGAACGTTCAGCCAAGAAAGACTGGAACCACTGCAAGGCATTCCCTCCAAGTCCTCTATTAGCCAATTGACCCAGAAGAATACCTTGGTTGATGATATCAAATGTTGCTGAAAGATCCAAGAGGACCAAGAGGGATGCACTGCCCCTGTCCAAATCCTGGTGTAGGTCATCCACCAAGGTGATCAATGATATTTTTGTTTCATAACCAGGCCTGAACCCAGATTGGAATGCACCCAGGTAATCCATAGTCCTGGAGTGGTGTTGCCACCACTTGTTCTAGGACCTTACTTAGAAAGGGGAAATTAGAGACTGGCTGATAGTTACCTACAGAGATGTGGCGCAGTGAAGATTTTTTTTCAACAAAGCTTCTACAATTGCTTCTTTTTGAGGCTATAGCCCTCTTTCAAAGAAGTGGTTACAAGCTCCACCACCCAACTAGCCAGTCCTCCTGGAAGGTTTAATTAGCCAAGATGGACATGGGTCTAACAGACAAGCGGTTGGGCTCACCTCTCCAAGCAATGTGTCCACGTCATTGTGTTGCACAAAATGACACTCATCCATCAAAATCAGACAAGTAGGTGCCTCAGTTCTCTCCCCCTCCCAACTCTACCTTCAATGTGGAATTCAAATCAGAAGAAATCTGAGCAGTTTTCTTTGCAAAGTGTTTAACAAATTCACCACAGGGCTTTTCTGAGGATGCCTCCTCAGAAGTTTTAGGTCCAGGATGTAATAGCCCTTTAACTACCTGGAACAGCTATGCTGATTGAGCTTGAGTTGAATAGTTTCTTTACTGCCCTCACTGCTGCAAAGTAGGTTCTAAAATGAGTCTTAACCTGTGCCCAGTCTTTTTCCACTGTTGCTCTAGTTGTCTATTCAAGGGGTTTATTGCCCTAAACTCCTTGGAAAATCAAGGAACCTATGCTCTGCACCCAAGTAAATGATGCTTAGGAGCTACTGTGTCAATTCCCCAGATCATCTCCCTAGTATACAGATCAATCAGGGCATCAACAGAGTCATCAGTTTGAACAGCTGGAAAATCTCCCAAGAATACTCAGGAATCCTTTTCAATCCATTAGTCTTTGGAGTGGACCATTTTAATGGTTCCACCATCCCTGCAGGGGTTACAAGTCTTAGAAAATCTAAACATGGCAATGGGCTCATAACAAAAGGGTTCTTTCAAATCCTCTTGCCTCACATTACCACCATCCTGGCCAGTAAAATCTGGATCAAGAGTGTGACCTGCTACATGTGTAGGGCCAGATATTAATTGAGACAAGCTCATGGTTGCCATAGAAGCCAGGAAATCCTGATCTGACCCTGAAAATGGCACCTCAACATGGATGTTAAAATCCCCCAAGACAATTAGTTTGGGGGAGATTAACATCATCCTTGAGACCACCTCCAGCAGTTTAGGCAGGGAGACAGTTGGGTAGATGGTACACTAACAGAATCTCCATCCCATCTCATCCTGTTGTCAGGTGTATACACTTAGACCTTAGCGATTGTCAGACAGGATATCTCAATAGGGGAATAGAATCAGGTCACTGTGATTTCTCCTCTGCACTCATCAGGTCTTGCCTTCTGCTGCAACTGGAAACCTGGTGGGTATAACTGGGTCAAGTTGATGACCCCTCTTCAATTAACATCCTTTAGGTAAATAAATAAGTTCATTCATTAATTCATACATTTATACATATGAGGACACACACATCATAACCAACCTGCATAAAGAATACTATGGGAAGAAAACATCTATTGTAGAGCAGAAAAGCCCCCTCCTCTTCTTGCAGTCAGAACTAGGCATCAGCAGACATGCTTTTTATTTAAAATACAGGGACTTTAGGATACCCTTCAGGATTTCAAAAATGAAACTCAGGACACATGAAGCCAAACAACATCAGAGTGTGGTCAAGATGAGAAAAGTTCTTAATAAGGATGAATACAGAAACTGCAAGAGGCTGCAGCAGTTGGATTTTGCCTGAGCCTACTGGGAAGGGTGAGATTCGATTTGATTCCTCTCCTCTCCTCTACCCTTTGTTCCTTTTGTACTTTGAACTCAGTTTGCAGCAATTGAAGTAAGCTGAGGACAAAGGGGAAAATAGAAGCAGGAGAGAAAAACTGGCACATTTTAAAAACAACTGAAAAAGTGAGGCAACAAGAGAATTAATTGGGACTGCACCATTGAAGCAAGACATTTGGTGGTTACACTTTTGAACTCTGTTGTATGCAGTTGTGTATAAGGTGTAGCTTGCCACTGACCAGTTATTAGGTAATCATAGTCCTTATTAGGTAGTTGCCCTTCACTCCTTTGATAAGTTTCTGATTGTGCCCTCTTTTTCTCCAGCCTGAAATAAAGTTTATTCTAAACTATTCTAAACTTCATGTAATGCTTTCTTGCCCATGAGAATTACAGACTTAGAGTGTCTTTCTTACCACTTCTGAAGAGCACTGAGAATGGAATTGGAGGGGAGGGAGGTGAGTTAGCATGATCATTCCTGATCTCCCACACCATGCATGGGATGCAGAAGCCTGGAAGGCTATAAGTTTACTTCAAATGTTGCCCAAAAGCATGTGCTAGGTGAGTTTAGGAGGATGAGATGGACAGCCGTGCTTAGGCTGCTCTGAATTCCTTGTCTGTTCTACATTACTGTACATTAGACTTTATGTTTGTGTTCTGTGTTTCCTCCAGTGACTTCAAGATGGTTTACATCCTCCTCCTCCTCCAAATAGGTCAGGCTAAAAGTGTGTCTGACACAAAGTTGCTCAGTTAGTTTCATGGCTCAATGGGGGCTACAAATTAGAACAATGGAGACTTGATATTGCATCTCCCAACTCTCAGTCCAATACTCTGCCCAGGCTCTCAATGAAATAAGTACAGCGAGTGGGACTCTCACAATACAAATGACCACTGAATTTAGCTTTATAGAAAATGCCACTTTGGGACCAATTGTAGTGTAATGTGTATGCACACGTTTCCCTCTGGGGAGGGATAAAACATGAAAATGTTACACCACAACACAAAACACGCATGCTTTTTTCAGCAAGGATTTTCAAGCAGGAAATTTCTGTGTGTTGTAGAAATTTGCTCAGATCTTTCTTGTGAAGCCCACAAACATGTCACATTGTGGCATATTTTTTCCAAGGGCATTCCTCCCTGGAGTAATGGATGAAAATCTTTGTCAGACGGCTGACAGGTACTCCCAGTAAGGGGAGGGGGATTTGAATATCTAGGAATAATTTTAAAATACAAATACATTAATATAGATGCCTGCCAACTGCATGCCTTTTTGTGTTTGTATGTGCATATGTGTGTGTTTGTGTGTGAGAGAGAGAGGGAGAAGGAGAGGGAGAGATAGAGTGAATGTTGATACAAATCCGCTAATATTTTACCTTGATGTTACCCCAAAAGCTGGGTAACTCAAGGGTCCACGTGTGGTGTCAGTACCTCTGTGAAATGGTGGGGAATTATTAGCTCAAAGAGGAGACCTGGAAGGGGAGGTAACCTTATGAGATCCTTTACACCTATATTTACCAGTACTTCTGCTGGAAAGAACAGCCAGAGATCCAAAAAGTAAGCTTTTTATTGGGAGAATTTCAATCACACACACACAATATCCAAACAGTCACACAATCACACAAGGCTAGCTAAAAAAAAAAAAAAAGGGAGAAAAGTTTTGAATAGCAAGATTTTAGGGTGAAGTGGGTGATATTTGCCAATCCAGAAGTGCTGTGAAGAAGACAATGTGGCTTAGATGCAAGTCTAAGAATAGTACATAATCTGGAATTGGAGTGGCAGAGTGGTGATCAGCAAGTGGTGTACTGTGAGTTAACTGACCAAAAAAAGGGGGTTTACACACCTGATTTCTGCCTAGAGGATGAGTATTAATAGCTCTCTGGCCAAATAAACAGTGGAGTTTGCAGAATGGACATTAGGGTCTGGAATTGGCTACTGATCTTAGAGTTAGATGACAAGGGGCTAATGGCCATCCTGATAGCTCAGTAGTTATCGGACAGGTTTGAAGACAAAGGAAAGGTTTGTTTGGTCAGAGAAAAGGAGGAAAGAAAACCAGCCATTTTGTGGGAATCTTCCAGATGCTATTGTCTAAAATGTTGAGTGATTAAAGCTAACTGAAAGCCCATTATTTCGTGGGTTTCCTGGTGATTTCCTGACTACGACTTGGCTAAGCTTGGAGATTTCTTCTGACCTAATTGTTTGCAACACATGTGTTCAGCCAGGTTTTTCCTCTTCTCCAGCCTGGCCATTCTGCCATAGCAGGGCACATTTTATATTTTTGCCAATTAATATAGCTTGCCAATTAAATCATATTTCGCTAATTAACCCTCCTAAGTGTGGAGGTGTACAGCCTGGTAACACTGGCTACTTAGTAATGCATATGGAATTAAGTAACATCCCCTCCCTCAACCTTTCCCCAGTCTACCTTGACAGCCTGGAGCTGGTCAAAAGAGGTCAATTCAGCTGCCAACTGGGGCACAAGGAGGATAACATTCCACCCCCTACAACCAGTGAGGAATTTTGACAGGGGTCCAGCTTCTGATTGTTGTAGTCTTACTTGCTGGAGGGAGAGGGCTAGAAGCATCATCCTTAATGTGCCCCAGTCAGCAGCTGAGCAGACATCTCTTGCCTGATCCAGCTGCTGGATAATAAGGTGGGCTTAGGGGTGGCATTTACATAGCCTTAGAGTAAGGCTATATAGTCTTACTGAATACAGTGCAGCTAGAGATCAGCAACTGCAGTACTGAATGCCAGCCAACATCTTTACACCAACCCTTGAAACTCTTGATGTGTTATTACAGAATGGAAAGTGCATTGCCACCTTGTTCCCATATAAATGCCAGTAAAAAAGTTAATTATTTGGAAATACTAACCTGCTAATGCCTCTCCCACCAAGGTGTTAAGCTAAGAGATGTAGCTCCCAAAAGCCATAGATTAATTTGCATAGAAGAAGGCTTATGTATTTATATCTAGATGCATATAAGCATCCTTTCATATCTGTTCTGGCTACTAGTATGGCCAGTGGCTTGTACGGCCACTTGGCCAAACTAATGTCAGGCACTTGGCAAGCAGACTTCTGGTGTCACAGACATGGGAAAAACAGAGTGATATTTTGGACAGATAAATTGCTACAACAGGGGCAGGAATTCAGCCTTTGGAAATACTAGTGTTCTTTTTGCCTTCACAGACCTAATAAAATTGAAATTTTGAAGGAAGCCATCTTTTAAGCATGGTGGGATAGGGAGGGAGCAGAAATCCATGGTGTTGACATTTTGCTGTTAAAATATTGATTTGCTCCTCCTGAGGCTGGGAACAGCTCAAAGTACATTTTGCCTCAGAAATCCATACATTTCTGAGGTCCTGTCAAGTTGGACTTAAGTCATTTCAATGACTTGACTTGGACTCGACCCAGCAATAAATTATATACTGACTCAACTCATGACTTGTATATCTTTAGGGACCAAATCTCTGCCCTTGGTTCAGTAATACAATGCGTTCATCCAGAAACCTTACAACTTTGAACAATGGTTCCATCTCTTTTTTGCCTACTGGTCACGTGACAATCTGTCTCCAGCCCAAAGCCTAGTTGCATTTCTTGGAGAGGAACAGCAAACAGGTTAGGCAATGGGCTTGAGGAGGTCTTGATCCTTCCTTCTAAAGCTTTTGGAGCTTCAGCAAGAAGAATCCTATTCCCCACTTTTGAAAAAACTTCCTGCTTCAGAAATGAGAAGTAAGAAGGATCCTATTCCCCACTTCCAAAGCTGCAGACCCTTGCATGCCTGTTGACACAAAACCCTTCAGCTTTGGGAAGGGGGATAAGAAGGAGCCTGTTTCCCACTTCTGAAGCTGCAGATGGCAAACTCACAAATGTGGGGGCTTGACTGTACTTAAATTGTTAAAACTGACTTTATTTGACTCTATCTAGAAATTCTGGAACAAAGATTGGGGTGTAAAGTTGGATCCCAGATTTGACTTGAATCTTGACTTGAAAGTATCTTGCAAGGATTTGAGACTCAACTTGAGACTTGAAGGTAGAGACTTGAGACTTGACTTGAGATTTGGAGTAAAAGGCTTATAGCAGGTAGCAGTTACATTTCTATACTGCTTATCAGTGCTAAGCACTCCCTAAGAGGTTTACAAATTGTTTAGCTAATTGTCCCCAACAGGCTGGGTACTCATGGAGCCCTGCAGGTTTGGACTCATAATGTCATGGCTGCAGTACCAGCATTTAACCACTGTGCCACCAGGACTTAAGTACAACACTGGTGAAAATGAATCCCAAAATATGCATAGATATCCATGTGGGCAGGGGAGAATGTTTTAGGTGCTGCTACAGACCTGGGCTGGGACAAAAATGCTAGTGAGATCTTGCAAAACAGAGAAGCATGGAAAAAGATTTTCATGTCCCCAATGGTGGGTAGCATGCAGGATGTCTTAGGGTTTTATCATACATGGCAAGTAAATCACAGTTGTTGTTGTTGTTGTTATTCTGTGCCGTCAAGTCATTTCCAACTTATGGTGACCCTAAGGTGAACCTATTATGGGTTTTCTGGGGCTGACAGTTTATGATGGTGACCTTGGGTAGGTCACCATAGGTTTCCATAGCTGAGTGGAGAATTGTACCCTGGTGTCAAGGGTTGTAGTCCAATGCTCAAACCACTACACAGGGTAATAACATCTTTGCCTAGGACTTACTGCATTACTTCATTCCTCTTCTGTTGTTTTCCTGGTGGGAGATATCTTGGAAAACTATTCTTTTACAAAGAAGGCTATTAACACGTGTGTGTGTGTGTGTGTGTTTTAATAAAAGAAACACTTCTCAAAGTGTCTCCCACTTGGAGAACAACAGAAGAGAAATGACAGCATGTGATAAGTACCAGCCAAAGACACTATTATCCTGTGGCAATTGCAATTTACCTGCCTTGTGTGTTAAAGCCCTCAGTTTTAATGAGCCTCGTGCCAAAGACCTCTGTACAACTCATTGAAATAAACAGAAGCTCTGTAGGAGCAATGTTTGCTGATTATCATCCTGTGTTTCCTCAAAAGGGGCAGCAAGCAGCTATAGTGTAATAGGCGCACACCGTGATATTACTAGATTCAACTAATTATTTCTGTCCCCTCCCTTTGATACTGGGACACAGGGTTCCTGCAAGGAGCTGCTAACAAGGTGGGCTGGAATGAACAGCAGGGATTCTCTTTGAAAGCCACAGGGATTTGTCACTAGGTCTGTGGCACCTACTGTGAGACGGAATAAAAATTCATTGACTGCAAGGCAGCAGGAGGACAAGATGTAGACATGCGTGGTTCAGTTTGAAGAATGAACACTATCTCAGATAAGAAAAAGAGATGCTGTATTTTTGCAATCAGACTATGCACTCTGAGAACAGGGAGACATTCCACAGCGAAAATATCACACACTTTCTTCTGTCACCAATACAAGAGTTAAGTAGGGTAGCAAGTACTTTCCAGTGCAAGAAAGTTCTCAGTACTGGCTCTGTACCCTTCTCCACAATGTCTTCCAAAGTGAGATTCAAGAGATGACATGGTTATTCACGAGCAGCCTGTTCACTGTTCGTCACCCACTGTGAAATACCCTGCCAAAAGAGATCCATCTATCACAAACTTTGCTGAGTTTTCAAGTTTTTAATTTTATGATACACTCTGTTGCCCAGTTGCATGTGAAAACTGGGTCTTAAATTGGGATGGATAATATCTGTTTTGCTTTCTCCTATATTCCAGTGTTTCCACTGGGAAATTCATTTCATTCTTTACATGAAAAATGTAATCTATTTTTTGAAAATCTTTTCAGAAAAATAAACTAAATACCATTCTTAGTGTTAGAGCTGTTTTCAATCTCCACAGTTTTTTTTTAAATGTTTTAATCCTCACTCTTTGATACTTAGTCCAAACTAATATATGTGGCTGCTCATCATTTTTGTTGAATTGAACTAGACTGCACTGATTTTACAATGTTTATTTTGTATTTATGTATGTCACCCTGTGTACATGAATGAAGGATCACATGTTGTCTGTTCTCTTATAACTATGCTTGATATGATGGTAGGTGCCACCACAAACTCAGTTCCTGGAGAACAAAGGTAAGGTAATGTGGGGGAGAGCAACAATAGGAACCCCCAAAAGTAAAAATAAATCTGGGTGCCTAAAATAGGGGAGCCTTTTTTTCATACTAAACATCTGCAAAATTTTCAGCATTTCACAGATCAAAACTAGGACACATGTGGCCAAACAACCTCAGAATGTGGTCAAGATGGGAAATGTTACTAATGAGGAAGAATACACAAACTAGGAGAGACCACAGCAGTTTGCTTTTGCCTTCATCTACAGGGAAGAAAATGATTAGCTTCCTCCTCTCTTCTCCTCCCTGATGAGTTAACTGAGTGCAAACTACTTTTGACTTTTGAACTCAGTTTGCAGCAATGGAAGTAAACTGAAGACAAAGGAGGAAAGTGGAACAAGGACAGAGAAACTGGAACAGTTTAAAAAGAATAGAAAAAGTGGGACAACAGAGAATTAATTGGAACTGTCCCTGCCAAATGGGGACACTTGGAGGGGACACATTGGACTTTCTGACCAATTCTTCCAAACTCAGTCAGTGGAGTTGACAGTGGCTTCATATAGTCTAAACAGTGTAGTTCTGCTTTGGGTTTTTCACTGTATGGCAGAGCTTTCCACACTTTTCATATTGGTGACACACTTTTTAGACATGCATCATTTTGCGACACAGTAATTCAATTTTACTAGCAAACCGGAGGTTAAGCTAACCCCTTGTAAGAGATACGGGCATATACATAAATTGCATAACGAAATGTATGGGGACACAACATATATCTTGAAATGGCGTTATATATTTTTTAAAAATATATGATTTATAAATAATAACATAGATTTCTAAGATTGTTGTCATTTATGAGTAAAAATATGTAAATATGTGCAAGAATTAAAAAAAATGAATAAAACCAATAATTAGCTATCATTTTAATGAGATGTATGAGGCTGATAAGACGAACACAGCTTTTCAGTATTTGGTGGAATATTAGATGAAGCTACTCTTATTTCGTCATCAAGCTTTTGTAAGCTTCCATGTTTCATCGAGGAAAGAGCCTGGCAAGGGCAGCAGCAGTGGGAGAGGCAGCCTCCACCCACCCAAGCTTGACCTGTTGCTGTCGCCCTCAGTGAGCAAAGATCCCAGCAAGGGGGGGGCAGTGGCTGGAGAAGCAGCCCCCCACAAGCCTGGCCCACTGCCATTGCCCTCAGTGAGAAAAGACCCCGGTGAGGGCAGAGGCAGCAAGCCAGGCTTGGGCATGGGGTCTTTCTTGGCCCAGGGAGGTGACACACCTACACACTGCAGGTGACACACTAATGTGTCATGACACACCATTTGGAAAGCCCTGCTGTAAGGTCTCACCAAATGGACTTTGAGGGTTATAAAAACTGGCCTCAAAACAGAAACATCCTCTCGAAGTCCTCAAATTTTTCTCTGGCTTGGATCAAAATCCAAACCAGAGAAGAATGCCTAGTCTTCCATACCCTTTCTCATCCAGTCTTTCCTCCAAAGTTTTCCCTTAACAGTTCATTATGACAACCACACTTCTCTTCAGTCATCTTTTAAGTGTCAGTGGTGGTGACTACAGTCCAGTGTTCTCTGGCTTTGCATTTTGGTAGGGTGCTCCCTAACGAAAAAAGGTACCTGAAAAGAAAGTGGGGAGGAGAAGAAACCGCTGTTCCCCTCCTTTCTCTCCATGTGTTGCTGCTCCTTTTATTGCTTTACATGGAAATATTTGTTCTAGAGCAAGACCATGACAGATGGCTTTAGGGAGGAAGATAGAATTATTTCCCAAACCCCTCAAACTGGTTCAAAAGTTGTCTGAGTTTTTTTGTTTTGTTTTCAGAAAAAAACTTGGATAATTTCTGAGTTCATCTGAAAAGAGCTTTTGAGCACTCACCCATCTCTAACTCTAGAAAAAATTGTAGGCATTTTTCTTCCTTCCAATTACATGATTTTCCTTCAGGTGTGCTGCATTTCATAAATCAAGGTCCATTCCACATGACCTTTCCTGATTGATTTGACTACTTTGGTGGTTTAAAGTGGAAGACATTTGAGAATTCCTCTTTGGTTGGTTACATCCAACTAGATGCTATCAAACAGTGTAGTTCAGTCACTCAAGGTCAAGTCAATTGAAATGCCCAGTCAAAATCTGAATTTCAGGGCATATCACCCTGCTGAGTTGCCCTCTGCAGGTTACCAAGAGTTCACACAACCTTTTTACTTGGTGCATGACTGTAAGAACTTCACTTTTGTGGGAACCTGAGAAAAGTTTTTATTCAAAATGAAGCCATTTGGCCTTCATCTTCCTGATAGATGTGAACTTCATACATCTCAATCTGAATTTCTCCACCAGGCATTAAAAATAGTTGGCTTTCACACTAGAAATTTTGTCCAGAATTTTTCGTAGAATCATAGGCCCTTTCGGCACGAGGCAAGGGAATCGCTTTGTGCTGTTACCTACTGCTTCTTCTGGGGTCCAAAGCAACATGGATTGTCCCTGAAACCCATCCACAGGCCTCCTCCTTGGTCCAGGGCAAATCGGAGCAGTGCAAGGTCTGTAGATCCGCACTGCTCTGGCTTCCAAAATGGCGGCTTCCAGTTGGTCGTGGGCCCTGACCAACCACTGAAGCTTGCCAAGCCTAAAGCCCACCCTCCGCAGATCGCAGGCTTGCATTGGTGTGAGCCTGCGAATCTGCACACGAGAGCAGGAACACAATGGCACGTTCCAGGAAAATAAAGACCTGTTTTTTCCGGTCTTTCAAAAACATGCTTGAGGACCACTTGGGGTCATTTTGGAGCAGACTGAGGTGCGGATCTGCGGTAAGTAGTCCACTCCTAGTCCTCTCCAAGGTGCAGACGACCTCCGTGAGAGGACGCACTGCCCTGTTCTAATTGCCTGGTGAGGAAAGGGCCATAGAGTTGGAAAGGACTGCAAGGACCATCTAGTCCAACCTGTGCCATGTAGAAACACACAACCAAAGCACTCCTGAGAGACGGCTGACTTATTTTGTTTAATTAGTCTGAAGAGTATATAAAAGACTTACCAGGATGGATATAGGTAGCAGTCAGAAACAATTCTTCTTTTAAATAGGACAAGAAAGAAAAATAAGACAAAAAAAAATGACAAAAGCAACTATACAGTTGTGGGTGGGATTATGGGAATGGGATATATTTTGAAGTCCAGCATTCGGCCCTCAACATCACTTGGAGTCATTTCTCCTCATTTAAGATATTTTAGAAATTGCTTATAACCTTTAGAGAACAACGGACTAAACGTATTGGTAGAGAGTCTGAATCAAACATATAGCCACAACGTCATAGCTATGTTTTAACTTCCCACTCAGCATTAGAAACCTGCCTTAAAAGCCAGACAGCCATCCAGAGTAATAAAGGTCTGTGTTGTTCCCAAGCAGGTTGCTTCAGGATAATGTGATCAGCCCCCTCCTGCCAGCTAGGGACAGTTGCAAGGAGCAGAGAACTGTGGGCGGGAAGCCAATCACAACTCTTCCTTGCAGTATAACTGGCTGGCAGGAGGAGGCTGATCCTCATCTTGCAATGGCTGACTTACCATTGATTTTGGGTTCCAACAAGATACTAAATCTAGTGAGAGCTCTGAGATCTCACAAGAAGTCTTCTGCTAGCAAGACCTGAGGGAGTCTAATGTAGGCCTATGTTACATGGCCTATATTTTTCTTCAGGAAACCTCACAGCCCTGCATGCCACTAACAGAGTAGCAACCTGTGTCATGGTTCCAGCAAGAGGCTGCCTCTTTTGAGAAAGGCCTGCTTTTTTAACACTCGGCAGTAAGAGGTCCTTAGACCAAGACACCATGGAAGGACGGGCTTGGGAACTTGACCATGCCTTGTTGATAGGCAGTTTAACAAACTATACTTCCAACGGTGTATTGGCTGTAAGGCTCCCTAAAAGTCAGGCATTACAGAAAGAAGCTGGTCTAGAAATATCCAGACTCTAGAAAAAAGTCATGCTTCATACTCGACATGCTAATGCCAGCAGGATGTTTATCTGTGTGAGAACTTAATACAGAATTAACAGAGTTTGAAAACTTCACAGTGCTGGATCCTTATTTATACATTTGGTTTTGACAAGAAAAAAAAGTTGTGTGTTTTTTTTAACCCATCTTCAGAGTCCAGTGTGATTAGAGCTCATGGGTGATTGCAATCAATAAACTCCACTTAAGTGAGCAGTGGAAGATTTGGTTTGATGCATTTATTTCACCTCCAATATTCAGTTATAGCTTTCTGTAAATTCCCTTTCTGATGCCTGAACTAAATATCGATTCCCTTTGCTGCTTTATTACTGATCGTGTTACCAGTGATTATGAACCTGTTAAAAAGCGAATGGTGAAAGGCTATTGACTTGAAAAATCAAGTGGGGGCAAGGTTACTGTAATAAAGGCATCCAGGTATAAATGAAAACTCACTTGGGGTTGCTTGGCAAAGGCCCATATGTCCTCTTAACATGTATAAGGAATCTAAGCAGATGGATGTTCGAGGAGGGGTTTTTTGCTCACAGCTGTCTGCCTGTGGCCAGAATTAAATCTTCGCTTCCTAGATGCATCAAGGAATCCCAGGTCAAACACAGTCACGCTACCCAAAAGCCTCCTTGGGAGTGGTTGTTTAGCAAAGATAGCCGAAGAAATTTGTGCTAAAAACAACACCAGTCATTGCCACAGTTTCTAACCATCCTTGGCTCTGTGAACCCATTCAAATGTTACAGCTCCTGTGGGAAGGCTGCCAAATATAACTGTATCTATACGGCTTGTGCTCCGTGCAGCAGCTGTAATGTTTAAAAGCCACTAGACACATCATTTGACCCAAGCACCCTATCCGCATTGCATATTCTTCCTGACAGCTGGTAGTGGTGTGGAAAGACACACTCGTCGGCATGATTAGCTTAAGCCATACCATTGCTGGTCTCTGAATATGCATCTGCTATATGTGTTGCCTACAGAATTGTATATGTGGCTGCTCAAAATTGTTCACCCTATTTGTGGGCAGATATTTTGCAGGGTAAGGGAAATGACTTCACTGAACTTCTCCAGAGTAGGTAGGAATTCTCTAGCACTTCTTTGATGTGAATAATCCTTATTCTTCCCTTTTTTTTATTACCCTGACAATAGTTTTAATGAGAGCCATCATGGCTTAGAGGTTTCATCACTGGAGTAGGAGACTGAGAAAACAGGGTTCAAATCCCTGTTCAGCCATGAAAGCCTACTGGGTGACCTTGAGCAAATCACACTCTCTTAGCCTCAGAGCAAGGCAAAGGCAACCCCCCATTGAAAAAATTTGGCTAAGAAAACCTCATGATAGGTTCACCTTAGGCTCTCCATAAGTTGGAAATAACTTGAAGGCACACACCACCACCACCACCACCACCACCAAAAGCAACAGCTACAAAAGCAGCCTTGGGATCCTGACCACTATTTTGAATTTTCCACAGTGCTATTGAAAAAAATGTGTAAATTGGTGGAGTCATTATGGGAGGAAAATGGCAGCCACCTCCAAATACTTATGTGTGAGTGCACACATGCAAAATATTAGAAGAAAATTATTCATAGTGCCCTTCTTTTTCTAGAGGGAAATATGTATGAGAAAGACAATACTTTCTGAAATTTTTAGAAGGCTGTCTAAGAACTTTTGGTTTAGAGTCAGTGTTTTTATGCTGACATGGTTTTTGGCCACTTCCGCAGAAATCTTAGTGGTATCAAAGCACCTCAGTGTCACTCTGCTGATATAGTCTATTTTATAGTTTTGATTTGTTGTCAAAACCCTATGTTTCTTCTTCGCAGAGGCAACCTCCTATCTCTTAAGGTAACACTCTCCCATGCCATATCTATTTGTATTTGTTTCATGGCTGATCCTGGAAATTCACAGCTGCTTCTCTGTGAAGACATTATAGGATATTCTATCAAGAGTGCTGACAAAAGGGTTTCTCTGTTAAATGGCTGAGGAGGTGCTTTAGATTCAGATATTCCCATATTCAGTCCTCATTATCCTGTTAAAAAGATCGACATGGTGGGGTTGGAAAAAGGGGCCTTTGTCTGAGACCTCAGGCAGCTGCTATTATTTAAAGCAGGTAGTGCAAAGCTAGATCAGCCTCTTCCCCAACTTTGGTGCCTCCATACATGGCCATTACCAATCCCATCATTCTAAGAATGCCTGATCAATGGTCAGGGCTGATGAGACTTGTACATCATCTGGAGGAACCTACACTGGGGAAATCTGGGTTAGACAGAGCAACAGTTTGATTTGGTGTAAAGCAACCTCATATCAGATTTTGTATTTTATATTAGATCAGCGGTATAGTTTAGTTAGTTTAGATTCTGAATCTTACTGTGGAGATTGATCATTAAATGGTTATGGATGGAATCTGTTGGGAACTTATCTCTTTGTCAATGGATTTCCCACCAATTACACTACCTTAACTCTCCTTAGAAACCAAGATGAATAAATTAAAGCTGTTGTACTTTGGCCATATCATGAGAAGATATGACTCACTAGAAAAGACAATAATATTTGGTAAGGTAGAAGGCAGTAGGAAAAGAGGAAGACCCCATTCCAGATAGATAGACTCAATCAATGAAAATATGGTCCTGAATCTGCAAGACCTGAGCAGAGTGGTTGATGATATAGTGACATGGAGGTCTTTTATCTATACAGCTGCCGTAAGTCAAAGTTGACTTGACAGCAGTTAACAACAAAGTGGATTTACAGTTGCAGGAATTAGAATTGCACCATTGAGTAACGTTCATATCTGGCAGAGGGCTGCTGTTGTATTACTGCATAGCAGAGCCAGCAAAGTGCTTGATGGGCATTGGGGCCTGATGCCCAACAGGACTAAAGCACAATGGGACTGACATGCATCAGTCTTCATGTGTATCATATTGTTTTTGGTGTGCATTGCATCTATCCTGATGCATGCTGGGCACCAATGTACATTGGGCACCCTTGCTGGTCTCCTGTTAAGCATCTTTGCAATCCAGTAAAGGGGGTTCTTAAAGCATCTGCTATGTTGCTAGGTGTGTGCAAAGTTACATAATGAATCAGGTCATATAGGATTCTGGTGAACATCCTTTACTTTCCTTACTTCAAAACATAATACGTCTTATGATTAGTCTATTGAAAGAAGCCACTTCCTGTACTTATGGCATCAGTATTCAAGATGATCAATTCGCTATCAACACAATGCTCAATGTCACTTCAGTATATCAAAACAGCAAAGCACTTATCTGTTTCCTGTTGTTGTTGTTGTTGTTGTTGTTTGCCTTCAAGATATTTCTGACTTATTAAGGTGAACCTATAATGTTTTTTTCTGAGGTTAAGAGTGTGTGACATGTCAAAGCTCACCAAGTGGATTTCCATGGCTGAGTCTCCAGGATCATAATCCATTCCTCAAATCACTAAACTTTTCTGGCTTACTTATTATTTAATGAAATATGCAGACATGATATTAGTTGTACACACAACAATAAGAGGGTTCTCAGCTATCCGAATAAACCCACATTGATCTTGCCTTGCCTTTTTTCTTCTTCTTCTCAGGTTGTTGGCCATGATTCTTCTAGCTAACTGTCAAAGTCTTCAGTAAGAACTTCCACAGATGTATATACATACATTGCTGGGACAGGAAATGTTATGTCGCTTTTGGCCCTTCATCTCCAGGTGGAATTTCAAAGTAAATGCAAGGTCAAAATAATCACATAGCCCTGTGACCTCAGAAAGCTTCCCTGAGATGAATCATTGACGAGTTTTACAGAACCAGCCCTGCAAGTGTTTCTCTGCAAGACTGAGAGCTAGACTGGAATTTCTTCTGCTTCATTCCATCAGTTCGCCTTTCCTTTAACAGACCATAAACAATTTGTTTATGTCGATGGCTTTTCATCTCCAAGAGTGAATCAGAAACATGGACTCCCTAAGGAACAATCCCTGGTCCATTTTACTGTTTTTCATACTATAGGCATTTAATGGTTGATTTAGCCCGTCAGCACTGTGGTCTGTGGTCAAAGGAAGCTGTTTTGTTTTTTTAAAGAGGTTTCTGAAGGTTCAAATTGCACTATGTATTACAGTGTTGTTGTTTTTTTTAAAAAAACCTTCTTAGTTATTTCTCCCCAGGATGGAGTGTACGTGTGATAATTAGACAAAGGCCCATCATGCCATTTAAATCATCACAGCCTGCAGTAGTCAAGCTGGATCATGGAGTATGCACCTATTTCTTTTGTAGGAATGCAACCTGACCCCATAAAATGATTCCAGCCAAGTTCCTGAAGCTGAAAATCACCTCATTCATAGAACTTGCAACTTCTTGAGATCCACTATAGGTTTCTGGCTACTACCCAACCCATTACTGCCCTCAAGTACTGATTTGGCAACTGTAAATTTTGTGGCGTGATTCAGGCCATTTCCACACATTGGGGCTGTGCCACTTCTGGGACAGGATGACAGCAGTCAGCAAGTCATGCTTCCACATGATGTCATCATCATCCTGCTGCCAGCCCATCCCCAAGCATCGCACTCATGCAATTTTTACAAAACTGAAAAAAATTCATTTTGCACCTGCAATCGCATGGCACTCCTGTCACTTCTGGCCATGCGGAAGCTGCAGAAATGCAATGACAATGCTTCCTTCCATAGCACAGCAATGGAAAACAATGGAAAGTGGCCTGCTGCACTGCAGATGGAAGGGGAGGCACCATTGCTGATGTGCTCACTACTGGAACCAAGATTACAGCACAACAATGCAGAAGAGTGTCTTTGTGTGGAAATGGCTTCAGTGTGTGTCGCTGAGATAGGGTAGAAAAGCAACCTCTTTATTAGGGGTGGAAAAATATTTTAGAAAAATGGGTGAAAAACATGAAAAACCCTGATGGGAAGACTCTTGGGCTGAAAAGAATGTTTGTGGTTCAGGACATAATCAGCACAAAATTAGCATCTGGTTGTTTTGTACAGAAAGCAGCATTTTCTGTTCAGGAAACAACTTTTCTGCACTGAAAATAACATGCCATTTCCTACACAGTTTTTTTTAATGCAAAACCACCATCTGTGAATTTTGCACAGAATGAGTCTCAAATTGCAAATAGGCTTTGAAAACTGCTGGGTTTTTGAAGACTTTCTTGCAGCCAGAGGGAAATTGTTAAAATTACTCACTTCCTTTGAGGGGAAAAAATGTAGCAAAGAATTACAGCCCTAGTCTTTATACTGAGGGTTTCTTTTCCTACACACTTCGAGAAAGAGACTAAAATGTAGAACGTTAGATCAGACTCAGAGACTCAACAACCCTGTCAATATTTTTTAGACCATCTTATTCTTCGCAATTTGTAACCATCTTGTTATTGATTCATACATTCTGTTTCTACCCTGCCTTCATCCATCTACCCAAATGATAGCTAACAATACATTCAAATAAAATAAGCATTGTTAAAGTCATAACATGGATTAATTAAAACATAAATTAATTAAAAGACATCAATAAGGCAGGAAACACAAAAGAGCACCTGCACAGATCAAAAACCCTCTTTGACTGCAAATCATTAGCCCAAAGTTTGTCTGAATAAAATAAAAGTCTTTGCTTGATAGCAGAGGAACAGCAGAGGGGGGTGCAGCCTAGTCCCCCTCAATAGAAAATGCACATCCTGAAAATGGCCACCAACCGCCATCCATCTTTTATTGTATCCCCACCAAAACATGCAACAGTAGAGACTGAAGGACTGAAGATTCTTTCAAAGATCTTCAACCCCAGGTAGTTTGTTTGGGAGAATACAGCTCTTCAGAGAAACTGGAGTCAAATCCTATATGGTTTTAGGATACAACCCACACCCTCCAATATTTTAGAAGTGAAAACTTATGAGCAAGCACAACATCAGAGTGTGATCAAGACACTGAAAGTTATTAATGAGGAAAAATGGACAAGCTAGAGTTGTGGTGGTTCACTTTTGCCTGAGTCTACCAGGAAAGGCAACATTCCACCCTGGCCATTTCCACACTACCCTGTTATAGTGCTTTTATTCAACTTTCAACATCTTAGGGGATTCTGGGGTTTGTCGTTTACTGAGGCCAAAGAGCTCTCTCCATAAACTACAAAGCTCAGGATTCCATAGACTGCTCAAAGTAGAATAATAGCACTATAACAGTATAGTACAGAAATGGACCTTGTCTTCTCTTCTGTCCCCATCTTACCCCGGTGACTTGAGTGCAAACCACTTTTTGTACTTTGAACTCAGTACACAGCAGCAAAGTCAGCTGAGGACAAAGGGGAGAGTGGGAGGAGGAGAAAAAAACTGAGATATTTTAGAAGCAGTTGAAAAAGTAGGACAATAGAGGATTAATCAGGACTGTCTCTGCCACGCTGGGACAGATGGATGGTGTATAACCAGTACTTTGTACTGCAACTAGAGAAGATGATTTGTTTATCATGATATTTGTGTACATGTGGATGCAAAAAGAATGCCTTTTAGCCACTGGGATTGGAGTCTTGAAGAAAAAGTACTTTGTTTCTCTCAAAAACTGCACAAAATACACTTAGTAGAAATTAGGTTGTGGAAGTTATGGCTGCTCCCTGCCTAGCTGTTTATTCAAAAAATTACCTTCATACGAATAATTCATTATCCTTCTACCTTATGTTTAATAACTGCTCTATAATAAAAGTCCACTTTTCAGCAACCTTTGCTATCGCCTTCATTACATATACATACACCCAATGAACCTTTTATGCTCCAGTAATCATAATTTGTGTTTCACATCATGTTATGACTTTCTCCTTGTGTAAATGCTTTGAAAAATGAATTTATAAATAATTTTTATGGTTCAGTGAGAAAAACCATTAAAGTGTTTGAAATATGTGGAAGGATAGTAGTCAGAAGGGCAGATTGATATTTACTGTGTGTCAGGAGAGAAGAGCCATAAAAAAATATAGAAACTGTACACAGTTGTATCAACAGACACACTTAAAGACAGGGATTGAGCTACAGATTGCCACAAATATTGATTTCATATAAATGGATAAACATTCACTCAAAAGCTTTTTTTTCATGCTTTCAGATGCTTTTTTTTTTGTCATTATCTCTATATCCTTTATTTGTGGCACAGAATCAGTTATCAAGAACAGTCAGTGCTAGAAGTGAATCTATTTGGCATAGGGTGTCAGATCTCAAGGCCCAGCTCTGAGTCTCCAGTTTTCGTGAGTCACCTCCAGATGGGAGATGGGGGTGAAAATTATCCAGTTTTGTAGGGTTGAGGTTCAGACAAGAAGAAAGGGCTTTGTGCAAATCTCCAGTTAGCCAGGAGAGCAGCAATTTGCTGCAACGTACAAAGATTAATTCATTCTTGCTTCAACCAGCCAAAAAGTCTCCAGGGGAGTTAGCTTTGGCTTTCCTCCCAGTTGCTGGGGTGCCTAGGCTGACCCTCCATGCTGCCCTGCATGCACCTTCTAGCTAGAAGTTAGATGCAATATTCCTTATCCCGTCTCTCTAAGTAGATGAGGAGGAATAATCAGCTCCTTCACTTTAAGATTACTGCCTGAGGCCATTTCCACATGGTATCACTGTCCCGTGATGGGAACGTGTTGGCAGTGGTCTGCTTTTGCATGTTGTCATCACAGCCCCACTGCCAATGCGTCCTCACCCATTGCAATTCTGGGATATTCTATTAACGGAAAAAATCTGTCAGTGGTCTGCAATTGCATGATGCTCTCGTTGCTGGCCACCATGCAGAATGGGTGGAAGCATGAGCTAGGTTCTTCTTTCTCCAGTGCAGCACAGAAAAGCGGCTGGCTGCGGTGTGAAAGAAGGCATGTGTCACTCACGCTTCCATCTGTAGGCAGCCAGCTGGGTGTAGAGGAAAGCATTGGGAACAACACCAAGATTACGGGATGACACCGGGACCATGATGGAAAAGAGTAAGGTATGGAAATGGCCTTAATTTCCAAATAGAAATACACCTTCTCTCTCCCTCCCTCCCTCTATTTGAATGGTGGGATGTAACTGTGGTTAGTACTTAATTCATAGTGCTTAATGACTTCAGTAGGGGCTGTCCCTGGGACTCACATTTAATCTGGAAACCTCAGGACATAGGATGATTCCATCCTGGCAATGCTGGCTGGTCATTGTGCTAGTACAGTTATACCATGCCCAAGAATACCATAAACATTGACTCAGGCTTTGAGGATCCACAAACAAATACTAGGAACAAGTGCCACTGGACACCCACAGAGTCTAGGGATTCATGAGTCCAGATGACTAGAGGCTTTTGAGCCTGAGACCACAGACTGACCCAGTACTAAACTAGACATAATACTAAACCAGGCAGACATCGCATTTACAGAACCTAGAACCCTCAAGGGCCACCAAGCAGAGTCAAATGCAAAATGGTGGCTCAGAGAAGTGGTCTTAGCAACTGCAGCCCATACAATGATCTCTAGATATAAGCGCAAGTTGCATATGACACAATACTTATAGAACAGAGATTTCTAAATGGTAACGAGGCTCTTTTGTCCTGAAAACAATCTTGCAGTCTATCAGTAGTGATTTATCAGTAGATATTGCTTACTTCCTGTTGTCAATGAGTTCCTGGAGTCTAGAGTGACTTTGCTCACATAGATTGGGCTATATCTCAGAAAACTGACTATGTGACTAGTTGCAGTTACAATTGTGAAAATCTCCCAAAGTACAGTTTGCCCTCCAGATTTGCGGGTTTGACTTTTTCAGATTTGATTATTCATGAATTATTTGCTGCTACCTCTGCTGCCTCCCTGTGCCATTTTTTTAAATAGATACTGCAAGACTCGTGAGACTGAAAGAGTGGGAATGAGGCTTGCAGTCTTTATTAAAGTCCCTATTAAAAATGTCATAGGGTAGCAGTGGAAGAGGCAATCATTCCTACCAGCTGCCCAATTCTATCTTTAGAAGGAACCCTGATACCTCGAAGGCATCCAAGGTGGATTGAATACACTAATGATATTTATTTAATACACAAAAAGTATGATCAGTGTACTCAGTCCACTGTTTTTTCTTTTTAGCGGGAGGTTAGAGTTATTCACACATTTTTTCCACTTTCATGGGGGCCTTGTTCCCCTACATCCAATAAATGTGGAGGGATGGCTTTAGTTCACCATAGCTACTATTTTAAAAAGTAATCCTTTGCATTTTCTCAAGGGTAATTAACTTTGATTTACTTTAAAATGTGAATGCTTCAAGCAACTGGACTCTGGTGCAAAACATGCTTTCCTCCCATCTGTCTCATTGCCTCTTAACAGTCACAACAGAGCACATGCCAACACTTGAACTGTGTGATATTCCTTCCCCACCATTTATGGAAATCACCCCATGTAACTATATAAGTAAAGAAAGTTACAGCTACATTGAAAAAAGGGTGTTTTTTTCTTGTTAAGGTATAGTAATAATGGAATCTAGTTATACTTTTATAACAGGAAAAACAAAAGAATTAATTCCAAGTAACTAATGGTTTGCAACATGTTATTTCCAACCTCCTGTTACAAGTTACCCACCTCAGTTAAAAAGATTAAACACGTCTTCTTGGAATCCAGAACAAACTTGCTGGAAGTGCCTTTTGTTGTTTTATAAATCATGTGTGTATTATGTGTGTGTATATGTATATGTGTATGTGTGCCTGTATCCACAAACTTTTATAAGCCATAAATCCTAATAGATTCAAATCCCACTGAAAGCATAATAGGCTGGCTTCTTTTTTGCATGGATCCAGGCTTTAGTTTTAAACCCCATCACAAGTAGAGTGTGTGGGCTGTTCTTGAAAGATTATCTCTAAGAATAGTCCATGTCACAGAGAACATCTAGAGATTTCTATGGCAACAGTGCATTGTGAATTACAGTGCAATTGTGTAGGTTCTCATTTAAAACACACATATCCCTGGGCATGTGAATTCTTGCCATGAAGTAGGCAGTAATATATTACATCTTTATACCTTGGGTCCAATTTGAATCTTAGGCATCAATAAAATTGGCACTCAATTAAGCATGTACAGAAGTTGCAATTAATACCAGAGTTTTGCCAGTGCAAAATCAGCAGATGTCATTGGAATGATGTTATGCCAACGCTGCAGGCAGATGAGGGTACAGATGTTTAGAAAGCAGTTCATTTTAATGTTTGAAAGCACCGGCACTTACAGATAAAGTCAGTGAAGTTTGGTAACCTAAGTTTGTTAGTTTACGCTAAGTCATATTAAAGGGAAACAAGAATGAGAAGGAATGTATACATAGTTGTATACACTCTAGTGATCTGTCCAGTTTTGAGAGAATCTTTAGACAAAACTACCTTTATTTTTCGTAGCCTACATAGCCTGGGTCCAGACTGTATCTCTTTATACAAGCTTGCCTGAGCTTTAAAATCTTTACAGGAAGGCTTCCTCTTGTTTCCACTACCATCACAAGCATGTTTGGTGAGGATATGGCAGAGATCCATCTCAGTAGCTGCTCCCAAGATGCAAGAAAGAACTCAGCTGGTTCTTTCCCTGCTGTCTTGGTAGGCAGATAGACCTTTTTCATTTAGGGAGGCATTTGATGTTTAGCACATTGCAGCAGAAGGAACTTTCAATGGGGTTGTTGCATTTCTATGCTGTTGTTGTTGCTGCTGTCATTGTAGCTGTGTGCCTTCAAGTCATTTCTGGCTTATGGTGACCCTAAGGGGAACCTATAATGGGGTTTTCTGGGGCTGAGATTGTATGACACACCCAAGGGTTTCCATCACTAAGCAGGGTATTGAACCTTGGTCTCCAGGGTTGTGGTCCAGTGCTCAGACCACTGTACCACATTGGTTCTCAATCTACCTTCTACATTATTTTGTTTTAAATCAGCTTCAAAATTGCTTTTAACTTGTATTTTTAAAAATAAAAATCTGGTTTAATTGTGTTCTAACTTTTGTATCAACAGTTTTTTTTTTAGTTGTACTATGCTTTTAAATGGTTGTAAACCACCTTGAATTCTGTGCTAGGAGAAAGAAGGGATTATATGTACATGCATGCATATAGATACATACATACTGTTCTCATTGATCTGTGGCAGGGGCCATAGAGGTTTGCCCTTCTTCCACTTCTCTGGCACGTGTCCTGCTGCTCATATCTTTAGTGGTCATGAGAAAGGTTCCGACATATGCCCTCTGTAAGTACATAAAGGTCCTCCTTGTGAAGAAGGATTCTGAGCCAATGAGGACCTCTCCTTTTATCAGAGCTAGAGAATGTGGTTGGACTCCTTTTCCCAACAGTCTTCACCACTGGCTATGGAACTGATGGGAGCTGTAGTTGAACAACATCTGCAGGGCCACATGCTCCCCTTGCTGGCCATACATGGCAAAGATCTAAGGCTAGGCCAAGCAAGTTTGCTGTTTGAGAGAGACTGCTAATGGGCACACAAACCCCCACAAGGCAAGGTGCATAGTAGCCAATGTCAGACACATTATTTTGGCATATTAGCCAGAAATATTCTCACAGATATCTCTCCCTATCCCTGGTAGTTAATAACACAATAATACGGTAGTAGAGTGTTAACTAACCATTTATTGTCCTTTCATCACACCCAAAATCTGCTGCTTGAGCACTCTGCTCACTAACAATAGGCTGCATTCACATACATCAGCGTGTAGGTAACAACCTTCCTTGCAGCTATTTCAATGCATACCTGGAAGCTGAATCAATATGTTGGCTGGAAAGTGAAGTGCTTCTGGTCACAGACAGCTTTCCTTTTTCTCCACAATGAGTCACTTCAGCCAGCGACCATGAATTTAGGACTTAGTAAGGCTTCGAGGTTCTCTTCTTTTTTCAACACAGGAGGACAATAATGAAACAGAGAAACCTAAATCCGATTGCTAGTCTCAACTAAAGTAGACCTATTGAATTAATGGAATTCAGGTAAGTGTTGATTTACAAGCAAGTCAAGCAGTGGCACAAAGAAGCACCTCCCAACATTCAGAGACTGTTTTTGCTGGGAGGATGTTTCTTCATCTTGGCAACATCCAGACACCTGGGAAAAACTATTGAGCAAGAAGATATGGAATACCATCTTGCACAATGTTAGGAAATTTCTTTTCTTTTCTTTTCTTTTCTTTTCTTTTCTTTTCTTTTCTTTTCTTGTCCCAACAAAGTACAGCTAAAGCCTGTTTGAAAACAAAAGTCTTTTAAAAAAGAAATCCTATTAGAGACCCAGCTTGGTGTAGTGGTTTGAACGTTTGACTACAACCCTGGAGTCCAAGGTTCGGTTCCCTGTTTGGCCATGGATGCCCACTGGATGATCTTGGGCATGTCACACACTCTCAGAAAACCCCATCGTACGTTCACTTTTGGGTCACTGTAGGTCAGAAATGACTTGAAGCTCACAACAACAACAACAACAACAACAACCAATCCTATTAAAATGCTAAATTAAAACAGTTCAATAACACATTAAAACATAGGCCATTTCCTCACTATAGCCTCGTCCTGGCATGGCGACACATTGAAGCCAATCTGTGATGCATGCTACCACACAGCATTGTCACAGTCCCACTACTGTTGCAGTCCCAGCTGTTGCAATCTCTGGCAATAGGCCCTTTTCACATGACGATCGCATTGGTTGGAGCCACGCCAGAAGGGTGTAAGTGCTATTAAAGGAAGCTGTACTGCAGAAGGAAGGAGCTTGTCTCGAATGCTACTGTAAGCTGGCAGCCAGCTGGCTGCAAAGGGGAGTGTTCCAGGACATGGTCCCAAGCACTGCCGAGATGATGCGAGAACATTGCGGGATGCAGGTAAGGTGTGGAAAGGGCCATAATAAAAAGGATAAAAGCATAATACAGCCCATCAAGAGATCCTTCTGGCATGGTAAGATAGCAGGTGGAGACCTGTCTAAATGAATAGGGCTTTGCCTTCTGAAAGAAAAAACAAGGCTGAGACCAACTTGGGAGCCTTCACCAAGAAGGATCTCTTGCATAACCTCACCAAATGCACCTGGAATGATGGAAAGAAAAATTACTTATGCTGGCACAACCCCGCTGCAATGACATATGTTGTTAAGAAGATTCTGGTCAGGAAAGTTTTCTGATGGGTTAAATTCTGTCACAGTGAGGCAACATGACTGACTGAACCTGAGGGAGGGGGAAAATGTCTGATTACAGTTCTGGCTCCTTGGAAATCTGAAAGCAATTATTTTTTGTAACTCCCTTTGTAAGCGCAAATTATTTTTCTTCTAGCTGTGAGACCCTCTGTGGGAAGGCTTCTGACTGCTGAGAACAAATGGGTTATAACAAGAATATTCAAATCACAAAAGCCCATTTTAAGTACAGCTGACCAATTCCTCTTTGATTGAGTTTCATTCTGCCCTATTGATAGACTTTTTTAAAAAAATTTTTTAAAAAAAACCAAATGTAGCATATTCTAAGGATCCAGCATTAATAAGCAAAGGGAAGAGGAGGGGTTGGAGTGATAGTTGGACTTTTCTGAACCTCACAGGCCAAGCTTCCCAAGAGTTGCAGTGCTATATTTGCTTACTTAGGAGTAAACTCCATTAAACTTGAGGAGGCTCAGGCCCTTTCTGCACAAGGCGAGTGAATCGCTCCATGCCGTTACTCACCACTTCTTCTTAGCTCGAAGCAATGTGAACTCTCCCTTAAGCCCTTCTGCAGGGCTCCTCTGTTTGGTCCAGGGTGAATCGGAGCAGTGTGAGGTCTATAGATCTGCACTGCTCCGGCTAAAAATGGCGGCTTCTTGTTCTTCACCATGCCCTGTGAGGATAGACTTAGAGAGCTGGGTATGTTTAGTCTGCAGAAGAGAAGAGTAAGAGGGGATATGATAGCCATGTTTAAATATTTGAAGGGATGCCACGTAGAGGAAGGAGAGGGCTTGTTTTCTGCTGCTCCAGAGACCAGGACAAGGAGCAATGGATTCAAGCTGCAGGAAAGGAGATTCCACCTGACCCTCAGGAAGAACTTCCTGACAGTCAGGGCTGTCCGGCAGTGGAATGTGCTGCCTCGGAGTGTAGTGGAGTCTCCTTCCTTGGAGGTTTTTAAGCAGAGGCTTGATGGTCATCTGTCGGGAGTGCTTTAAGGGTGTTCCTGCATGGCAGGGGGTTGGACTGGATGGCCCCTGCGGTCTCTTCCAACTCTACATTTCTATGATTCTATGATTCACGGGTCCGGACCAACCGCTGATTCTGGCCATGCCCACAGCCTGCCCTCCGCTGATTGCAGGCTCATATTGGTGCAAGCCTGTGCATCTGCACAAGTGAGAAGGAACACAATGGTGCGCTCCAGAAGATTGAAAGACCGGATTTTTCTGGTCTTCACTTAGCGTGCTGGAGGACCACTTGGGGGTGTCTTGGATCAGACTAAGGTGTGGAAGTAAGGTAAATAGTCCAAACCTAGTCCAATCCAAGGTGCTGCCAACCTCTGTGACAGGACGACTTGGCCCGTTTTAACTTCCTGGTGCGGAAAGGGCCTTACTTCTAAGGAGACATGCAGAGGATCATGCTGTCAGTGCCATTATTTCAACCTCATTATGAAATTTCCTTTCAAACTATAGGTTCATTTTGTGAATTTCAGTCCATTCATTATCCAGTGTTTCAAAATGTGATTTACCTTTTTTTAAAAGAAACAAAAAAACCCCCTCCTCTTTATATTCTTTTCTGTGTTTTATAGAAAATGTCAGTATATCAGTAATTAAAATAGACATATCTGAACCGTAAAGTGAGTCCAACCTTTTAAAGTGTTGGATTCTTTTCAAGGTGTGTGTATAATTTCTTTGAGGACTTGTTTTCATGTGTCTAGTGAATGGCTTTGTACAACAAAATGATTTTCTGCTCTCCATAGCTCTGTCTCCTTCACAATCCCATTCATTCTATCCAGCTTGAAAAACATCAAGAGAGCTGTTCTTCACTTGCACAGAGTAGGTATGAGTGCACTCTGGGACCCATATCAGTTTACAAGGGTTTTTTTTTTAATGCATAGTTAAAAATTCACAAACACAAAACTTAAAAAAGTGATCAAACTATCATAAAAATTAAAGCTAGTTAAAATGGAAGCCATTAAACACCCATACACACACACACACACACACACTAGCATAACAAATAGAAAAAAACTACCACCTTGTTTAATCAGGATAGACATTGAACAATCAGCTCTCATACGACTGTCAAAACCAAAAGGTCTTCACCTGTCTGGGGAATAAATGTAGGGAGAGTGCCAGTCTAACCTCTCTGAGAAGGGAGTTCTCAAATCTGGATGCAACCACTGAGAAGCTCCTCTTTCATGTCTTTTCCAAATGTACCTGTGATGGTGATTGGAACTGATGGACCTTCCCAGCAGATTTCAAGGTATAGCCAGGTTCTTAAGGGAGAACACAGTCCTTTAAATCAGTGGTTGCTAACCTTTTCTTTCATGTGTGTGTGTGTGTGGGGGGGCTGTAAATAAAACCTAATTCAAGATTTTAACATTTAAATTTAGATTTTAAATATTCAAATTTTTTTTAAAGGCTTCAAGAGACTAGGGTTCAATTCCCCCCTCAGACACTGGGTGACCTTGGGCAAGTCACATTCTCTTAGCCTCAGAGAAAAGCAAAAGCAAATGCCCTCTGAACAAATCCCTCCCAATGGCCCCAAATCTGTGATAGGTTCACCTTAAGATTGCTGTAAGTCACAAATGACTTGAAGACACACAACAACAAAATGCTGCAGACAGAGGGAGGTTCTTCCTAGCTAGCATGTCTCTCTCCATTGAAAACTGACCTAAGGTGAACCTATCGTGGGAGCTTTCTTGGCAAGGTTTTTTTCCTTACCTTTCTCAGAGGCTAAGAGAATGTGATTTGCCTGAGGTCACCCAATGGGTCTCATTGGCCAAGTGGGGATTCAAACCCTGGTCTCCAGAGTTATAGTTTGGGCATGGGCATGTGCCTGCTGTCGTATCCCTCAGCGTCCACACCTCCTGCTGCAGCATCCCTGATGAAAGGCACATGGCAGCATGCGTGTGTGTCCAAACTGCTCCTTTGTTTACAAATGAGACAGCGGTTTCCGCATGTACGCTCACCCCCACTGCCACATTGCTGTTGCTGCTGTTGGTCCAGCAGCAGGGCTTTGAGGGGTCCATGGAACCCCAGGGTCCGCAAGGTGTCTGAGGAACCCAGGTTAAGAACCCCAGCTTTAAATAACCTCAACCTGAGTGATCTGGATCTTCATAGGTCAAAACCAACACTTTGAATTGTGCCCTAATGGAAATTGTATGGTCCTTTGGATATTGAATGCCCAGTATTCCTTGTCATTGATTGTGTTGGGTATGGCTAATGGGCACTGCAGTCCAGCAACATCTGGAGGGCTGGATGATTCCATCCCTCCTCTAGAGCAAAAAAAGAGAGTGATCCTAAGCTGCTTGCTTTGTGTTTAATACTGCATGTAGTTCTTTGCTGCAAACCCTTGCTAAGCTCTGAAGGTGGATTAACCTAGTAAAATTCTGTTTTATGCAAGTCATCTCAGATGTTGTAGAGTTTTTGCCTCAGATTCTGGTTTGCAAAACCTGCAACTTTTGAAAAATAAAATATGAAGTCTAAAACTCAAGGCTTTAGAAAACCAACCACCTGTGCCAAAGCAGTTAACAATACAAATGCCTTTGCCTGCCACAAATGCAGAACTGAATTTGTAGAATCTGTTCCAAACGCACCCCGGTTTGGTGTTCACCATTTTATTTTTCATTGCCTGTAATGCACAACAATTAACCTGACAGAATCAATGGGAATGTGCCACGTCTTTTTGGAAATATATTATAATGGGGTGATGCTTCTATGAAACCCAAGGTCACACTATGGATCCCTGCCAGTTTAATTGGATGTGGTGCTTCTGTAATATTGCAAATTCCCAAATGTGAATGTCACACACAGCTGGGCCAAAAGTGTTCCTTGCTGAATAATAATACATTTGAATGGCAGATATTCAATAGAAAAAAATGTGCAAATGTGAGGTGGATGGATGTTTTAGAAAGTGCCAAGTATTCCAAGGACAGGTTATTGCAGTCATAATTTTCAAAAGAAAAAAAAAGATGTGGAGGGAAAATTGTGTGTCATGAGAATGGCAGGCTGGTGAAGGGCAAAGGGGACAATTTCATCTCTTTGTGAATTCTGCAGACTTAAAGCAACTTCTTTTGTCTCTTGACTTGGTTGGTTGCTTAGGACACCTTTCTGGGAATAGGCCTTTGCCTTCAAGCACCATTTAAATATTTTATTAAATTACACATGCTTTGTGTGGATCTTATTAGGGAAAAATGTTTTATTGATGTAACCACCTGAGGGATCACTTACTGTTAAGCTCATAACCAAGGCCATTTCTGCACTGGACTGTTATAGAGCTATTATTCCACTTTCAACATCCTATGGAATGCTGGGGTTTGCCATTTACAGAGAGACCTTTAGAATTCTCAGCCAGAGAGTTCTTTGGCCTCAATAAATTACAAATCCTAGAATTCCACAGGATGGTGAAAGTGGAATAGTAGCATTATAACAGTGTAGTGTATACACACACACACACACACACACACACACACACAGAGCTAATACTGGAATTTCAAGAGAAAAAAGAGAGAGAGAGAAGAAAACCATTGTATGGACAATATATATATATTATCCATACAATGGTTTTCCTCTCTCTCTCTTGAAATTCCAATATTAGCTGTACTAGCCTCCTTCCCTATCCTTGGAGTTTCCAATACAGGTTGGGTTAAATTGATTTGGCCATCTCCACCCTACATGTCATAGGCCATTTCTACACTTTGAGGCCCCTCCCTAAACTGCAAACTCCGGGATTCCATAGGATGTTGAGAGTGGAATAATCACACTATAACAGTCTAGTGCAGAAATGGCCATAGTGCTATTGTTCCACTTTCAATGTCCTGTGGAATTCTGGGGTTTGTAGTTTCCTGAGGCCAAAAAGCTCCCTGGCTCAGAATTCTAAATACCCCTCCCTAAACTGCAAACCCCAGGATTCCATAGAATGCTGAAAGTGGAATAATAGCTCTATACCAGTCTAGTGTGGAAATGTTTGAAGTCTCAGATGTAGAGGGAGATTGAGAGAGAGAGAGAGAGATTGTCCCATTACTTTGCATAGAAGCAAGACTGAAAAGATTGCAAGTACAAAAAACAGGAGGGTAGCTGAATTTGTTCTTGCAACAGAGACGACAAAGAGTCCCTTGACACTTTAGAGACTAACAACTTTTATTTGGCATAAGCTTTCATGGACTGCATCCCATTATATCAGATGCATGTTGTACAAGATTGTTTTCACCATTTCCCTACCGCATTGCTGGTTTAGAATGTTTTCCACAGACTGTTTTGGTGCAGTGTGTTCCTCTTTTCCCAACAGCAATCCATCTAATGTAATGAAGACCAAACCGTGGTTGTTAACGGAATACAGAGGGTCCTTCCCTTTCACAGGTTCACCACTTGCAGATTTGGTTATTCACAGGTTATTTATTTGTTTTTAAAAAATCTTAGTCTATTTGCCCTGCCACAGAAAAATGTTTTCTCTTTAGGAATCTTTAAGTCCTCCAGCACCATCCTATGGTCCATTTCCACCAGAAGTGGACCATAGAGTCATGCTGGAGGCTCCAACCTCCACCAGGAAGGAAACCACTGCTTAAGCACCCTAGGAGGTAGCCATCTAATTTCTGTTATATTAAAAAGAAAATCTGTGGAAAGAGAGTTCACCACTTTCCGAGATAGTCTGTTCCACTGTTGAACAGCTCTTTTTGTTAGAATGCTCTTCCTAATGTTTCTTGCAATTTGAATTGATTGCTTCAGGTCTTATCCTCCGAGGTAGCAGAAAACAGACTTGTTCCTTCATTTACAAGACAACCATTCATATATTTACATATAGTTTGCTCTCCATCTTCTCCTCTGCAGATAAGCGTACCCATCTCCCTCAAATATTCCTTTTACACATCCCAGCTTGCTAATATCTTTCTCAAAGTGTCATGGGCAGAACTGGTCACAGCTGATGATATTCCAGGTGATGTCAAAGCAGAACAGAGTGGTCAACTGCAGCGTGTTTTCCTGGTCACTGCATCAGATTGTTAATTCATAGTCTATCAATTTGCATTCTATCAAGCCTATAGATTTGTAGTCTATCAAGAGCGCTATGTCCTTTTCCATTTCTCTGTTGTCAGACCGCTTGTCGCCTGTCTTATATAAGTGCACAGTCTCTTCCTGCTCAAATGTGACTCTACTAATCTCCATTGAACTTTGATACATTGTAAGATATGAGATATAATATATATATTATAAGGTACGAGATCCAGTTTTCTAATCTCTTAAGGTCATCTTGAACTCTGCTTCTGTTTGCTGAGCTGTTGGCTATTCCTCCCAGGTTGGTGCCATCTCGGATTTATTGACCATGTCTGCTATTCCATCATCAAAGTCATTTATAAAGATGTTGAACAGAACTGGGCCCAGGACACAACCCTGAGGCACCCCACTTGTCACTTCTTTCCAGGATGATGAGTCTTGAGTCTTGAGTGATTGTAAATATTCTTCTATCAGTGGTAAGCCTGCCCTGACCAGCTATTTGTGATATTTTCTGAGCAAACAACAGCAACAAAAGGAACTTAGCTGTGTCGTCCATGAGCAAAATCAAATACAGCAAATATTTTATTTAAGCTTGGCCTGTAGCAAAATTTGAAACAACACTATCCTACACATTTCCCTCCTCTCACTTTGAGCACCATCCCGTCAGACATCAGAGCAATGTCTTATATCCCTTTTTTTGCACTTATAGTTCTGGTCTTGATAAAGACATAAATACACACTGTACCTCCAAAAACATAACATCTCTTAGTGGGGGAATAAAGCTAAGGATTTACCACAGTTCTACAACAGCTGCAATTCTGGGGCCTTCTTAGGAGTACAAAAACATAAACCCTGCATGCAGGTTTACTGGGATGATTATAAACAGCTTCTACCAGTGTGCATAAACCTGTAGTACAGAATGCAAAAAGAGAAAAAGGATGGCTGATTTAGCAAGGCAGCAACCAAGTTCTTTTAAGTCTCTAGCAAGCCTAAGCTCCCATCTGACCTCGCTGAGAAGCAGGCTGTGTAATATCCCTGGGACAAATCAAGGAAAAAGGTGGTGATTTAATAGCAGGGTTGTATGCTGTGGTATTTGAGATATCCTAGACCTCAGCGGGGGATGGTGTTCAGTGGAACTGCTTGGAAAGAGATGAATTGTACCTATGCTATTTTTTTTAAAAAAAATATGTTCCTATATTTTAAAAATTGATTTGGACATTTTTAAAGGTTGTCTTTGTATCTCCCACTGTCTGTATGCACCTTTGGATATGGGAGCAAATCTATTCATGCCATATTTATTTCATCTGCATTAACATGGGTATCTGGAGAAAAAACAATTTGGACATGGGGCAGCTGTACCAGACAGAGAAGTCATAGATCTCCCTCACCTTAGAGTTAACATTTGCATATAATTTGGTACAGCATAGCTGTTATTTTAAAATCCAATAGCCACTGGTAGAGATTGCTTTTCTGTGCTGGATAATACAGTAGGGGGAAAGTGGGGAAGATTATCTTTCTACCCCATGGCTGTGATTCTAATTCGAACTAGCCCCCTCCCCATTATGTGAGCATGGGAGAAACATCCCAATCAGAGTAAAAGGCAGCTTTCTCACAAAGAAAGAAAACAACAACCTCAAGAAATTTGATTTGGACCAAGAAATTAACTGGGATCAATGGGTTTTCTTCCTACATCATTATCTGGATCCATCTTGTCCCATCACCTATGAAAACTTATGATCAGAGGAAAGTATGCCTAATAAAGGTCAATTGAATTGAATTGAATTGATCAGAGGAAAAAGAAGAATTATGCAAAAATCAAACCTGAGTAGTCACCTACAGTTTGGTCTAGGATAGGCACCTACCCCTAGGGTAAGGGAGGGAATTCTAGTCAGGAATTGAGGTGCACATGGTCCCCTTTGGGATGTTGGGGAGCATTGCATACCCACTGGCCCCTTCCCAGTATAGGGATAAGTTGCAGGCCTCTGCAACAGTCCCAGTTTGGCAAGGTTATTCCTTTGCCATCACACTTTTTCAGAGGCTGCTAAAATGTCCTGATTTCTCCCTACTCCTACCACTTTTTTGCTATGTCCTCTACTTACTGCAAAATGATGCCCTTTCCATAGGACAGCAGCATCCAAGCAAGGGGACATAAGAGGAGTGGGACTGTGATGACGCTTCCTCATTATATCATCATCATCCCCCCTTCTCGTGGCACCAGCCAGTGTGATTGCAATGTATACCATTGACAGAAAAATTCCATCCACAGTTCCCATGAGCCGTTGCATGAGGCTTACAGCACAGCTGGCCATGCAGAAGGACCAGAAGCACAATCATGTGCTTCCTTCCCCAATGCAGCATGGGAAGAAGGACTGCTGCAGTATAGATGGCATGTCCCTCATGCTCCCTTCCACAATCAGCCAGTCAGGTGTGGAGAGGAGTGTTGGGAACATGTTCCCATTCTGGCCGAGGTGCTTCCGAGATGACACGCAGATGATGATGGAGCAAGGTAAGGTATGGAAAGGACCTGAGCTGAAACTGCAGAAGTAGTTTGTACTCAACTCAGCAGGAGGCAGAGGAGATGGAAGAGTAGTCATGGAGGTTCAGGAAGACAAACAAACCCACTGTTGCACCCTCTCCTATTGTTGGAAATATGCATCATGTGCTTTATGACTGGAAATTGCTTCTTGAGGTAAGCAAAAGGAATAAAGACATCATGTAAAAAGTAGGGGGAAAAGAGACCTCTGCCTACTAAGGGTAGATTTTCTTGCAGAGTTCCCTTTGAAATTACAACACCCCCAGAGCTGTGGACGCATCACTATGGTTTAATCTGTGCATTGTTGATAGACATGCAATTGTAGCACGTTTTAATCCCCCAGGGATCTTTCTTTTTTCAAAGAGTCACCTTGAAATCAAATTTCTAGTTCACCCCCAGTTTAAAAAAGGATTCTTCTAAAATAGGCTGGAGGGTTAAAATGGGGCAAAGATTTTTGGAAAAAAAATGTTTTTAAGGGTGCCTCAGAAATGGATGGGGCGGCCAGTCTTTCCCTAACCCTGAACAAGGATACAAAAACCGATCTAGAAGAGATTTAACAGAAAATGTTCCTAGTAGTTTTATTTGATCAGATCTCCCACCTGTTTCTGCTGGATGGCCTGCTGAGTTAAATGATTTGTGACCTCAAAGGCATGCAGATTACTGAACAATCCAATGCACGTATTGTTGCTAGTTGTGTGCCTTCAAGTCATTTCTGACTTATGGTGACCCTAAGCAAACCTATCACAGGGCTTTCTGGGGCTGAGAGTGTGTGTTTTGCCCATGGTCATCTGGTGGGTTTCTATGGTCAAGCAGAGAATTGAACCCTGAGCCATTTCCACACTAGACTGTTATAGCGCTATTATTCCACTTTCAACGTCCTATGGAATCCTGGGGTTTGCAGTTTCAGGAGAGGCCAGTTGGCCCCTCCCAAAACTACAAGCCCCAGAATTCCATAGGATGTTGAAAGTGGAATAATGGTGCTATAAAAGTCTAGTGCAGAAATGGCCCTGGTCTCCAGGATCATAGTACATTGCTCAAACCACTATACCACACTGGTTGTCTAAGCATGTATACTCAGAGGCAAGTCACACTGAATTCAAGATGTCATATTACTAGCTAAGTGGCCAGAGGACAGCTTGCTAAAGCTTCATATCAGGCAAATGGGAAAAAATCCAAACAGATAACAAGGTAGCTAATAGTATATGGCAAGCAGTATTCTGCTAAGTATAAATGATTAAGCAGAGGCTAATGATGCATGCAGATGAGCTCCAGAGTAACTATAAGCAGAACTTCCAAATTTATTGACTAGTTTACCAACACAGATTAAAACATTTTAGCATAAGAAAAAAAGGAACATAATTTAGCAACATTCTTTTCTCAAAATACATGAACAACATGAGTCATGTTGATTAGTATTTCAAGGCGAGAACTGTAGCTATCCCAGAGAATCAGATCCCCCATGCAGAATACTACTCATTAGATTTCAGAGTGAAGGTAACACTATTTTTCCATTTAGAAAGAAAAACAAAACATCAAATGGCAGCAAGACTAAATTATATCCTTAAACAGTGAGATAGATTATAAATATACATATAAACACAGATAACATGACCTTACCTCCCAGTTTCAATTGACAAGACAAAACAAAATCTTATAGTTTAAAATGCTCTGTTAATGGCTGCACCCTAAACACAGCGGGGTTCCACATTTACTTGAAATCCAAAGCAGAAAAGATTGCAGCTGTTAAGAGCCACACCCTGAATGAATGCAACCTATTCCCTGGGGGCAAGGGAAGTAAATTTTCCATGTCTCTCCCCCATTTTGTGCTTAAAATAACCCAGGGAGGATGAATTTTTTTTGCAAAATGCCCCATGCCCCCAGGGAACACTTCAGGGCAAAAAACATTCAAAGATTTTCAGGAGGTACAGTGGAGACTCAAAGCCACCCAGTGGGTTTCCTGGTCACTGGGTCACCAGTGACACACTCTCAGACAAAGAAAATCCCATGATAGATTCACTTTTGGGTCACTATAAGTCAGAAATGACTTGAAGATACACAACAACAGCAGTGGCATGATCCTCTAACATCCCTCAAGGGAGCACTGAAGCCCCCTAAATTCCATACCATCCAACTGTCCTTGTTTGGCAGATACAGCCACAGTGTATTTTCTGCTCTCCCACTTTCTTGGCTGCTTTTAAAATGGCCCAGTTTGTCTGCTTTCTCCCATTGTCTTCAGCTTGCTTCAGTTCCTATCAACTGAGTTAAAAGTATAGAAGTGGTTTGTACTCCATTAACTCAGAAGTAGGGAGAGGAGAGGGCAGAGTCTCAGCCTAAACTCAGTACATAAATTCTGGGATTCCTGTGCTCAAAATGGTAGGGGTTTTTGTGTATCTGTGTGTGTATGTGTGTGCTCCCCCATTAACTTTTGCCTTCTTGTTGCCTGCACACATCTAACTGGCTCAATATGTGTCCCAGTTTTCATCTGTAAATTGTTGTAGCTTTTCATCCAATGCTCAGATCCTACCCCCCCGGTCTCTTTGTAGTGTTTTTAGTGTTTTTGGGAAATGTTTATGAAAATATATCTAAAAAGACATAGTGGATAATGCTTTTGAGAAACATATCTCACAAATTTCAAAGATATAAGAATTAGTAGTTAAGGGGAATGTCAGTTACCCTGTTATCTGCTGGAAGACTAACTCTGCTAAGTATAGGTCCTCCAACATTAGGGATTTCCCTAATGTGCTTTGCAGATAATTTCTCATTACAAAAGGTAAAGAAATCCCCCCACTCTCTTGAGTCCATTTGGAGGAACTATTTGTACTATGTTGCTTTAGTTTTAGGGTTTCTTAGGCCATTTCCGCACTACACTGTTATAGTGCTATTATTACACTTTCAACCTCCTGTGGAATTCTGGGGTTTGTAGTTTGCTGAGGCCAAAGAGCTCCCTGGCTGAGAATTATGAATGCTCCTTCCTAAACTGCAAACCCCAGGATTCCATAGGATGTTGAAAGTGGAATAATAGTACTCTAACAGTGTAGTGTGGAAATAGCCTTAGTCATCTTACAGCCAGGCAGAGGGAAGACCATGAATGCTGGGGGAAGAGAGAATGACAAAATGCCAGAAATGGCTGGACTAAATACCCTAAAGGCATCAGATCCCATCCAAACTTGGAAACTAAGCAGTGTTGGCCCTGGTTGGTACTTGGATGGGAGACCACCAACAAATATCGGTGCTATAGATGGTATTTCAGAGGCAGGACCTGGCAAAATCACCATTGAGTATTACTTGCTTAAGAAAGCCCTGTTAAAAAAATTATTTGAGTCATCGTAAGTCAATAGGTGACTTGAAGGCACATATTTTCCACAAACAGAATTTTTGTGTCTCCTCAAGTGCAATGATTCTCCAGGGAAAGCAGTTCAGGCATCCAATAATTGATCACTAAGCAGTAAGTCACCAAGTGATGAACATATATATGTATGTGAATCAGCTCAAAGAAGATTATTAACTATTGCTCTAGGTCTTAGACAGAACACATGAAGGATACAAATTGATGGAGGGGAGTGTGGTTTAGGAATAAAGAACTCAGAAGAGAAACTGGCATGCTATAAATCTTAACAATCCCTTTTTCATAGTTTTCCTTCCAAACAGCATATGCTGCTACAAGGAATTACCTTGTTTTGTGTTCATAGATAGAAGTCATTCTCTGAAGATGAATTCTGTGTATTTCTGTACAAAGAAATGCTTCCCAAACTACAGGAATCTGATAACAGCCTTGCAGATGCCTTTATTTTTCCCATTGGGATTTCCTGAGATAGGAAACTCCTTTCTCTGCAAAGAAACATACAGTAAATGGATTTCTTTCCATTCCTACTGTGAACCAATGAAGATGATCATAAAATGCCATCTCCATAAGTCTTCAGTTAATGTGGGCACCTCTTTTGCTCCTGCCTTTTTATGCGAGCCATGATTAAACTTGGATTCCTTGAATTACACAGTTCATCTGAATTGGAATGCTATAATACCTAGCTTTGAAAACAGAAAATCACAGATGAATTTCACAGATGAAAACTGGAACACATGTGGGCAAGCAACATCAGAGCGTGGTCAAGATATCAAAAGTTATTAGTGAGAAAGGACACACAAGTGAAGAGAGGCTTCAGCAGTGTCCCTTTGCCTGAGCCTACTGGGAAGAGCAAGTTTCCAACCCTGCTTTTCCTCTTCCACCTTCTGAGTTAATTGAATGCAAACTAGTTTTGCACTTTGAACTCAGTTTGCAGCAGTTGAAGTACACTGAGGACAAAGGGGGAAGAGGGAGGATGACTGAGAAACTAGGACATTTTAAAAGCAGCTGAAAAAGTGAGAGGACAAAGGATTGATGAGGTCTGTCTCTGCCAAACTGAGACAATTGGAGGGTATGGAAAACGTCACGGTCAAGCCATCAGCCATTTCCACACTAGAGTGGAGGAGTGTTTCACTGCACATCATGAGTGGTGTCTTTTACCCCAACTTAAACCAATTCTTATCTGCATGCCCCCCCCCGTTTCTATCGAAGTAAAGTGGAGAATTTTTTTTGTAGCTTCCGCATCATCAATTCCCATGGAACTCCTATTCTCCTCCCTTGTTCCACCCTGCTGTCACTGATCAGTCAATTAAAAGAAAAAAACATAGAAACCATTGCTACGTTTTAGCGCAAGTGGTGAGAATCGATGTAATACTTCTGCATGTAGGAAAAAGCACAGCAGAAATGGTTTGGGAGGTTTACATTGGAGTTTCTCCATTTTTACAATACATCAGTTTAATGTCGATGTTAACTGCGCTAAGACCTCAACTCGTGTGGAACCGTGGAGGACAGAACGACATCAAACTGGTTTAACATGCAGATGTAAAAGCAACAATACAACACTACTGTGATGTATCCGCCTTGTGAAGCCATGGTGTGATATCTTTGTTACGAAGTTTGTAACCACAGCTTCTCATCTTGGTCAAAGGAAGAAATTTCACTATGACTCATTAGAGAGTTTGGGATTTAACTGAAGCTAGCAACAAGAAGAGAAGCTAAAGTTGTACAAAAGTTATGCCGATCTCAACCTTCTAAGACAAGATGTTATATTCTGAATGCGGCTCCCGTATCAAGCACTGCAAAACTAATTTTGAAGTAAACTAGAGGCTCAGTACCTACTCCATTTTATCTTACCCTATTACATCCTGGGTACTGTATCTTCCCAACAGCAAATCAAGCACAATCCTTAGCTGAATCAGTGATGGACAGTCTATTTCCTGGAGATGGAAGGGTGAAGGGAGATTTAGGGAGAGATTTCGGAAAAAGTTCATAATGTTAACTTGCTGCAGCAGAGTGCTCCGAAGAAAGCCATTAAATGAGACAAAAAGGTATGATAAATGATACATCTAAATTGACCCTGCAGGCTACAAAAACATTGTGACTGTCTTCTAGTTTTGTGGAGGATCCTGGTATAAGAAATCACACAGACAAAGAGAGAGAGAGAGAAGAGAGAGAGAACTGATTTGAAGCATTACTTGAAAGTAACTGATTATACAGATTAAACAATCTAACACCTGCGGTGTGGACTGAAAGCACACTGAAAAGATGATTCATCTTACAGCTGGAAACCCAATTCCATTTCCTACTATTTAGGAAAAAAGTAATCTGTGGTTATTAAGTTAGCCTCCACATATATACAGAGACATGGCTTTATTAAGCTTATCCTCTTGGTTGTTGTTGCCCAAATGAATCAACCTCTGCCACGTACTTTCAATTATGTGGAAGTGCTGAACAACCAGCTTAGGGTGGGATTCAGCCAACCCTCATCTGGACTGTTGGGGCCTTTAATTACTGTTTTGACCAGAAAGACTGTTATGTTTGCCCTGGTTCCAAAAGGTGACAGTGTAGATGGAACAAATAGCAATCCCATTGCTTTGGAGGTGCCAGCTACTCCCATCTCTGCAATATATTTTTTCCCCAAAAAGTTCTGGTTCAAGATTGTGGTGGAACTGATACTGGATCTCCACATTCTTACAGTGTGCTGACATGAAAAAGAAATCATAGACCAGAGTTTTGAATGCTTTAGGCTTCAAGTCAGCCTCATTCTGATTAATGAGGCTTAATCATTAGTGATGATTAAATGACTGCTGATCTGCCTTTGGGAGATAATATGAACACTTGGAGTAACTCATTTTAAAATAAGTAGTTACTTGGAATTAATTATTTTCCCAATAATTAAGGTACAGTTCTATTACGTTATGATTGCAATGTAACCAGAATTTAAGACATTTTGTGTTATAACTGTAACTTTTAAATTACTTTTATAGTTACAGGGTGTGGCCTCACTAGTCAGTGGAGGAACCATAGCAAGTGGTTCAAATAGTGTCTGGTCTTGTGCTGCTGTCTTATATTTTGTTGAAACAACAGTCAGGTGGACAAAAGGAAGAGTATGGTGTCTCCCAGAGACCAACAACTTGTAACACTCAGGTTTTAAAAAGAAAGTAAGAACAACAACAATTATATGGTTACTTTTAGGAAACAGGAAACTAAAGAGTTACTTGGCAAACTGTAGCTACAACAACTTTGAAAATTCTGAGGAGCATCCATGATCTATGTGTCAAAGTTGAAATGCAAAATGCCAGTTTTGGCTTACTCCTCAAGCTCAGATGCTTTTAATGGTCAGTTCATGGGAGATGCCAAAAAGACTTTCCTACCCCCTTTTCTTCCTTAAAAATCAACAACAACAACAACAACAACAAATGGTATCTATTTATTTATACCTGCAATACCTTTACCACAGCTTTTCTTATCTATCTATCTATCTATCTATCTATCTATCTATCTATCTATCTATCTATCTATCTATGTTGACAGAATGGATATCAAGCCAGAAGGACGCCACAACAAAAGATTAAAAAATATATATTTATGAACCACATTCATTTGGGAATGTGGCCTTCTGCCCCACTTTAAAGAAGACGGTTCTCTGTTTGAAGCCATTTTATACCCAAAAAATGGTTCCGTCTGAATTTCTGCCCTACACTGTTATAGTGCTATTATTCTACTTTCAGCCTCCTGTGGAATTCTGGGGTTTGTAGTTTCCTGAGGCCAAGGAGCTCTCTGGCTGAGAATTCTAAAGGCCCCTTCTTAAACTGCAAGCTACAGTATTCCATAGGATGTTGAAAGTGGAATAATACTGCCATAACAGTGTAGTGCAGAAATGCCCCAAAAGTACTACAAAAAGGGAAAGTCAGGGCGTAGTAGTACTCTGTCAATAATTAAGGCTGAGCGGGCACCCAGAACACCTGGGCATGGTTTCCTCCATTTTGGTGGAATTTTTTGATTCCCATTTAAAGTATATAATACTTATTTTAAAGGATTGCATAAAAAGTGTGATGTGGATTGTAAATTCAAATCTTTTAAATTCTTTTTTCTCTTTTTTGGGGGAGAGGGAGGAGAGCAATGCATAAATCCTATGATTTCATGATAAACCAGGAGCATATGTCACACCTCATCATTTAATTTACTCTGTATTAATGTCTGCACTCCGTTTCGTTTTCCAAATGTGGAGCCTAAAGCAACTTGAAATCAACAGAATTTTTGAACTGATGCATAAAGGTCTGTAGTGCACCGTTTGTGTTTTGCCCGCTCATGTCTCTTGTCAGTGTAAAATGGTATAGGTTATTGACAGGCAGAATTTCGTTTCAGGAGAAGGAACCAGAACAGGCAATACTGAAAAGGCAATGCATTCTTTTTTTGGACATTAGAGGGTGCAGTGACTCTATACAAAGTTGAATGCAAAGCAGTTCTTTGAACAAGTATTCTTGAGTAATTCTCTTCAAAACACATGTATTGATAATGGTAATGAAGGGTCATCAGAGAAATTGACATAATATGAATGAAAGACTCAGATGGTAAATTATATTTATGGCCAGTAAATACTTGCCTTTATTGTCACAGGAATGTCTATTGTGCATTTAAAAAGAATTATATCTTTAACTTTGGAGACTACTCCACCAAAAATCACATTTTTCGTAGGGGCAGGGAAAGATACAAGGAGTAGCTGGAGGTATGTCTTAATTTGCTTTGACGTTTTACTATTGATGCTATTGGGTACCTTAGCCAAGAGTAATTAAAAGGTCTCCATGCACCATATGGGAATACTAGTGGAATCTGTTGGTATGCAGTTGACTTGAATCAACTGGTTTAGGTGGATAACATCAATGTCTTAGGAGAGTTACATGAGAACAAATAGCCTATGATTAGGTCTTAAAGCTACCTTCCTGGTTGCATTTGATGAAAGGATGATGAAACACAGTTTGATGTGTGCTGACTGTGGTGCTCTGGAAATTATGTGTGAAATCATTGTGGGTGGCTGCTGGTTGACCACGTCATTTCCATATACCAGTTGAGGGATGCAATGACGCATATTACCTTATGATACAGAATCATGGAACTGGAAGGGTTCAGGAGGTCATTAAGTCTAATCTCCCACTTAGTACAGGAACTCCAGTTAGAACATTCCCATCAGGTTGCTGACCAGCCTCTGTTTGAAGATGTGCAGAGAAAGAGACCCCCTCAACTCTCTAGCTAATTGATTCCACTGCCAAACTGCTCTTACCATCAACAAATTCTTTCTAATGTTCAATCAAAATCTACCCTCCTGTAACTTAAAACCATTAGGCCTGGTCCTAATTTTTTAGGCAGCAGAGAACATACCTGAATCTTCCCGTCTGTGACAGCCTGTTAGATATTTAAAGAGTGTAATCATGCCACCCCCGTGTCTTCTCTTCACCACAACTGGGGAGATACAAGGTGGCACTTGTAGCAATGTCAGCTTGCTCCACCCATTGGCATGTTGCATTCCTCTTTGGACATATAGGTATGGTAACCATACAAGCAAGTCAGAGTGGTGTAGTGGTCTGAATGTTGGACTACAACCCTGGAGACCAAGATTTGAATCCCCGCTTGGCCATGGAAACCCAGTGGGTGAGCTTGGGCATGTCACACACTCCCAGCCCCAGAAAATCCTGTGATAGGTTTGCCTTAGGGTCACCATAAGTTGAAAATGACTTGAAGGTACACAACAACAGCAGCAATCAATAATGTACAAGCATATACCTACTGCAACACTGCAGTGTTCACATTTGGATAAGATTCTGTACTTGTAACCTTTGCTACCTGTTTGGATTCCTTAACTTCTCCTCTCTGTCATTGCCCTTCTCAGCCAATTACTTTCAGAGAGAGGTTATTGTGTATAAGAAAATAAGACAGCTTCAGTGTTTCTAGGTTTGCTCTGTCTTTTATGTCACAGAATCCCTTTCATTCCTTCAGAGTTCTCCATCATTCAGATTGCCAGATCAGCCTTTGAGAGAACCATTTTCTTAGGGTCCCCTACTCAGTTCATAAATCATGACAAATTGACTTGACTGGGTTCTTTTAAGCTAAATTTCCATTTGTTTCATGAGAGAGAAAAAAGAGGGATATGAAGCCATGGCAACACATTCACTATTTGCTTAATGCTCATGGATTTTACCTTTGTCCAGCAGCTGCTTTTTTTTGTTTGTCAAAATTTTTGCAGCTGTTATGACATTTTGAGATATTATGGGGAGAATGGTAGGCTGTCAGTGGGGGAATTTGTGTTATAATGACTGCCATTTTGCTCCCTGGAGCACCTTGGAATGATGCAATATCTTGAATATGCTTGGAGAATCCAAAATCAATTTTGCTCCTGCCACAGACATGGATGAAAAATGAAATACAAAGATTTTTTTTTTAAAAAAAACAGAAAATAAGTCAATGAAACTGGATAAGTAACAAGAGAACACAATTAAAAACAAAGAATAAAATAAATGCAGTCAAGATAAGTGCAGGATGTAAAGTGATACTTTAAACAATGGAACTGAATGGTGGGGAAAACCATCTAAGGGCCTTTTCAGACTACACAACTATTGCACTATGATTCCAAATTAACTGCCACCATTCAATTCTATGGAATCATGGGATTTGCAGTTCAGGGAGGGATATTTAGAATTCTCAGCCAGAGGGCTCTAGTACCACCCAAGACTACAAGACCCAGGATTCCATAGGTGGCAGTCATCATAGTTAAAGTGGAATTATAGTGCAGCAATTGTGTAGACACGCACACACACAGCCTTCTTGCATATTTCGGATTGCTTTCCCTTCCTTTGACTATGAACATTTCCAAACGACACTCTTATAGCGCGATGATTCCACTTTCAACCTCCTATGGAATCCTGGGGTTTGCAGTTCTGGGAGGGGCCAGTTGGCCCCTCCCGGAACTGCAAACCCAAGGATTCCATAGAAGGTTGAAAGTGGAATCATCATGCTACAAGAGTGTCGTGCTGAAATGGCCTATAACTTTGATCTCCTCCAATACAAGTTGGCTTGCTCTTCTGGTGCAGTAGTGGAACATTATTTCCCGAATCATCCTTCACATGGGAAAACAATAAGGAAAACTGTAAGTTCTCTGAGCTGCTAGTGCTACTCCAAAGTTATGTGCTTCATCTTTTTTGGACAGTTACAGGTGCAAACAAGTATCAGTCTTCTCTATACCACATAGCATATGGAAGTCAACAGCCTCCTTGTCTATGTACAGTGAAGCTGGACCTAACTTTCTTCTAATATATGTGCATCAAAATAGGAAGAGATTTGTCTTTATAAAGTCAGAGACAAATCCAAAAGAAATCAACCTGGAAATGAGACATCCTCCCTCCCTACAGCATGTGCTTTGGCTGTGATTTCTTACAGTCAGTGGAAAATAACTCTTAATTGTTAGGATTTGATTGCAAAGCTTTGTGACATAAGCCAGCCCAGTTATCATCCCCGAGAAGTTATCTTGATTCATTAGCACAAGCCAGCTGGAATAAAATTGGATAAATTATAAATGCCTTTCCCCCACCCCTGCTGAATAAAACTTTGTAAGGAAATGTGTCACTAGCTTGCTCGAAGGCATTTGCATCCAGCATAATTGTCCAGGGTGGTAACAGACTCAAGCACCCCAAACAAAAGCAGAAGACATGTTGCTAGAGCAACTATCTATTTTTACTCATCTATGTTGTATTTAAAAAACAAACAAAAACAAAAGGAAAAAAAATCACAAAAAATTGTGGCACTGAAGAAAATTGCCTTTCCTGGCCCTTCCCATGAACTTCATAGGTCATTTTATGTCCTATAGTGTGTATGTTCACACAGACATCCATCTGACAGTAATCAATGAGGATTACTCTCAGTAAGTGTTCATAGAACTAAAGTCTATAAAAGAGATATTGCTCTTCCTAATATTCTCCTATGCTCGTAAAGGTATTTTAGATCTTTAAGCTGCTGTCTCTAATCTGGTGCTTCTCTCTTTTTGATCTTGGTAGGCTTATTGTAATTAATCTTTAAGCGTGGGTTGTTCACTTTGCCTTGTACGTTATTGTTTTTCTTGATTGTCTTGTGCCACCTTAAAGGCATTTGTGTGAAAAGGTGGGTAGAACTAATATAGGTGTAAAAAGGTGGGTTGGAACTAATATAACAGTTGGGATTCAAGGCACCTAATAACATAAAAAAAGAAGAAATTAAAATAATGGCTAAGCTCCCATACATTTACACCAGGGAAGTTTTGTTAGATCTCACAACTGTGCAATGGATTATCCAATACCCAACAAATACTTGAACTCAGCCATTACACAGTAGCTGATTTGCTCTCCACTCACCAAGTCAAAAGTGTGTGAGAGAGGGTTGTGTGTCTGCTTGGAGAATGATTGGCATTGCATGTATGCAGCCTCTGAGAAAGCACAATTTATACTGTCCAATGTTTCATAGATGAGAATTGGGGCATATGTGGCCAACTGACTTCTGAGTGTGGTCAAGATGGCAAAAATTATTAATGATAACACACATACACAAACTATTGAAGCCTACTGGGAAGGGCAAACCTACTACGAAGAGCAAGGGCAAGATTCCACTCCTTCCTCTCATCTCCCTTATGCTGAGTTAATTGACTGCAACCTACTTTTGCACTTTGAGCTCTGTGCCATTTGAAGAAAGCGGAGGTCAAATGGGGAAAGCGGATGGAAGAGAGAGCAACTGGAACAGTTTAAAAGCAGCTGAAACAGTGGGAGGCCAGAAGGGTAAACAGGACTGCCCCACCAAACTGGGACATCTGGGAAGCATGATAACAACTTGTGCAAATGATTTTTTTTTGCCAGTGTAGTGTCTTGCCAGAATTCTGTCTATAAACCCCTTCCTGGGTCAGCACAGGGGACCAATTCATCAAACAACCTGGTTCTTCTGTGTAAGTGTAAATACTTTCTTGAGCGGTACATAGCAGCAGTAGCAGAAAAAGTCATTTGGCAGAGGAAGCTGCCCTGCTGACTCCCAAGCTGCTTGAAAGCCAGCCGGGCAGCTACTTCTCTTTGATCGAGATGACATTCGCTGCTGTCTTCTCAGTTGTTGCGGTTCCTGTACCCATTTTACTTCTGCAGCTGCACCACTATCCGCACTTCTGTATCCTCCTAGGCCAGGATAGATACACTGGCCAATAGGATCATGAACACTGTGTCCAGCTGGATGCACCTGGAAAGCCATAAACAGATAATGAATGCAATCACAAACTCCTACTGTAGTCCCTAAGCAACAGATATTCAGTAACAGTCCTCTGCCTTTAAGTTGCTTCCAACTTATGGTGACCCCAAAACAAACCTATGACAAGGTTTTCTTGGCAAGATTTGTTCAGAGGGGTTTTTCCTTTGCCTTCTTCTGAGGCTGAGAGAATGTGATTTGCCCTGAAAACAGAGCTGCAAATATTTGCATTGCAACAGACCAAATGATTTCTACTCTCCAAACACAGGCACTGCCAGGTAATTGAACTCTAATGGTGGGGGACTAATTTGTCTGAATCCATTTTGAATGCAAATTTACCTAAATGAACTTCCCAAATCAGTTCATAAACTAAAAAACAGTTATATTTTTCATGTTCAGTCTTCTGCATTTTGTGACCAGCTCTCAATTTTTTTTTAAAAAAGAATCATACAAAAATGTGGAGGAATTAGGGAAATAACATTTTATTAGGAGATAATGGCTTGCAAAGGTGTACATGCTAGACAACTGTGTACAGAAATACATAAACTGAGACGAATGTCCAAAAATGGCTGTATTTGCAGGTGGATTTAAAAAAGAATAAGAAGCTGACCTGCAAAGGGGAACTTAACCTTGGAAAATCAATATTTCCTTCTCCAGACATTATCATTTTCATCTTGTTTAATGGGCAGGAGTGCCTTTATATATTTTAGTATGAGAAAATAAGTTCAACATTGAGTTTCAGCAGCTTGGGATGTTTGACCTCGTTTAGGTCAGAGGCCTTTAGGGACAATTTTGACCTCATTTAGTCCCCAATTAAGGGGCATATTTCCCACATTTAACCAATTCTTCTTTCACATGGTTTCTTTCAGCAGTTTCCCTGTCTGTTGAAAGGCTTCCTGTGAATCTCTTTAAATTAGTAGAATCTCAGCCAAAGAGGGATAATCAGATATAAAATCACTGATGCTGAGATGAGAAATTGCTTCAACGCTCTTTTCAGATTAGTGTTATTAGATGAAACCAATGGTCTGTCGGTTCTGTATCTTAGTTCTAATAGCAGCCAATACTGGTCACCAGTGTTACTTTTCCTACAGGTCTTTTTAGTGAGCTCAGATACACACCTGAATCCAGGTAGCAGAGAAACGTCTGAGGGACCTCTTATCCAAATTCAAGCAAACTGCTCACCAAAGTTTAAACCTGGGGATTTATTTGTTACTTGTCCTGCTTGATCTCATGTCATTGGAGATATATATAGGCTTCGCCCACTTATCTGACAGTTTAAGGACTGGAGCACTGTCAGAAAATGGAATTGGTTGAAAAACGGAACCCATGTTCTCTACTGTAGGGAGCATGAAGGACTTACAGAGGCTCACTTAAGACCAACTGTGTGAGCACTTCTTGCAAAGTCTCTCACCTGGCTTATTGCCTTGTTTTTTCCCTCTCAGCTTGCTTTGCAAGAAGTGTGTGTGTGTGAGGGAATGGTCCCAAGTGAACCTCCATAGACAAGAAGAACAGATGAAAGAGTGGAACCCCCATCAAATTAATGGAATTTGTCCAAAAGGAAGGATTTTGAAAAACTGGAACCTGTTCAGAGGAGGATGACCAAAATGGTAGAAGGTCTGGAAACCATGCCATATGAGGAGAAGCTTAGGAGCTGGATATGTTTAGCCTGAAGAAGAGAAGATTAAGAGGTGACATGATAAGCATATTTAAATTGGAATATCATGAGGACGATGGAGTGAGCCTGTTGGAGACTAGGACATGGAGGAATGATTTCAAACTTCAGAAAAAGAGATTCCATTTAAACGCTAGGAATAACTTCCTGATGGTAAGAGTAGTTTGCCAGTAGAATGTGCTGCCTTGGAGAGTGGTGGTCTTCTTCTTCGGAGGTTTTCAAAGAGAGGCTAGATGGCCATCTGTCAGAAATGCTTTGATGGTATATTTCTGCATGGCAAGGGGTTGGACTTAATGGCCCTAGTAATCTCTTCCCACTCTATGATTCTAATTTGGAAACACCAAGAGAGCAAGTCGTCAGCAATTCATGGTCTCAAAAGGAAGAGGCTTCTTGTATATTTGGAAGAAGTCAAGCACATACAGAGTGGGCAAGTTCTAGGGATCCAGGGAACATCGGACTGCCCTGGGACTGCAGCCTACCGGTATATCTTACCCCACCACCAAAAAAATAAAAATAAAAAATAAAAAATTAAAATAAAAAAATAAAACAAAATCCCACCAGAAGTGACTGCACATCCACTGCACCACTGCACATTGGTTTTCAACCAATTGGTAGGGTGCCTTGAGACAAACCAAGGGATAGGGGGCACTGTGATTTGTTTTAAAAGGGAATTTCAGCTTCTAAAGAGTTGAAATTCTATTTTTTTTTTTTTGTTTTGAGTTGGATTTGGGATATATTTTGGGGCTCAGTGAGGGACCACAGACAACAAAACAATCTTTACAGTCACATGCAGCCTGTGGGTCCATGTGGTTCCCTCCCCATCTATAGGGAATAAATATTTTATAGTGAGGATCTAAAGATGCAGAAAATGAAGAACAAACACCAAGGAAAAGATTCATGAAGGCTTGAAGGTCAGGATTTTAGAGTGGCAAGAGTTGGGCATTTCCTCTGGCTATATGTAGACAACAACAGTGGGTATCACTGTTGTGGTTTAAACAGCAGTTCATAAACACAGCAAAGACAATCCCTTTATTGGGGAAAATGAGGTGTCTGGGGGATAACTAGAAGAAAGGAATCATAAGCAAAATGCATATCTGGGGGAGTCAGCAAATGTGATTATCTGGAGCATGAGAGAGAATCACAATTCTGAAGGCCTAAACAATGAGAATCTGGAATTCTAGGAGGAATCAAATGTGATATTGGGTTCCAAGAGAAAGGGTTAGAAAATGAGTATTTTTGGGGTACACATTTTTGAAAAGTACGCACTCTTTTCCTAGGGTGTTCTTTCCCATAGGAGAAAGCAAAGTCATTTCCTCTGTTACAGAGAACAGTAATCAGGCTGTTCCCTTCTTTCTCTACACCATCATCTCACAAAGAAAATGTATTCATGTCATTAAAAATGATACATTTCCTGTGTAGATCCATTCTCATTTGAAAGTTATCACTCACTTTGTAATGCCCATTAAATTCAGAAACCTCCGCAGGCTTCACAAGCACTGGTTTGGAATTCCTTTCTTTTTTCCCCAATCAGCACACCTTCGCCAGCTAACAGATGTATTTTTTCCTGTTTTTTGAAGGAGAGAGAGAGAAGAGGGGAAAGACTTTCTTCACAGTCACCTTTACCAGCTGCAGTTCCCCTGTTTTTGTTTCCCTTTGCAAAAGGGAAGAATAAAAGTAAAGAAGTGCCAGCTAGTTAAGAGGCATTGGTCGATGGTGCAAACATGTATGTATCCATGCCCTGTTGCCTACATCTATTATTGCATTACTCTGTGAGAGCAATATGCTTTCATTTGACTGCACAAGCTAAACCGCCTAACGCGGTTGCTATTAAATGCCTCCTTACATCTCTCGGCACAATCCATCACTGTGTAAAACCCCAGATGTAGTCAAACACCATCTAAAGTGAGGACATCTGAAGGCAACGAAGCATGCAAAATGACAGATACAATGCAAATCCTAGCCCTTCTCCCGGCCCCAAATTGCCTCTCGATAGGAAGACTGAAGGCAACAGCTCCTGGCCTGGTCTCCCATCCCACTCATGCATCTCTTGGTTTTGAGTATAAGTTGTTTTCCTTTTTTTTAATTTTTCTTTGGGAAAATCAAGTTTCATTTGCCTTTCTTCTTGTTGTGAACTCAGGTATGCTCCCCATTGCAGCAGCTCAAGTGTTCGGATTGAATTATTCATAACTGTAATCTAAACAATAGGAACCGAAGAGACATGGCAGGGAAAAGTACACCCTCTTTTGAAGGCTCTTGTAATTGTTTCAAGTGCCAGTGGGATTCCAATTATGTTTTTCAATACTGTTTTAGCATATCAAACTGCGGGAGAAGGAGGAGGGTAGGGAATCAAATGCAAAGCCAGCAATCCACATAAAGATCCCCCCACTCTGGTATTATCTTTAAATTACATTCCTTTTTTTATCACTCTGTAACAATTTCTATTGCCTTTTAAACAGAGGATTAGGTGCACAATAGCACAGTCACTTTGGAATAATGACTATTTTGTTGCTGAAGAGAGATGCTATCATGTTTACCACTCTGTAAAAGAATGCATACAAAAACAGAAGGAATCTAGTGTCAGAAACCTGATTGTTCAGGCTTTGAACAACCACAGGGTAAGAACTATCTTACTGGGGATATAAAGAGGAATCAAGAAGACATCCTTCCTCTCACATAAGTGGATTTTGCTCACCCAGCATTCACTGCTGGAGGATTTAGATGAACAACTAAGATGGAGAAGGCACCACAGGGAGAGATGTTTTATTTTATTAGCTTGGTGATTACATGTTTGAGTGCTTAGTGGGTGCTAGAATGTAGACCTGGATCCATGAGTACAACTTTAGGTGATTGTCTCAACATTAATTTCTAACTCCCAACTGTTTAAGAATAAAAACAGCAAAGGAAGTGTGGGGAACAGATATTTGTGAGTGAAAAGACCATGAGATCTCTTCAATTCTGGTACTCACAATTGATTCATAGGCTCAAAATTCTAGATCCAACCAAGTGTTACTTTGGGAGTTCCAGTACAGATCTACAGGAGATTAGTCATCAGATTTTTGACTGTTACAAAAAGACCAATTTTATACCCTTTCCACCACAAAGTAGGTAAGAGCCATCCTCAAAGTCCCCTCTGATAAAGTTTTCTTGAGCCATTTTCTGAGGATAAGCTGTAAAGCAAGAGCCAGGGTGGAACAGTGATTTGAGTGTTGGACTATGACTCTTGAGACCAGGGTTTGAATCCCTGATCAGCCGTGGAAACCCACTGGATGACCTTGGACAAGTCACACTCTCTCAGTCTCAAAGGAAGGCAAATCCACCCTGAACAAGTGTTGATGAGAAGACAACCATGATAGGTTTGCTATAGGGTTGCCACATGTCAGAATTGACTTGGGGGCACACCACAGCAATAATAACAACAACATTGAAATGCAGAATAGTCTATTGTCTCACTACCAACAATGTCTGGTTATCAAGACTGAATGCAATTCATTCTTTCCACACTTAACATGAGTTTATTTAGGAGGGACTGAAAGGAATAAATTATTTGTGGTGTAAGTTCTTTGTGGTGCACCATTTTTTTTTGCATTTTTATTTCATTGAGGGCTTCAAGATTGCATTTGATTTTGCAGTATTGCTGAACAGCACAGGCCAAAGAGTCCTACATAAATGAAATGAAATGAATAAAAATGGAATGAATGAAAAGAATGAAGTTTAAAGGATGAAAACGAATGGGTGAACTTCCTTAAAGATGTCTCTTACACCCCTTACATGCCTGACAAAGTGTCCCAGTGGCATAGGGATGGGTGTGTGTGTGAGGTGGACAGTGAGCCCTTGGTGACACTTTTTTGGGGGTGCCGTTGCTCCCTGCCTGTCTCCCACCTGCCATCACCCCAGCCCCACCCACCCCACCCTTCCCATACTCGTGCCAAGCTCTGCCACTGAGTGGTCCCCATGGGCAAGTTTTCACCCTCCATACCTCTCCTGTTTATGAGTAGATAAGCCAAGTAGGAAGCTGTGCCTTCGGTTTGATACCATATGCTTTCACTGCCACTAACATTCAGATTCACAGGATCTAGAAATTTTAATATATTAAAACTGAGGGATTAATGATGGATATTTTTTAAAAAACAAACATCCAAACTTTCTGTGTTTCTCATTACTGATGCAGCCTAATCATGCTTTGCAGAGGAAGAAATGGCAACCTAATCTTGCAAAAGATCAAATACTCCTTCTTTGAAAGAAATTACTTCTATGCTGTATGAATTACGACACATTAAATTTTTAAAAAAAGCCCAAGAAAGTCAATCCTTACATGCAATCCATGAAATACCTTAACAAGGAAGAGATTTTCATTTCCGCTGACCTATTTAATTTTTAACTGACAAGAGTGTTGCTAAACAGTTGACAATTGCAATAATTGTAATTGTAATGATTCCGTTTGGAAATGCTTCTGCAATAAGGAGTCCCTGCCCCCCCTTTTTTTCATTCAAAACAGGAAGCCCCTAGTCATAGTATTTAAACAATTATTTGTTATTTCTAATAGCACATTTAAAGTGATGAGTTCTTGAATGTCCTTGCAGTGTTTAGCACAATCTCACCTGTCCAACATTATATCATGCCACTGGAAAGGTGGAATGAATTTGTCTCTTCCTAGTTGGGAAAAAAGATGGACTCTGGTCTCTGAATCTCATGGAAAAATTGATCATGTATGTGCATAAAAAAAGGACCAACTACATTGTTTTATGTAAAAGGGAAGATTTAAGATTTACTTAGAGAAGACTGAGGAGTAACATAATTGAACTCTATAAATATTTAAAGACAGGTCACAAAAAGGCTCCGGGGGATAGTCAGGTCTAATGGTTTTAGGAGGGTAGGTTTTGATTCAACATTAGAAGGAACGTCTTGATGGTAAGAGTGGTTCTTGCTGGAAAAAGGATTGGGATTGAAAATTCTAGATCACTGTATTCTGTTCTGTTCTCCACACAGGGTATGGTTCCTGCTAGTCCTCTTCATGGGGGAATAATAATCTACCAGGGATTAGGAATGCCAAACGTGCCACTTATCCCAAATAAGTTTTCCCTGACTCGATTTAGGTTGAGGAAAGGGGTGGGTATGCAACTATAACCGTGACTCAAAAAGGTCCGTTGAGAAAAACCTGCCTGTATACAGAACCCTGTCATGCTAAAGAAAAGATTTTTTTTAAAAAAATGGGCAATGAACAGAGAGATTATATGAGCATTGATATGTAAATCTGAAATTTGCCCCCTTCTTGCAAATGCTCCATACAATTTTATTTATGGAAGGAGGGGTCATGCTGAGCTGCTCCTAGATCATATTTAATTCTTTCTCTTTGTATTTTTCACAATAAATACCCCCAGGTCTGTAGCCCCACTTTTTGTCTTTTTTATTTGAAAAAAAAAAAAAAACCCTGTGGGAGAAAACAAGCAGATATGCAGAATAACCAGAATTTATATTTTCTCATCTAGTAGGAAGAAAGAGGCTGGCACAGATATGTGGTTAATTAGGACCATTTCATTAAACTGTTCACATCAGTTCTATGGAGGTCTTAAACATCAGCATTGTGTCCCCCTAGAGTCTATGGAATACTGGGATTTGGAGTTTAGGGAGAGGTATCTGAGCGCTAGTGTTGTATAGTGGTTTGAGAGTTGGATTATGATCCTGGAGAGCAGAGTTCAAGTCCCCACACAGCCATGGAAAACCACAGGGTGGTCTTGGGTGCATCACACACTCTCAGCCCCAGAAAACCCTTCAATAGGTTTGCCATAAGTTGGAAAAGACTTAAAGGCACACACCAACAACAAATTTAGAATTCTGAGCTAAGAAGCTCTTGTGCTTCACCCAACCACAGAATTCCACAAGATATTGTCATGGCAGTTAAAGGGGTATATAGTACTATAATTGTGCAGTGTGAATGGACCCCAGTTGTCTTTTCCTCACCCTTCCCTGCCAAGTGGGTGGGGGCCAAGTAACTATTTAAACAAAAACACTCAAACTCAGCCTGATGAATCATTGGAGGGTAGGTAAAAACAACCAATCCTCTATAACACATCAGCTGGGAAGGAAAAAAATTCTTCCAAACCATAAAGAGACCCCCTGCATTCTGCTCTAGCTGAAAAGGGGGTGAGTAGACTGAGCAGTAGTCAGAAGAGATTGAGCCAAGGAGACACTCAACTTAGAGATACCCTGCCTCCTTCTAGATGCATGAGGCAGCCTGTCATGACACATTCCCCTTTGCAACCCTTCCAGAGTGGTATCAACATGAAGACAAAATGGTTCTAAGAAGTTGTGGTTCTTTTATACTTTGTAATAGTAATAAAGACCAGAGGCTAAAGACCAGAGTGTTGTCACCATTTGAAGTATTCATGTGACTGTTGCTTCTAGGACCCTTGGATCCCTACAGCATCTGAAGATTTTCTGTGCTTATTTATTGCAGACATTGCCCTTTCTCTGTTGCATCCAGTTGGCCCACACTGCCTCTCTGCTTAGCCATCTACATGTTTAAGCCATAAGAATCCATTACCAGAAGCAATAAGCTGTGAAATTGTATTTGGAGCATAAAGAGGCCACCCGCATGCAATCTTTACAAAGAAAAAACTTCCACTGAACTCAGCAGGAGCTTTGCCAGCATCGAGGCTGGAGGCCAGCACTTTTCATTCCAACTGGAAATTCCTTCAAGCTCCCTTCAGAGGCATCTTCTTGTCCCCAATGGTATTTTCTTCACTATTGATACAAATTGGATTATGTCCCCACATTACAATTTCTCTCATGTTAAAGCTTTTGTGGAAGTGGAGCTGTGAATGGAAGCATTCAAAATCTCATGAAGACATCCCTGAACATCAATTTGATTTGACATGACCTCTTGAAAGATGAGAACAGAGCTCAGAAAAGTTACTTTTTTGGTCTACAGCTCCCACGATCTCTACCCTGCAAGCCATGCTTGCTTGGGACTCTGGGAGTTATGACTGAAAAGAAAGCAACATATCAAAACTCTGGGTTTCTTCATCCACACTTAGCTTTGTGTGAGACACTTCTGTGTGACAGTGCTCATTGGTTTCACTGTAAATATACTGTTAATATCTGGGTGTGTTCAGTCACATGCACTTATCTCACAAAATTAGCACCTGTTGCCAAGTGGTTGGAGCACTGGATTATGACCTTGAGGACCAAGGTTCAATTCCCTTCTTGGCCATGAAAACCCATTGGGTGAACTTGGGCACATCACATACTCTCAGCCCCAGAAAACCCCATGATCATTTTGCCTTAGGGTTGACATAAGTTGGAAACAAACAGAAATAAAAGACCTACAGAATTGCCTCCATCTTAGGTACTCATTTAAGTGTCTAAGAAGATGTATTTAATGACATCATCTGTGGGTTTTGGTAGCAGTATTAACATACTTTTCAACATTTCACAGATAAAAACCAGGATGCATGTGAGCAAGCAACCATGTGATCAAGATGGCAAAAATTATTAATATGAAAGAGCATCTAAGCTGGGAGAGTCTGCAGCAGTTTGCTTTTGCCTGAGCCACTGAGAAGGGCAAGATTCTACCACTTCCTTGCCTTTCCCCACTGCTGGCTAGGTTAATAGAGTGCAGAAATGCAAACTTTTGCATGTTGAACTGAGCTTGCAGCACTTGAAGTGAATGGAGGATAACAGGGAAGAGTGAGAGAAGGAAAGAAAAACTAGGACATTTTGAAATCAGATGAAAAAGTGGGATGATGGATGATTAATTGGGACTGTCTCTGTCCTATCAGGTGTGTACAGATGAAAAGCCTGCTGCCAAATGGGCAGGATCTGTTGTATTCATGCTGCTTATAGGATTAGCTCAAGATTTTTTTTCTGCCTATGTTGGAATAGGAGCTTCTCCTCACTGTCCAGGTTATTTTGGAATCTGGGCAGAAAGTCCTGTGAACACGTTCTCAGGAAGTCCTGTGAACACGTTCTCCCTCTCCTGTCTGTAGAGAACACTTTAATGCTAGGACTGGCCTTGGCTCTACCTCACCTCTAATCACAACTGGGAAAATTATTGGTGGACATGGAACCAAACAATTAGGCCCACCCATTTGATGGTGATAGCTTCAAACATTATCATAGTCAGATCCATTGACAGAAATTCGGGGCTAGCGTAGCTTGAATGTGATGAAAAAGGCCAACTTAGTCAAATGAAATGTGGGTGAGACATGATGCTTATAAATACTACTAAATACTTGCTAAGAGTATTCACAGAATTTCTTATCCTCAGTGAAATAGTGTCTTGATACATCAAGAAACCTCACTGAAAAAAGAAATTAATTGCGACAAGACTATTCTTTCTTTGGCAAGAATGAAAAGGTCAGCATCTTTTTCATTCTCTATATTTTTTGAGCAGAAAACATTGCTTTCTTTCTTGCACTGGAATTATATAATGTCTTCTGTGCAATGTTTTCAGGACAACAATTGCATTTTCTGTGGAAAAGGGTTTGCACAAAGAGCAATTTGGGGGGGGTCTGTTTGGTCTTTCCTCTATTTTTTCTTGTAGCTGTTTCATCCATGTTTGAACCTGATTTGGTCCTATTTCAAGCAGCATCTTGCTTCTCAGTTGTGAGATCTGATAATCTGGTCTGCGGATCTGGTCTGAGTGCATGGAGCTTGAGTTTCAATTTATTGACACATTTATAGTTCATTACGGATTCCAAACAATGGTTCAGTACACCTACGGCATCAGCTGAATTAAAAGTGCAGACTAGTTAAGTTCAGGATCAATAAACAGAAGAGGGCCTGCCAGTTTTAGTATCTGTGCCCATAACTCATCACTGAGTAAAGTGCCATAGCCTGACAACTCATGGTGCACACTCACTGGCAACTCCTGTAGCCTCTGGATTGATTTACTCAATCCACTTCTCCAGCTATGAAGAAAGATTGCCATTCTACTTCTACTGAGTGCTTGCCATTTTGTAGCAGCATGCCAGATATGTAATATAGACATTGGAAAAGTATGGTTCCCTCCCTCCCTCCCCACAAAAAATTAATCACAGCTTTACAGAATTTGATTTATGCCACCACTACTTTTGATTGATAGGTTTGAACATTTAGAGCTGTAGAAAACCAAGTTTTTAATAGAAATTGTACGCATGCACTAAGAATCGGAATTTGGAAGGAGAGGAAGTTGTCAGATTTTGCAGCAATATTAACATTAGGTCAGTTTGGGTTTCAGGACAAGAATGAGTATATGCTGGAAAATATATTTAGCTAGGGAAAGTTCTTCTTGGAGAATTAATACAGAATAGATCTAAGCCATCATAGGCAAAGACAAGGATGAGAAAATGAGTGCATCAGGTGTTGTCAGTGTTTCATTTGTGCCTCCTTTTCCTGGTTGAGGTTGCCCCTGCTCTTCTACTTGTATCTCCTTCTGAGCCCAAGCCATACAGCTCTCACCAGAACACAAAGTAGGTAGAGATATCTCCTCCTCCCTCTTACTGCTTGCTCGCTTGAAGAGGAGAGCTGAACACAAGGGAGATGAAGTCAAAGAAACAAGAACATCAGGTCAGGATGCACTGGCAGTTGGCCTTGCTGGGTGTCCTGCTTGACACATATTGAGAAATACTGACCTTGATATCACTTTATTTGTATATCAGTTTTTCAGTGTATATTATACTCTAGCCAGTTCAAGATAATGATCTTGGCTTCTATCATTTTTGAGGCCATTTCTGCATTACACTGTTATAGTGCTATTATTCCACTTCCAATATCTTGTGGAATTCTGGGGTTTGTGGTTTACTGAGGCCCAAAAAGCCCTTCCCTAAACTGCAAACCCCAGGATTCCATAGGACGTTTAAAGTGGAACAATAGCACTATAACAATGTAGTGCAGAAATGGCCCAAGACTTGGGACTTATACTACTTGCTGAACATGGCTGTAACTGGCAAAAAACAGTGTTACAGATTTTGTAGGGGATTCTCTTAGTCTTATCACCTCTACACATACTTCTGATGGAAACATGGGAGAGGGCCTTTTCAGTGGTTGCCTGTAGACTCTGGGCCTCTCTTTGCAGAGAGGCTATGTTAACATGCTCCATTCTGAAGGCAGGCAAATACTTTTTTTTTTTTACCGGATTTGGGGAACTAATCACTTGTGAGGAAAGTATTTTTAATAATGCGCTGCATTGTCTGCATTGGTTTCGTTGCTGCTTTGGAATGAATATGATTTTTAATTCTATGTAGTTTAACAATGTTTTAACCTTCATATGTTTCAGCGATGTGGGTGTTGTACCTGCTTTAAGTGTGCAGTCCAGCTTGAGTCCCAAGGCTGAGGAAAAGGTGGGATACCACCACCACCACCACCACTACTACTACTATTACTACTGCTAATAGTATGCAAAATTTGCATTTAAATGGCTTGGTCATACTCAAAAAAAAAAAAGAAAGAAAGAAAGAAAGAAAGAAAGAAAGAAAGAAAGAAAGAAAGAAAGAAAGAAAAGAAGAAGTTAACTTCGTATTTGGTGTAAAATATGTAAAACAATTCTGGGTTTACAGAATGGTGATTAGAGAGCAATGCTTTGTACCACAGTCTTTTTTCTGGTTTTCTTCTAAGTAAGTGAGAGTCATCATGGTGTAAAGGTTTGAGTGTTGCACGATGACCCTGGAGATCAAGGTTCAGTTTCCCATTCAGCCATGGAAACACACTGGGTGAACTTGGGTGTGTCACACACTCTCAGCCCCAGAAAAACCCAGGGCCACCATAAGTTGGAAATGACTAGAAGGCCCACAACAACAAGTAAAGTAAGCAAATTACATGGTTGCCAACTTTCTAGAATCCACCACTTTCTTTCTTTCTTTCTTTCTGTCTGTCTGTCTGTCTGTCTGTCTGTCTTTCTGTCTTTCTGTCTTTCTTCATTTGTACTCCTGTTTAAATTACAATTATCAGTAATATAAGATGAGAACAGAAAAGAAAATACAAAAGAAACAATAAACAATGAATGTGTCAGCAATGAAAATTTACTCAACTATTCATATTTGCAGGTATCCTGACTGCTTTGGAAAATACACAGACATGGTCCTGAATGGGATGCTGGAATCTTTTGACAGGCGATGCCTTGTGTTATTGATGTGGTCAGTAAAGACAGGCCATTTTTCTTCATAAGAGTCTTATATGATCTATCCTTTTATTATCCTCTTGTTGTGTGCAAGCTTCTCCATCAGCCAGGTGTCCCAAGATCCTTTCCCACCATCTTTCAATGGAGAAATTACCTGCCTTCCAATTGGAAGCAATTTCCAGTCTTGTGTTTATGAGACCACGGAAGCTCTCTGCCATTTTTGTTTAAATGAAGGAGGATCTTGATTTGCTTGGAGGTGAATCAAAGCAAGTCTCCTAGGTTTGGGGCTAAGGAGGGATGAGCCTATGCAGGAGTAGAAGTAAGTCCAGTGAAGATCAGGAAGCAAGGGGCTCTTCAAGAAGCATTGGCCCAAATGTTTTTGCTTCCTGAAGGGTTATTCAGATGATTTTAGCTTGTTTCCTCAACACGTTCCCTCTTCCTTCTTTCTGATACTCAGCTAAACTTTTTTTTAAAGGTTTATATTCTATTTCAGCAGTAACCACTTTCCTTCTATCCACACTCACTTTGGAAAACAAAGCAGCATGTCTAGTTTTTGCCGTTGGTTCACCCCTGCTCTGTACAGCCTTAACCTACTGCTCTCTACCCACCATTTTCTTCCTTGAATTAATAAGAAAAATGAGGCCAGGAGTAACGTGGTGTGTATGCGATGCAATGTGTGTGTAAGGAACTGGTCCCCCTGTTGAGATGCACTTATTTCATTACATTGATTTCATGTCACTTTCACATTAACTTACCACTGATTGATTTCACAACCTTCAAAATAGATTCAATGAATTGAGCACTACTAGGAGTACTAGCGCTAATCTGTGCTGAATTACTTCACTTCCCCTGCACTTATTACAATTTCTGTAATAATAGAGCCTGAAACAAGGTTATTTCTATCCCTTGTCTCACCCCAATCCCATTGCCTCATGCTGTCATTTTCAGGTTGTATTGTAATGGTGTATTGGTTGGAAGGACACATGAACACTTTCACGCTATGGGATATTAGTGAGCTGCCCATAGCGCTATATTTCTTGGCTACCGCTCGTGGACTGCAAAAGAATCAACATGTTGCTTGGGCACACACCTTTCGGAAAGCAAAGGATACTGAAGGAGAGACAAATGTGTTAGCCTTTCCACACTAGACTGTGAAATTCCAGAGTTTGTCATTTACTGAGAATTCCAAACACCCCTCCCTAAACTGCAAACTCCAGGATTCCATAGGATGTTGAAAGTGGAATAATAGCACTAGAACAGTATAGTGCGGAAATGGCCTGTGAGAAGGCAACTAATCATCCCAAATTGAGTTGTTTTTATTGTGGGGTGGTGGCGGAAGGAAAAGACATAGCAGAAGATGTCTGGCCTCATTAAAACAGGACAAATAAATAAGAAAAGTACAAATGAAATAAAATAAAAACAGGAGAAGGTTGAAATCATTAATTGAAGAAACTAACAAGATCCTGGACATAATCATCCTTGCTGCCAACTGAGGTAAAATGCCCATAGTCTGGATAGTCTTTGAAACAGAACTCAATCAGTGCTCCCTCTTCAGAACTTTAGGTGGTATAGCAAGGCCTGGAAACCATTTCTGCCTTCCACGTGCTGCATGGAAAAATTTTCTGGTTCTTCTTCAGGTATAAATACTTGATAGATGTCACTGACTTCTTTTCTTTCTCTGCTTTTAATCTCACTTTTTGTCTCAGTTGCTTCCTACCTCTATGATAGGGATGAGTGAGGAAGCTCTACAGTTTCACTATCAATGCATATCACACCACTGTTAGACCTCAAAATCTGTATTTTTCTAAAAGGAGATAACCTGTTTCGTTAAAAAAACAAAAAAACAAAAAAACAAAAAAACAAAAAACAAAAAATGAAAATTTGAAAAAAAAAAGGTAGTGGCTTGAGCACTGATCCACGCCCTTGGAGACCAGTGTTTGATTTTCTGCTTGACCATGGAAACCCAGTGAATGCCCTTGGGCACAGCCCCAGAAAACTCAATAATAGGTTTGCCTTAGGGTCACTATAAGTCAGAAACAAATGGAAGGTACACAACAACAGCAATGCACAGAAACACAAACATATATGCACAGTATGGGAAATCACCATCCTTTATATATCCCGGAGAAGTGCTGCCAGTCAAATACAAAATATTGGGTTAGACTCTTGCTGGTCCCCCAAAGTCCCTTGGAAAGCCAATGCAAATACCTTACTTCTGACTATTACCAGCCTCTAGCTCAGGGCTTTCCAAATGGTGTGTTGTGACACGTTAGCGTGTCTCCTGAAGGGTGTAGGTGTGTCACCTCCCTGGACTGAGAACGAGCCCCCCACTAGAGCCTTGGAAATGTATGTTATATGTTATCAATAAATCATATATTTTTAAAAACATAAATGAAAGGTTTTCATGAGATGTATTGTGTCCCCATGCATTTCATTATTACAATTTATGTGTGCGCCTGGATCTCTTAGAAGGGTTTAGCTTAACCTCCAGCTTGCTAGTAAAACTGAATTACAAAATGATATTGCGAAATGATGCATGTCTAAAAAGTGTGCCAACAACATGAAACGTTTGGAAAGCTCTAGAGCAGACAGACATAGGGCTTTTCCACACTACACTGTTAGGGTGTAGTGCACTAAAGTACTATAGTGCTATTATTCCATTTTCAACCTCCTGTGGTATTCTGAGGTATGTAGTTTCCTGAGGCCAAAGAGCTCTCTGGCTGACAATTCTAAAGGCTCCTCCCTAAACTGCAAACCCCAGGATTCCACTGGAGGTTGAAAGTGGAACAGTAGCACTATAACAGTGTAGTGTGGAAAGTCCATAGTGGCATCTTCCTGTTTCCTATCCATGTTCTTAATACTAAGGAGCAAGGTGAAGAACTCAGGATGTTGAGTGTGAACAGCGATGAAGTATTCATCTCAGAATGTGAAATTAATGGACCTGTTTCACAAGCCCAGATAATAAGGACAGCGAAGAAGACATTCAATTTGAGAGACCCGTTCACCAGCCTGAATGTGCTGTCTCCCTTTGGCACTGAATCCAGGTCTTTGAATGGTCTGTCTAAAGGGTTCCAACAATAAAAAATAAAAGGCCCATTGTAAATATGTCTCCTGTGTCAATGTGGTGCAAAGAAAAACTCCTTGAGGAAAATAGTGTTTTGGTCCCTCTCGTAAACATGTCATGTAAGTTGCTGAGTTCATCGAGATATACCGGCTTCTCTGATTAGGGGTCTTCTGGGCTAGTGGTACTTCGTGTTCTTGAAAAGACCTACAGAGACACTTAATTTGGCCAGATAACTACTAGGGTTGGAAGAATCTTGTCAGTTACAGTTTTGCTTAGTTTGTCATTTTTCTAACCACACGTTTTGATTTGTCCTAGTCAGTTTGGTATTTATTTATTTTTAAAGATGGAATACGGTGGGCAATATTTGGTAGAATTTTCATGTGGATTTTTTTTAAGATTGGAAACAAATGCCAAGTAGGAACAAACTAACTTTTTCATATATTCTGAAGTGAAACCATACTTTTAGAATGAAATGAGACAGTTAATTGGTGCAGGGTAACTGCTGTGGTGCCCCTAGACATGCGTTGCACATATATAGTGGACCGTTTTTTGGATTAAGATCACAGGTTTGAAATAGGTGAGGTTCCCTGAGGCCATCTCTGAGCTGAGGAACTGAAGCTTTCTAGTTAGAACACCCTGGAGTTTGGTCATTTAAATTCCCAAGCTTTTAAGCACCAGTATTGTCTAGTAGGCAGATACACAAACATTTGCCTTAAGAATCCCTGATGGTTTGAAATTTCAGGAAATTTACATGCCAGGAGAACAAACCTGTGGGTTTATGATCTTTTATATATTTATTAAGTAAAACAATTAGCATATACAGTTACATATTCCTTGGGAAGGATAATCACATAGATATCTTAGTCTAAGCACATTCTCTTTTATGGACATTTCAAAGGCTACATTTGTGTCTCATATCATAGACTGGACATTTCCTTGGCATGTTGCTTGTCATAAGGAACACACCTTAAACTCCTAAGACATATGGTACTTGCAGCACATTGCACTAGTAAGAACTATCACATGCAGTGTCTTTGTACTATGTGAACACAATCTATTTCACACTTCATCTTTTGAGAAAAAGGTATATCTTGGACAGGCATTTAAATATATTTCAGTTTTCGTAACATTTCATCATTTCTAACCCATTGTATTACTTTAGCAGTACTTTTACATCTATTTTATTAATTCAGCATCCCTATTCTTGCAGAGAGTAAACCTCTCTCTGTGAGAATGGTATTGTATTGCAGACAAAATATTCCCACTCTCTCCTGCAGGTTGCAATCTGCCATCAGCATTGTGTCTTTTGCTCAGTCGTGGTGACTAGTCTTGAGCAACTGCAGTTAATCCGCTTACAAGCTTGCAAGCAGGTTATTTACATTTCCCTCAACCACTCCTGGATCAGTTTAACTGCTTCTCATTCCAGCTCAATTTTAGAGGTATACCTTGCCTGATTTGGCATCCTGTCTGAGGTCTCTGTAAGACAGCTATCACGTAAAATCTAAGGCCATTTCCACACTACACTGTTATGGTGCTTTTGTTCCACTTTCGACATCCTGTGGAATTCTGGAGTTTGCAGTTTATTGACAATTCCAAATGCCGCTCCCTAAACTGCAAATCCCAGGATTCCATAGGATGTTGAAAATGGAATAATAGCACTATAACAGTATGGTGCAGAAATGGCCCAAGTTTCAGAACCCAGTGTTGGTTTTCTGTTCCAGCTATATGAAGTCCAATTGAACTTCACTTAGTTATTTTTAGTCAGCTTACTACTGTCAACTTGCTGTTTAGTACAGGGTACCTTTCTAATTCTTGATTTCTAATGCATTTTAGTTCTGAAGTTGGAATGAAAGAATGAGAAGGCAGAGGTACTACTTTTGTTGATGAAATTCCTATTAGAAATGATTTTGTAATTGCTTTTTGCTTCCCATGAATATAAGACTTTACTAATATTTGCAAATTTCTTCATAAATTTCATCATAAACAGTGTGGGGATATTTGTTTATTTATTTAATGAATGGAAGACTTGGAGAAAGTGGAATCGACAGATATGCCTTTCAAAGAGATGAGTGATGATTTCTCAAAAGTCTGGCTTGGTATCCCTAAGAATTCAACTATGTTTGGGATGATGAGTCATAGTTGTTTCCATCATCATCATCATCAAACAAACAAACAGATTTCTCATCTTTAGCAGTTACATGACAAGCACATACCTGTTCCTGTTAGTGCTGTCAACTACTATAGAATTTGTCCAGTGTAGTTTTGTTTAGCTTATTTTTTAAACTAAAAAATTGGAAAAATGCATTTTTTCTATAAAACAGGACAGAAAAAAAATTGACTTAAAATAAAATTACAGGATTAAGAAAAACTGACACATTCATCCATTCCCATTTACTTTTTTAAAAAAAAATATAGTAAGCAGCTCTAAGCGTTTGCTCAAGACAAAAAAAATAAAATAAATCCATATAAACGCTGCCCTTGAAATTAATCTCAGAAGAGCTACGCTCACTATTGCCCTATTCTAGCTGCTTTATATATTTTAGAGACACTGGCATTTCAAAGACACTAAACTGTCTATAATCAGGCACACACCTTTTTAAGAGCAAAAGAATCAGTCAAGTTATAAAATACCAAGTGTTTAAAAAGTCAGTATGTTAATTAATCACAATGTTAATGTCTAATCATTGCCTTGTTAATTTAATAATCCTGTTTAGGCTACTAATTGATATTTAATGGAGTTGTGCTAGCAGTTTTACGAGAAGGTGTATTTTAAAAATCAGCCAGTGTATTGAAAGCTTTTTTTGCTTGGAAGTTCCGGGGAAACTGAACCTGACTTACTATTTAGTGGGCTGGTAGCTAATAAAATGATCTGGCAACAAAATCCAAAGCAACTATCAGAAGATGTTCATTTGTTCTTTCCATATTACCGTTCCAATGATTTCATCACCCAGCAAGGTTGTGATTCCCTTCTAGATTTTCCTTTTAAAAAGGAATTCAACAGGCTGAACCTATTACAAAATAGCTTCAGCACCTTAGGCAACTCCTTTAAAGGTGAAACTAAAACTTGGAGTGGATTCACTGCTCTACTGACATGGGAACACAATCTGTTAGTGACAACAGACATTCTCCAGCTTTTAAAAAATATCCTGAAAAACTAAAAATGCAGAAAAATGCAGACATTGTAAAAGCAACCCAAAATGAATCTATTACAATAGTAATCACTGGAAGATTGCTTGAATATAATATAATTAATATAATATAAATATATTCTTGTTGTTATATGCCTTCAAGTCATTTCTGACTTAATGGTGAGCTTAAGGTGACTCTATTATGTAGTTTTCTCATAAAGATTTAGTCAGAGCGGGTTTACCATTAACTTCCATTAAGGCTGAGATTTGCCTAAGGTCACCCATCAGTTTCCATGGCTGAGAGGGATTTGAACCCAGGTTTCCTGGAGTTCTATACCATTCTAGCTCTCTATAATGTAATATAATATAATTAATATAATATAATATAATACAACACAACATAATATAATTGCAATATGAATGTTTTATTGCTTCTGGAAATACTAAGAGTTAACTTTTGCCTGATTTTCTAGAGAGATGTTCATAGCTAGAACCTAGAATATTTTTGAGTCCTCATTATTTCTTGAAAAAAGTGAATAAGCTTTAATATTTTTCTTATTTTTTAAAAAATAGAAATGCTATGCTGGATCAGGTCACAGGCCAATATACTTTTCTTCTGGAGACCAGGGCCCTTTCTGCAACTCACCTTTTTGCAGAGTTGGGGTGCGGGGATCATGCGAGCAGCCTTTAGCGAGAGGCTATCGTGGCCCAGTTCCTTCAGCTTCTCAGCCGCTGCCTGATCATGCGAGAGCCCCTCGTCTTCCTTCCGCAGTGCAGCCTGGCAGTTTCCCAGGCTGCACTGGGGCAGGAAGCGTGAGCGCTGCAGCTCTGGAGCTCTGCATGCATGGCAAGTGCATGGGGGGCCCTGGAGCAATGCACGATCATGCACCATTTTCAGCTCACAACCGAAAATGAAAAAGTGTGTGATCGGTGCCTGCCAGCCCCTGGAGCATTGCGTGATTGCGAGTGCGTCAAGTGGACCGCTCCTCACAGTCGTGCAATGCTCGAGGGGCCCTTTCGCATGGCAAATGCCATGTGAAAAGGGCCCAGGATTTAAAGATGCTGGGTGATCTTGGGCAAGTCACATTCTCTCAGCCTTAAAGGAAGGCAAAGGCAAACTCCCTCTGAACAAATCTTGCAAAAAACCAAACAAACCTGTGATTGGTTTACCTTAGGGTTGCCATAAGTCAGAAGTGACTTGAAAGCACACAACAAGGTGCCATTGATGGAGGGATGTTCTTTCAAGCCATCGTGACTCTTCCTTTTGAAAAGTGACTTACGGTTACCCTAGGGCAAATCTGGGCAAGAATTGTTGCCTTTGCCTTTGCCTTTCTCTGGTACTGAGATAATATGATTTGCGTGAGGTGACCCAGTGGGTTTCCATGACCAAGTGTGGCTTCAGACCCTGGACTCCAGGATGACAGTTTGGGCACATGCACATGCCTACCACTGCATGCCTTTCATAGGGATGTAGTAGTGTGAGGAGGTGCAGGTGCTGAGGGAATGTGGTGGCAGGCGTATGTGTGCATGCACCCAAATTACTCCCATGTTTGTACCTATTGCTGTGTCCATGCTGCCACATCCTTGATGAAAAGGACACTGCAGAAGGAGTGTACAAATGAGCAAGCTGCTTCCTTGTTTGCAAAATGAAAAAGCAGTTTTGGTGCCCCCCACACCTCTGCTGCCATATCTCTGTTGCTGTTGTTGTTGATGTCCAGTGGCAGGGCTTTACAGACCCTCTGTGAGGGCTCCGTAGACCCCCAGGGGTCCACAGATCTCAGGTTAAGACCCACTGTCTTAAGATGTTTGTGTCAGCTTTGACCTTCAACAGAATTGCTTTTGGGTCAAGGTGACCTAGAAATATGTACACTCCCAGGGACAGTGTCTTTCCTCATCTATCACTAATTTCAAGCCTTCTGCCCAATTCTTGTTTTTCATGTTGTTAAATTTCCTGCTGTGATTAGTTTGGTTTACAGGAGCTGTGATATAGGAATATGAGGAATAGTCCTAAAATTCCTCTTTTTCAACAAGCAAAATTGGAAGAGTACTTGCCACCAGCAGGAGAACAAGACATGTGTGTGTTCATATTCTATCAAGGTTTTTGTAATTTGGGTAGAAAGTCTCTGTTCAGATCTACAATTTTTTCACTTTAGGAAGCAAAACACACACAGAGAGCAAGCATGGAAGGATGGCTGATAGATGAAAAAAACACAGACTGCCCATCCAATGTTTCTAATTTGTGAAAGTATATGCAACAAGGCAGCAGCTATTCTAGTTTTACCCATCTTGCACAATTTATATAATCTTTTGTGCAAATGTAAGGGCTCTCTTTGCTACCTCAATGCTCTCATGCTTGCATATTATAAACAGACAGGCAAAGGTTTACATCCTCACCCAAATCATCATCACCTGCTCACTCTTGAGTTGATAACCTCATGAGCTTTGCCATACAAATCTCTTAAGCAGGAGATCTGCTTTGCTGTTTTCTTTCCCCCTACTGACTGAAGGTGAACAACACGAACAATCAAGAAACTATTGTAATCTTGTCTTAAAAAGAAAAGAAGAAAGAAAAAAAAGATCTATTTAAAGCTACACCTTATTAAACCATTCTTAATTAGACACTTCAAGCCAGTCATGCATAGTGGATGGGACAGCGTATAAACAGCTTTTTCAAATCCACAGTTAGTAATAAATCAGACATTTCTTCATGAAATGAAAGCTTTTCCATCTCCTCTGGAAGCCTATCATGCCCTGGATAATTCACAATGCACAAAATCCACTCTGAGGTAGACAGCAGTGTTTATTTGTGAGAAGCAAGCAGCACAGCACACTTCTTCCAAAGTTCTTCCAAAGTTCCAAAGAGTAAAGCACACATGACGTTCATAGGTTGTATACCTTCCCATACAAATTTAGGCATGGAAAGCTGTGATTGGAGAGGATCATCAATTAAACATCACCCCACAAGGTTTGACAATGCCCAGACTCTCAGTTACTTCCCCCTTTTTCATCCTTGAAAGAACATGTTTCCTGTTGCTTATCTTTGAGCATTTCCTGTTTTATAACGCTGTTTGGTGCTTTCATTTTTTTCTCTTTCTGATTTTCTTCCCTCTCCTGGATACACAGTAGCATAGTGCAATCAAGCAATTTGCCATTTGATACTTTGGAATACACAAGCATTCTTCAAACAGATACATTGTTGGGTAATGGCCCCGCGCATCCTCCAAGATTGATATGGTTTAATTGGCAGTGTTATTTGATTGGCATTACAGTAATGGGCATTGACATAAAATGGAACCTGAGGTGACTGGAAAGTCAAGCTGGAAAGAGGAAAATTACTGACTGTAAATGTGAGATGGCAAGACAGGTCAGTCACACCTCCTCCTAGGTGAAACAGAAGTCATTGTCAGGTAGATTGCAAGGCCAACTCTAGAGACAATAGGCTTATGCTAAAAGCTGGACATCTCAGAGTAGAAAAGGGAAGTTCACACTAAACTGTGATTGTTCTAACCCTGATTCCTCACATCTGGACAAAGTACACCTGCTTTATCTTCCCAGTCTCTCCACAATATATAGCTATTATAACAGCCATTATCCTTTTGTCACCTAAACATTAAGACAATTAACTCTGTCTAAACTTCATTGTTTGTGTTGCAGTTCCCATTGTCTACTTGGCTGGGAGACCAATTCACACCCATACCCATAGGGAGGATTTAGGGTATAAAAACCCTTGATTTCTAGCAGCCTCGAGAGACTGAATGCCATGCTGTCTGTTTGATTCCCAAATGAGAACTGTCCTTAGGTGCCCACCTAAGTCCCATTGCTGCTTTATTTGCTTCTCCTCAGACTGGTAACTATCATCCGAACCCTAAAAGTCCTCTGTCCACAACTTTCCTCACCTTACCTTTGGTTAGTGAGTGCATGGATGTTTGGATCTTCTGCGTGTATGTGTGAATCTTTCCATAAAACACATTTTAGTTTACTTTTGAATCTCTGGCTGGTTCTTTCCTGCATGACCCTGTAAAAATTGGTAGAAAGATCTCATTAAGTTACCCCCTCTTTCAGGCAGGAGCTGCTTCATGGCTCATATACCTTCCTTCTCCATGCCCAGGAAAAAGACAACGGAATGACAGGGGGTGGGTGGATAGGCACGTGTGCACCTTCCTTCTTTACACAGTGTTCCCCCTCTCATTCCCTTGCCTTTTCCCCTGGTGTGCATTCTCTGTGCTGGGGCAAAAGGTAAGAGAATGGGAGGTGGGGGAAAAGCACTCACACACCTTCTTTCTCTGTGTGTGGTGCTTCCCCTCCCCTCCCATTCCCTTTTCTTTTTTCCCTGGTGTGTGTTCTCTGTGCCTGGGAAAAAGGCAAGGGAATTGGGGGAAGGCGTGTGCACACCTTCTTTTTCCATGCATGTTGTTCCCCTTTTAATTCCCTCTTGCCTCAGTGCGTGTTTGCTGTGCCTGGGCAAAAGGCAAGGGAATGGATGGGAAAGGCATGCCCACACCTTCCTTCTTCTCAAGGTGCTACTATTTCCATTCCCTTGCTCTTTGCCTCAGTGTGCATTCTCTGTGTCCAGACAACAGAGAAGGGAATGGGGTGGGAAAGGACAAGGAGAAGTGGAGGGATGCACACATGCCTCGCAAACAATCAAATTTACGAAGATGAAGGTATTGGGGGAGGACTTAAACATTTCCTGAGTCTTTAGAGTTAAAGCAGGCACTGAACCTTCTGTTTGAATAATCATGAGAACCATTAGATTGCCCTGAGGAAGAAGGCAAAAGATTATTATCCAAGTTGCTTGAGTCTAAATATTTCTCTGAGACCAAAGATACCAAATTTGTTAAGGATTTCAGCACCTTTTCTAATTGAGAACCAATATATTGTAGTGTTCATGCAGTAAATATCAGTAAATTCTGTATTAGGGAAAAATGGCAGAATTAAATTATGCCTGTATGATTTGATTCAGTTGCTCTCTGTCCTTTGAATTTATCTTGCATGTTCTGTATTTGAATTTGTTGGATCTATGAATGGTAATATAAAACTGTTTGAAAATAGGTCAGTTTTTGCTTTCACTCACTTAAAAAAGCAACAAAACCTTCAATTCTTCTTGTAGTGGATATGAAAGATTGAATGCATTGGGATTCATATCCAGACTTTTGATAATCAAACTCTCAAAGTCTTGGGACTGGACGGATATATCTGTCAGTTTCATTTTCTCCCATATTCATTTTCCTAAAAACCTCAAGATCTTTCTATGCCAAATAGGAAGGCATTTGCAAGTCTGTTAAATCATGCCGAAAATGACATGCAACGAAGTTCATCTTTAGCCTGAATACAGACACATCTTGATGTTGCAGAGCTAAAGATTGGTTCCCATGAGGATAGGCTGTGAAGGTCAGTTTTTAAAAAGTTGTCTAAGATGTGCAGCTGAGATGCAGCAAAACGGGCTTTATCAAAACTCATGAGAAAATATCATTGCTTGTTTCCACTGCTTGTTCCCATTCCTCCCCTATCATAAGCATATTATTAATTAAAAAATTCATTCCTGCTAGGAATTCAACTGAGAAGTGAGATTCTATGATACTAATAGTGTCTGATGGGCCTACAACATTTTTAGAATAAGCTCACTTCCCCATGAGTTTTTACTTTCTTCCAACACATAATCTGAGTATGAGTAATGAAGTGAATCTAACAACAGTAAAAAAGCGAGGGGGGAAAAAAGAACTTTAGTGAAGGTTATAAGCATTGGAAAATAAAAGCATGTTTAAGGCTAAGCCGAAATGCCACCTTTCCTCCTGGAGTATACTACCTTATTTGCAAGTTAGAACAAGCCACAAACATACCATTGGACATTTCCTGATTCAAAACTGCAATTTATTACAGATTTTAAACATTTTCATGTAAAGGGAAATTAATGCATAAAATTTCCCATTTCCTTTCCTGTTCTGACTCAACACGGTTGCAGCCAAGAGAGGCCTCTCATGAATGCAGTTGCTGCCTTTCCTTCAGATGCAGCGTGTGTCTGAGCCCAGGCCTATAGCCAGAAATTTTGAGCTGGGCTGGCCTGAGTATAATGAGGGTGGTAGCACCGTTGAATGAAAAATAGGTGAGGCGTGGTACCTGAAAGTACAGTGTTAATAGGCTCCACATCTTTCACCGCAGAATAAATATCTGGGTTGAGCAAATGCAATGGCAAGTTTGATCCTGCTTCAGCAAGGGAGGAGACCTGCAAGGACATTTTGGGGAGCTGGGCCTCCATGCCTCGCCACAGTTATGGGAAGAAGGCAGGAAATATTACTAATGTAGTTGGCCCTCCACATTTGACTTCCATGGATTTGATTATTTGCAAGTTTCTTCAACCCCTGGTCCTCCATCCTCAGGTGCCTGTTCTCCCCCCAGGGGAAACTTCCCTCTCACAGCTCCAACCAGGCTGCACAGCTCTTTGGTCTGTACTCCCTCTGGTCCTCGTCCATCAGCCACTGCATGGCCAGCTAAGGATGGCTTGCAACCTGATTTCTCAGCACTACAGATCTTCTCCTGATGCCAACCTGCATCCAAGGAAGAAGGTGAGAGAGGGGAAGTACAGGCCCCATTTCCATACTACACTCTTATAGCACGATTATTCCACTTTCAACATCCTACGGAATCCTGGGGTTTGCAGTTTTGGGAGGTGCCAGGCAGCCCCTCCTGAAACTGCAAACCCCAGGATTCCATAGGATGTTGAAAGTGGAATAATCACGCTATAAGAGGCATTGGGAGTATCTAATTCACATCAGTGCCTATTGTGCATTGTTTCTAATGCACATCAATCACTTTGCTGGCTCCTTTATGTAATAATAATGACATGGCATCCCCTTATTGTGTACCTATTTTGTGAAACTGCTCATTTCTATTTCCCACAGATGTTAAGTCCACTTACACAGATGTAAATCCCATATTGAGTTCCAGACAATATAAAGTAAAATGGCATTGAATTAAAAAGCAATTTATAAGTATTTAAAACTCAGCAGATGAAGAAAAGGTAAAAAAAAAAAAAGATGAGATGATGATTCTGCAGGTATTTCTAAGCATAATGTTGAAGGCACTTGCTTTACAGTCTCTGACAATGTTGGGCCCCAAGGTGAGGATCACAGACAAAGAACTGGGGATAATCTGTTATGAGGGACAACTCAGAACTGAAGATCTGTGCAGGGCTTTGAAAATGAGGCTATTATTCACTAACAGAAAATGTCTTGTTCGATGCAAAGCTAATTAAAATCCAGATCTTCACAACCCAGTGACTCAAATGTATGCCTTTCCTACCATTTCTTCCTCCTTCCAACTTGCTTCTTAATTGACTTTCCAGACAAGGACATCATCGGCATGGCAAGTAAAATCACTGGTAGCATTCATCCTATTAAGACAGCCATGCTGTTTGCTACAGTTTTCTCCCGTGTAGCTTGAGAGAGATATTTTATTTATTTATTTTTAAAATAATCCTTTACAAATGAGAGAGATCAGAGATAACTTTCCTACTTTTTAAACTGCGCCCTCACTTCAGGCTTAGAAAGAGATCAAATTAATCCAAATGAATTTAAAATATAGAACATAACTGTATGTTCAAAACAACAACACAAAATTAAGAGTTTTCTTATTGTTGTCACATCAAAGGAGCATCTTTTTTTATGCAGGCTGTGTTTTAACAAACATTCTTGCTTCAGTGGAATAGAAAGCTTTCTTCTACCTTTATATGAGGTACATAGTATATCTGTGTCGGCCTTATAGAATTCATAGTTCGTATCATGTCCTTCTTTTCAGATGTCACAGCCATCAAATGAAAGATCTGAACTGTTCTTGAGGGTTCACTGAGTAAATCACTGAACCACTGCTTTGCTATAAGAAGCATCTCAGTGCTCTACAGTGATATTTCTAAAAGGTACTAGAGTCTGAAAAGGCAATCCAACTAATATGAGAAATTCAGAACACCAGTCCCCTGGCAGGTCAGTTTTCTACGTTATGAAAATATGGGTGTTTCACATCACACTGCATTTCCTGTTTGTTAGACCTGGACTTAGCATCATTTAATTTACCCGTGACCAGTCTTTAGAGCATATAACAATATAAAAGAAGCAGAGAAAGACAGAGAGCAAGGGAAGTAATGTCTTGTCTCTTTAAAGCAGAGAGTGGACAATTACAAAAATTTTACTTTTTTGGAGTATAGTTTCCAGAATTTCTTGGCTGTTATTACATGTTGCGTGGAGGATTTTTTAGGGGTGTGCTCCAAATAAGAAAAAAAAGTAACTTTCCTAGTCTATGCTGCAGAAGTGAGGTTTAGATCTACCAGTAGGTTTTTGGTGGATCCAGAAGAGCAAGGAATGTTAATGCCTAATGGCCTCACATTACCGCCAGCTAGAATGCTGTTCCTCCCTAAATTAGATGGGTGAAAAAGAGTGTTTGGGTTAAAAGTAGATTTTTGAGTAGATTTTTGTGCCAAAAGACTTTTGAGCATAGTTTTAGTACCAGTCATAAATTCCTGAGAGCCAGCATGATTTAGTGGTTTGAACTTGAACTTGAACTTGAACTCTTTTAGTCATGAACTTTAAGACTATGATCTTGAAGATGAGGCTTTGATTCGTGGCTCAGCCATGGAAATCCACAGGGGATCTTGAACACATAATATATTCTAAGCCCCAGAAAAACCCTTTTCTCATTTGCCTTGCGGCTGCCATGAATTTGAAATGGCTTGAAGGCAAACAATAACAACAACACAAATTTCTGGGCTATGCATTTACTCAGAGACAATATTTCCTTAAATTCCTTGCATGTCTATCCACTACAGCCCCTATTTTGCACTTGACCTTTAGGGTTCTAGTCAAAACCTAAAGTAGATCCTACATGCCCAGCCTCCTTTGAAAGATGATAGCTGTCCCAGAAAGGATGGGTTCAATTCACTGTCTCGTGTTTCTGAGGAGTTGTATTGAACCAGAACTAGTTGTAACCTATAGATAACTAAGCAGAGTATTTCTGTTGATCTTGTCTGGGCATTGATTACTCTGCAGGAGGCACTCAGTCAAGAGTCTTGCTAGTTGAGAACGTTAGAGAAGACTTTTCTCAAGTCTGGTCCCAGGAGGTGGAACTCATTTCTGAGGGAATTTGGGCTGGTCTCTCCCCTATTTTTCTTCCATCAACAGACAAACAATGCTTTATTCAGGAGTACTTTTGGAAATTGACTGGGTTCCAATATGTAGCAAAGGCTTCCAATATGTAGATACTGTGTTTTCTTTATTAAGGTGCTTTCAAATTGCTTTTAATTCATTTGCATCTTAATATTTTAACTGATTTAGTTGTGTTTCAGTATTCAGTATTTTCAGTATTGTGTTTTTATGTTTGCAGGGTGGCAGTCCTGAAAGTGTCCCAGACATCAGTTATCTATCTAATAAAAATCTAGAAGAATCCTTCATGTTCTCTTTGGAAGAGACTCTCATTGGATATAAGTCACATGGTGATTATACCCTCGTTATGCCACATGTTGTAATTTTTTTTTCCTGACCATTGATGGGGAATACAGTATTGCTTACTATAATACCATATATTTCTTAGAAATTGTTTTGGATTTTACCTCATTTTATTCTTGATGATTTGTGGATTATTTTATCTTGCACATCACTCTGGATATTTGTTAAGATAAGATGGCACAGAAATTTTCTTTAAATGAAAATAGTAAAATAATAAATCATAAATGTTTAAGCTGAAAGTGAATGGCTATATTGTATGGAGAGGAAAGTAGGTTGAGGATCAAGTTCTTACTGACCAAAGAAACTCACTAAGTGACCTTAGGCTAGTCATTTTCTCTCAGCTACACAAAATTGCTTTGAGGATAAAGTGAGGAGGATTACAGCTGTCCTGGTTGCCTTGGGCTCATTGCAAGAAAGGGGTAATATGAATATTTCTTATAAGTACAGTTCGATGTCCATAGATTCTGTATCCATGGATTCAACCCACCATGGCTTGAAAATATCCCCTCCTCCCCCCAGAAAAAAAAATCCAAAAAGGAAACTACATAAGGGACATCATTTCACTATGCCATTGTAGTTAATAGGACTTGAGCATCCACAAATTTTGGTACCCATAAGGGGATCCTGAAACCAAACCAGACCAAGGGCCCACTGTAGGAAGTAGTATTAATTTTACAGAGATTGCATGATTGTTGTGTGCCTTTGAGTCATTTCTGACTTATGGCAACCCATCACTAGAATGCTGGCACAAAGATAAGCTTAGACTAGGGTAGTCTTAAGTAATTTCAGATACCCCAAGACTAGGAAGGCTGTGCGTTTAACTCAGTTTCACTTGGGCCAGTGTTGTCTTAATCCATCCCTGAGCCATCTTGATCAGTTAGGATTGTGATTTAAAGTTTTGGGAACTTGGAAACTGGAACAAACCATTTTTAAAAGTAACTTCCAAGCTCTGAATGATAGTTGCAAATAAGGATGAAAGGAATAGAGCGGAATCCTTCTAACAGATTTGTTAGAGAAGAATCAGTTGCACTCCTGGTGTTTCCTGTGTTGTCTACAGACACTGAAGGGCGATTTGCCAGGCATGGATGCTCAAAGCATGCTGTTTTGAAGCCTCCATCTGCTCAGAGAAGCCACAGCATGGAACTAATGGAAGCTTTTTGTGATGAAAGTTAGACTGAATAAAATCATTCCCTTCTCCCCATCTTCATTCTACTGTATTATTTCTGACTCTGTCCAGGCATCAAGGTATGATCTATAGAAAAGCCTGAATGAGACATAGTGTATAATTTAAAACAAAACATAACAGTAATAGCTGCATATTGTTGCCATTACTTTGTTTGGGCCTTGGTGATGATTTCTGATTGGATCAGACGTGTGAAATTCCTGAAACGTTCCCAAGCTAAATGAGCGCTGCTTGTTTCAGCTACTATTTTTTTTAGAAAAACATTTAATAGGTGTGTGACTGCATCTCCTATCCCTAGTTTTCTGGTCTTATTACTCTTACCAACAGAATTAGGGAAACGTTTACCTAACTCTGACACATTGGGAAGTTTATGATTCTGATCATGTATGTCTGTTGACAAAAGAATAGCACAGATTTCTGTTCAGATTGAAGAATTTATTGCACAAAACTACAGGAACCTACCTCAAACTAAATACTCTTAAGTGGTCACTAGGACTGAAAGAACTAAAATGTATACTACACTTTGAAGAATTTATTGGCCTTCGATGCCCAGGACAAGCATTGCACCAGTTTAGAGTTCCACAGACTGTAAATTCTCCTGATATTTATTTTGAACATTGTTTTTAGTGAGCAAAGATTAAGCCTAAATGCCTTTATGTTTAGGCAAATCTAGAAATTAATATAGTAGGAGTTCATTCAATGCATCTTTCTGAAAAGAAAAGATATGTCTATAATGCTTTGGTCTGAATCCAATAGACAGAGAGAGAGAGAGAGAGACAGATCCTTTCTTTGTATCAGCCCCAAGCAATTGTAATAAAAACATAGCATTCTAATAAAGTTAAACGTTACAATTTTACAATGCCCATAAACTATTATAGTTAAATGTAGTCCTTATAATATACAATGCAAAACATTCTAAAAGTTCTATAAAATTAGGACCCAGAAAACCAGGCTTAGCCTTTTCCTGACAGCACATGCAATGAATTTTGCAGACATAGTTGTTACCATAATATCTTGCTCTGCTAAAGAAAGAATACATAAAAATCAAATGAATGGTGTAGATGTCAAGAGAGATGAGATCAGTTCCTACCACAGATCCCTATAAAAAAAGGGCAAAATAGCAGCACATGGACTACTGATTAAATATTGCCATAACTGCAAGGAGAAACCTGATCTTGCAATGGCATGTTTTAGAAACAGCCCTCAAGCACAGTGGTTCATTTGATCTTGCTTGAGTGAAAACTCTTCTGAATCCTGTTGTTTAGTCCCAGCTGGCATACACCCACTCAGTAAATTTTGGAATGGTATGCCAATGCATAAGTAAATCCAGTTGAATAAGTCAGCTCTATTTGGGACTAGCAATAACACTTATCTAGCTAAGAACTGGATTTAGATCCTAGTGGGGTTGTGTTTTCCATTACAATTATTTACACACTAAAAAAGGTGTGAGATGAGGGTCTTCCAACTCTCATGAAGGGTGTTTTAAAAGGGTGTGTGAAGATGGTCAGAAGAATGAACAGATTGCCTCTTTACATGAATGGTTTGCTATTTTATATGTCCCTTAAGCAAATCAATTTTCAAAGTCAGAAACACAGTTAGGGAAATATTTCTTACAGAATGGTAATTAGAATTGGTACAGCATAAGGATATTAGCAAGAACTTTGCACTGATAAGGATATGGGCAAGAATTTGCACCATCCAAGTGTGCTTATCACCCTTGCTCATCTTAGGCCCTTTCTGCTCCTTACCTTTTTCTGGTGCTGGGGTGTGGGGATCGTGCGAGCAGCCTCCGGCAAGAGGCTCTTGCATCCCTCCTGCTTCAGCTCTGCACGTGCCGCCTGCTTGCACAAAAGCTCAGCTTCTTCCTTCCGCAGTGCAGCCTGGGAGTTTCCCAGGCTGCACTGAGGCAGGAAGTGCAACCGGTGCAGCTCTGAGGCAGGAAGTGTGACCGGTGCAGCGCGTGGGGCCCGGGCGCAATGTGTGATTGCACACCATTTCCGGCTTCCAGCTGAAAATGAAGAGGTGCACAATTGGCCCCTTGCGACCCCTGGAGTGTCACACGATTGTGAGTGCATCATGCAGATCTCTCCTCACAATTGCGCAATGCTCCAGGAGTCCTTTCGTATGGCAAATGCTGTGCAAAAAGGGCCCTTGGTTTATTAGAACTAGCTGCAGGGGCTTGGTAGATTGATCCAAGGAGGGATCAATGCAATTTTATATGAAAGAATAGTGTTCCTTGCCTTTAAAGAGGCAATTGTGTAACCACAACTGAAAAACAACAACAACAACACTTCCTGGACCCAGAGGATATTAACAACTAATTCCCAGTTACAAATACCACTTCCTCATCCCATTGACTAAGGTTGTAGGTGGTTTTAGGTAATCTAGATCCATTTCAGAATTAGATTGGAGTCAGAGTTAGGAACTGGGATGTAATTAGCCTTGATCACTCTGGTGATTTACTCTTATTAGGAGACAAATGAGATAATACTGCACTGTTATTCTTCTTCAATCTGCTGAGAACTTTTGATGCCATGGTATTCTTTGTGATCAAGTCTATGAAGATGAAGCAAGAATACTTTATTGCAGTTGTTCCATTTCTAGGTATAGATTCAGATCCAGAGAGTTGCACTTGGGGATTGTACAGTACATTTCTCTCTTGGGAATTGTGTTGTAGAGCACTGCAGGATATGGTCTTATCCCCAGTGCCTCATCTATATGAAACTATTAACGGCGCTCATTAGGGGATTTTTTGGTAGTCTGTCATAAGCATACAAATGGCTTCTTGTTGCATCAGAGTAACAGTAACATCCTGTTGCATCAGAGTGAGACATGACCATAAAAAACTTGGACCACTGCTCAGATCTGGTGGCTGGTTGGATGGGTGCTATTCAACTGAGAATGAATCCTGATATTATGAAGGCACTGTCTTAACATCTTAAAAGTTAATTTATCTGTCATGAGTGAGGCTGCACTCTCTGTATAGCGACAGAGTGTGGTATGGGGATGTTCTTGGATGCATTACTGTCAATAGAGGTCCAAGGGGCCTCAGTGCCAAAGAGCACTTATTACCAGCTTTAAGCCGCTGTGACAATTCCATCGGAAGAAAAGCCTGTTCACTGTGAAATATGCATTGGCAACTTCAAGATTAATTTATTTTAGTACTTTACAATAAAGAAGATATCATTGGTCCTATTTCAGGGCTGTAACTATGTACATATAACTCCTGTGGTGTAATATCTGACTTGGCTGCAAATTAGATACCAAGGCAAGTTCAGAGTATTACTTTTCACTCACAAAAGCCTGATTTCGGGGTGGGGAAGGTCATCTACTTCTGGTCATTTGGAGAAGATATCTCTGTTGTAGTGCCCACATTTTACAATGTAGTTGTATAGTGTTGGATGTTACCATCACTTTCAGATGACCTATCTGCTTACCCAAGCACTTCTTTTGATTATTTTCCTCATTGCTTATTAGTTGACCTCTGTTTTTTAATTAATTGTTTTTAATGGTTACGACCACTGATAATTTATCATAATTTATGATTTATATAGATGATTTGTATCACTTTAAAATACATGATGAAGACATAAAGGTTTTCACTCCTCAGCTCATCAGAATAGTGACTGTAGTCAGGAAATCAGAAGAAGACTAGAACTTGAAAGGGCAGCTATGAAGGAACAAAATCATATATCATTGAATACCAATATTGTCTACACCATTGCATTTCCAGTTTCTATGTATGGTTTGGAAATCTGGACAGTGAAGAAAGCTGATAAGAAGAGAATCAGGTCATTTGAAATGTTGTTCTGAGGGAGGACTCTACAGATAAAATGGATGTCCAAAAAGAGAAATAAATAGGTCTAAGAGCAAATCAAACCTGAACCTCCCCTAGAAGCTAAGATGACTAAACCTAGACTGTCATATTTTTGGATATGTCATCAGAAGATAGGACTCATTCAAAAAGACAATAATGTTTGCTAAGAGGGAAAGCAGTAGGAGGAAGACCACATTAGAAGCAGATGGACTCAATCAAGGAAGTCACTATTCTAAATTTCATGACCTGAACAATGAGGTTGATAAAAGTGTGATTTGGAGCTGTCTTATTCACAGGGTTGCCATAAATTAAAGTTGATCTGACAGCAATTAACAACATTTTTTAAAATTGTTTTATACTGTCAAGTACTGTTTTTATTGTATTCAGCTTTGTTGTTGCTTGCTTTCAAGTTGTTTCCAACTTGTGGTAAACCTAAGGTGAACTTGTCAGGAGGCTTTCTTGGCAAGTTTGTTCAGAGAGGTTTTTTCTCTGCCTTCCTCTGAGGCTGAGACAGTGTGGCTTGCCTACAGTCACCTAGTAAGTTTCCATTACAGAGTGGGGATTTGAACTCTGGTCTCCAAGGTCATAGTCTAATGCTCAAACTATTACAGAGCACATTCCATGTAGCTACTACTTCTATTGTATGTGTTTATTGCAAACTGCCTTGACATTATTTAAATGTCAAGAACGATATACACAAACCAACAATATTCAAAACAGATTTTTAAGGCTCCATAGGTTGATGAGCAAGTGAATATGTTGTCAAACCCATTTAATATTGCAAAACCAACACTGTATGTCAGTCTATGGAAGCCAGAGAAGCTGTTTTTGATTCAGTTAAGTAATTTCTTTCTCAAGATTTTTCTGCACACACAGAGAACTGCTGTTCCACTGTTGAATCAAAGTGAGTCAAATTCACCAGTTACTATCCCTGATTCTCCCTGTCCCTCTTCCAAATTTCTTATCATTATGCCTAAGGAGAGACAAACCTTTTTTTTTCCAGTTAAAATACTTTTTCCTGTATTGACTTCTATAGTTTTATACCTTGATGTGCTAACTCCAGGGAGTATTACTGCATCTTTAACAAACTGAGGCTCATCTTATCCCTCCCAGGTTTTAATAATAAGCTGTCAGAGTAATTTAATGTGGAAATAATTTTCATGCCACTGAAGGTCTCTATTTGATGAAATTTACCTCTTCTTCCTCTCTAGTGGAACTGGGATGTGCATACTAAACCATGCACCTCCCATCCCTTAAATAAATAATGTAATTTAGTTATTCCAGCTAGTTAGTCCTCTGGTAATACTCCTATTAATAAAGGATACAGATTTTTAAAAATCCAATTAATTCAGGGTTTAAAATGGAAGCTTACATTCTCTTGGCATTTGGCTGCAAAATGTATGGGGGAAGGGATTTCCCACTGGTTCCTAAATCCTGAACCATAGCAAATCTCATTAGTCTTTGTAAAGGCAGATTCTGGGAAAAAGAAAAAGAACAAAATCTGTCTGTCGGTCTGTCTACCTACCTGTCTACCTACCAATTTGTAGCGGATTCCTAAGCCATGTCTTCATGAACAATTCTGTTGTATTGGTTCTGTATTTTCAGCACTAAATCAGAAAACAGAGCAACTAGAAACAACACCCTAAATGCTGTAGCTAACCCTAACAAGAGGAGACCTATTAAATCAATGACATTTATCTATGTGTTGATTTACCATTCAGCAATGGTGGGATTAACCAACGTGATGCCAGTCAATATGGGTTATTGTTCCCTGCTTAAGCTATAGAAGCCAGCTGTCCTTTCTTATCAAATTTGCAGATGATACCAAATTAGGAGGGGTAGTTAACACTGCAAAGGACAGGATCAAAATTCAAAATGATCTTAACAGATTAGAAAGCTGGACCCAAACTAACAAAATTAATTTCAGCAGGGAGAAGTGTAAGGTACTACACTTGGGCAGAAAAAATGAAATGCATAGATATAAGATAGGTGACACTTGGCGTGACCACAGTACATGTGAAAAGAACCTAGAAGTCTTAGTAGACTACAAGCTGAACACGAGTCAGCAATGATGTTGCAGCTAAGAAAGTCAATGCAATTCTGGGCTGCATCCACAGGAGTCTAGTCTAGGTCAAGGGAAATAATAGTACCACTCTATTCTGCTTTGTCTAGACTTCACCTGGAATACTGTCTCCAGTTCTGGGTACCACAGTACAGAAAGGATATTGACAAGCTAGAATGTGTCCAGAGGAGGGTGACCAAAATGGGAAAAATTGATGGTGTATTCATGCATGGCAGGGGTTGGACTTGATGGCCCTTGTGGTCTCTTCCAGCTCTAAGATGCTATGAGACAACTTAATTAGCAACACCCTACAAAGGTGAAGGTCAAAATGTTCTTTTCAACCAGGTGCAGATCCACAGAGAGACAAAGTGAGCAAACACCACATCTGTGTTGCAGGGAGGGCACTGGCAGCCAAAGTGTTGTTAAAAAGAGCTGAGTAGAAAGGACACATCATTGCCACCTCCAGAAACTCTGAAAATAGTAGTGTGGCAAAAAGGAGGGCTGGTGTGTGACCGGGTTTTGCACAGACTTACCCATCTCTTCCCAGTGCAATGGAAAGAGTAGTTCTACCACTAAGTCCTTCCTTTGAAATCCAATCTCCCCTTCCTTCCCTGGCTTCTTGAGAAATGTAAGGACTCAATATTCTCCCCCATCCCTTATGTTTTTGGGAGAATGGAAAAGAACAGTATGTTACAAGTTCCTGATAGACCTTGCCATGGAGACATGTGACCAGAACTTCTGACTATCCTTAAGGAACAAAGCATGCCTGTTATAAATGCAATACTTTAATAATAATAAAAAATGATAGGAAAATAGTATACTAAGAATGAATAGAAGATATATCAAGCAACTAACTTAGAACCCTGGCTTTCTGTGGACTTTCCATCTGGTGGCAAGAAGAAGACCCAAATCCATGGGCACAGGCATAAAGAAAAGCAAGATTATTCTCGAACTCCAGGTTGCCTTCCCCAGCCTTCCACCCCCCTTTCAAAAGAAATGAAAACCTAATATATCTGACTAGACAGTCCATGGTTTCCTTATAATCCTTTCCTGGGATTCCTTTCCTTCCTCAAATAAATAGCAACAAGCTTACGCCACATGACTTCTTCTCCTCAGAAGCTTTCAGTTTCCCCTCTTCTCACCTCCCATTGGCTAAAGGATGTTAGAGATAATCCAGTCCCTCCCCTACAATCCTTTGCTCAGATCTCCTACAGAGGCATATCTGGGGGGGGGCAAGGAAGCATGTGCCCAGACACCAATGGCAGGGGGGCACAAAAAAGCCCTGCCAAAGACTTAGCTGCAGTGGAGGAGGAGGAGGAGGGAGGAGGAGGAGGAGGAAGAAGAGGAGATGAGGATGATGGTGGAGGCAATGGAGGAGAAACACCACAGTGGTCTGAGGACAGATTTAACCCTTTTTATACTCTGGCCATTACAAGTAGCTCAGTGTTTCAAGTGTGTTATTTTAGAACGAAGCAGAAGTTATGTGAAACAGTTAATTTTACTTAACCTTGTTTTCAGGTCCAAACACTCTCCTCTCCCTCCCGCCCTTCCCCTCCCAATTCTGACTTTGTACTGCTGAGCTGAGTTACTTCTTGGTAGCTGTTCCTCCAATTTATGCCTTCCCTTATGGTCATTAATTTTCCCTTCCTCCGTGCTCTCTTAACCCATGTATTTACTTCCACATAACACTGATATACTGGTGTGTATGTAAAGGGATCTTGTAGCACCTTTGAGACTGACTGAGAGAAAGAAATTGGTAGCATAACCTTTCATAGACTTATGTATACCTCATCAGATGCAGACTTAAGTAGGCTTAAATCTACGAAAGCTTATGCTATCAACTTCCTTCTCTCAGTCTCAAAGGTGCTGCAGGATCCCTTTGCACACTGATCTAGACTAACACAGCTTTGTCTTTGAATACTGATGTGTGTTAGAGTTGCCAGAGTGAAAAGTAGAGAGAGGTCCTGTACTTTTAATGGTTATATAGAAGAGAAAATTTAATCAGAGGACACTTCTTACCTTATTGCATGACAAGCAACACCTACTGAAATTTCTCTTCTGCAAAACCATTAAAAGTACAAAAGCTTTCTCTAGTTTTCAATCTGACAACCCTAGTATATGTGTGTGGCAAAATATTATAGACAGCAGCCACCCTCCTTGATGAGCTGATCTATAATTTGAGGGCTGCATTTCTTTGTATTTATTAGCAAATCTCTCCACTGTGCAGCTTTCAGAAATTGTGTTTTGTTCTGACAGAAGCATGTAAATCAAGTAAGCCAATGTCTGTCCTATCAGTTGCTTTGTATGTCTTCCCCTTGTAAGTACAGATTTTGCTTTAATTCAGGATATTAGTTTGCTGTATAAACTTGAGTGCCCCCCCATCAGCCTGGAATCCCATTCTTGGAAAACCGAGTGCAGCCCCTCATATTGAATGTCACAGGAAAAGGTCATTTGACAACAGAATGTGTGGGGAACCAGTCTAATCTCTATCGTCATATAATTGCACTGTGACAAATGGAAGCAGTAGAATTGATAAGGATTTAATAAAAATGCAAATCTAGCAAGCCTGCACTAGAAATGTGGAAGCACAAAAGGTCCCAAATGAAGTTTAACTAAAACAATGCAGTTTTTTTTCCTACTGCGTTTCCCAAAAATGATTTTAATCTCAGTTTGAATATATCATTGGCTGGTAATTTGTATGTGGTGGGAAATACATGATTGGAAATTTTATTTGTGTTTATACAGCATTTTAAGAGAAATGATGCAAGGGTTGCTGCCACTTCTTTTGCCATTTGTGTAAGACTAATGGAAGGATTCCCATTTATTAGCATTAGTATTAGTATTAGGATCAGTATCAGCATTAGTATATTTCTTATTTGCATACGTTTTGAAGTGGTTCACACAACACCATAAGACAATAAAAAATAAAATAAAAACAATAATGAAGAGATTCTGTAACTGGTGTGATAACAGCATCTTGACAGACGCAAAAATATATGTTACTTTAGTTTTTAAATGTAATGCCATTCTGTTCTCTTTACTTTCAAAGAATCATTCAAAAACTAAGTCTTAACAAAGTTTAAGCTGATAGCTAAATTAATTGCATCCCTTCCTGGAACTAGTTTTTAATTCTGGCATCAGTGTAAGTAGTAAGTCATTGATCTAGTGTGTGTACTAATAAACAAGAATTTAGGGATGCAAATCCACTCTTGTTTTGTTCTTCTGTGTGAGAACGATCTTTCTACTTGATGAAATAATGGGATATTTTCTCTTAGTTTCAATGAGATTTTTCACACTTGTGACAAGGATTTTGTACAAATTTCAGAAAACTAAGACAAAGAGAAAAAGGTGATCATTGTCTATAGTGCTATTATTCCACTTTCAAGATCTTTTGGAATCCTATGGAGGGGCCTTTGAGATCTCAACAGTCTGAGACACTGTTTAGTGTTCCAGCCAGCCATGTCATCTGTGATAATGGGGCTTCTCATTACCCAGGCTTCAGTCCTGAAGAGGGATAGTTCTCCCTTCAGGCATATAAAGGGTTAACGAACTGTTAGGGTTAGATTACATTTTATTAGGGTTACCATCATAAGTCAAGAGAGATTGTTGACCAATCAGGGGGAGAAAGGTGAGAATCTTTGAGATGCCTGTATGGAGAAGTTATAAAATCCTTGAGAAACCACAAGGTAGAGAGAAAGAACAAAGGAGACATCAAAAAACATCAACAAAGGGCATGGATGTTGGTAGATGGGACAGGATAGGCTGTCTCCTGGCCCTCCCCTGCATAGCATCTCAGGAAATGACCAAGTGCTGTGAGTAGCTTAGAATGTATCCAGTTAGCTGTGTTAGGTTTCTTTTGTTATTTTGAGAAGTTTGGCTGATCTGAGAATACATCTGTTCTTATAACTATTAAGTGTACCTGAAAATGGGGGGGGTCATGAGTATTATTTTCTTGCTTACCTTGCATGCCTTAAAATAAATACTTTATAGTTACTGTAACACCTCTGTTTCTTCTCCATTCCCATGTGTCCCTCTGCAACACAAGTACCTAAGATTCCTCTCACCCAGAAATGGGAAGATGAGGAAAGGGAAAGGATTTTAAGCATAGAGATTGCTAATCCCAGGTAATGTCCCACTGTATTGCTGTAAAATAGGGTTGAGCAGTGGGTGGTGGTAGCTCGGATTTAGGAGAATTTGGGGAAAATCCCTAGCTCCTATTCAAGGCAGAAGTCAGCACTGAGTGGAGGGAGGACCCCCTTATTTCCCCCAATCTCCACATCCTCTTTTGGGATGATCCATCCCCCCTCTGTGATTCCCTCTCTCCCAGATAGACAGCGATATGTGATCACCGAGCATACTCTGTCTGAGCTGAACTTGTTTGTGCAATGGGAAGTTACCCTTTAAGGTTTCCTCTGAAAATCTCTGCTTCTTCAAACTGTGTGGTTCCCTTGACCATGTTTTTTTCTCAGTACCTGCCCATTTTCAATTGTTGTCATTCAACACCTACACTTGTTCTTAGTATGCATTGAGGAAGGGAGAATCTCATCATTTCAATTTCTCCTGCATTAAAATTGGTTGAACATCAAATGCTTTTTCCCCCTCCTCTCCCTACCTGACTATGAAACAGATTGGGAACTTTTGATAAAAGCCTTAATAAATGAATGAAAATGAGATTCTACCTCATCTGCACTGGTTAAATTCAGCAAGTATGGCAATTCTTTCCACAGAGAGCACCTGCCTGCATTCAAGAGGTGCCAGTTCTAACTAATTGTGGAATACACCAGGTTTTCAGACTAAACTTTTAACAATCAAACATGTCAGTGTTTTCAGATTTTGTTTCTCTCTTATTTGATTTTTAAAAAATCAGCCTAGAGTTCTTTCTGTTCTAAACATTACGCAAACTTTATTTTACAGTCCATAGACCCAACATAAATCTTCATTATTATGAAGAAATTTGTAAATGTTGGAAAATTGTCCTCAAAACCAAACTGAAGTGCAGTTCTCCCCCATTGGTCTATTTCCCTTGTTCAGTTTCTGACCTGCAACAGCTGTCTTTACTATAACATGCTATAAAGGAAGTCAGTGCAGGCAAAATTCATTAATGGTGTCAAACTGTGCATAAACTAATAATAACTCACCTCTGATGTAACTATAGAGTGACACAGGATAATTATATCTTCTCTATTACCTAATTTTAATTACATAGCATTTAGGGGGTTTCACTGCTTTGTCAAGGATGGCAGGAGTAGGGTATAAGAGTCACAACAATCATATAGCATGTACCAAGGGAGAGCATGATACAGGGGAATAGGAAGAAGTCATAATGGCTTACATACAATAGCTCCTGTCTTCAGTCTCTGGATGAACTGTAGCTCTTGATATTGGAAAAACTCTCTTTAGAGATTAGCAGATGGTGGTATTATGCTCTGTACTATAAGCACGTAGTACATGACTTTGGCTTTTTCTCTAACATATTTGGACCAGATTTTCTGAAAGGCTCCAAGCTTTTCTGTGAATCTGCTTGGACTTTAGAGCTTCAGCAAGGCCATTCTTTCTGTCCTGCCATCTCCAGAGTCCCATCTGGATGAATGTGTGTGTAAGAGGGACCCTTCTTGGTGGCTGCTCCCACTAAGGGGTCTGGAAGCCCCTAGTGAGTGAGGCTTTCTATTGTTCAATCATAGAAGGCAAAGAAATGTTTTTATTCAGGCAGGTCTTTGGTATGAAAGTGGTTCTGTTGTTGGAGGAGTACAACTGACGAAGAGCGGCCTGTGACTTTCCTGTGGTGTTTTAAGCTCTTCACTTAATTTTATTGTTGCAATTTTAATCAGGATTGTATTTTGAATCCATATTTTGTTACTGTTAGCTGAGTACCTTTTGTGACAGAATAGTATGGTATGAATTGTTGTTGTGTGCCTTAAAGTCATTTCTGCCTTATGGTGACCCTAAGAAGAATGTATTATGGGGTTTTCTGGGGGCTGTGTGGTGCACCCATGGTCACCCAGTGGGTTTCCATGGCTGATCAGGGAATCAAACTCTGCTCTCCTGGGTTGTTGTCCAATGGTCAAATCATTATACCATGCTGGGTCTCCATGGTATGAATAGCAGCAGTTGAAAATAGTATCCTAGTAACTTGGACTAGAAGTGACTGGGAAAGGTGCCTGTGTTGTGGGAACTGACACTGTTATTTCTTCTGAAAGCAGGAGCTTTGCTGGTCTGCTACTTCATCCACTTTTTTTGGAGGGCAGGTAGGAAGGTTCTCACGGGTGTTGGTAGTGAGCCAGCAGCAGTCCCATTTTCCTTCTCTGAACATCAGGTATCACCATCATATCTTCTGTTCTTCTTCTTTCCTATGTGTGCCTGTTTTCTACCAGAACAGCTAGTATGATACACAAGTGGATGCTTTGCTTCCTGTCTGAAGCAGCAGGAGAACTTAGGTCAATCCTGAACATAAAGCACAATACAAGCCAGCACATGGACCATGTACTATTCCTTACAGTTACACTGCAAAGGGAGGGACATTTTCCCTTGTCCAGTTACAATATCCTCCTCCTCCTCATTTTTATTTCTATCTCACTTTTTCCCCAAGATTGGGATTCAAGGCAAATTATTGCAATATAATTTAAAAAGTCTACATTAAAATAGCATTAAACTATTAACCATACAAAGACTATGTAACACATGCTTTTTTTTGTGGGGGGGGGAGTGGACATTTTAATTTATTATCACATTTATTATTAACATTTATTATGACTACTACTGTTTAAACATACAGTTTAAAATGATATAGTACCTTCATAAGCCTTCTCCTTGAAGCCTGCCATTCTAAGGACACGTGAGAATAAAATAGCCTTCATCTGACAACAGAAGGACCCTCTCTAGACTGTGGGAAACCAATGAGTAGGCCTTGTCTTGTGTTTCCACCACCCTTAACTTTGAAGGTGTTGGGAATGAAACTGCTTCTCTTGCAGATCTCAGGGTTCAGGCAGATTCATGAGGGAAATAGTCAGCTATCTGTAAATAAAAACATTGCAAATAAGAAGTAATTTGTTATTTGTGACTAATTACTTCCAAATTCTGGTTAAGACTCAGGGTCGTGGTCATTATTTGTCTTTTTCCTCATTGATCACTGCTGCTTTGACTGCTTCACCATTCTCAGTTCCTCAAGGTGTGCCTGTGGGCCAAATGATTTTTTGGGGGCCTTATAGCCAGAGATTAGTAATTTCATTATAGGGGTGGAAAGAATATTTGCCATTATTTGCTTCCTGACTGAAGAGTGGGTTTTCTAAAACTCAAGAAGCTCAGCTGGGAAGAAGACTACAAAGGGATTTTGTGCAATTTTTGCCCACTATTTGTGCATCCTGAAGTCTTTCAAGGAATTATTCTGTGCAGAAAGAAATTTGAGTTTCTTGTGTAAACAGTGTGGGGATTTGTGGAAAAACCCTTTTTTAAAATGCAAAATCTACTGTTCCCAGACAGTCAAACCGTCCCCTGCAAGCAATCTTGGAAAAAAGAAAAAAAAAGGATATCTGGCAAAGTTAGCTGAAATTCTAGCTCAGTTACCTTATATACACTTAGTATGTTCCTAGCGTCTCCTGCAGACAATCTTGCTTTGCTGTACATCAGCCACTGCAAACTGAAGGATCTGTTCTCCTGTTGATTGTGACCCAAAAGAGTGCATTTTCACCCCCTCCTGTGAGTGATTTCCTATGCAAAAGCCAGAAGTAGGGTCCCTGTCACAATTCTTCCTTGCACCAGAGACCACTTGTGAAAGGGGATGGAAATGTCAGTCTGCTGCATCCCAAATTGACAGGAGACCAGACCTTCATCATTTGCAGCAGTTGACGCTCAGTAAGGTACAATTCTTGTGTGTTCCCTACAGCATTGAATATGTAGGGATTGTGAATACAAATCAATTACAAATGTGTAACTCTTATTTATACCTTTGTAACTGTGATCATGAATTCCAGCCAATGTTTTCTTCATGGGGGAAAAAACAAAACAAAACAAAAAAACCAACTCCACTGTATTTCTGCAGAAAATAATTTCCCAAAACACTTTATGATGAAAACAGATTGTAATCTTTTCTACAGAATAAAGCTACAAAGACACTTAGAATGTTTTGCTTGCTCTTGCAAATGCAAAATCCAATTCCTGGTAGAAGGGTACAACAGAGAGAGGACAGTAAGTCACTGCTGAACTTTTATTGATGTTCCTTGTCTCTGTCTAACCTCATTATTTTCAGTCTCTTTCTTGTGCTTTTTTGGATTTCACTTCCCTTTGAAGTGA